>OW240912.1:136798447-136856340 GCA_933207985.1 Pelobates cultripes
TAACTGGTGCTGTAAGTCAATAGGTAACCAGGAAATAAGTGTAATGAAAACTAGAACTGGAGATACTAATTTCTGTTGGAAATACACTGCCTGGCCAAAAAAAAAATTGCCACCTGGATTTAACTAAGTAAATAGGTAAGAGCCTCCTATTGGATAGTTACTGCAGGGGCGATTATCTTTCAGCTGGCAACAAGTTATTTAACCCCAACTGATGCAATAAGTAGCTTCTCATTTCTTAAACAACCATGTCAAAAGACACATCCCGTGGTCGTGGAAAGATGTTAGTCTGTTTGAGAAGGGTCAAATCATTGGCATTCATCAAGCAGAGAAAACATCTAAGGAGATTGCAGAAACTACTAAAATTGGGTTTAAGAACTGTCCAATGCATTATTAAAAACTGGGAGGATAGTGGGGAACCATCAATGATGGGCAAATCAGGAGAAGAAGAGAGGCAGATGAAGTGATGCACCCATCATGTCTAGTGCCTACTGTACAAGCCGGTGGGGGCAGTGCTATTATCTGGGGTTGCTGCACTTGGTCAGGTCTAGGTTCAGCAACATTATGTGCCCAAAGAATGATGTAAGCCGACTACCTGAATATTCTGAATGACCAGGTTATTCCTTCAACTGATTTTTTAAAATCCCTGATGGGAGAGGCATATTCCAAGATGACAATGCCAGGATTCATTGGGCTCAAATTGTGAAAGAGTGGTTCAGGGAGCATGAGACATTATTTTTTACACATGGATTGGCCACCAGACCTTAAACCCATTGAGAATCTTTGGGATGTGCTGGAGAAGGCTTTGCACAGTGGTCCGACTCTCCCATCATCAATACAAGATCTTGGTGAAAAATTAATGCAACACTGAACGGAAATAAATCTTGTGACATTGCAGAAGCTTATTGAAACAATGCCACAGTGAATTCAGTTGTTTAATAAAGGTATTTTGGCTGCTTTTAAACATTTAAATTGTGCCATTTTACTTTTTTTTACAATTTTTTTATACTTTTTATTACTACTGCCTGGTATCCCGATTTTATCACTTCAGTTGAGTATTACTCAAAAGAAATCCAAGGTGGGGATTATACAACTCACGCTTGATTCATTGAGCAGTCCGCCTGCTCAATTAAATGTGAGTAAACATCTTAAATTTTATACTCCTATTATCCTTTTACACCGTGAGCACTACCCGTTGTCTCTTTTACCCTTTTATGGTCTACATAAAAGTCTACATGCTGAGATATTCACACCTCTTCACATATCCTATAAGAAGGGATTGTACTGCTGTATGCCATTCATCCTAGAGCTGGTTTTAAACTCTACTACAAGTGAGTAGGACCATATCAGACCCTGTATTTTATACAATTTTTATAGGACATATTGCACTATTATCCTCTCTCTGTTTTCACATACAGATTCACACAAGTTGTCCCTATCCGGCTCTTGTTAGGAACACCCTTCCCTACAGACTGTTGGTTATCTTCCTGGCAAGTTGTGCATTTGGACTTTTTCTTTCTACTGATTGTGATTTGTTACCATCACCATTGCTATTGGACTCTTTTTATATATTTTTGATATTTTAACATTTTTTATATTTAATTAATTTTTTCCAGTATCTTTTTACCTAGTTTGTTATTTGGCGCAATCTCTCTCTGTTTATATTGTCTATTTCATTTGTCAGTATGGCTTAGAGGGAGCCCTACTTTAGGTTTGTTGCCCCCTTCATTTCATTTTTATAGTTTTGTTTTCTTTAGCGCTGTTTCCCCTACCCTGCTTTTTTTCCGCTCAACATTAAATTTAGAAAAAGAGAAAGAAAACAGCGCTAAATTGCCACAATAAAATTATAAGAAAGGCAGCAATCCTCAAAGGGGAGTCCCCAATAATCCCCTAATGATAACAGATAGCAAGAACAAACATAGATATAAGGATGCGCCTAAAACTTGATAAAATAAAAGACTAAATTAGTCAGATAAAATACAGAATAAAATAAGTAATAAAACAATAGTCCAATAAAATAGGCTTATCACAGTCCGTGAGGGTAGGTCCCACTTGTAAAGGAATATTCTTTAGAGTGTAGGTGGGATCGTATCTTCAAATGTTGAGAATTCAGCATATGTGGAGAGAAAAATAAAAACAGGACTCCAATGGCACAGTAAATCAGTGTATAAAATAAATATAAAGGTATAAAATCAGTCTTACTCACACTTTTCAGAGCTAGGATCAGCTCTGATATTGCTCGCGTAAAGTGGAATAATCCCCACTTCAAGGATATATGGAGTAAATGTTGATTGTTGAATATCTGACATGGGTTCAGCGTTCAATTTGACGTGATACGACCCAGAGGAAAAATGAAATAAAATATATAGTGCTCACTGTATGTAATAAAATTAAAAGAAAGTAAAGTATACTACTCACGTAAAGTAGAGCAGACTCAAAACTGCTCAGTGAAGGCGCTCAGGTGGTATAATCCCCACCTATGGATTCTTTGCACTTCCTGCAGGGTGAGCCGTATACGTAAAAGCAATAAAAGAAAATATATGTAAAATCAGGTAAAGGAAAAAGCAAATGGCAATAAAGTATTTTATGCCAATAAAATATCTTTATTATAGAGTTAAGAACAAAATCTATTAATATCTAAACGCGTTTCGCCTTAACAGGCTTCTAATAGTTTCCCACTATCTACTTGAAGAAGCCTGTTAAGGCGAAACGCGTTTAGATATTAATAGATTTTGTTCTTAACTCTATAATAAAGATATTTTATTGGCATAAAATACTTTATTGCCATTTGCTTTTTCCTTTACCTGATTTTACATATATTTTCTTTTATTGCTTTTACGTATACGGCTCACCCTGCAGGAAGTGCAAAGAATCCATAGGTGGGGATTATACCACCTGAGCGCCTTCACTGAGCAGTTTTGAGTCTGCTCTACTTTACGTGAGTAGTATACTTTACTTTCTTTTAATTTTATTACATACAGTGAGCACTATATATTTTATTTCATTTTTCCTCTGGGTCGTATCACGTCAAATTGAACGCTGAACCCACGTCAGATATTCAACAATCAACATTTACTCCATATATCCTTGAAGTGGGGATTATTCCACTTTACGCGAGCAATATCAGAGCTGATCCTAGCTCTGAAAAGTGTGAGTAAGACTGATTTTATACCTTTATATTTATTTTATACACCGATTTACTGTGCCATTGGAGTCCTGTTTTTATTTTTCTCTCCACATATGCTGAATTCTCAACATTTGAAGATACGATCCCACCTACACCCTAAAGAATATTCCTTTACAAGTGGGACCTACCCTCACGGACTGTGATAAGCCTATTTTATTGGACTATTGTTTTATTACTTATTTTATTCTGTATTTTAACTGACTAATTTAGTCTTTTATTTTATCAAGTTTTAGGCGCATCCTTATATCTATGTTTGTTCTTGCAACATTAAATTTAGGCCTAAATGCTGTACAGTGACAAAATATATAGTATGCAGGGCCGGATTGGGGATTCCAAAGCAGCCCTGGAAAAAAAATCTATGCCAGCCCCATAAGTCATTGCGCCATATATTGTTGCATGTAATATGTAAGGCTATGTCTTGCCACCCTAGATGACATATATATATTTATATATATAATCTTATATCTATAATCTTATATATTGCTTTTTCCAATATAAAATATCGGTCCTTTCAGAGTAAAATTTTTAATTATACAGTAAGCATACTCACATGCAGATACAGACAATCTCACTGACACAAGCTGATTGATACACAGCCTCGTAGACAAACAATCTCACTGATATACATAAGGTCATTGACATAAAAACACAAGCTCACTCAGTAGCAGACACACACACACACAAGCAAGCCCACTCACTAGCAGACGCGCACACACACACACACAGCTTAATGTAGTAGTTCTGGTGTCTATAGCCTGTCCCTGCAGGCTTTTCAATGTAAACTCTGACTTTTTAGAGAAAAGGCAGTATTTACATTGCTTCCTAGTGACAGACACTCAGACGGTCACTAGAGGTGCTTCCTGTGTCAGTGCGGATTGGCTGAGATCATCAAGCATGACATAGACAGACAGACACACACACACACTATGACAGAGACACACACATACCATGACAGACACTCACACATACCATGACAAACACACACCTTAAAAAAGACACACACACACACACCTTGACACAGACACACATTACATGACACAGACAGACACACACCATGACACACAGACACACACACTGGCTGTTCTGTCTCTGCTCCCCCGCCCCAGCGCGCAGCTTAATGAGACCGGGCGCACGGCCGGGGGAGTAGAGACAGAACAGCCAGCTCCCCCTGCGGCCGCAAGAAGAGCCAGCTGCCTGCCTACCCCAGGTGCCGACGGCCCACCGGGAAATTTCCCGGTATCCCGGTGGGCGAGTCCGGCCCTGATAGTATGTAAGTCACTAAAGCAGATTGAGGAGATTCTGGAGAGGGGGGTATTCTCGCATTTTAGATGATAAAATATAATTATTTCTTTCCACTGAAGACTTAATTGCAATTTCAATTATCTTGTGTATCTTGAGACTTGATACTGTGGATTAGGGAATCTTATTGGTATGGAAATGTGTGTGGGTGCAGTTTGATAAGAAGTTTAGTCTTATTGTAAATAGACAGAACAAAAGGTGTTTGTTTTAATTGGTGGGGATTCTTGTGGTTATTGAATAAAACTCTACTTATTTAAACAAATCAAGTAAGCAACCAAGTCAAAACTAAATTATAAAACAATAATATTATTCTTGACTATTTCACAAATTTCCAATATATAATTTTTTGACCCACCTGGTTAACTGACAGTCTATTTTTTGAGGGAGGGAAATAACATTGAATCTTCCTCTAAAGCAAGGTGATCCTAATAACCCCAACAGAGTAAAATAGTTTTTTTATATATATATTGTGATTTTAGGTGTTTTGTTACCTATGTACCTAAACTAACTATTATTTTATCACAACAGGAGGCTTCCTATTTTGCATAACTTTCTTTACTTATGCCTCCAGCAGCACAAGTCGATCATTAAACTTGAAACCAATCATAACATGTATCATATCCATATGTAAAGCCCTGACCATCACATGACTTCCTCTTTTCTGTTTTTATATTATCAGTACACCTTACCCTTTATTGTTTCATTCTTTGTCTCAGTATTTATCCCTGATCTCCCTTATCCTATCCTCCTTTTACCTTGACTTCTGTGTGATTTTATACCACAGGATTTATTTCTGTTCTCTTCAGTCTGTTTCCCTGCCTGCTTGTCTCTCGCGATTCGCAGCATTTTACCTTGATCGCGCTGGACTCCCAAGCTAACCCTGTATTTGTACCAGGGTACTGGGGATGAGGGGGGAGCTCAGGGGGCGCCGGGCCTGTACTGACAGGCCGCGATCGCGGACCGCAATCACGGACCGCGTGGCAATTTAGCGCGTGAACGGCGGCCATCTTGGATCTCGCAATCGCGCGAGATCCTCGGCGGCCATATTAGTTTGCCAGTTTGTGATTCCCATGAACTGGCACATGTAGTATTTCATGTCTTCTTGTCCTTTCCATTACATGTTCTGATTCCACTAGCTCTGTGCTAGGGAACCCCTCTTATGAGAGGTATCATAGGTATTGTAGCAGGACATACAGGAATAAAGGATTTATTACTCTAAGTTATCAGGAACTCACCTATATTAAACACTACTATTCTGTTACAACTGGACTGTTTTACACACACTGCTCTTAAAGGAAAATTACACTGTTTGCTGGAACAACTCCCGTCCAGCTCAGGCTGCACTACCCAGTTGGTTATCTCCACAGAGTTTATCAGTGTTCAACCCACACAAGTGGAGGCCTTGCAAGATTATTATAATTACAGGGGTAACCCCCCTTCACTGGGAAAAAAATCCCAGACGAGTCTGACACCGGTCCTAGTGACGTATTTGCAATCAGGGGCTTATAACGCTTTTATTGTATGCGGCACCTCCATGCTACAGCTGGGGTGATCCATGGAAACCCTTGCCTGTTGGTAAGAGTACTCACAGTGTTGCAAAATTTCATATACAAGGGTGACCCCCTTAACAAAGCGTACTGAGGTTTTGATACCTCCCATTACCGGCCTTTCGTCCCTACCATTAACGGGCTTCGTCCCAACCTTAATGACCGCTCATCCCGGTCGATACGAGGGTGACCCCCTCCCCAGACCACTATTCAGACTCCTAGTGGTACTGATTATATGATACCTGGGTGACCCCCAATTGTACGTGGAAGCCACTGTGTAACTACATACGCGCTGACGTATACTCTGTGTCCCCACAGACGGGAAGAATTATCTGCCATTATGTCAGACGCTCCTCCATCACCAATGATGAATTTTCAAGCTATGATTAATGCCGCGGTGTCGGCTTCCGTTGAATAGTCTTTGGCCAAAATGATGACACAAACACCACCTGACGTGGCGGACGCCACGACTCCGACTCGGCCAGATGCTAAGGACCCTGTCGATTTCAGGGAGGAGCCTGGGTCATCTAAGCGGCATTGGAAGGGATCCCCGCCTTCACTGGAAGTTATGGACGAATGGAGGAAGAGCGAGCGATCTCCCTCGGAGGAGGAGGGATGGCAAGACCTACCTCAGGAAGGCGGGGACTTCAGTCAAGGCCCCGAACGGGCAAGCGGCTCAGGCAGAAAGGGCCCGCGTAAAATGACTACGGACGTGTATGAAGACGGGGTGTTCCTGGACGAGACGGGCAACTCCATGTTCGATCCGCGTAAGATACGTCACCCAAGTTCGTCGGAATGGAACCTGCCGGACCATCTGACTCAATTTATACATTTTTGGCTGAGGAAGCCAATGGACAAAGAGGTTCGGGCAAAGCTCAGAGCAGAGTGCCCACGTCCCTTGCTTTCCTGACAAGATCGCCATCTTCGGGCAGGGACCCACGGAAGGGCGTTGAAAAGGGCATGAAATCGGTCCAGGACCAAATGTTGGACATGATAGGCCCACTAGCGAAGATCCTACACTTCGCAGATTTGGCACTTTCTCAAGGGACGACCCTTGAGGCACACGATATTAGAAAATGGGCACAGCGAGCGATCTGCCTTTTAGGTAACTCTAACGCTGCCATGTGTGCAGAACGACGTAAAGCGGCCCTATTGAAGATAGATACACTGTTGGACCTGGGAAAGGAGGAGCTAGGACCTCTGGCGGACAATCTACTATTTACTGAACCATTTCTAGCGGAACTGAAATAAGACGTTGGCCTATTCACTACACTGAACAAGGCCCAATCATCCATCAGACAAGTCTTCCGGAACCCACAAACAACTCGAGGTGTTTTTGGCAGGGCTGGTCGGCAGAGGGGTTGAGCCACCAGCCACTTCTGGCCATCCAGCCCCAGACCTCCAAATGCTCCACAGCAGTTCTTCACATCCGCAAGAGCCTCCTTTACAAGGGGATCCTTCCGTACAAGGGGCACTCGAGGCAGAGGACGAGGACGATTCAATTCAGGTGAGCATGAACTGTCTTCCATTATGTCACTCAAGTATAACTGCTGGCAGACTGTCCCTCTTTTCACAGGAGTGGGAACGCATCTCACAGACGCCTGGATCCTCCAGACTGTGCGAGGGTACGTGATAGAATTTGCCCATACTCCAATTCAGACCACACGACCACCGCCTCTCCAGACGGCAAAGAGCCATATACACCTCATAGACAAGGATATACAATCTCTGTTCGCAAAGGGAGCTGTGGAATTCGCTCCAGACGATCAAGGTTACTTCAGCAACATGTTCGTGGTCAGAAAAAAGACGGGAGACTACCGTCCAGTCATCAATTTACGAGAACTCAATGGATTTGTGGCTTATTGCCACTTCAAGATGTAAGGTATTCACCTTCTGAGAGACTTACTGAACGAACGCGACTGGTGCACACGTCTAGACTTAAAAGATGCATACCTGTTGGTCCCCATGGCGCAAGAAAGCTGCTCCTTCCTTCGTTTCACCTGGAAGGATTGCTCCTGCCAATTCACATGTCTACCATCCGGCCTCAACTCGGCCCCATGGTGTTTTACGAAACTCCTCAAACCAGTCATGGCCCATTTGAGAGAAAAGGGTATACGCTGTCTCATGTATCTGGACGATTTGTTGATTTTGTGCGACTCCAACTCCAGAATTTGATCTCAGACGAGATTTATCATTCACTTTCTGGAATCATTGGGGTTTGTAGTGAACAGAGAAAAATCATCGTTGACTCTATCCTGAATAGTTCAATTCCTCGGGTTCGAGATCGACTCCAACTCTTGCGTACTACGTCTCCCCGCATCGAAGATAGCGGCCATTCGGAAGGAAATTCGACTGATACTCAGGAGAGACACCATACCTCTCCGACTACTTGCGAGGATAGTAGGTCTACTCTCCTCATCAATACAGGCGATTTTTCCAGGCCCCTCCACTACCGGGCCATGCAGAGATTGAAAGCTCAATACCTATGAGCCGGACACACGTACGACCACTGGATTCCTGTCTCTGCAGAAGCACAGACGGAACTTCGAGGGTGACTACTTCACATGGAAGCCTGGAACGGCAAGGTCATTTTTGGGATGAACCCGGACTTTGTATTGGAGTCGGACTCGAGCCTTTGGGGCTGGGGAGCTCACTGCACCCACGCATCCACGGGAGGTCCATGGTCAGAAGAGGAACAGGGTCTTCACATCAACTGTCTGGAACTGATTGCAGGATCATTTGCGATACGCAGTCTAGCCAAGGACATGTCGAACTGCTGCATTCTTCTGCGCATGGACAATATTTCTGTGGTTCAATACATAAATCGCTTGGGAGGAGCCCGATCAAGAGCCTTGACAGAGGTGACGAGGGACATCTATCAATTCTGTGTTCCCCGCAACATTACGATCAAGGCGGAATATTTACTGGAAATCAACAACCTCATGGCGGATTGGTTTCCCGACACTGGCGAGACGGCAGCGACTGACGACTGGACACATCGGTATTCTCAGTGGTGAACACGCAGTTACCGAGATATTACAGCTGGCTTCCAGACCCTCAACCGTGGCCTCCGAAGGGAGCGTACGCATTCCCACCATTCTCGCTGATAGCAAGAGTAATCCATCGCATCAGAGCGACCAAGATTTCAATGATTCTCGTCACACCGTTGTGGAAAAGTCAGGCGTGGTTTCCGGATTTATTGGTTCTAACACAAGACCATCCTCTACTTCTTCCATTGTTCCCCTTCCTGCTGACAGACCTGAAAGGGGAAGCACATCCACTAGTGGTACAGGAGAATCTGGAACTTGTGGTCTGGAATCTTTCAGGGGAGCCTGGTCCGTCGAGGGACTATCGCAACCGGCCAAAGATCTTTTATGGGATTCATGGGCACCGGGTACCCAACGGAGTTACTTGTCAGCATGGAATTCATGGAACCGCTGGTGTGTGGGAAGGAATTGTGATCCCTTTACAGCACCTGTCACCACGATGGTAAATTTCTTGTCCCATCTTTTCACGGAAGGAAGATCCTATCGTTCCATCAATGTGTCACGCTCTGCGATTTCGGCGGCACACGTTCCAGTACAAGGCTCCCCGGTCGGTCAAGACCCTTTGCTATATGTCGCCTGTTGCGAGGTATCAAATTGTCCAGACCACCGGCACCTAAGTATAATCATTTGTGGGATGTAGAGGTGGTCCTCCGTTTTCTTCGGAATTGGCCAGACAACCCAGATTTATCTCTGCGCCAGCTGTCGGCCAAACTCACCTTGCTTCTATGTTTAGTATCCTTTCGACAAGTTTCAGACATGCAAGCGTTCGACATGGACAGTTTCTCGATTTCAGCAGAAGGAGTTACCTTCACGGTGTCTCGTAGAGCTAAAACAAATTCAGCATCTATATCCTACCCCCTTTTCCCCTATGGTTCCCCGTTTATGTGTAGTTTCCACACTTACTCGATATGTAGAGTCCACTGCAAAACTTCGAGCTTCTAGTATTGGACAACTGCTGATGTCTTATACCAACCCCTACAAGCCGGTTACCACTACTACTCTGGCTAGATGGGTTCGTTGGATCTTATCCCTAGCAGGAGTGGAGACATACTTTTTCCACCTGCACTGTGAATGTTTACATGGTGTATTCAATAAAAACATGGCAACATTTCATTATTTGTGTGTTATTCGTTTAAGCAGACTGTGATTGTCTATTGTTGTGACTTAGATGATGATCAGACCACATTTTATGACCAATTTGTGCAGAAATCCATATCATTCCAAAGGGTTCACATACTTTTTCTTGCAACTGTATGTGCTAAGTGACTTGTTTGTTTCAATTAAACATGCACTTTACTTACATAAGTTGAAAGGTTTAAAAATAATATCAGGAAGTATTATTTTACTAAGAGGGTAGTGGATGCATGGAATAGCCTTCCAGCTGAAGTGGTAGAGGTTAACACAGTAAAGGAGTTTACACATGCGTGGGATAGGCATATCCTAGCTATAAGGAAGGCCATGGACTAATGAAAGTATTTAGAAAATTGGGCAGACTAGATGGTCCGAATGGTTCTTATCTGCCATCACATTCTATGTTTCTATAAGTAAATTTATTGCATTCATCTTGTGTCTTTTCATTTATATTATGTTTTGTTTTTTTAAAATATGTTTTAACATGCTCTGGTGTGTGCTTTAGGGTTTCACTGTAATGCTAACATGTATTTTTCTTATAGGAAGTATAAAGACTTTGCTGTGAACTTCTTTCCACCAGGATAGAGGCTGATGTTAAGTATTTTGAAGTTAGCGGCTGCTGTTAATGAGTAGTGACAAGGAAGGAAACCAGGCGGAAACCACTCAATAAGTAGAAGTTACGAGCCTCAGTAGAGATAAATGGAAGCTTTAAGCTATTAACAGGGCTGCCATCAGAGGGGTACAGGCCATACACTTGTAAGGAGCTGGCCCCATACTGCAAATGTACATACATATAGTGAACATCACTATTTATAAGTACAGCTGCGTGGAAGGGAGATCAAAGGTCTACCACCCCATGCCACTGCAGTCTTGTATGGCCCAGGGAGCTAACTGCATGCTTTTCAGCAAGGTCCTCTATCTTGCAAAAACTGTTTGTCAGAGTGTTGCAGCGAGCTACCATTGCTCCAATACTGCACTCTGCTGGGGAACGAAGATCCTGTATCTGGCAGAGGAGTAAGCTGGAGTCACTGGACCACCAGTGTCCCCCATCCCTGCCGAGAGGTAAGAGGCAAGGAGGGGGATATACCTAAATAAAATTAAACAATAATTAAATAAATAAAACTGCTACCATCTAACACTCCACAGATCACAGCCACTATATTTACATACACACTGTATCCACTATACACAAACTATATCCATTTTACACTCATCCACTATACACAGTCACACACACTGCATACACTATACACACACACACCACGTCCTTATATACCATATCCACTGTACAACACAGTGAATCCCTCACACATAGATTGCATCCATTATACACATATACAAACTGCATCCACTATACATACACACTGCATCCACTATAAACATAGACACACTGCATCCAATATACACAGACACACTGAATCCACTATACACATAGACACACTGCATCCAATATACACACAACACATCCTTATACACCATATCCACTGTACAACACAGTGAATCCCTCACACATACATTGCATCCATTATACACATATACATACTGCATCCACTGTACACATAGACAAACTGCGTCCACTATACCTACACACTGCATCCACTATACACATAGACACACTGCATCCAATATACACACAGACACACTGCATCCAATATACCCACACCACATCCTTATACACCATATCCACTGTACAACACAGTAAATCCCTCACAGATACATTGCATCCACTATACATATATACAGTATCTCACCAAAGTGAGTACACCCCTTACATTTTTGTAAATATTTTATTATATCTTTTCATGTGACAACACCGAAGAAATGCTACAATGTAAAGTAGTAAGTGTACAGCCTTTATAACAGTGTAAATTTGTCCCCTCAAAATAACTCAACACACAGCCATTAATGTCTAAACCGTTGGCAACAAAAGTGAGTAAGTGAGCCAGATCAGCAATGTTTTCTGCCAGAAGTAGCCACTCATTACCCAGGTGGTTGAGCCCCTGAGCCTTGAGTGGCTGTCTGGTCTTAAGCAAAGATGAGAGACTGGAACAGAAAGATGGTAATTGTAGTGAGGCAAGCCAAGGTCAGTGGAAAGGAGAAGCAGCAAAGTCAAAACGGTCCAAATTCAGCAACAGGTAGGAGAAACAGGAACAAGCTTGATTAGAGAGTACAGGAACCACAATAATCTGGCAAAGTTACAGAGACATGAAGTGGCTAATATAGGCCAGGAACCAGACACCTGACCAGACATAGCTGAAGAGAGTTGTCACTGATGTCATTGCTTGCAGAGACAAGGTTATCAGATCTCAGGTAAATTTGCAAAAGGCAGGCTGGTGAACTGGTAAGGAAGAGGTTTAGCAGCATGTAAACCAGGGTTTGAAACCCAGCAGAGTCAGTTCCATATTGTAATACAACATTATAGAGACAAAAGCAGTCACAAGATAATGACTGCTGACAAGTACCCCAGGGCAACAGCCACAGTTTTATTGATAACTTCAATAGCATCCTAATTCTGTCAGCTCTATCCAGTATACTCCAAGAGTCTGGAACAGCCTGCTCTGGCCACCAGCTCTCAGCAGGCTGCGACTCCCAAGCTGACTCAGCACGTTCTTCCACTTCTGGTGTGTTATCCTCAATATAGGTAGAAATACAGGTCACTGCTCACCTTATTTACCCCTCTTAATGGCACAGTGTGCATATCACTGAGAGCTCAGTACTTTGGCTCTCAATAAGGCGAGCAGTGACCTGTATTACTATATTAACACTTATATTGAGGATAACACACCAAATCTGTCTTGTCTCTCTTCTCTTTGAGTATTTGAATTTCCAAATAGAAGAAGTTTTGGTATTATCTTTAAATACCCCTGCGCTTGTGATCTGAGCCTATCCCCCCCAAGGCTATGAGCCATGTGAGTGAGCTACATATATATCGCACAATAAATCCAGTTGTTTAGATATACTGCAATAAATTTTGTCTATTTTTTCTCTTTTAGACCTTTGGTATATTTTATGTTCCCTTATAAGGTAAGTGTATAATATCAGCTCTCCACTGGGTATGTTTTGACGTGTTTTTTTCTCTCCACTCAAATAACACTCCACAATTTGTTCAGCAAACAAATTTGCCTATCGTAACATTAAGCTTGCGCCGACTACGCTCAATACCCCTTGAATGCAGCAATGTAAGGTCTGGGGACTATTTCAGACCAAATTAAAGTGAACTCCCAAAACAAAGAAAAGCAGCAGGCCAAATTGTGTCTAATCTCGTGGATAAGATCCACAGACCTAACGCGCCCTAAGTTGTTCCCAACGGCATGAATTATCAAAGTGACCAGGCCTAATACAAACCTACGCAATGCCACACACTCTGGATAAATTTGCTGCCCTTAATGCCCCTCCATCTAAACCTGGCTACCTCGTATGGGAAACCAAATTCCTTCCATAGATGCGCTCCTCTGCTTGATGCGCAACCCAATAAATGAACGAGTGCCCCAAAATCCAGATATAGCGAGGACCTGGACCTATGAGAAAATACAAGTTACAACAAGTGAGGCCTGACATATGACTGGTAACGAAAAGAGCCCAACCTCCCCAAGCGCCTAATCGCTGTACCTGAATAACCCAACATACTAGGCTGGGTAGCTGCCCCAATGCAGAAGGAATAAGCTGAGTACTCACGATCATCCACCCCACATGCCACCAAAACACTATGAAACATTGCAGTGAACTGGTAATGCGTAAGAGGAGATCCATCAGCATGAACAAACAGGGATATCTAGCCCCCTGGCCTATGACTCAAGTAGAAAGAAAACAAGCTTCCTGATCCGTTTTAAAGTGGCGAATGCATACATCGACCACCGCCTCAGACCTGCGAACATCTGATACCAATCCCCAATTCCGCAAGACCAGTTCGTCCACGTGAAATGCCCCCTAAAAAACAAAAGAAAAACAACATCCAAAGTAACAATGTCTCATATCCTGACTAGCAGACTACCTCGAGATCCAACAAAATACGCCACAACAGCTCAACTGACACAGGAGGCTGCCGATACGTGCCCCTCCTAAGCCTCCAACCCTGAATAACCTGTTGCATCCCAAACCCTCAAGAGACATCCTGCCAGCCTATTGTGGTGACATTCTGTCATCAAACTAATATGATGACTAGGGGTCATGTGACCAAACCCAGGTATGTCTTTCTTACAGGGTGATAAGCTTTACCCTTTGATATGGTAATTAGGAAACCTTTACCACTTCCCCTATCTCCATTTCTCCCTGCTCCTTCTTGGCTGTGCTACTGAGCAGACACTTGAGCAGACATGGGCTAATTTTTATCACGGTGAACTTTGAGTGGGATCTGATGACTTTATAAGGTTTAGCCGTTATTGTCAGTTAGTTAGATTGTGGTTGTTGTTGTTGTTGTTTTAGTCAGTTAGATTGTGTGTTATTATTTGTATGTTGTTGTTGTTATGTCTTTGAATAAATATTTGTTAAAGTAGACGGACCAGAGTTTATATGTGTATGCGTACATAATTTATGTACTTTGGTAATACAACACATTTTGGCGAACATGTAATAGGAGACTTCTACAACAAACATTTTTGAGGCACAATAACTACCATATTGATACATGTGACGGACTGACTGGCACCCCGACCGGGTGCCTCCGTCAGTCGATGCTCCTAGCGAGGTGTACACCCATATGGACCTTTTTGGGGTCAGGGACACAAAGATTACAAACCAATCAGAACAGTAATTAAATGTATGACACTCCAATAACAAACATACAATCCCTCCCCTCTGCCTGTGAGATAATTGAGTCAGTAACTGTACTAATTTCTAATCCAATTATCTCCAAGTACAGAAAAAAACATACTTTTTTTTTAAACCCCCAAAAGTACCCTAAAAATACATAAAACCCCACATCCCCTGATAGCCCTGATCTGGGTGACTAACATATCCAAAAATCACCCAGATCAGTTCAGGGGTTCAGGAATTTCCTGGAAGTCTTATTTTTGACCGACCGTGCACATGGTCCTATGCCCAAAACAGTTCCAGGGAATCAGGGTTAATGGTCAGTCTCTCTGCCTGGAGTACAAAAGTACATAACTCACATGAACAGAGCCTATTTAACCCCTTAAGGACACATGACATGTGTGACATGTCATGATTCCCTTTTTTTCCAGAAGTTTCGTCCCTAAGGGGTTAAAGTATTTTAGCCAGGTCTATTGCAGGGGTCAAAGTCACATGGTAGAAGGCTGGCAAACAGGCCCCTCCAAAAACCAGTGGCTTGGTTACTTTCGCTACAATACTTAATCTAAGAGCTAGAGAGTTTATAGCATAGGATTCATTTTGTTGAAACAAATATGCATATGTGTTTTGTTGACTGTTTTGAATTTGTGCATTATGACAGACAGGACATATTTTGCTGCAAATTGTAGCATTTATAGGTTTAACTTTGTTTCTGCACAGTTTTAAAGTATTGGTGATAAAAGGGGAAGATTGAATAGTTGAACTGCATTGATGTTTCGGGCATTTTTAATCGCCAATGCGCTGTATTGTCTCTCTCTTGTTGCAACTTACTAGAATGAAACTGAATCTATTTTTAAGGGACACTATAGTCACCCAGACCACTTCAGCTCAATTAAGTGGTCTGGGTGCCAGGTCCCTCAGGTTTTAACCCTTCAGATGCAAACATAGCAGTTTCAGAGAATTTATATTTGGGGTTAAGCCAACCTCTAGTCTTCCATATTATGCCTCCATCACGCAGAGCGTCCATAGGAAAGCATTGAGAAATACTTTCCTATGGACACTTTGAATGCGGGTGCGGCACTGCGCATTCGGCTCCGCTGACGTCAGACGGGGGAGCTGACATCGGCAGGGAAGGAGAGATCACCAGTGCCGAGGGAGCCTGGCGCTGGAATAAGGTAAGCTGCTGAAGGGGTTTTAACCCCTTCAGTGCCACGGGAGGGGGACCCTGAGGGTGGGGGCACCCTCAGGGCACTAGACTGTCAGGAAAACCTCTTTGTTTTCCTGACACTATAGTGATCGTTTAATTGTTTTTTAGATGTTAAATTGTGTGACTTCACTGCATACAGAGCAAACTGTTTTGTTTTTTTGTATTTTTTGTATCTTTTGTCTGTTTAAACCATTGAATTCAGGGTAGGAGCATAGTGTTTACATGATAAAGGTTTCAGGGCTAATACAGTGTGGTGGCTATTGTTTAGCCAGGTTAACATTTCCATTTTCAGACTGGAGTATGTTTAATAGCAAATGAACAGTTTGTATTTGGGGTAAATATTATGATGAAGTATAGGTGCCTATGTTAGATTGTTATATGGTTGGGAATTATCAGGGCTCGAGTCCTGCAGGAACGCATGGGAACGGCGTTCCTGCACTTTTTCCAAAGCAGGAACGCCGTTCCCATTACCTGTCCTGCAGGACCGGCCCTGCTACCTGCACTGAGGGGCCATCACACGCTGTGTTCCCCCTCCAGCTCTAACTCTCGCGAGACCCGCGGCTGTTACCATGGCAACGCTCCGCACAGGCGAGTCTCGCGAGAGTTAGAGCTGGAGAAGGAACACAGCGTGTGATGGCACCTGTGTGCAGCGGCTGGCTCCCTCCACCGGACCACCAGGCGATCTCCCCCCTCCCTGACAAGGTAAGAAGCAGGGAGGGGGGAATAAAATAAACACAAAGTAAGAAAAAAATGCTTCCCCTCCCCATCATCCAGCACTCACTCACACACCCATCATCCAGCACACACACACCCATCATCCAGCACACACACACCCATCATCCAGCACACACACACCCATCATCCAGCACTCACACACACCATAATCCAGCACGCACACACACACATCATCCAGCACGCACACACACACATCATCCAGCACACACACACATCATCCAGCACACACACACACAATCATCCAGCACTCACACACACATCATCCAGCACACACACACACATCATCCAGCACTCGCACACACATCATCCAGCACACACACACACACACATCATCCAGCACACACACACACACATCATCCAGCACTCACACACACGTCTGCATTCATTATACACACTCTGCACATTCACTATACACACTCTGCATTCACTACAAACACACTACATACACTGCATTCATTGTACACACTCTGCACTCACTACAAACACTAAATTCATTATACACAATTTGCACCTACTACAAACACACTACATTCATTATACACACTCTGCATTCATTATACACACTCTGCACTCACTACAAAAACACTACATTCACTATACACACTGCATTCACTATACACACTGCACTCACTACAAACACACTACATTTATTATACACACTGCACTCACTACAAATACACTACATTTGTTATACTCACTGCACTCACAAATACACTACATTCATTATACACACTCTGCACTCACTTAAAACACACTGCATTCATTATACACACTCTGCACTCACTACAAATACACAACAATTATTATTCACACTGTATTCACTACAAACACACTACATTTATTATTCATACTCTGCATTCACTACAAACACACTACATTCATTATACACACCCTGCACTGCACTATATGCATAGGAGTGTAATTTTTTTTTTTTTTTTTTTTAAGGGGGGGGGGAGGCAGGAATCTTGGGTGAGTTCCCACACCTTTTTCCCCAGGACTTGACCCCTGGGAATTATCATTGTGCTGAAGTTACAGTCAGGTATTTTCCAGCTCCCATGATCTTCCTTTGAATCATTATGCTTATTTGTAAAACCTCCACTGCAATTAAACAAAGGCAGAAGGGTGGTTTTGTGTTTTGCTATCTGTGGGCATTTGTTGTATTGAGACAGAGTCCATTTTTTTTTTCAAATGGTTCAATCTCTTTGGAGCCAGTTTCTGTTTGTTTGTTTTTTAAATAAATCCCATTGTTAAAAGCTTGTTGTTTTTGACTAAGTCTGCAGGTCTATTTTGATTAAAGACTCAGGGAGAGCTTTGTTTTAAAATGTAATTTCTAGGTACTAAGCATTTTTCTGCAGAAGTACGAGAGTACTTCAAGAATGTCAATGACAAACATGATGGACCATATGAGCTTCCAGAACCTGCAGGTCCCGATTGTGGAAAATATGAAGGTTTCATGGATGTTTTTACACAGATTGTAACTAACAAAAAGTGCCATATTAAGAAAAGGAAAAGCTTGATGGCACAAGCACTTGTTGCTGCAATACAGGGTTTGGCAAGCATGGTATTTGAATTGCAGCAAGATAATTTAGTAACCACTAATAAAATGGAAGATGCTCTTGATGAAAGAGATTATTTTTAAAATAGCTGCCCTAAGAACAAACACAATGATTGAGGGGTTGGAGAAGGAATTAAAGGACCACTCTAGGCACCCAGACCACTTCAGCTTAATGAAGTGGTCTGGGTGCCAGGTCCTTCTAGGGTTAACCCATTTTTTAATAAACATAGCAGTTTCAGAGAAACTGCTATGTTTATCAATGGGTTAAGCCTTCCCCCAAAGCCTCTAGTGGCTGTCTCATTGACAGTCACTAGAGGCGCTTGCGTGCTTCTCACTGTGATTTTCACAGTGAGAGCACGCCAGCGTCCATAGGAAAGCATTGTAAATGCTTTCCTATGCGACCGGCTGAATGCGCGCACAGCTCTTGCCGCGCGTGCGCATTCAGCCGACGGGGCGGAACGGAGGAGGAGAGAATGAGGAGAGCTCTCCGCCCAGCGCTGGAAAAAGGTAAGTTTAAACCCCTTTCCCCCTTCCAGAGCCGGGCGGGAGGGGGTCCCTGAGGGTGGGGGCACCCTCAGGGCACTATAGTGCCAGGAAAACGAGTATGTTTTCCTGGCACTATAGTGGTCCTTTAAAGGAAATAGAAAAACAGAGAGATACATATAGTGCTAAGATCACTGAACTCCAAAACCTAGTCATGGAATATAAAATTAAAAATAAAGAAAATACAAATAAATGAGATAAGGAGATTCCTAATGTATGCCCAGGCAAGTCTTATTATATATCTGAGAGGACAGAACCAGTGCTGGGAACAAAACACAAGGGAAATGTGCCAATTGTAAATTGTGTCCCACAAGCACCTATAATAATATCTGAACACTTTAATGCAAGAGAAATGCCTACTAGCTTCTCTAGACAGACAAGGACTATGTCAATCACAGACAAAGAAAATTTCCAGAAATGGTGGGGAAGTATGCCAAATAACAACTTTAATACATTTACACATTGGTTTATGAGCAAATACAAGGTATTAACTTAGAGGAATGCACAGAACTATTAGAATATGCTATGGGTCCTTTCGCTAGTAGACTATTGGGATGTAATAACAGTGTGTCTGATCAGGCAGGAAGAATTGCTGCAACAAATTTCTATCTACTCAGCATAGAGAAAGAAATAGCTCATATTACCATGAGGCCAACTCATATTACCTTGAGGCCAACAGATGGTCCTAGAGAAGTAGCTCAAAGGATATCTTTCTGTTATACACTACACCAACCTCAACAGGCCCTGGTGTTGGGCTCACCAGAACGCATTGCTAAAGTAATGGAAGCCCTTGTGTCAAGAATGTGTCAGGCTTTTTGATCCAACACCAACAGATTTAGAAATGGTACTAACAAGAGCTGACAAGTGGTGGATCAAGTATCCTTTTACAGAACAATCCAGCTCTGTTTCAGCCGTAAGAATATTCAAGGTCGACTCTGGTAGAGATATATATGGTAAATGGAGGTGGGATGTACCCCAGAACAAGAGGGATAATGATAACTGGAGACCAAAACAGGAATTTGACAACACGATGGAGAGATCCATAGACGGACCATAGGAATAGGGATAGTACTAAAGGGAGCAATGTAATTGGAGATAATTGGAGAAATAGATGGGAGGAGCCTCGGGTAATCAATAATAATTGGAATAATAATAACTTGGAGAGGCTAAAAAGGAGAGATAACTGGGAAAACCACAGTTGGCGAGAAAAACGGTGAAACAACAGGAACAGTTATTGGGAGAATAATTAGAGAAGAAACCATAGATGGGATGAGCAGACCAATAGACGTAATTGGGATGATTGGAGGAATAAAGAAGGGAATAGAGAATACTGGAACCCGAAGAGACAGACTGAGAGATTGGACACAGACTTAAAAGCACTTTAGGAACAGATGAGAGAGGAGGGAAAGACTGATCAATTGAGGGTCCCTAGCAATTAATAACTCCCATAATTTTTTGTTGTCCTCTATATCAGTATTTATGTTTGTTTTTCTTTTGTTTCCATATGTTTTCTGTCTCACCATTATCTTGTAACACTCCAGTTTAAAGAGAACCTTAGTATGTATTGTTATATTTGTTTTCATATTAAGGATAAGTCTTTAAATTCATTCATTACAGTCAGGTGGGCTAAATTCCAAATCATTTTTGTTTTTATTAGTTTAGCACGCCTGCACTGCCAGCTATGTTTTATTTATTTTTGATGCTGGATTAATAATTATAAATTCATAGATTAGGCGAATTGTTGGCAATGTGAGGCTTATATTTGATCACACTGGAGAGATGTGATAGTGTAATTTTCTGTTGGTTTACAACAGCAAACATTTTTTATTACCAACAAATATAGCCTCAAGCTGATTTTTTATTTTTTATCTTTGAATAGCAACAGACCATTGCCAGTTTTCTATAGATAGCACGCTGCCTAATTGTGTAATGGCAGCATTCAATCTAAGATTACCAAGTCAAACTATTATCCTGAAAATTGATACTATTCAGATCTAGAAGTGCTGAGATTACCAAATCAAACTATTGACAAAGCTCAGAATGAGGGTAAAGTAACACAGCAAGAAACGGGAATCTGTGTAATTTCAAGGTAGTCACGGAATGAGTTTCCCCTACACTCATGAACATTTGCTTGCATGTGTCATTAAACCTACAAACCTCAAGCTTTAATGGATTGTCAAAGACAATATTCAAAGAGATCATTCTAAAATCACAGCTATCAAGCACACAGATCAGTCATTGAGTAATGGACTCAGAGTCTTCAGATTCCAGTCCCAGACGTAACTAAATATCATACTGTGTCCTAAACTAGTGATCACTACTGTATGGGGTTGATTGTGTCTAGATTTTACTTTACTTCACACAAACACATTACCGTAGAATATTAATGAACAACTATCAGGGTTCTTACCAACCCATTGGGGCAATGGTTAACTTCAAAACTGAACAACCGAAAACAAGAAAAATTTTGGGGAATGTGGGGTGATACAACCCCTATTTGACTATTTTCTTTCACCTTGCTCATATCACTCATTGTAATTCCTGTGCCCCGCTCTCCTACTTCAGATCTCTTAGTTTAGATAGATAAGAGGAATATATTATTATTATTTTTAAATGTGCTCAACATAAGAGAAGAAAAAGTTAGGGAATGTGGTGACATTCTGTCATCAAACTAATATGATGATTAAGGGTCATGTGACCAAACTCAGGTATGCCTTTCTTACAGGGGGATAAGCTCTACCCTTTGATATGGTAATTAGGAAAGTCAATACCTTTACAAGTCAGGAAAGAGATAAACACTTCCCCCTATCTCCATTCCTCCCTGTTCCTTCTTGGCTATGCTACTGAGCAGACACTAGAGTAGACATGGGCTAATTTTTATCATGGTGAACTGTGAGTGGGATCTGATGACTTTATACGGTTTAGTTGTTATTGTCAGTTAGTTAGATTGTGATGGTGGTTGTTGTTGTTTTAGTCAGTTAGATTGTTAATAAATATTAACTAAAGTAGACGGACCAGAGTTTATATGTGTATGTGTATATTATTTACATAGTTTGGTAATACACCTCACCTATGAACTTACACAAAAACGACAATGCGGCCAAGGCCTTTTCCGCTAATGAACATAACTTACCCTGCAGGAGCATATCCTCCAATAATGTCAAAGTCGACTCTACGCAGCACAATACAAAGTAGGGGTAGGGCTGTGCCACAACAATAGCAGTAAAAAAGTTACAGATGAAGATAGAACTTGTATAGAGTCCCAAATCAAAGAAAGTCTTATTTTTTTGTAGTAAAAAATACTTGGTATAACATTGATCTTTTGAGTCAGAAGACTTTGCCTTTGCATTTATCAAACGTCCATATAAAGAGAGGGGAGATAAAAGCAGGAAAGGCCAATAGTGCAATGTGTTTGGTATTATGAATATAATAAATAATGACGAAATTACACTCAAATTTGGTAGAGCTCAAACCAGCTCTAGCGTGTATAGCGTACAGCAGTACAATCCCCACTTATAGGATATGATGTGAGTGTTCTCAAAGGTGAGGATATCAGGAACCCAGAGATAAAAAAATAGAAAAGGCAACAATAGTGCTCTCAATAAAATATGATATAATAAAATAATACTCACAAAGATAAAGCAGACTCACTGCTCTATGATGACAGTGTCGGTGCTATAATCCCCACCTGTACTAGGAAATAGTTGATGCCAAGTAGTATGTGGAAAACAAATATTTTAAAGATAATGGCACAAATGACAAACGTAGTTACAAAAATCGATTTATTAGTTTAAAATACAATTAAATTACATCCAAACGTGTTTCACCAATAGGCTTTGTGACAGATCTCTCTGTCTTGAACTTACAGAGACTTATTCTTCATTCACTAGTTTAATTTGTGTTTTCCCGTTCATGTGGACTCTATACTGTTCCCTTTCTAACTACCGAATAAAACTCCTGAATGGCCAGCCACCCAGTAGAGAAGTGTGCTGCTGGTTAACCTCTTGGCTTTGTGACAGATCTCTCTGTCTTGAACTTACAGAGACTTATTCTTCATTCGCTAGTTTAATTTGTGTTTTCCCGTTCATGTGGACTCTATACCGTTCCCTTTCTAACTACCGAATAAAACTCCTGAATGGCCAGCCACCCAGTAGAGAAGTGTGCTGCTGGTTAACCTCTTGGCCCCATTAGAACATTGAGGTTAACCGCAGACAACTCTTAATTGATGCCTGTAGCTGGGTGGCAACCATTCGTATCCCGAACACGAGGTTGTTGCCATTTTAAATCCACGAATGCTCAGCTGTGTTTGGCGGTAAACTCATGGAACTCAAAACGGACACTTTTTGGCACGAACACAGCTGAAGCCGCCGACCTCCCTTCTTCGGTAGAAAACTCACGAAGGTCCCGGTATTCTGTATTTTGTCCGCGAATAAGCCATACCCCAGATAGACATCCCATGGAGTCTATTCATATGGAGAACATACTTTGTGAACACTTTGACTCCACGGCGATTGGACTGTGTGCATAGGATCTGAGAGCTCTTCGGTACTTTTGTGCGCTCAGATCTGAGCCTGTATTATGTCCAGTTATTGTAAAGTTATATATTTTTATGCATTTTGTTATAGTCACTTAAAATGGCGTTTGGTTTTTCTCCAGGGAGATAATTGAATTACTTCATAATTATCTCCCGGGCAGAGCAGAGGGTCTTGGGTAATTAAAGGGGCATGGCTACATGTGTAACACTGTGATTGGTTGTTGTAATGTCCTTGTCACAGTCTCCCATTTGGTCCCCTAGGGGAGTGTCCACCAAGTGGGAGACCTGCATAAATACCGGGCAGGTAGCCCTCAGTAAACCAGATTCCTGGTGACCCTCAATACGTAGCTTTGTCTCGTCATTGGGGGAATTATTCGTATGGATTATGCTTGTTCGGCTATTTGGGAGACTGACTGGTTCGTGTGATTGCTGTTCGGCTGTTTGGGAGCCTTATTGGTTTGTGTGATTGATGTTCGGCAGTTTGGAGCGCTCAGTGGCTACCTCTGCATTCGGGAAGGGAACGGGAAGGGTAACCCCTGTCCTACCGGGGGAGCCATAACAGGCTTTATCAATGGAGTAAAAAAAAAAAAGCGCCCAGACTCTGTCGACACTCCCCAATCACGGGAGACCAGGGACAGCCAGTGCCGCCACACCGCCATGACAATTAATCTGCTACAAGGGCCCTCAGTCCTTCAAATCGATCCTCATAAGGATTCTGTGCATCTCTGACTGACCAGATCCGCTGCTGGTGCTGACTCCTGAAAACAGTCCCACTGAAAGCGAGAGAGAGAGTTAGCCACCAACACATACTTTTTTTTTGCCCTGCCAACGTGCGTGAGCCCCCTCTGGAGGGCACAGGAAAGGGGGACAGCCTACTCTGGGTCATAAACTGCCATCCTCAACCCCAAAATCCATTCTATGGCATTCCACCATCTTTTGGCAAAACTGCTGGTCGCAGCGAAACCAGCATTGCCCCCCATAATGCCACCCACTCTGGAAACCAACGCACTAGAATACTAGAGAAGACATTAAACCTTTGAAGCCAATTCCCAAAAGTTCTAGGGATATGCTTACCCTTCTCTGCATCTGGAACCTCCCCACACCGCGGCCTGTCCACTGAGTCCTTATCCGGAGGAACCAGTGAGAGAAAATCTACAAACTCACCTCTGCAAATTTATAAGGAAGCAGGATGCATAGTAAGAGTAATGGAACATTGGACAGTTAAATAAAAACAATAGGGCAGTCTTTAGATTATTAATGGTAGGTCCTCCAGGGCATTGGCTCCTTTCTCGATCCCCTAAGTCAGCTCACGCTACTCCTCTGCAACTTCCGCAGTACATTGGGCACCCAGAGGCCCTGTAAGTCTACCCAACCTCCCCTTAGATCTGCGGACCAAATGCCTCCTGCACTTGCCCTGCATCACCAAAGCTCTGGTAGGTTCAGCTGAATGCCTCTATATGTCTCCCCCAACATGTGGTGGGGACAACTCTCTCTGGGACCCCCCCTAAACCCAAAAGCTGAGGATCAAGTATTACAGCATGCAGGCAGTCTGGGAAATCCAACAGTAGCCCAGCAGTCCACAAGGCTGTAAAAGCAACACGAGGCTGTGCCCTAAAGAAGGTATGCATATGTCCCTCTGTTCCAGTCATCTGGCAAACTTAATTACAGGGAGGCAGCCATTTCAGGACCAGGTGAGTAACCAAAAACAAAAATGAAAACTCCAGCTTTGGAGAGAACTGTAGACAAAGTGAAGTGTAGATAGAGTGAACTGTAACCAGGAGGCTGAGATAACCCCCACCAGCCAGAGGAGCAGTGAGTGGGGCCGCATCATGCTCCTCTTGGTGTTTCATTGTTCGGCCGAGGCACAGGCAGCTGGAGTCCGACCATCTTTTCCGGGTCGCAGTAAATCAGGTCCGAGGCCGCGAGAAGGCCTACTCATGGGTTTGCTTGATTCTCTTCCACCTGTTGCTTAATCCAGCAAGAAAATGGTGTATTCTCTATAAAGGATAGCACTCTTGGATTTATTTTGGAAATAATACTTAACTTTTATTCTATCAACATTTCAGATTATTACTAATCTTCCAAAAGGATAGAATGTTTACAAATAAAACAGGTCATATATATTAAAAAATAATACTACCTTCCTCTGTGAACCACCACCGTGAATGCCTAGTCTGGAGTCTGTATTGCACTATGCGTGTGCATTCATGCTTGTTCCTGCTCTCGCTCATTGCATGGAAAGTTTATTTTTTTATACGGATTATAGCCAGTGAGATGTATGATAATCTGTGTTCTCTGGGATTTAATTTCTCTTGTATTCTATATTATGTTTTTAAATATTAATATATAGATAGAGCTTGGACAAGTGATAAGCGACCTCTTCCCATAGTATTGGCTGCTACTTGTTTTGCTATATTGATTACGTATGATTATTTGGTGTATGTGAAATGACCTCTGAAGCCACGTATCAAACATTTATGGTCATTAATATTTCTCTATATTTGGATTAGCTCCTTTGAAAAAAAAAAAAACTCAAATTACATTTAATTAGTTGAATCTGCAGGTCATACACACACATAGCACACGACAGGCGATAGACTCAGTGTTCACCACGTGGCGGTATACAAGGGAAGGGGGTAAGTGCACACTATATATATGATAGATATTATATAGTAATTGTTTATTTTTGTTTATATATTACTGTGACGGTAGTAAATCACTAAGTAATCCACAGGAATAAATATCGCTGTTATCGCCAAATAATCCACACATGAGCCAAAGCTTAATGCTGGAACAAGACTGATTTACTGGAAGTAACAGGCATTCAATTTATACAATAGCAGACTCCTCCTCTAGGCCAGGCTAGATAATTGAGTTTCAGCAACATACTAAACTCAATTATCTGCTGGCCAGAAATATTAAAATTTTTAACATTTTTATAAAAGTACTTTCTGCCTAACATAAACATATAACAGTCACATCCCTGGGTAGCTGAGAATACTAGGAGTCACGGTTCCAAATTTCACGAAAATCCATTTGGTAGTTTCTGTGTCGCATTGTGTGGAAGTTTGACCGGCTCGCCATGTGGTGGTATCCGATTCAGAGTTCCATGAAATCAGCAGCAAGAGCTGGTTCGCGCCTAATTACATGAAAACTACCATACGTATGTTGCAGCTTGTTACGTGCGAATGCTCCCCTTGTTCGGTAGATTCAAACTCCTGAATGCCGGTTTGATACATTGAGTGGAAAGTAGTCAGTCGGAACTTCCATACTGACCGGCCGTTCGCGTGTTTGCCATGCCGAAAACAGTTCCAGGCAATTCACGCATAGGTCCCGCTGACTGCATTCGGGAGATTTAAGATGGCCGCCATCCTTTGTTCTCGCCACATGTTCGTATGCCGAATGGCGGCCACCTAGAAGCATTCACTTAAGTTGTGGTTTCGTGTGATTATTACTCGATGTTCCAAGTTCTAATTGCTACCCAGGGTGGTCTCCGTTTGGTAGAACGAATACATTTTCCCAAACACATAGTTAAACGAAACGTCCAAAATTAGTTAAACAGCAGGGAGAGTGTAGCGGAGATGCAATATTCCCCAGGTTGTCTCCGCTTATAATCCAAGTGAGGCTCAGGAACAAGTAAATAATAAATCCATAGGCAAAGTTTCCAGCAGGTAAAATAACAGCAATCTCCCCACAGCAATCCCAATAACTGGACGACACACAGTTTCAGGAGCAGAACTGACAAGCCTTTAATCACAGTCTCCTTATAAAGCATGCTCCCATGCAAGGGAGGGATTTACAGTAATTATTACAGTAGCCAATCCTGTCCTGGTAACCTCCCACACATCTCCTCCCCTCAGCCAGCATCATAATCCCCTTATCCAGTACACCAATTCCCCCCGTTTCTGGATGTACCCCTAAACGTAGGGGTACCTCTTTAAATCCTACATCCCCTGGTAGCCCTGATCTGGGTGAACAACATATCCAAAAACCACCCAGATCAGACCAGGGGTTCGGGAAAAGTATGGAGGGAATAAAATGACCGACCGCACGAACTGAGATAGCCGAATTCGGTTCCATGTGAATGGGCCCTGCGGTCGGTCCTGGCATAAGGGAATAAAATACACGAAAACCTCTAGCTATAGAGGCTAGGGAGGGTTCGCCTGAATCCCCTCGTTCGGTATTCTCTATCTACCGAACGAGGGGCCGTTCGGTAGTTTGGAACCGAACGGACCAGGGCTGTGGAGGTCTCAGCGGTGTTCGCCTACTCGAGTGTCCGGTTTTAGTTCCAGACACTCGACGGCTAAACACCGCTGTTCGGGAGTTTTAAAATGGCCGCCGCCACGTGTTCGTTTGTCGAATGGCGGCCACCCCCGAGAACAAAGGACGGCTACTTACTGTTCAATTACCCGTTCGCAACAATGTTGCAACGGGTAATTGAGGACACACTTCACACAGGGGAGGTCTGGTTGTTCGGTAGTTTCATTCGAATAAACTAAGGGAACGAAACTACCGAACAATCACAAGAATACAAGGCTTTAAAACACATAGGAAACTAACAGATCACACGAATGCAATTATTTCACAGACATTTGCAGGATAGCCCAGTGCCATCCGCTACAGAGAGGATATAACAGAAAGAACACAGGTGAGTATAGGAGAATCCTTTACAATTACCTTTTTTTGTTTGTAAACCTTTTACCGTCGTGAAAGATGAAAGATCACAAATCCCCATCAACATTTAAACTGGATGTTTTGTAGTATCACTCAAATGGGCATTAAAGTGTAAGCTCACCTGCCACATCAAGGCTGGGTTATTTACTAAAGTGTGAATATTAAGGAAATTAATTATTGCATGTTTATTCAATAACAAAAAACTGTAGGGAGTAACAATCAGGCTGGCAAAATTTAAGTGAATAGCCAAGCTGCGGCTATAGCTGATTTGGAGAATTTTCCAAATGAGCTATTTTGGCCCATACTATGCCATTCAGATCAGTTATTACATTTTGGAATTTTGTGGATTACCCTGAAGGTTAAATTCAAATTGTTGGTCACAAAAGCTGAATTAGACATATTCTTGAAGTCAGCTTTGGTTTAATTTAATATATTTTTTCATAAACTTTGTAATTCACTTTGAATTCCTAACTATTCACATTACATGTGCTTGTCGCCTCTGCGGCATAAGCTTAAACCCAACACCAATCCCCATAAAAACACTGACACCATAATTTTTGGTAAAAAAATATCACAGCTTTTATTGATAATAAGTTTTAACAGGTAAAAATTAAGGTCATTGTCAACACCATGCAAACATTGACATGTAAATCCAGCATCCTGCCTTTATACAATTAAACCCTGACAATGACCCACTCTTACATAAACAATAAATCCCAACAACATTATAACACCATAAAATTAACATTGAACACATAACCATTGCCACCAACGGCATCCATTTTCACAGTTCCACAATTGTAGGGGTATACCGAGATACCCCTACACACCCAGGTTCTAAGCTACCAACGAGCCGAACCTACCAAATCAGTCCAAAGGCCTACCTATTTTTCCTGAACTAAACATTTTACCCCATATCAATCCGACCTACCCCCCAACCTTTCTATCCATCCCCCACCACAGCTTTAGAGCTTGATTCTCCCCTCTCCCCCCTAGCAAAAATAGTGCTCGCTGCAGGCCCTCCTGAAAAAGACTCCCTTATCAGTTCACCAAGCAGGAGGTCCCGAACTGCCACTCTTCTTCCAGACAGGACACACCTTGCATTTGCGCGCCTGGAGCCACCCAATGAAACCTCACCCACTGCAAACAAGACAGCAAATCAGCGATAACATTTAAAAACCCCGGCACATGATGTGCCCAAAAGACAATATTACATTTCATACAGTACAAGACAAAGCAGAGAAGAAGCCGAACCACAGTAATAGAGGAAGCAGAAAGCCCATTTACTACGGCCACTACCGACATATTATCCGTAAAAATTATCACCTTCTTATCCCGCAACTGGTGACCCCACAAAGCTGATGCTACCACTAGGGGTAATAGCTCTAGAAAAGCTAAATTGCGGATAAGTGGGCAAGCCTTCCATTCCTATGACCACACTCCCGCGCACCATTGCGCCAAAAAGTAAGCCCCCACCACATCCCTGGATTGGCAGACAAGCGCTGACAAAACTGTTCATTATAACGCCACCACGCGAGACCTCTGTACATGCAATATGCCTCCCAAATACCGTCAAGGTAGCAAAATAACTGGGAACAACGATGCAGAGACTTCTCACCCATCACGCTAGCTAGAATACAAAAAGCCCTCAACTAATTTCCGAACGTCTTAGGAATCTTATGGTAACTACCCTTCTTTTCCTCCTCCTCTTTTTTAGTATCCTTCTTATCCTCCTCTTTAAGATCTATATACTCTTACAGAGGAAGAAGGGAATAGATCTCCACAAACTCCACTTTCCAAATACATTCCTTCACTTCGGACTTAAGATGACAGCCCAAAGGTCCCGCAAAGGAAACCATTGGGCTGACAAGTTACATCCGGAATACCCCCAAGCAAATCCGCCCGCTCACTCCCTAAATCAGTTGATGTCAAAACAGCCGACGTTGCCACTATCTCCCCTTCTGCGCTCCCTCCTACAACAGGGACCGCAACTGCGCTTGACACTAAACCTTCCCCCCTTGGCACCCAAACCTAACTAAAATTCACATCCTTTACCCTACCCGCACTCCAAGAATCTAATAAAAAATTTAAACCGTCTAACAGATCCCCTGAATGATGTACTGAAAGTTACTCACCCTCCGAACCCCTTCCCGCTGAAGGCTGTGGGGGCGCCAACCGAGATCCGCTGTTCTGACCCAAGCACTCTGGGGCTTTGAGCCGTATTTCCCCATCAACAGGTCTCACCCTGAGGGCAACTGTTTAGACGACTTGCCAGCGTATGGTCTCACCCGATCCGTGGGTGACCGTTTTGGCGAATTTAGTCTCACCCGATCCGTGGGGGCTCGTGATCTCACCTGATCCGTGGGTGACCATCTTGGCAACCTGTAAGGAGAAGAAATCCTGTGTAGGCTGGCTGTAGTATCCCTGACCTGCCTTACTCCCGAGTGGGAACCGTGACTTAATCCCCCACAGGCGTTCTGTCCCCTAGGGCCGTGAGAGTGCGAAGAAGCCTCTGTACCTCCCCTTACGATGACTGCTCCTAGACCGATACCTATCAGCATCCCTATGGAACCTGCCGTCACCTTCTTGAGTGCAGCGTGGGACGCCTACCCATGAGGAAAGCCCCCCGAGCTGTCCCTCAGCATCATCCCTATATGCGTACTCCCTGTTGCTTGCCTCCCGACTCACCCTAACGTTATCATGGGCGGTGAATCACACTATTCTCCCATGAACCTGTCAGGGGAAACTATGGAGCATCGTTCGTCAGTGGAAAGAGAGGACCCAGCTGCCGTCTGTCTAGCCTTTTCCCTTCCGTCTGCCATCCTCCTGCTGCCAACCAAACCTGCACCAGGGCCCACCTCAGGGAAACCCTTGGGTTAGCAAAAGTGGGGGCAACAGCGTTTGGAGCAACTCACCCAGCCAATGAACAGCTGATGTCTCCACTCTTCCACTCCAAGCAGCACTTCCAGCGTTACCAGATCCTGTTGCAAAGTCTGCCGTTCATCCTGCATTATTCCCGTTGTTCACTGTGCGAATAGGTCTCTGGCCCGACTGTGGTAGCCCTTTTAGCGAACGCTAAGCTGCATCTGTAAGTTCGTGGCCCGAATGTTTGGTAGTTTCCATACCTCCACGTTCACAGCCCGAATGTTCGGTAGTTCCTGTACATCCTGGTTTGCGGTCCGAACATGTGGTCACAAGGGAATCCTCCTGTTCACGGCCTGACCGTTCAAACGGAGCCTCATTCCTGATGGCAAAGCATCACCTAAATGGGCCTGCAGCCACTCGATACCTCTCTCCTTACAGCTGTCCTGACTGCTGCTAGCCAATCCTCCATCCTGAGCTGAGAAAAACCTGCAAAGGAGACAAAAGGAAAACACTACACAAAAGTCTGTCACAACAACAGATAAGTGCAGCTTAATTAAAATGTCCCCTTAACCTAAAATGGCCCCTTTATATATGGAAATATATATGGAATCTCTCACACACTCGTGAATTTATAACAATGATTCTAAAATCCACATACAGTGATATAGCAATTTCAATTTAAAGTGATTATAGTGAAATAAAGAGTAACTTCCATTAGCAATGTAGGATATGCCCGAAGACTTCCTCCTATCTTCAATTCAACAAGTATATTAGATAAAGAAGTCAAAGAGGCAGGAAGAATAGATAGAAAGGATTTGATCAAAAAGAAGAAAAGAGTTAAAGATAAGGGGGAGAACTTCAAATATGCATTTATTACCCAGTATAATACTCAACATCAAAAAATTTAAAATATTTAGAAAAAACACTGGGGAATCTTACTTGAAGATCCAATTTTAGGAGAGATATTACCCAAACAACCACCGATGATCTTTAGGAAGGCAAAAAATTAAAAAAGCTGACTGGGTCCCAGTTATGCCTTAAAAAATAAATATGAAAATAATAAAGGTGAAATTAAGGGTTTTAGCTCGTGTAACCACTGTAAAGCTTGTTTAACACAAAGGTTTTTGAAAACATCAAATTTTAAAAGTTCGGTCACAAGTAGAGAATTTAATATAATATAAACTGTGACAGTAAAAACGTGGCATATTTGTTATATTGCCCCTGTGGGAAGCAATACGTGGGACGTACATGCAGGAAACTAAAAGAATGGATTTTGGAACATAAAAATAACATTAGAAAAAAATATAATAAACACTCAGTTCCCACGCATTGCAACTCATGTCCAAACTTTAATTGGAAACATTTTCATTTTATAGGTTCAGAAAAAAATTAATAATCACTGGAGGGGTGGCAATCTCATCAAAAAATTAGCACAGCGAGAAACATATTGGATCAATACACTGAAAACCCTCCAACCAGGAGGATTAAATGTAGACATAGATTTGTGCTGTTTCTTAGATTAATTGTTTCCTCTTCTTCTCTCTCTTCCTGTCTGCTAGAGGTTGTGTATACTGTTATATACATGAATAAGCCAAGGAATAGTCCCTCTCTTTTTTCCAAATATAGAAACAATAGGGGAATGCTTTCTCTCTAATATATAGTTGTATCTTACACCCTTCCTCTTTTTTCTAAATATTGTTTTTTTTTTTTTAGAGGCATAAGATACGCCTTAGTCTGATTTTAAATTCCAAGTCCTTTGGAAGGTAGAACTACCAGTTTTATTATACATATTCTTTTATATATGTTTCATGGCCTTTTTCATAGTTTTTTTATCTCCACAATGGTAGAATTGTATTTAATACATTTATGGCATCATTTTTATCTTGGCTTACTCAGATTATATTATGCTGTGTGCATGTTGCCTCATTAAGTATGGAATCAGGCATCTTTGCACACAGACATACATACATACATAAATATAGATTATTGGTGTGTTCGTTTTTGTTTTTATAAATAAAGTTTATTCATAAGATCTGTAGACCAACAATGTCTCTTTAACCACTTTGTCACTCCCCTTTGTACACTCCCCACCCATACTCCCATTTAGAAACAGTATCTTTGGGACTTTTTTTCAATATTCCGATTTGTCATTATGATGGACAGCTGAAATGAAGGTGGAACGCATAGCTGGAACGTATGACGTCATCACGTCGGTCACGTGATCGCATGGGATACACGAAACCCGGAAGTAACCAAATTTGAGCTGCAGACAGCTGAAGAAAAACGGAATCATCTGTGGAACACCTGTTGGGACTAATTGGGGGTGGTATATATTAGGGGATGTTTGTAACTAGGACTGTATGCATTTGTATTCAACATTGCTGTTAAAGATTGTCCCTGAGGAAGTCCCTAACAGGGAAGAAACGCGTTGGACTGATTTACCTGCTATTATTTACTTTGATGTAAGTAATAAATGCTTTTTTTTACTCTTTATTCATACAGTCATTTCATTCTTTTTTTATTTATTTTTGGTTTTTCATGAGAACTATATTCATCAAACATTGAAGCAAGAAGACACACTAAGTACACTTTTGAAGGCATTTCTTGGGATGTTAAAGTGTGAGTGAACATTTGGCACTTACTTATACCCATTTTACCACAGACAATATTGCACTATGCCATGTATTTCTTATTTCCATAGCTTGGAATAGCCCTATACCATATATCCTTTATATATGGCCTGGAAACTCCACCCACAATGCTATTTTTAACCAATCCCACACACCTACGTCACTATATGCCTGTCTCCTAGCACTGTCAAGGCCCACTCCCCTTAGCTACGCTGGTACATAGGCTACATGATAGTGAAGAACATTGCAAAGCATATGTACATAGTTATCACCTAATTTTCCTTCACAAATGATGTAAGAAATCCTATTATAATAAGTACTGCCAATACTGTATAGTCACAAAATGTCACCCCCCCTCCCCCCATCTTTGCTTACACCTGGACATTTGTGACTGATAAATATGCAATGTAATATGGACACATTTTCCACTTGCAATGCATGTGGGCACATTTTTTCCCCCACATAAAATGTTGCCAACTTTCCTGTGGGCATACCACAGTCCTGGGTAACCTCAGTTGTGACGTAATAACTTCATCTGCTGACCATAGTTCTGGTAAATTTGTGGTGAACATGAGTAAAACCTCAGCTTAAACTACACAATTGTATACACCATAAGTTATTTAACGTGTGTCACAACAGCATCTGCTATCAATCAGAATAATAGAGATCAGTCACATAGAGGAAAAAGGGCAAAAGGGTGGTGGTGGGGAGTTAACCATAAGAAACTGAAATGACCAGGTTATAAAAGAATCACACAAAAAGAAAATGGAATCAGGAAAAAGAAATGGTTGTCATTACTTTAGAATAATAATGGTAATAGTTGATTTCTGATACATAATCAGATGTGTGTTATTGTTTTAATATTTTCGTGTGTTATTTGGTCATTTGAAGTCTATTTAAGAATTTTTTTTAAATAATACAGACAAATTAAAACACGACCAAAACTTTGCAGTATAGAGTTTGTTACTATTAAAATAATATGCAATCTGAATTCCTTATATTTTAAACACTTTGGTTTCCAGTTAATTCTTCTTTGTAAATAACCCTATCAGTGCTATTCACTAAAGTGTGAATTCAAAGGTAATTCCAAGTGGTTTTCAAATGTAAGGTCAAAATATCTGGAAGAATAGCAGACTTAATACATTTTTCCAGATCAGATATTTTGACCTTAAATTTAAAATTCACTTTGAATTAACACCATAGTCAATAACCCTGTAATAAGCTTACTAATTAAAGCTTTTTTTTAAAGGTCAATTGTCATTCACATAATTTTTAACATTATGCTTTTTTTGTTCCCAAAAAATAGCAAATATGTATGTAATATGTGGAAAATTAAAAATAGAAATCCACACCTTTTTATGCTGCAGCTGTGTGGCTCCATCTTGATTCCCTGTCAGTCATTGTTATATGTAATTCCAAGGAGAGAGCAAGGCCCTTCCATTGAGCACCAAGCATGGAGTTATATTTTGATGTGTGCCATTCCCATTTGATCTATGTAGTCATTGGGGCCGGTGCAAGGATTTTTGCTGCCATAGGCAAAAAAAATTGCCGACCCATTTGCTCCACTCATTCATGCAGACTGTCATATACTGACCCAAGCAGAGTGACACATACCCATGCAGACTGATACGCACATACTGACCCATGCAGATTGAGACACACGCACTGACCCATGCAGACTGACATACAAACACTGACCTATGCAGACTGACGCACAGTACTGACACAAACAGACTGCCGAACACACACTGACCCATGCAGACTGCCGAACACACACACATTCACTGATGAATGCAGACTGACGCGCACACACTGATTAATGCAGACAAACACATACACACTGACTCATGCAGACACACATACTGGCCCATGCAGATACATACACTGACACACACTGATACATACAGATACAAAAACTGACCCATGCATACATACACTGACCCATACAGACACACCCTGACCCATACAGACACACCCTGACCCATACAGACACACACTGATCCATAAAGACATACACTCATCCATTCTGACATACACATACAGACACACTGAGCCATACAGACACACACTAACCCATACAGACACACACTGACCCATACAGACACACACATAAAGACATACACTGACACACACTGACCCATACAGACACACACTATCCCATGCAGGCATACACACTGACTCAAGCAGACAGACATACACAAACACAAATACTTTGAAACACACATTGTGATGTCCCATTGACCCTCTTACCTTTATTGCATATATTATTTTGCTTTTCGTATCTAACTGGCAGCTTTACTGCACCTGGCTGGCTTCACTCTGTCTCAGCCCCACCCCTGCTATGCTCTGGCCCACTTGATCCCACGTACACTGCAATGGATGGAAGCAAGAAATTGAAGCGGCCTTGTGCTGCTGCAGCAATGGCAGTCTTTGTGGGGGGCCTGGCTGAGATGGATGCCGCTGGACCAGTGCAATATCGTGCGCAAGTCAGCAGTCATGTAAGTGCTCCCTAGCGCCTGATAACATAGCCGGTGGCACGGTTTGTATAATTTCTCCAACATAGAGGGGTGGCCAAACGAGTAGAGCAGTAAAGCTCCTGCCGGTGCCCCCCTTTAAGCAGAGCCCTAGGTGGCTGCCTAATTGGCCTAGGAAGCGCTGGCCCTGGTAGTCATTGTTATAAGATCTGTCCTTTACACCTGTCATGCATAATTTTACAGCATGACAGGAGGCTTCCTATTTTGCATTATCTTTCTTTACTTAGCTCCATAGTGACAAAGAAACACGTAGAAAACAGAGAAGCAATCGAAAAAAAGTAATGTGTATAAGAGATACAAGTAATCCAAGCCTGTGTACGGACACTTGGGTGCTGAAGACTGTTCTGGGATACTTGATAGAGTTTGAGGATGTCCATGTCCAGGAGCAACCGCCCTGACCTATGGGTTTTGTGGCTAACACTCCTCTTATCAATCAGGAGCTTCAGGAACTACAACTGATGGGTGCCATCCAACCTGCCTTAGAGGATGGAGGTTTCTTCAGCAATATATTCTTGGTCTGCAAGAAAACTGGGGATTTCCGACTAGTTATCAACCAGCGGGACCTCAACAATCAAGTCATTTACCATCACTTCAAGATGAAGAATATATACCTCTTACATGATCTTCCCCAGGACGGCGACTGGTTTACACATTCCCATTAATGTCGACAATCCTACATTTCTGAGGAGGCTTTCGCAGTTCACTTGCTTCCACTTCTGACTCAATTTCAAACCTTGGTGCTTCAAAAAAATTCTGAAGCCAGTGGTATCCAATCTTCGGGCTCAGGAAATTCAATGCATAATTTATCTGGACTGCATTCTGATCTTCTGTTTGGACAGGGCCAAACTGCAGACCCCACCTGATGTATCATGGATCTGCTAGATTCTAAGAGCGTATTTGCAGATCAATGGACAATGGTAACAACAAAACTATTAGGATGATAGTGACGGATGATGTGGAGTGAGGTGAAACAATCAAAGATTCTGGCCTATTCTGACAAATGAAAGTACAAGGAGTGGTGCAGGGCCTAAAGTGTCATTAAAAATATATATATAAAAGCACGGAGAAAAAGAAAAAAAAGGGAAAATATATAGTGTACTATATCACTGTCCAAATAAATAGAATAAAACAAAAGAAATACACTGACAATTTCCTGGAGCTAAAATTGTAGCTCCAACTTGAACGCCTGGGCGAAACAATCCCGCCTATGGATATAGTGTGGTTCTTGGTGGTTGCAGTCACTCAAATGGTGGAAACATAAGCAGCTCTGCGGATATGGGCTTAGGATATTTTAGTGTAGTGCCCACTTGTAAGTATAGATGATGGTCTTTTCCCTCCAGAAATATAGGAGAAAAAGGAAAAAGAAAAACCAAAATAGTGTGTACCGTAAGTCACAGAATACAATTAAAGTGGGGAGAAATTTACTCACATTTGATGGAGCAGATGTGGACTGCTCTATCACTCGGGTTTGGGTGGTACAATCCCCACCACGGATATGGTAGTTCAAGTAGAATAGCAGCAAAAGGTAGGTCCAATAAAAAAGTACTTTTATTTAAAGGCAACTAATATAAAACAAGAAAAAATACACTCAAAGTGAGGTAGATAATAATAATAAATACACTTTACATGTTTCACCTTGCAAGAGGCTTTCTCAAACCCATTTGAGAAAGCCTCTTGCCAGGTGAAACCCTTTAAGTGTATTTATTATTGAACACTTATTATTTAAGAGACAATCTTATTATTGGAGAGACAATCTTATTATTGGAGAGACACCGGTGATTTAGCTGCCATTTGGACTGTTCCAGTTATTGCTTAATGCTTATTATTCTTAGCTTCGCTTTTTCTATTTTGACAAATGATATCCATGTGAAGGAGGTCCTTGGCCCATGGGTGGAGATTACAGCACGCAGAGGCAAGAATGTTAGGGACATTCTGGTCCCGAGCCATTTTCAACCAAAAGCTGGGCCAGTAAGCCCATGGCTGGATACCCCCCAGTAACATCTACAGATGTGGGAGATGCATAGCATGTAAGTTTATCCAACGTGATTAGAGGAATATAGTGGATAGTGGGGCACAACGATAAACACACTTTTCCTAACTTTGACCCCAAAATATGTTACGCATCTACAACCGCCAAAAAACACCTGTACTAAATAGTTTCTAAATTTTTTCTTGAGTTCAGACATATCCAATGTTAACATGTTCTTAGCTTTTGGAAAGTTATAGGGCTATTTACAAACCATTTTTTTTTTCAAAATTAACACAAGTTACATTGTAACATTGATATCTGTCAGGAATCCCTGAATAACCTGTCACATGTATATATTTTTTAAAAGACGACAACGTAAGGTATTAAACTTGGGGTATTTTGACTCTTTTCATTCAACCATTTTTCCACCAATCTCTGCCAAATTTAAAAAAAAATAAAAAATAATTACAGATTTTTTTGACACACATAGCAATTTAAAAATACATGTACGGAGAACTATAAGGGTTACTGCCGAAGAACACCCCAATATGTGTTCAGCAACATCTCCTGAGTAAAGTGATACCCCCCATGTATAGGTGTGTCTGGTTCTCTGGGGGCTAAAATACCTTATCTGGAGGGTGCACATTCCAGTTTTCCAACCTGGAATTTTCACAGCTGGCCACCATGCACCTATGTCCTATTTGGGACATTTTTGAAGCCGGCATATGTAAGTTACTCCCATCAAACCATATATTTTTGAAAAGTTGACACCCTAGGGTATTTCAAAGGGTGGTATTTTAACACTTTCCATGCACTAATTCTACCACCAGTCTTTGTCAAATGTTTGGGTAGTCATTTTTTTGTGTTATTTTTCTTTCACATTGTACTTTAGGCATGGATTCTCAGTTTCTGTTATGTGTTACTGACAAAGAACACATCTCCCGAGTATGGTAGCTCAGAAGTGTGAAATAAACCCATCATGGCATACCATTTTCAAATGTAGACAACCCAAAATTGGGTATGTCCAGTCTTTTGTAGTAGCCACTTAGTCACAAACGGTGGCCAAAGTTAGCGTTTTTATTTGTTTTTTATAAAAAAAAAAATGTTTCAATTTCTATTAGATGTAGAAAGGCCATTAAGCCTGAATTTGTGAGAGGAGTAAGTAACCTTCTTAAACTCCCAGACCCTACTCACCTCTGCCGGTAAAGTTGATTGTTGTATCTCCATAGCAACCAGCACTTCTGGTCCGAGCTTCCCGCCAAACAGCTCCAGTCTCCAGCAGCAGAGGTGTCCTGCTGAATCCTCCGTCCGTTCTGCAGCCCTGCCACTCGGCTTCTCCCCGGTCGCGGTATTTGGCTTCCAGTCACGAGATCGGCACTCTCACATAAGCTTGTGAGGGAAATAACTTTCGGCTATTTCCCTCCGTTCGGGCCTAAAAGCGTAGGGGTAGGCTCCCTTTTTACTTATACATTACCTGTTCGTGCATACTTACCCGTTCATGAACTTCTGCGTTCGTGCATTTAAACTAGACGAACGCCGGCTATACTTACGTTTTATGGGTCCTTCATACGGTCTAAACTGACGACCTTTCGGGTAAGCTCTGGTACAATTTCGTTAAATTCTGGTATATCGTTCGTTCATACGAATGAACTATATACATATATACTTACCCATTTGTTCATTTAGCAATTCGTGCAATATTCTGTTCACCCCTCGCATACTTACCCGTTCATGCACTACTTCTATTCGTGCGGAATTAGGCAAATGCACACTATACTTAGCTTCAGCGGGTCCCCCGTTCGGTCTAAACTGCCGACCCCTGTTTGTGCAAATATCTGCTTTTCGTTCATACGTACTAAACAATCATTTATTCATAGATACTTCCCATTCGGTTACTTAACTGTTAGTACTAAATCTGTCAGTATTAGTTAATAAAATCTGTTTATTACTACAACCATTTACTGTTGCCTCTGTGGCTCTTGGTTTAATCATGTTTATATAAATTATGACACTTTATCTCAGTACTCGGTTATTTATTCCAAGGCCCTTTGGAGTTAACCCTCTGTGTTTTAGGTACGTTATACACTTAATAAAATTCTTCCTGACACCCTACTCGTTTGGCAGTGTTTTTCAACTCCATACCAACCCTGCACGCCGTCACAAATTTATATATTTATGTATAGCATGATCCTCTGGGGGAATTTTGCAAACCCTACATTTCTTATTTTTCTTTAGCTTGTATTTACAATTCAGGTATAGTATTTACTCACTTCTGTTCAATCATGTCAAGGCCTCAGGCAGCCTTCACTCTAAACTTGTCACAAACGGAATTTGTTAATTAAAATATAATGTCATAACCATTGCTAATTTTAATAATATACAATGGCTTTTATCCATAGCTCCAACACTATTCTAGGCCTCCTCCGGTTTTCTCCATAAAAAAACACTTACGCCCATCCGTGTACCTGTACAACAAATCAAGGTATAGTACTCTACTCATTACGGGTTTTTTTATACAAGACCCGACATGGTCTCTATTTATCACGATTATCACACGGTCCTACGTCCTTGTTGCGTTAAAATTCTCTACATTTTTCTACTTAGGCCTACGTTCATACTGCCTTCAGGCAAGAACCTACCCAACCTACCTAACCTGGTACCCAGCTACATAACCAGGCATTTGCGTTCTTACTTGTTAATAGCACTTGCTACCTTAAGGCCTCAATCAGCCTCCCTCTATAGCATAGGTCGTCAACCTGGTCCCTACCGCCCACTAGTGAAACTAGGCGTTTCAGGATTCCAGGTGGGCGGTAGGGATTTCCTAATTTTGAGAGATTGGCGGGCGGGTGCGAGCCGCGGCCCCGGCCCGCACGGCAAACTGCCGGGGCCACCGTCCAAGTGGTCCATCGGGTGGCCCATGCTGTCAGGGCCACCCGATGGATGTGGATTGTAAGGGGGCACGGTCAGCGCTGGGCGCTTTAACAGCGTGACCGGGCCCCCTGTGATTACATCACAGAGCTGGGAGGAAGTGACTGCACGTCACTCCTCCCAGCTAACACACAGACCGTGCGGGAGGAAGCAGAGGGAGTCAGAGTGGGAACTCTGACTCCCATCCACCTGATCCGCCACTGGACCCCAGGGAAAGTCACCCTCCTGTACCTAAAAGGTAGGAAACAGGAGGGTGACTAAATTATTTTGTGTGTGTTGTTTGTATATGTGTCTTTGTATGTAAGTCTTGTGTGTGTCTGTATGTATGTGTCTGTATGTGTATGTGTGTATGTATGTATGTCTTATGTATGTGTCTTTGTATGTATGTGTGTGTCTTTGTATGTGTCTTTGTGTGTGTGTGTATGTGTGTCTGTCTGTCTGTATATATGTGTGTATGTATGTGTGTTTTGTCTTTCTATGTATGTGTTGTGTGTGTATTTGTGTTTGTATGTATGTGTGTTGTATGTATGTATGTGTGTTGTATGTATGTGTGTCTTGTGTCTGTCTGTATGTGTGTATGTATCTTTGTATGTATGTCTTATGAGTGTTTGTTTGTATGTGTGTGTCTGTATGCATGTCTGTGTGTGTGTCTGTATGTATGTGTGCCTGTCTGTTTGTATGTATGTGTCTTGTGTGTGTGTGTCTGTATGTGTGCCTGTCTGTGTGTCTGTATATATGTGTATGTGTCTTGTATGTGTGTCTTGTGTGTGTGTGTGTGTGTGTGTGTGTGTGTCTGTATGTGTCTATGTGTGTCTTGTGTGTGTGTCTGTATGTATGTATGTATGTATATATGTGTGCCTGTCTGTTATAGTGGGCTATAGTAAGTAATAGAAAGTGGGATACCTAGCTCAGCCTTCCTACTGGGCATTGCTATAAGGAAGGTTAAAAAATAAAAAAAGGGGAAAAAAAAGTTGGGGAGGGGAATTGAGGAGGGAGGGGAGCTGACGCACAGATGAGAAATCATATTATGCGCAAACAGAGAAGTATTCTGAATATCACCGAAAGAGGAGACCTTCATTTGTTCCTTACGAAAATCGAACCAGATATCAAATATTTAGTCTTGCAGCATCAACCTCAAGGATCTCATTAATCACTAGTAAAGGTAATTTCAATTTACTTTATTGTTTTCTCATTAAACTTTATAAAGTTAAAAACATTATAAACATGCATGAAGTAGAAATAAAAAGATAAATGTATGTACATTTATTTTTTTTTAAACACCCTCCTTTCTAAAAAATATTCTGCACTTGCGTGAAAACTGGTGGGCGGTAAGGACATTTTTTCAACCAAAAAGATGCATTTGTGGGCGGTAGGTAGAAAAGTTGACTACCACTGCTCTATAGCATAAACTCGTCCCAGTCTCAGACTAATCAATCAGATCCCTCACCTCAGGATCTCACGTTGTGCTCCTATAGCCACCCCTTACTATTAAGCATACACCCCTACGTTACACTCAAATACATCAACATCTGTCTTACCCTTAGGCTTCTTCTACGATACCAGCAGCGGCCAAGCCACTCTTCTTAAAAACACTCGAAGGTTCAAGTTACCTGTTATAACTACTATCAAGGTTAGTATCCATCCATTACACCATAATGGCCATTTAACCCATAGAAAGCAAGTGAACTGGCTTACAGGGTCTAGGCTCCAGCCCTAGCTCACCCAAGTAAGTTCTGGTCCCACAAGGCTATTTCCCACCTCAACACGGAGGTACGGCCCCACGCCCAAATTATAGTTAGATGCCTCGTTCGCCCCTCTACAGGGCTGCAGTCAGGGCCTCACTTTTCACGGCCACAAGTTTGAATCTCCTCTAACCGACATTAATGACGACAACTTGTTTTTTTATTTGAGATCTCATCCAAGCAGGCATTTGCTGGAGTATTTGACCACGGGGTTCACACAGGGGTTTCTCACGGGTCTCGTAGCCATCCCCTCAGGCACACTTGAATGTCCAAACCTCTCGTTAGCCTGCCAAGATCCATTATGCACAGACACTCTGCTTTCCTTTGAAATCTCACACGTTTCATGATCGGCCCCTTCACCTCCTCACCTTTTTCCTCCTGGAGCACTAATCCCATTGGTATAGCTGTGCACAAATACTCTAATAAAAAACGTCTAATTATCGATTTATCTGCACCGCACGCCTCTTTTGTTCCCAGCATTAACTCACTCATACCAGCAGAAGAATTTTCATTACTGTACGTTAAAATTGACGATGCTATACAATCCATAATTTCAACTGGTAGAAATGCTTGGCTAAGCAAAACGGACATTACAAACGCATTCAAATTACTACCCATGCACCCATCACTCTGGCATCTGCACAGTGTTAAATGACGAGACAGATACTATTTCTCCACACACCTCACTTTCAGGTCTAGAAGCAGCCCCAAACTGTTTGATATATTCGCAGAAACACTATGCTGGCTGCTTCTAAACGTTCTCAGGTGTCACCCAGTCATTCACTATTTGGAAGACTTCCTACTCATAGAACCAGGCGCACTTACACCCACTAATATCCTCAGCACCTCAGCACTTTTTTCCTCATTCGGGGTACCCTTATCACTCTCCAAAACCATCGGCCCCACTAATTAACTTACCTTCTTGGGGATCGAGCTGGACTCTGGTACCTTCCAAGCCAGCCTTCCCCCCGACAAACTGGTCCGCTTGAGAGTGGAGATAGACATGTTCCTGCGGAGTGATGCATGCACCAGAAATGAACTTCAGTCCCTATTGGGGTCCCTGAATTTTGCGATGCGCATCATTCCGCAGGATAGGTCTTTCGTTTCCAGGCATCTTAGTCTGCTTCACAGGGTGCCAGACTCCTGCCCAATGTCTTTGGATCAGCAAGCCAAGGCTGACTTACTCATGTGGGGGAAGTTTTTGGCTGAGTGGAATGGTATCTTCATGTTTATACCCCCTCTCTCCGACTCCTCACCCATGATTCACACAGACGCTGCAGCCAACAAGGATTTCACAGCTATCTTCGGTAATTACTGGTTCAGGGGTCACTGGCCTACTGAGATGGATGCCTTGCCAGGATTCAGGGAGACTTCAGCCCTATTTGAAATTTATCCCATAGTGACGGCCGCACACACTTGGGGTCATCTCTGGTCCGGCAAGGCAGTAAAATGCTATTCCGACATCTCGGCAGCATGCGATATCATAAACAAGGGGCGCTCATCCTCCCTCACCATCATGCGGCTGATTCGCAAGCTGACCTGGCTGGCAGCAACCGTCCAGTTCCACTTAGTCTGTTTTCACATCCCAGGTATCCACAACATGGCCCCTGACGCTCTGTCTCATTCTCAATTCCAGGTATTGTTCCAGGCACTCCCTACGGCCCACCGCCAGCCATCCAAGACACTACGGTTTCACGAACTAATCCTGGATTAAACGCACTAATGTACCACGCTAGGTCTCTCACACACTAAGCACTATCACCTAACATAGCTGTCACCTACGGTAGGGCACTTACCATTTTTTATAAATTCACCGCAGATTTCGGATTACAAGGTGATTTTTCTACTCAAATCATGGTGGCTTTTGCCTCCTTCTGCCACTTACATTTAAAACTTTTTCACAATACCATTAAACTATACCTCATGGGGTTCAGCACCACAGTTTCACTAATTTCCCTAACAACACCCCCTTCTTGTCATTATACCCCATCAAGAAAGTCTTAAAGGGTATCTCAAATGGTATCTTTAGATCACTTAGCAACCTACTTGATGAATCCCCATTCGATCCAGACACAAACCTGGTGATCAAGTCTGCCATCTATCTACCTTTTAATGAGTTCCTTAGTCCCGGAGAATTCACTGTTGTTTGTCAAGGGGATATCGCACACAGCCTTAAAACCTCACACCTCACTAAGGTGGAAGATCACCACGTGCTCACTCTCCCATTTACCAAAACTAATCACTCACTACACCCCACTATTATTTCCCTCTTTCATACCGATAATGCTTGGTGTCCGGTAAAGGCACTAGACCATCTACGGTCAACTCATCACACGCATTTACCAGACTCTCCGCTCTTATTATTACAAAGGCACCCACTCACCACTGCTAAATTCACAACGCACGTCAGAACCTTACTGGCAAAAGTGGGTTACAACCCGGCTTCGTTCTTCGGTCACTTATTCCGCATAGGAGCCGCTTCATCAGCCTCTAGTACAAACACCCCGGTTCACATCTTCAAGAGACTGAGTCAATGGAAATCCTGCATATACCATACATACATACCACAACTAGAAATAGAGCTTCGCCAAGCCTTCAGGAATTTGGATATGTACTAAATGCAATAAAGTGTGTTTTTCTTGAACTTCTCTTTGCCCTCTTTTATTTACAGGCCCACTCGTACGTTGGTTTTCGGCACACCACAAACCAACTTTCATCTCAGACACTATCCATTACGTATTAAATTCCGAGCACAAGTAGAAAGGCCATTAGGCCTGAATTTGTGGGTGGAGTAAGTCCCCTACTTAAACTCCCAGCCCCTACTCACCTCTGCCAGTAAAGTTGATTGTCCCCACCCACCTTATAGCATTACTACTCTCTTTGGTGGGCCCTCTTTTATTTACAGGCCCACTTGTACGTTGGTTTTCGGCACACCACAAACCAACTTTCATCTCAGACACTATCCATTACATATTAAATTCCGAGCACAAGTAGAAAGGCCATTAGGCCTGAATTTGTGGGTAGAGTAAGTCCCCTACTTAAACTCCCAGCCCCTACTCACCTCTGCCAGTAAAGTTGATTGTCCCCACCCACCTTATAGCATTACTACTCTCTTTGGTGGGCCCTCTTTTATTTACAGGCCCACTCGTACGTTGGTTTTCGGCACACCACAAACCAACTTTCATCTCAGACACTATCCATTACGTATTAAATTCTGAGAACAAATATATATATATATATATATATATATATATATATACACGCACACATATATATATGCACACACACACACATATAATACGTGTGTGTGTGTGTATATATATATATATATATATATATATATATATACACACACACACCGCCACACACTCACACACTTTTATTTCCTATATATGTATAATATAATTTAAGCATTTTATGATATATTATACATATATAAAGCATATATATGATTTCATTCTAAGTAATATACTACCCTGCAAACAGCACCATCCACACACAACCTGCAACCACACAAGCAGCATCCCCTTCACACACTCAAATCTACAAGTAGCTTCCCCCACATACACAACCTCATAAGCAGCATCCCCCCCACACACAGACAACCCTACAAGCAACATCCTCAAAAACAAGCAACACCACAAGTAGCCTACTTACAAATACAACAAAACAAGTAGCCACACACACACACGCAACCCCACAAGGAGCATCACTACAAACCTAACATTAATTCATCCAATCGCATAGCTCAAACTTTTGCATATATGTATGTACTTTTATATATATATATATATATATATATATATATATATATACAGGCATACCCCGCTTTACATACTCTCACTTTAAGTACACTCGTGAGTACAGACATTCCCGCGCCTCTTCTACCTGCAAGTGAACAGGAAATGGAAGGTTCTATTCTTGCCCGGAGTAGCTCAGTTCAGTGTATCTGGGGCAAGAACTTTTCACACCTTCTGACATGGCACAGTTTAATAATCTCAAATCTACTCCTAGCTGAACATTTTTCTGCCAATACATTGTCCATATTCTGCAATCGGCAGCCATCCAGTGAATGGGTTTACCCTGCCATATTCTATAACTTTGACTTAGCAGCTCAACTGCATTAGCCACAATTCTGAGGATTCAAAGTTAAACCATAAATGCTTAAAGTTATGAAGAGGTGTTTCTAAACAGTGTGCAATTAAGCTGCTAATACAAAGGTTGTTTAAAGTTGTCAGATGAGTAAAACATTAAAGATAAATGGTACAATCTAGAATGAGATTTTTCTTTTTACTAAATAACAGCCCACTAGAAATCACTAAATAAAATCACTGGAAATCTGGAGTCGCAGTATCAGTTATGCCTGTAAATTACTATTGCAATGCAGTAAATGCATACTCTGGTCCCATTGTTTACTTAAAAGTGGGGTATGCCTGTATATATATATACGACAAGGCTCCATGCTCCAGTGGGTGAACCTCTCTTCCTTCAGAGTGCGAAGCAGGAACAGCTCTTAGAAAAGCTAGTGATTAGAACCCAGAGGAGTATACAGATTATAGCAATCCCCAATGTGATTATAGCAGTTCCCTACAACATGAGACAAGGCTACGAGTTGAGGGTAAGAAGGTTTAATGGCACAGGCTGGATTTTTATATAATTCCTCAGGTCAGGGGAACACTGATGGAGCACTGAAATACCAGATGTACAAAACAATCAAAACAGTAATCAACAGTACAACACTCACATACACAGTGTACACCTTCCCCTCTGCCTGTGATATAATTAAAGTAGTTAATACAATAGCCTAATTATCCACAGGCAGAAAGCCACACATTTTCCCCAAAGTACAGAAAACATCCCAAAACATAATATATCCCCATAAATATTACATCCCCGGAAAGTCCTGATCTGGGTGAACAACATATACAAAAATCACCCAGATCAGAGCAGGGGTTCAGGAAATTCCTGGAAGTCTCTTTTGACCGACTGAATGCATGATTTCATGCCTAAAACAGTTCCAGAGAATTAGGCTGTGCAGCTGGTCTATTTCTAATGATAAAAGTTCACTTCGAATAGTCAAACGTTCGTGCAGAAGTCAGTGTTGAAGTTCCGCTCCCGTCGAAGAGTTGAAGGTAACTTTTCAGAACTCGTTCGACTAGATAAAATGGCCACCGCCACGTGTTGCATGGCAGCAATGTTGCATGGCAGCCACTTCGACTACTTCGACACTTCGGCTGTATCCGAAGTGCCACTTCGAAAGTGTAAATCTGTTCCAATAGCAGTAAAAGAGGCAGAAACAGTGCCTAAGAGCCAATTAAGTCACAGGGGCCATAATCACACGGTAAAAGGCTGGCCATTAATCCTCTCCAAAAACCAGTGATGAAGTTGCTTTCATCACATGTATTAAGGCTGTTTGGCCTGTATTTGTGGTAGGGGCTTAAATTAATTCACTCCCCTATATAAGGCACACCCCTTACCTGACTCCATATTGCTTGAGGTCAGCATCAGAATGATTTCCATATCCGGGTCATCCAGACGCCATTTTACCTGATTACTCCATGTGGTTTTCTAAGCTGAGCTGTGTCAGGAATCCAGCCACAGGCTTTTCCAGTCTACCACCTTCTTTCTTCAATCCATCGCCATGGATGGTGTCCAAGTGACTCACAAACCGTAAGACGACCTACCCGTTATGCCAGGCATCAGTCCCACGGCACCATGCATGGGTCAGGTCCTCACTTTACGGCTGCATTTCGTCTAAGTCTGTTCTAAAACCATTGCATGTTCGTGCATATAATTAGTTTAAACTCACTTGTGTATATCTGTCACTGGCTCATTTTGAGCATTAGCATACTCCCGAACGGGAACACATTCTGTTTCAATTGCCTAAACATACTAGGCAATTCTGTGTGTACATTTCGAATTTCACTGCCCATTTTGTTTTGTTTCCCTGACATACCAGGCTCACGGTTCGTGCAATTTTCTACCAAACGGGAACTAGTTCATGCATTTACTATTGTACTACACACACGTTTCGTGTGTTTACAACCCACGAACAGAACTTTGGTTTGTTACAATGACTGTTATTAAGCTATTATGTTGACATATTGTATATTGTCGAACGGGCACTGTTCGTTTCCCTGTCATACAACTATAATGCTGGGGCATAGCTCACGAACAATGTTTCACATAAACCACACTGACCCCTACAGGACACTCTCAAAATCTCACGTTAACCTTGCATTTGGATTAAAGGGTATTTTTACCATACAATCAGCATTTCTGACCCCTACTGGTAAACAGCATAACTGTCTTTACATGTCATATACAATTTACCACCCAATAAAAATTACACATAAGATTGTTTTAAACATAACCATAAACCATAAATTAAACTCCAGCACGGGCTCAACTTCAGGTTTAATTCACAATAATTTACATTTCACATCAAGACCAACAGTGGTTCTGTCAACACTGCCACCTACACGTCTGTCAAGTACATTGACAATTTTCATGGGGTTTTACAAACACCAAAACACTGACCCCAATAGGTCAACAGATAAACAACATTTAACATACCAATCAGTATCCAACTACACTGCCACCTATAGGGCACTCGGCAGATCTCCAGTGCACTTGCATTTTGCAACACCATGTTCACTGACCCCTACCATTCAATAAGACATACAACAATTCACATAGCAAGTAGTAGATCAACATCTGGTATAAATACACATTTTATTGCACAGTAGCAGACGCATCTGTATATACGTAACTGGTAATATAGTTCCATAGGCGTGCGCAGCCTATTGCATTAGGGTGTGCACCCTAAAGCACAAGCACACGCCGCGTATATATATATGTATGTATGTGTATATATATATATATATATATATATATATGTGTATATATATATATATATATATATATATATATATATATATATATATACACATACACACACACATACACATATATACACACATACACACACTGCTGTGTGTGTGTGTGTGTGCTGTGTGAGGGTGCCGTTAGTGTGATGTGTGTGTGACGGTGCTGGTAGTGTGCTATGTGGGTGAGGGTGTTTGTGTGTGCGTGCTTGTGAGGATGCTGTTAATGTACTGTGTGTGAGGGTGCTGTTTGTGTGTGTGTGTGTGCGCTTGTGAGGGTGCTGTTAATGTACTGTGTGTGAGGGTGCTGTTTGTGTGTGAGGGTACTGGTAATGTGCTGTGTGTGTTTGTTAGGGTCCTGTTTGTGTTTGTGAGGGTACTGTTAGTGTGCTGTGTGTGTGTGAGGGTGCTGTTTGTGTGCTGTGTGTGAGGGTGCTGTGTGTGTTTGTGAGGGTACTGTATGTGTGTGTGGGTGCTGTATGTGTGTTGGTGCTGTGTATGTCTGTGGGTGCTGTATGTGTGTGGGTGATGTATGTCTGTGGGTGCTGTGTATGTCTGTGGGTGCTGTATGTGTGTGGGTGCTGTATGTCTGTGGGTGCTGAATGTATGTGGGTGCTGTATGTCTGTGGGTGCTGTGTATGTCTGTGGGTGCTGTATGTCTGTGGGTGCTGTGTATGTATGTGGGTGCTGTGTATGTGTGTGGGTGCTGTATGTGTGTGGGTGCTGTATGTGTGTGGGTGCTGTGTATGTCTGTGGGTGCTGTATGTCTGTGGGTGCTGTATGTATGTGGGTGCTGTATGTGTGTGGGTGCTGTATGTGTGTGGGTGCTTTATGTCTGTGGGTGTTGTGTGTGTGTGTGCTGTATGTGGGTGGGTGATTGTGGGGGAGGAGGTGGGGGTACATTAATTGCTATCCCCCCTCCCTTCTTACCTTTTGTAGGGAGGGGGGATCGTGCTGCTGATTCCATCCCTGGTGGTCCAGTGGAGAGTGAACTCTAGCCCCTGTGGGGCTAGAGTTCACTCTCGCGAGATTTGAGCGTTGCCGTGGCAACGCTCATATCTCGAGAGAGGAACCCGGCGGAGCTGCCGGCAATAGCTCCGCCGGGTCCTCTCCTGCCTCCCTACCTGCATGCGGGTCAGTGGGGAGGGAGGCTGAGAGCAGAGCCGGCGCTCGGATAGCGCCGGCTCTGCATGAGCCGACAGGGGGGATCCTGAGATCTCCCCTGCCGGTCTCAATATACATAGGTGTGCCGCGGGATTAGGGTGTGCCCAGGCACACCCGGCACACCCCATGCGCACGCCTATGTATAGTTCACATACATTTTTCACAGCACGCTGCTCACACAACAGACTTTCCCCTAGTAAGGGACATACAACATACAAGGTGGGGACAGACCACTTTTTCACTTTTATATACGGCACTTAATGGGTGAAGATTGATACATAGTTAACCAGTATGGCTACGATGTTTAATATTTACACATCACGGCACTTTACTTTTCACATATACTGTACGTATTAAGATAAGCTTGGACTATGTCATAGGGTTTTATCCATTCGGGTTACAGTTACTACTAAAAAACCTATACGGATTGTCAGGTTCAATACCATACTACCAGGTACATACACCTGCTCACGTAGTTATCCATCTCTTACCTTCCCTGGAATAGTAATAGCGTAGTGGCAATTAGGGTTCTTGGGCCCAATATTGCAGAAGGTCTTGATGGTAAGGTATGTCTTTTTGCTGATGATACTAAGATATGTAACAGGGTTGATGTTCCAGGAAGGAATAAGCCAAATGGCAAATGATTTAGGTAAACTAGAAAAATGGTCAGAGTTGTGGCAACTGACATTTAATGTGGATAAGTGCAAGATAATACATCTTGGACGTAAAAACCCAAGGGCAGAGTACAGAATATTTGATAGAGTCCTAACCTCAACATCTGAGGAAAGGGATTTAGGGGTGATTATTTCTAATGACTTAAAGGTAGGCAGACAATGTAATAGAGCAGCAGGAAATGCTAGCAGAATGCTTGGTTGTATAGGGAGAGGTATTAGCAGTAGAAAGAGGGAAGTGCTCATGCCATTGTGCAGAACACTGGTGAGACCTCACTTGGAGTATTGTATGCATTACTGGAGACCGTATCTTCAGAAGGATATTGATACCTTAGAGAGAGTTTAGAGAAGGGCTACTAAACTGGTTCATGGATTGCAGGATAAAACTTACCAGGAAAGGTTAAAGGATCTTAACATGTATAGCTTGGAAGAAAGACGAGACAGGGGGGATATGATAGAAACATTTAAATACATAAAGGGAATCAACACAGTAAAGGAGGAGACTATATTTAAAAGAAGACAAACTACCACAATAAGAGGACATAGTCTTAAATTAGAGGGACAAAGGTTTAAAAATAATATCAGGAAGTATTACTTAACTGAGCAGGTAGTGAATGCATGGAATAGCCTTCCAGCTGAAGTGGTAGATGTTAACACAGTAAAAGAGTTTAAGCATGCGTGGGATAGGCATAAGGCTATCCTAACTATAAGATAAGGCCAGGGACTAATGAACGTATTTAGAAAATTGGGCAGACTAGATGGGCCAAATGGTTCTTATCTGCCGTCACATTCTATGTTTCTATGTTTCAATAGGTATTACCCCCTTTTTTCTCTGCATTACGCTTCGGTTAGTGGTCCCGCAAGGCCAACACCCCGCCTCACACTCTGAGGCATATACCCCTCAGGCCACTCGTGAGCTAGCCGCCTCGCATTGTATCATAGAGAGGGCCTCACCTGTCACTCCACTTCCTATTTTCTGGTTACTGTCACCGAGAGGCCAACATCCTGCCACAACGTTCGGTGGCCACAAAAAATCCCCTCATGCCAACGCATAGATAGAGCCTCTCAAGCCACTTGGCAACTAGCAGGGCCTCACCAGTCACCAAAAAACACCAAGCCTAATCGTTTCGCCTTACGGCTTAGCTAGCAAGCCATTACAAGACCCCTGGGTACAAATAATAATTGCAATGTTTATTGTTATTTAAGTATTTCTCAAAAAGATGGTGAAGAATCACCTCTTCCTAGCACCCCGGCTAGAATTGATACACCTTCAAGAAGAGGAGATGTTGCTAGTCCAGCAGCAATCAGATCCTGGACGATCCCACACATTACCACCGACCTAAGGAGGCGACAAATCCCCTACCCTGCCACAGCAAGGAAAGAGTTATTCAAACTCCTCCATACATCAACGGACAACACGGAGGCAGGGGAAGGCCCAGCAACACCAACTCAGGTGACACCCAGTCCATGCTAGCCTCACTCATAAACTCATGAGCCAAAAAAGTTACGACAGACTGGCAATCTCGAGTCGGTCACCACAGCCCTCACAAGGCTGGGCCTCACGCTACTGTACAACCAGCACCAACCGAAACTCGGTTATCTGGTACAATTCTTATGACACACAAGACATTAACCCTGCACATATGATCCCAGCACATTGGGGAAACAAGGCATATATGTGTATGACGATGTATCTTGGATGGTCAGACACAGGGATCCCAGGTAAATCGGGAACTGACCATCCCTTGGTTGTGGTGGCATTTAGAATATGTAGAGATGTTTATTTGTGCAGGTACCCATACAGAAGGGATTTTGTCTCAAACAAACGGACAAGCAATCTCAGGCTCCAGGTACCAGCACCTCTGAACTACCAGAGACAATTGGTATGAGTAGTTGCATTGCATATAGACTGTTGCATATATGTTCAAACGGTTCAGGGAACATGACAAACCATGTGACCCAATACAACTTACAAAAAACGTACTCACCATCTGTACACACCAATGCATTTTCAACACTACTGATTCATCACCCTTCCAGACTTGTAGTAGATTTACTAAAGCTCTGGAGCTTCAAAGGGCTCCCATACAGGTATCATAAATACACCTTCAAGGAATATAGCATGCCCTCACTTACAGTCAGCACAACAGAACCATCGGCTGTAAACACACTCATAGCAGAGGGGTTTTTACTTGGGTTTTCCAATCTCCACCATTTACAGCATGGCGCCAAACACAAACACATTGGTATTGTCACAAGGAAATCTTCCCTTAAACAAAGACTAACCATAGACTTATTGGCACCACACACCTTCGCCACCCCAAGTCTCAACTCCCTCATACCCTCCGAGGAGTTTTTTTTTACTATACAACACCATTGATCTACCTTTACAGCTATCACTCAAGCATGGGTTGAAACTTGGTTAATTAAGACCAATATCATCAACGCAGTAAACGGCTACCATCTACCCCACACACTGGCACTTAAATGGCATAAAATGGGCAATCCTTTCCCAGCTCAACTTTCAGGCTACAGATTAGCCTACTATCGATATTCGCAAATACTCTGTGCTGTTTATGATAACATATCCAGAGGCCTTACAGTCATACACTATCTAGAAGACTTCTTGTTGATCAAAGATAACATATTTTTCACCAGAAGCCTCACGGCAGCTTAGTCTGGTTGACCACTTGGGCGTCCCAGTACCCCATAAGAAACAGAAGGCCCAGACACTATCATCACATTACTGGGCATACAACTTGAGTCGGCATCCATACACGCAAGTTACTACAAGACAAATAGGGAACATTCTCAACTACATCAATCACTATCTCCTACTTAGTACTTACAAACGCAAGGAACTACAATCCCTACCAGGTTCCTTAATTTTGCCATGCAAATCATACCACAAGACCACGCTTTCACATCCAGAGTTCTTTCCCCTTTTTTCCACACTTCCGAAATGATGATCAGAGGATGTCCCTAGACACCCCAGCCACAGCAGACCGACACATGGGGGGAATTTCTTAACCACTTGGCATGGTAAAAGCATGTTCCTTCCAGGATTGTCTGACACTTCTCCAACCAGATGGTCAGACGCGGCATCTACCACGGGTTTGGCAGCGATCTACCGGGAACAATGGCTTTGGAGCTGTTGGCCATGGCATCCAGGTTTGGACATTTTTCCACCACCTCAGCCCCTTTGGGGGATCTACCCCATTATAGCAGCGGCTGTGACATGGGGTAAATCACGGTCAGGGTCATCAATCCGTTGTTACTCAGACAACTAAGCACATGTCATATCATCAACAAACGCCACTCATCATCCATACGATCATGATATTTCTGGGTAACTCACTTGGTTGGCCACTTATCACATTTCTTTCGGGTATACACCCCTGCCGACAATTGTCTCTTTTATATTCCAGGCATGTTCATCATACACGGCCACTCTTTCGTTCCAGAGACAAAATCATGGATTAGACATACTCATGCAGCATGGCATGCACTATCCCACCTAGCACTTTTGTCCCATACTTGTAGAACGCATAACACAGCTTTTCACCTGGCTTAAAGAATCTCATTGGAACATGACATAGTTCAACCTGTGTCATAACATTTCTCCTAGGTTTTGCTTCTTTTTGCCATCTTAAACTAAAACTATCTCAAACACCATTAATTATATATTTTACAGGCATTCAACAACACAGGATAACCTATGGCCAAAACTACCATAACTTCATGCTATCATACCAGACAAGAATATACTCAGAGGTTTTCAGGAATCCATTCCCCCACGTTCCTCTCAGAGATTACCAATAGCCATCCAACTTTTCCATCCTTATTGGACCTATTAGATCTACAACCATTCAATCATACTACCAAGTCGGCCATTACCAGCCATGCACACTGCCTTCCATGCCTTTCTCCCACGTACGTTAACATATATATCATTACCTATTGGCTCTACCACATTCCAAAATGAGTCAACACGCACCAACAGTAGAGATAACATACTATCCTACCCACAACAAATGGTGTCCAGTTGCGGTCCTAGATTCCTACCTTCAAAATTCCTCCAGGAATTAAATACCGTAATGCATTTAAGGAAATGTCTGGTTAATTTGTATATATTTGTTGACTGTATTAAATCTTTGATTATTCATTTTTGCCCCCTTTTTTACAGGCCTACCGTATCGTCGGTCTCGGCACACCACAACCGACTTGCTCCCTTTATACTATCCTACGCTTATGCTGGAACCTTACTGCATATATGGCTATTTGCCCCTTACACAAGTATTAAGGCTGTTTGGCCTGTATTTGTGGGAGGGGCTTAAATTAATTCATTCCCCTATATAAGGGACACCCCTTACCTGACTCCATATCACTTGAGGTCAGCATCAGAATGACCCTCCCACCCACTCCTCGTTTTAGCGCTTTCTCTTTTCTTTCCATTTACTTTACTTTCTTACTCCTTGGTCGGCCCTCTTTATTTACAGGCCTACCGTATCGTCGGTCTCGGCACACCACAACCGACTTTCTCCCTTTATACTATCCTACGCTTATGCTGGAACCTTACTGCATATACGGCTATTTGCCCCTTACACAAATATATATATATATATATATATAGGTGCATTGAGGAATTTGGGGAAACTGTCCATGGGGCAGCAAGGAGGGTTAATCTGGCCATGACACTACAAGTCTCTGAACAATGAATACAGAGAGTTGCTATCTGTATCAACTGCTGCAAGCCCAGCCTTCAATATAACTACAGCTCCCTATATACACACAATGCAACCCCTATTTATTTTCCCACTATGGGTGTTAGTAAGGCCTCAAAATCCAGAGCAGCCACTGTAACCCAGCATCGATTGGGTAATTTTGTTTCTGTACCTTTTGCAATTGAGTACAACAAATGTATTAAAACAATACCTTATACAATATATGTCTATATGTATCTATGTATCTATGTATACATCCATCTATCAATCCATCCATCCATCCAGTTTCTCCCATCTTTAGGATTATAATCAAGTATTTCTAATGCATACAGATTGTCCTCATTTATAAGTAAGATAAAAAAAAAAAAAACACTGTTTATCTTCAACTGACAACTTGATGTTGGAAAACACATTAGCTTTACATGGGTGGAGAGTGAGCAGGAAGGGCATTGAACCAGAGCTCAATGCGTGATGTACCCTATGTTAATATGAAGCAGCTTGGAAGGAAACTTTTGATTCAGACGTATGTCTGCTTTAAGAGTGTACTTGAGTTATATAGATTAATTATAACTATAATTACTCATCACAATTTGTTTAAGTATAGTCATATAAAGCAATGTAGCTCTTTAGTGTATATATATATTCAAAATTACTATATGTGTATGTATGCACATATAAACCATGGGCATTCATATAGAGTTGTCCTCACCCTAATAGCTGACATTCTTCTAGAAGGGTGTTTGGATCATGTCTGTGAGAATAGAGCATATGAATGTTAGACCCCGATGTTGGACAAGAAAGTCTGGCTCATATTTGATGTTCCAATTCAACCACGAGGTGTTCTTTGTGGTCAGGGGCGTCACTGGGGGAAGGGGGGCCCCCTACATCATGCGGTGCCCCCCTCATCTTGTGCCCCCCCCAATTAAAATTGAAGTCGGGAGCACTGAGTCTCCCTTCACAAACTGGAGCAGTAATGTCAATGTGGAACTGTGTTCCACTCTTTTCCCACATGCGGCCAAAGTGGGCAATGTGATGGGAGGACTTCCTCCTGGGTCATACAGAGCAGCACATCAGAAAGAGAAAGAGAGGAATCTCGGCTCTGCACAGAGTGAGGGGGGAATGAGGCATCCAAGCAGCTGCTGGTAAGTCTGAGTCAGTGTGTGGTTCAGTCTGTGTGTGTGTGGTGGGGGGTGGGGGGAGGATGGGGTTGAGTCTGCATAGGGGGGATTAGTCTGTGTGTTTATGGGCAAATCTGTTTGTGGGGGGGCAGTCTGTGTGTGGGGGGGTCAGTCTGTGTGTGTATGGTTCTGTTTGCGTGCGTGTTTGTGTATGGGTCAGTCTGTGTGTGGGGGGGTCAGTTTGTGTGTGGAGAGGCTCAGTCTGTGTATGGGTCAGTCTGTGTGGGTTGAGCAGTCTGTGTGTGTGTGGTGGTTGGGGAAGTCTGTGTATTGATCAGTCTGTGGGTTTGTATGGGTCAGTCTGTGTAAGTGCTTGAGCTCCAAGAGAGAGACCTCTTATCTCAGGCAGCCTTCTCAAAAACCACGGATCTGATTTTGCCACCCCTCCCTGCAAGATAA
>OW240912.1:136856440-136930382 GCA_933207985.1 Pelobates cultripes
GACCGACCAAGCCTCTTCTTCCATCTCCCTGTTACAAAAATCAATGCGTGTACACGTCCACTGATAGGAGACGCGGAAGGTATTAAACTGATAAAAATAGTACTAAACACACCACTACTATCTGGTGTCACATTAGCTTGACCGCGCAGTGCCCCAAATTTAATGTGATCTGTGAGTAAGGTAAACGGTTGTCCATACAAGTAGTGTAACGGACCGTTTTGCACACAAGGGGTAAAAACCGTTTAGGCGATCGGCCCCCTTTCCAGAGATCCAGGCACAGCTACTGCAGAACACCAAAACTCTCGAACTGGATACAAAATAGCACTCCAACTCCCGAACTGGAACCTCCCAAATAGCTGCTAGCAGACGAACAGGAAAAGCAGACGAACAGCTTACACTCCTGGCAATCAGTCTCTATCAGCATACAGTGAATCCCCCCAAGAACGAGACAAGGCTCCGTGTTAAGGGTCAAGCAGTGGTCTGAGGTGCTGGCACACCCAGCCTGGTTTTTATTACAGTGTTTCAAATACAGGACCACCCACAGGGAGGGATAAAACAACCAATCATATCACAGTTACATCCCACATATTCCCTCCCCTTATCCTGAGAGGAAACTCAATTATACAAACAGTTAAAACATACTTTCTACCCAACTTTCATAACTCTAAAACCATACATCACATTCACATAAAATTACATATTCATAATCAATCCATTCAGGGGAACAACATATTAAAAAATGGCATGAATCAGACCAGGGGTTCAAAAGTTTGTAAAAAGTCCTTTGTGACTAAATGAAGCATGGCTTTCTGGCCCAAACCAGTTTCAGAGTCTTCTATCCTGGAGATAAGTAATTGAATTATCTCCCAGGACAGACACAAGACTCCATTAAGCACATGGTTGCAAAAAGACACAAAGACAGTAAAACACTTTAAAATACATAAAGTTACATTTTACACATAACACACAGACATTTCACATATCCCAAGATAGCTCAGGTCTGAGCGCACATTATTAAGTGAATGGCGCTCGGACCACACAAATACAGTTTAATCGCCATGGAGCCAAAGTCTTTACAGTCAGTTTCATACGAATGGGATCCATGGGATTCCTATCTGGGGTATAACACATTCAAACAAATCTACTGAACCCCAGGCAGAAAAGCATGAATACAGCTTTTCTGCAGGCAAAAATAAAGTCTTTTAAAAGGGGGCCATAGTCCAGAGGCAGCAGGCGAGCAACCAGGCTTCTCCAATGCAATGTGGCGAGATTGGTCTCGTCACAAGTAGGTTGCAGCTTTTTGAGGGCCCACACCACCGCCATGCACTCCTTTTCAATGGCAGTTAATATACTTCGCTGTGCAAAAGTTTACGGCTTAGATAAAAATCAATGCCGTGTACACGTCCACTGATAGGAGACGCGGAAGGTATTAAACTGATCAGAACAATACTAAACACACCACTCCTTTTTTTGGTGAGGCTTTACAGGACAGAGTGCTTCTCCATGGGACATGTTAACTCACGGGCAGCTGGCTCATCAAGGAACCACAGCAGCTTTCCATGTACAGGTAAAGACCGCGTGCAGCGGTTCTAAAATGGCTGCCATATACCGTCCACTGATAGGAGACGCGGAAGGTATTAAACTGATCAGAACAATACTAAACTCACCACAAATAAGGTTTCTCTCCTGTATGGCTCCTCAAATGATGCTTAAGATTAGAAGCGGCTGAAAAGCATTTCTCACACTCCGAACAAAAATATATTTTTTTAACATTCTCTCCACTTTGAACGAAATGACGTTTGGGAAGAGATTAGCATAATTAAACACAGGCAGTAAAAAATACAGTTTTTAGCCATACCCTGTAACTTTAAAACTACACATCCCATCTTCATAATTACATATTTGGAATCAGCACACTTAAAACATAAACATAACCAAAAATCAGCCAAATCCATCCAGGGGTTAAAAAGTTAGCTGGAGGTCCCTTTACAGCACATTTTCCTGCCCAAAACAGTTCCATAGATTTGGGCTGTGAGGTCGGTCTATTTCAGGTGAAAATCGACAAGTCCCATCGCAATGGGACTTAGTCTCTGCAGCTGAAATAAGGCTGAAAAAAAGACTAAGTCCCATCGCCGAATGGGACTTAGTCTCTGCAGCTGAAATAAGGCTGAAAAAAACGGCTGAAAAAAAGACTAAGTCCCATCGCCGAATGGGACTTAGTCTCTGCAGCTGAAATAATTTCCCATTTACTGAACCAAGTGGGAAATAGCAAGGCAGGCACAAAGGGTTTGCACCAGGTCTGGGGACACAGGGGACACCGTCTTAAAGGGGCCGTGTCCCCAACAAGTCTGGGGACACGGCCTTAAAGGGGCAGTGTCCCAATCTTCCTGATGTCCCAAAAAAGGTGTTTAAAGGGCCAGCACCAGTCACATAAAGAGTCCATAAGCCCCAATATGCCCACCGACAGTCTTAAAGGGCCATACACACCAAATAAAAGTGCATACATTTTCACAATCTCCCAGGGGCCATAGTCATGCGGGAGGAGGCTGGCAAAGTAGGCTTCTCCACAACCCAGGGAAGCAGGGCAATTTGCCATTTAAAGGGCCCGTTACAAATAGCAGTTTGTAACAAGGTGTCAATCCATATCTGCCAAGTGACCCGATGTAGGGGGACCAGTCCCTATTCTGCTCTGTGTCAGTGTGTATCAGGGAACCTTAGGACAGGTGTCAATCCATATCTGCCAAGTGACCCGATGTAGGGGAACAGTCCCTATTCTGCTCTGTGTCAGTGTGTATCAGGGATCCTTAGGACAGGTGTCAATCCATATCTGCCAAGTGACCCTATGTAGGGGGACCAGTCTCTATTCTGCTCTGTGTCCGTGTGCATCAGGGGCTCTGAGGACAGGTGTCAATCCATATGTCAAGGTGTCAATATGTCATATGTCAGGTGTCAATCCATATTGATTGTGATTTAGGAATGTTAGGTGATTTCTGCCCTTTATGGATTAAAACCAGACTCTGTATCAACTGTGTAATTTTCCATGGGAGTTTTGCCATGGATCCCCCTCCGGCATGCCACAGTCCAGGTGTTAGTCCCCTTGAAACAACTTTTCCATCCCTATTGTGGCCAGAAAGAGTCCCTGTGTGTTTTAAAATTCGCCTCCCCATTGAAGTCAATGGCGTTTCGGGCGGTTCGCCGGTTCGCGAACATTTGCGGAAGTTCGCGTTCGCCGTTCGCGAACCGAAAATTTCGGCTTCGCGACATCACTAATTAACACACATCTTCAACTGCTCTCTCTCTTCTGGCGTTGTCCCTGCTGACCTTAAACATGCCACTGTAGTACCTATCCTAAAAAAAACATCTCTTGACCCGTCCTCCCCCTCTAACTATCATACCATATCCCTGCTCCCGTTTTCCTCAAAGCTTCTGGAAAGACTTGTCTTTACCCGTATGTCTCACCTTCTCAATTCCAACTCTTGACCCTCTTCAATCTGGCTTTCACCCTCTACACTCTATTGAGACTGCTCCTATCAAAGTTGCTAACAAACTAATTGCAGCTAAATCCAAAGGCCACTACTCCATACTAATTATTCTTGACTTCTCTGCTGCCTTTGACACCATTGATCATGCTATCCTTCTTCAAACTCTTCAATTACTCAGTCTCTGTGACTCTGTCCTCTCGTGGTTTTCCTCTTATCTCTCCCAACGCTCATTCAGTGTCTCTTTTTTTAATGATACCTCCTCCCCTTGTCCTGTCCCGGTTGGAGTCCCCCAAGGCTCTGTCCTTGGTCCACTTCTATTTTCTCTTTATACTGCCTCTCTTGGCAAACGTTTTACCTCTTTTGGATTCCACTACCACCAGTACGCTGATGACACCCAGATATATCTCTCCTCCCCGGACCTCTCCCCTGCCGTCCTGCAATGTGTCACTGCTTGCCTTTCTTCCATTTCTGACTGGATGTCCTCCCGCTTTCTGAAACTCAATCTCTCTGAGCACCTTGTCTATCCTCCTCCTAATACGGATCCTCCTCTTTCGTTCTCCCTTCAAGATAGTGGTATCCACATAAGTCCATCCTTGCAAGCGTGCTGTCTTGGCGTTATACTTGTTTCTGACCTCATCTTTGAGCCTCACATTCAGTATGTTGCCAAATCCTGTAGATTCCATCTTAAAAACATAGCTCGCATCTTCCCCTTTCTTACGCAAGATGCTACCAAGGAGTTTGTCCATGCTCTAGTAATTTCCTGCATGGATTATTGTAACTCTCTACTAATTGGTTTTCCCAAAAGCTGTATTGCCCCACTACAGTCTGTAATGAATGCTGCTGCCAGACTGATTTTCCTCTCTAGTCGGTCCTATCACACCTCACCCCTCTGTCAGACTTTACATTGGCTTCATGTATCCTATAGGAGTCTATTCAAAGTGCTAACCCATATCTATAAAGCACTGAACAATACTAGCCACTCTTAGATCTCTTCACAGATCCATAGGTATGCCTCTTCTCGGTCTCTTCCCTCTGCCCGTGACCTTCTCCTGTCCGCTGCTCGAACCCGTACAGCCAACTCATGCTTGCAGGTCTTCTCGCGGGTGGCTCTCTTCCTATGGAATAGCCTGCCTACCGCCATCAGACTCTCCCCTAGTCTTCAATTGTTTAAGAAGTGCCTTAAAACCCAGCACTTTACTCTCTCCTCCAGCTCTGCATCACTTCCACCTTATTTGATTGCAATTTCCTGTCCTAATGTGTTTTATACCCCACTTCCTATAGACTGTAAGCTCGTTTGAGTAGAGTCCTCTTTAACCTATTGTTCATGTAAGTTTTCTTGTAATTGTCCTATTTATAGTTAAATCACCCCTCTCATAATATTGTAAAGTGCTACGGAATCTGTTGGTGCTATGTAAATGGCAAAAATAATTATAATAATAATTATAAAATAATAGCACAACATACCATCCAACATTTTAAATGGACTAACATCAGGGGTGTGGGGGGATGGCAATGGGCAGGGTTGTTCTGAGACATTTTAGGTGACTTACTAATAATTATGCTATTAACATGTAATTTAGAGCAAAAACAATGTATCTTATTTACACAGACTGATTTCAAAACACATTTATTGTAGTTTAAAGACACATTACAAGGTGTATTATTGTTGTGGAGCTCTGTTATACACTCAGACACATCAATAGTATGGAGCGAGAAAAGAGGGATAGAGGGATTTAAGCCCAATAAAGGGACTGTCCCTCAAAAAAAGGGACACTTGTGAAGTATGGCACTATAACAGGAACCATCTATCTGATGTTCTAACATAAGATCGTCATTAATGCATGTATTTAGCCTCTTTTTTACCACCGGTACTTTCTATTTGCACTACAAACACTTCCTCGCTACATTTTCCAAACTCTTGCTATATATTTACTAGCAGGGTTAGAGTGAGAATTCTCTGGACTTCCAAGTGATTTTGAATTGAATTAATAGTCAAAATAGATGTATTGAAAAAAAAATCTGCAAGTCAGCTATGCTTCTATTTTGGCCTAAAATTTTCAATTCACAACAATTCTCACTTTAGTGAATTGCCATGTGAAAGTTTAATTTGTCACTTCGTATTTACCAAGAGGCAATAACAATGAGCATTGTTTGATTTTCAGAAAATGTCGCACTTGGTAAAATAAAAACAGAATTGTCATCTATATATTTTTGATTTATGTCACACTGATTATGTAAATCTGAGACAAATGCTACTTTTCTGTAATTAAATGCAATAGGTAGAATAATAATAAAGCTGTATAGCTGAACTGAAAAGCTTCTCCATTTTGGCCTTAAAGGGTTACTCCAACTGCCATCCTGACATATGCTTTTAGAAATGGTCATGGTAGTAGGAATGTGTGTGCTCAGCATTTCTGCTTGAAATGCTGCAGGTACAGAAATAATCTCACTTTTGTGCCGGGGGCTAGTTACACAACCAGCACTAATGGCTTAGGAAGCCTGGAATCAAGTGCACAAAATACATCTGTTGTCCATGCACACATAGCACTGGCAACAGTCATCGTGAGCTTCTCCCTTGAGGCAGCGCTAGGAGGGCACCTGATCTCGGAAACCTTGATCAGAACTGTCTACCAGCCTTTCATGCCCTCTCTATCAGCCTTCTGCACTGCCATTTCTTTTAATTATTTATTTTTAAGTTCCCTACCGCTGTCCATTCTCACTCCCTCCCTTCCCGCACCATGCACTCTGAGCCGGTGACATGACCCAATCAAATGCATTTCACTGGACCTGCTGAGGGCAGTGTTGACATCAGACAGTGTGTGGAAAGCAGAGTGGGGTGCTTTGCCCGTACTGGATTCCAGGTTTGTTCAATGCTTTTTTTTTCAGTTTTTAAAGGGAACATGTGCTAATTAGTAAACTTTGGCATTTGTTTTCAGACGAAAACATTTTTGTCTGAATTTTTGCCAATTCCTAAATTATTCTGAAAGATGAATGCAAATTATAATCGCCTTGGTGGAAAACTAAACCATTGATAAAGTGGGGGGAACTTAGTGTCCCCCCGTGTCCTCGTATGTGGCTCTGAGTAGGCTGTTAAAATAAATGGAGGGAGACCCAGTGTCCTCCTCCATCCCCACCTGCCGCCAGGGGATAGGGTCTAATAAATAAAATAAATGGGGGGACATAGTGTCCATCAGCCCCTACCTATTAACGGCGGTTGGGAGCCATAAATAACAAAGAGGGGGAGGGACCCACCTTTGGCAGTGGTGAGGGGCTAATAATATTAGAAATGATTTCCCCTCTTTACCTGTCAGTCTTGAGAGTTGCCTGTCAGAGCACTCTGACTCTAACCAATCAGAACGCTCTGACTCAAACGACATGGTGTGGAAAAGCTTTTATACGTTTTTTCTGCCCTGGAAGCTCAGTCTGCATGGAGCCCTTGCGGGGTGAAGATGAAGTGTTTTTTAATTTATTTCAGTTTTTTTGAGTTTTTTTTATTTTATTTGCAAAGTAACATTCTGGATTTTTATTAGATTTTTTTAGGGGGCTGAAGAAGAGAACATTATATTTTACAATTATTTTGTTTATTGATTCCCCCTCACTATTATTAGGGTGAGTAGGATATTTTGTTTATATTTTATGGTGGTGAGGGGAGACTTAGGGTTTGGGGAATCCCAGTCACCAGAGGATGGTGGGAGCACCTTTTTATTGTTTAGAGCCCCCACACTGCCACCAAAGGTTGAGGACTGGGGGGAGGTTATGTCCCCCATTATAATTTTTTACACCCCCACCTGCCGTCAATCGGTGGGGCTACAATAAGTCCACCCTCCCTTTATTGTTTAGACCCCACACCTTCTGCTAATGAGTGGCGGCTGGAGAGGTATTATGTCCCCCCATTATTATTTCTAGAGCCTCCACCTGCCGCCAATGGGTGGAAGGGGGCATAGGGGACATTATAATTAAGGGTTACATAAAGGGTTCATTTTATTTAATAATCTGCAACCCACTGGCCACAGGTGGGGCCTGGAGGAGGACACATGGTTCTCCATCCCTTTATTTGGAAAAAATTTGAATATCGATGGCTCCCAAGTCTACTACATAGTCAATGAACACTTTGAATTCACTTTGAATTCCTGACAATTCTCAATTTAATAAAAACCCCTTCAGGTCTTAACTTGCACTCTTATCAAGAGTGCTTTACAAATTATAGCAGTTAAACACGTGACAGAGGAATATATTATTAGATATACTAGGACCAACAGAGGAGAGAACCATGTTGGTTTTAATTTTACATTTGTTGCACTTTTGCACAAAGTACTATGCAGATAACCAAGAATTAAATGAGTTCTGCATTAGCTATATTATTTTTGTCCCCATATGAATAGTATTCGTTCGCTGAGAATGTCAGCCAATGAATGGGGCCAAAATTGATATTGCTAATGTGGAAATTTAACAGTTGTATAAGCAATACACAGTGAGAGTGACCAAGCCATGAAAGAAGATTTGACACAGAACTGGTGGACAGCTAGCACTATAACCTCTATAGTGTAGTAATTATATTTCTGAAAACAATCATCTCACATTGTAAAAAAACAAACAAACAACCTATTAGTGATCACATTTAATAAAACAACTAACATTTTCCTCAGTCAAAATAAACACATGCAGATCACTTTAGATTTGAGTCAGCTAATTCATTTGCCAACCACCTTCTGAAGATCTCCAGCATCCTAAAACCAAATGTAACCAAACTGCCATACCACTATCTAGTCATGCTCCTTTTTAGATGATTGTTTTCTTCACCCTTTACCACACTTCTCCCATGTCGCACCTTACTGTCCTCTTTAAGATGTTTCCCACTTTTTCAAATGTAAGTACATTTTCAATGATTACCTTTATAATTTACTTCTCCCCCAATTACCTGCAATGCAGATTCCCAAAAATGGCCAACCTCTTCATTTGGATCCTACTTCAGTCCTCCTTCTCTGTGATATTTTGTTACTTCTCATTTAACCGCCAACCATCTCTCAGTGTTGAGGCTGTCAGCAGGTATTTGAAAAGTAACAATCATATTACTGACCAGTTTCCTGTGGCTTTAGCACAGACTTTTTCTTTTCAGCAACAGATTAAATCATTATCCCTGTAGATCAACCTTGTTGATGGCTGCAGAGTTATTGCAGTGTTACTGAATTAAGAAAAATATCAAGTCAACACTGTAGCTGCAGGAGTTAATCAGTGTCTAATAATTACCATCTGAGCTATCACTGTTAAGCTGACACTGAGTTTTGAAGTCTTTATTGGAGGAAGTAAGGTGCTACAGAATATAAACTATAATTCTTATTTCTATTAATGAAGCGCCAGCATATTCTGCAGAGCTGTACAATTGGGGGGGAAATAAACAGTACAATATACACGGACCAATGCAACCAATGCTAACCATTGAATCTCTTTTAAACAAAGTGCTTAGTTAGATAGCCTATGAGCTTACAATCTAAAGATTATAAAAGTGCGCAAGAGGTAGCTGTTGGAATTTGGAAGTGAAAGACAGAAATAAATTTATGGAAAGTTGCAGCTTCTGGTAAAACGTAATGGGAATGAGGAGGCAATTGACTAAGGTCTTAAACAGCTGGAGGAGCATACTATTAATTTATCAAAAAAGCAAAAGCAAGTGGGGTATACTAAAACATATAATTTGAAAAAAGGCAATTTCAATAAGATTAGGGCAGCTCTACAACATATCGACTGGCATAAAAATGGAAACTATTCAAACAAATATTAGAAAGGTACATTTCTCAGTATGTACCATTGGGTAATAAATATAAAAGAACCAAATTAAAACCAATGTGGCTTAGTAGAGAAGTAAAACAAGAGATTAAAAATAAAAAAGGGCATTTAAAGCATTTAAATCAGACAAATCAGAGGCATCCTATTTAAGATTTAAGGAAGCCAATAACGCTTGCAAAAAGGCAATTAAAGTGGCTAAACTAGAAAATGAGAAATTGATAGCCAAAGAATGCAAAACTAACCCCAATTTTTTTTTTTCAAGTACATCAATTCTAAAAAAAACTAAAAATTAAAGTGTAGGTACACTGGAAACAGAGTTTTTAAATAACTAAATTTTAAATAACTATTTTTCTTCAGTATATATAAATGAGGATCCTATGGCAAGAGATATGCAAATGATTGCTGCAAAAAACTTGCAGATAACTTGTGATTGGATAACTCGAGACAAGGTGCTACAGCTAATAAAGAAAATTCATGTAAATAAAGCTCCGGGGCCTGACGGTATTCACCCATGAGTACTTAAGGAGCTAAGTGGGTAAATAAGTGAACCTCTGTATTTAATTTTTCAAGATTCTTTTGTTTCAGGTATTGTACCGGAGGATTGGAGGAAGGCAGATGTTGTTCCTATATTTAAAAAGGGTTCAAAATCCTTGCCTGGAACTTATAGACCTGTGAGTTTAACTTCTGTGACTGGGAAAATATTTGAAGGGCTATTAAGAGATAATATTCAGGAATTCATTGGGAAGAACTTCAGCATGGTTTTATGAAACATAGGTCATGTCAAACTAACCTAATTGCATTCTACGAAGAAGTAAGTAGAAGTATAGATCAGGGTGTTGCAGTGGATGTGATCTACTTGGATTTTGCCAAGGCATTTGATTTGGTTCCTCACAATAGGTTAGTCTTCAAACTAAAAGAAATTGGTCTAGATGAATATTCTTGTTCTTGGGTAGAACATTGGCTTAAGGATAGAGTACAACGAGTTGTCATTAATGGTAAATTTTCAGGCTGTACAAAAGTGGTAAGTGGTGTCCCTCAGGGTTCTGTTTTGGGACCACTTCTATTTAACATATTTATAAATGATCTTGAAATAGGCATTGAAAGCCATGTATCAGTGTTTGCAGATGATACAAAACTTTGTAAAGTAATAAAATGTGAGCAGGATATTGCTTTGCTGCAGAGGAATTTGGATAGATTGGGGGACTGGGCACTAAAATGGCAGATGAAATTTAACGTAGAGAAATGCACTTATTCACTTCGGTGTTAAGAATGCACAAGCAATTTACACCCTAAATGGTAGTGAACTAGGGATAACCACACACGAGAAGGATTTGGGAATTGTTATAGACAACAAATTAGGCAGCAATATGCAATGTCAATCTACAGTTGCTAAGGCCAGTAAGGTTTTGTCATGTATAAATAGGGGCATGAAAATATAATTTTGCCTCTTTATAAATCGCTGGTAAGACCACACCTTGAATATGCCGTGCAATTTTGGGCGCCTGATCTAAAGAAAGATATCATGGCACTAGAAAAAGTCCAGAGACGAGCTACAAAATTGATAAAAGGAATGGAGCATTTTAGTTATGAAAAAAGGTTAAAAAAATTAAATCTGTTTAGTTTGGAAAAACGGCGCCTGAGAGGGGATATGATAATATTATACAAATATATTCGGGGCCAGTACAAACCATTATCTGGAAATCTATTCATAAACAGGGCTATACATAGGACACAAGGTCACACATTTAGGCTGGAAGAAAGCAGATTTCATCTAACAGTAAGAGCAATAAGGATATGGAATTCTCTGCCTGAAGAGATGGTTTTGTCAGAGTCATTACAGATGTTTAAACTGCAATTGGATAAATATTTGCAAAAACATAACATACAGGGATATAATTTCTAATTAGTGGGGTAATAGCTGCTTGATCCAAGGAGACATCTGACTGCTATTTTGGGGTCAAGAAGGAATTTTTTCCTAGTTTGTGGCAAAATTGGAAGCGCTTCAGACTAGGTGTTTTGCCTTCTTTTGGATCAACAGCAAAAACATAGGTGAGGAAGGCTGAACTTGATGGACCCAAGTCTCTTTTCAGCTATGTAACTATGTAACTAATTATGTGACACTTCCACCAGTTTTACTGCAGTGCAAATCTACATGGTATACTGAAGATTAGGTATTTTAGCTTCAATCTTTTAAATTTAAAATAATAAAGATTAAGGAAGGGGGCATACTTTTTTTTTTTTAAATCCAATTAATTTTAATTTTTAAGCAGCCCCTGTCCAACCCCTCTCTCTCTAAGTCCATGTGATACCCCTCCACACCGCAGCCCCCCACTCCAGTTTCTGTACCCCCCTCTCCAACTCCTGTGTCCACCCACACCAGCTCTTGTCCCCCCTCTCCAGCTCCTGCCCCCCCAGCTCCTGCCCCCCTTCTACAGCTCCTGTACCCCCTTTTACAGCTGATGTGTACCCCCTCTCAGGGCATGCACCCCTAACAGCCCCGGTGCTTTCCTCTAGAGCTCTTGTCCATCCCACCACAGCCCCTGTGCCCTTGCCACCCTCCGTAGCTTCTGTCACCTCTCCACAGCTTCTGTAACCCCACTCTTGAGCTCCTGTCCTCTCTCTCAGTTTCTGTGCCCACCTCCTCACAACAGCCCCTGTCCTCCCCTCTTCAGCCCCTGTGTGCCCTCCTCTTTAGTCCCTGTGTTCCCCTTCTCCAGCCTTTGTCCCCCCTCTCCAGTCTCTGTGTCCACTCCCTCTCCAGCTCCTCCCCCCCCAGGTCCTGTGTCCTCCCCCTCAGCTCCTGTGTCCCCCTCTGAGGTCGCTTGCCCCTCCCGACAGCCCTTGTCCCCACTCTCATCCTCTGTTCCCTCCATCACATCCCCTTACTCCCCTGCCACACATCCCACCAACTACAGCCTCTATCCCTCAAGTGCCTTAAGCCTATGTTTACACCCACGTACCCTCACTACAGACCCTATTCCCTTACTAAAGTCCCATATAATCCCCACTACAACCCCTCTCCCCAAATTACAACCCATATCACCCACACCACAGCCCCTTTCCCAAATTGTAGCCATCAACCTACCTCAGTCCCTATCCCCGCCACTACATTTCCTAACCCCCCAATTACAGCCCATACCCTCCAGTACAGCCTCTAACCCTCAACTACAGTCCCTAGCACCCTAAAAGAGCCCCTGTGTCCCCCTCTAGAGCCCCTGTGTCCCCCTCTAGAGCCCCTTTGCCCCCATAGCCCCTACCCCTCCATAGATCTGTCTCTTTCTCAACCCCTGTCCCCCCCCACACCACAGCTCCTGTCCACCCCCTCTCTCCAGCTACTGTCCCCCTCTCCAGTTCCTGCCACCCCCCTACAGCCCCTGTGTCCCCCTTTCATCCCCTGTGTCACCCCTTCTCAGGGCCTGGGCCCCTCACCACAGCCCCTGTCCCCCCTGTCCCCACTCTAAGCCCATGTAAACTGATGTGCCCCCCCCACCACCGCCCCTGTCCACTCCTCTCAGCCCCTGGGGGGAAGAAAGAGACACACAAGAGGGTGTAAGACATAGTAAAGGGGGGATAAAATATACTAAAGAGGGTACAAAATTTAAAAGGGGGATTATGAGACACACAGGCATTTTTTATGGGGGGTGGGGGGGTAGGTAGCAAAATTAATCTTCGAAGTATGATTAATGCACCAAAATCTGGACATCCTAGTGTATCTATGACAGAGAAAAATTAGATGAGTCACTTTGATATTTGTGAACAGTCTGAAAATGTCCACAAAACGTGCATCTCAGCAGCTATCCATACAGAGAACATCTTTGCAACCCTTAATTCGTAAATGTAAATTTAAGGTTTACCGTCCAAGACTGTTACATGGTCTTCTGTAAGATGACTCAGACCGTCAGTTACAATTCTGTGAGATGATGCATTACCAAACCTCTAACAAACCAGACCTTCATAATAAGATCATTTGGTCAGAAGAGGCTTCTTTAAAATTGGGGGTCCCCTCCACAGGTCCAGAGGGATGCTATAACTTCGATCAATGATGTGCAGGGATGTATAGTGCAAGTTGAATCACCAGCAAGCTTAACCCCTTTCCGTCCTTACCAGGGATAGTACACAATGTGTCAAAGCACTGTAGTGATAGGTCCACTGTCAGAGAAACACACCACACTTCTTACCAGGACAAGAGCGGGGGAGCAAACAGAGCTAGGATCTCGTGGTGAGCCACGGTCGGTAACTCTAAAAAAAGGCAGCGGCCGCCTTAAAGGAGCAGTAAGCAACATCTGTGAAATTTAAAACTTGGACAGGAAAGTTTACGCGTTTCGTCTCCTATCGAGACTTTATCAAGACTACTGTCCCAAGTCTATGATACAGGGCTTATACACCCTCAAAACAGGCAAAATGTAATTAATGAGATTTAATGAAAGAAACAGAATAATCCAGATATACTCTGGTCAGAGATTCATATAATAAATAGTACATGTAAATGCATAAATATTCCCAGACAAAATAATTGATCATCTAGAGATATATAGCACTGAAAATGGATATTGTACCAAACAGCAAACCTTCTGTAAATATAAAGCATTAAGTTGAACTATTTAAAAACAAGAATAAAATAAAAACTCACGCATATAAAATTTAATCCAAAGCATAGAAGACTGTCCAGAAACTATACAACTCAACTATAGGATGAATAATACTGGAAGACACATCTGATTTATATATATATTAGGGATATGTATAGAACTGCTAATTACGATTTAGCGTAGCCAGGGTACATCTCCATGCAGTCCATCCATTGTAGAATAGGAATTAATACACCAGTGAGTTATTCAGCAAAATAGGTTGGAGATTGTCTATTAATATTCACAATTAAGTGATTTGATCAATCTCCTCATTTAGACCATACAATATGAATGTATTTAATTTAAATATCCATTTGGTTCCTGCTATTCTAAGAATTATTTTTTGCTTAGCTACATCATGGATCTAAACAAATACAAATGTAATAAACAATGTAATAAAATTCAAATATGTACCTACTTTTGGGCCACCCTGTATATATATAATCCACGATCCTGCACTCACATTTGTAGTATAAGTGCCACGGTGCTCTTTCAGCCAAACCAACATAAATCTCCATGAAGAAAGGCACACGCTGGGCTATTTGAAGAAAAGTATTTGTCTTTATTCATAACACACGGGTTACAGCAAATCGACGTTTCAGTCCATCATAGGACTTCCATCAGGATAACCCCATAGCTCCAAACACCAGCTTTAAATAACAAAAACATGCAGGAAACTTGTAAAGGTTAAGTACCCTTCCCCTAGACAAAGGTAATACCTGTGCTCAAAGATCCAGACTAAACAGTGCAAACTGTAGATTCATGAGCCACTCGTGGACCACAAAACTTCACTTAAGCACCATCAGGTGACCACTAAGTAGTGTGTTTCATGTGAATATGAATACAACTAGATACAATCCATGCATAATAGTGTATAAAATACATTAGATAAATATCAAACAAGAAAAAAGGTGATATGTGAATCTTATAATTTCACCCTTGGTGTAACTAAAAGTGAAACTTGAATGATATATATACATGCAAGACAATTTACATACATAATATATTAGTACTAATTGCACACAATAACAAGAGCACTGTGATCCATATATCCCAGATAAAAATATAAATGAAAAATACAAATGAAAAACCTAGAGACACATTCATAACGATATGTATAAACAGAATGCTAGTGAGTAAACATATTACCGTACCACCTTAAGTTTATTTCTCAAATAAATGTAGGTATTTTGAGAAAGTACCCTGTTTCCTCGCTTAGCAACTTAAAACTTCAATATATTCAGCCCATGTTAAATCATAAGAATTAATCAATCACAAAGAGATTGGAAAAAAAAAATGAAAAGGGGCTGTTCACCTAAATGGTTATACACCACAACCACTGTGTAGCTTAGAACACAAATTTTAAAATATGAGCATGTCAAACTCTGCGTTGGACACTCGCTGGTGTGATGTCTTAAATGTATTTTCATATATAAAAGATTCATATTATATTGTATTCCTATAAAAAAAAACAGATATAACAAAGTAACACTTTTTGGGAATAGGTGCTCAATCATAGTGTAAAGTTAGTATTTAAAAACAACAAAGTAAGGAGAGAGTATGCAGTGAACATCAGTATTAAGTCATTTCAAAATATAGAAATATAGAAATCATGGGCAGGAATGGTCTCACAGACTAATACCCTGAAACAAAGTATCAACTCTTTTCATCCAGCTAGATACCTATAGTAAACATGTAGCTATTCATCTCAATGGTAAGAAACAGTGTAACATATTACGTTCATTTAAGGCTAGCAGAGTAACAGTTTTTAGTGTAGAAATCCAGTATGCTTCAAGTCTCAAATTTTTTTTGTCTCGATCCCCCCCTCGATTCAATTTAGGCTCATGATCAATCCCCGTGAATTTCAAAGTGGTATGAGTGTATTTAATTTAAATATCCATTTGGTTTCTGATGTATTAACCCCTTAATAACCGCTGATGGTTCAGGACCGTCATCGGAAAAATCAAATGGCACTTTCACTGATGATATAATTGTTGTGATACGTTTTACTGTTTTGAAACAGTTTTTACCGTTTTACTGTTTTTTTAGTAGCCACTTAGACAAAAACACTGGCCAAAATTCACGTTCATAATTGTTTTTTTGCATTTTTAACACAAAAACAAATATAAATGCTAACTTTGGCCAGTGTTTGTGACTAAGTGGCTACTAAAAAAGACTGGACATACCCCATATTGAATACCCTGGGTTGTCTACTTAAAAATATGTACACGTGAGGTGTGATTCAGAGATTTATGACAGATAACAGTGTTACAATGTCACTATTGATTTTAAAGAATATATATTTTGAAACAGCAATTTCCTATTTGAACTTATATCCCTATAACTTGCACACAAAAAAAGCAGGTAAACACAGGGTGTTTTTAAACAAAAATTTTTTTCATTAGCTTTTGTAGATAAGTAAAGGATTTTTTTAATTTTTCACCGTATTTTATTATTATTTTTAAAGTAAATTATATGACATGATACAAATAATGGTATGTAAAGAAAGCCATTTTTGTCCTGAAAAAAACAATATATAACTTGTATGGGAACAGTAAATAAGAGAGAGGAAAATTACAGCTAAACACAAACACCACAAAAGTGTTAAAACAGCTCTGGTCCTTAACGTACAACATGGCCAAAACAGTCCGGTCCTGAAGGGGTTAAGAATTATTTTTCACTTAGCTACATCTAGGATCTAAACAAATACAAATGTAATAAACAATGCAATAAAATTCAAATAAACTATATACCTACTTTTGGGTCACCCTATATATATATATATATATATATACACACTGCAACATGAAGAACACTCTGGGTGCTTAAAAAAGCTTCTTCTTTATTCCATCAATATTAAAAGTCAACATTTTAGTTCTTGATAGAACTTTCTTCAGGGGAAGGATAGAACTTAATAAATACATATAAAGATAATATTTCTAAATATAATCACTTACCACCCAGGTGAAATTCCTCTTGCGATTCCATGCTATATGCATGCCTGCGTGAAGTTTGGCACCTCCCACCTGCGTGAGAATGTGCGTGTTATACAAAGATGTATTCCTAACACTAATGTGTTCCTCAGCCTCTGTTCCCCCCCCGTGATATAAAGGGGTTAAATAACCCTTTATTCACTTACCCAATTCCAGCTCATCAACATCATCTGATGGGGAGACCTAATGCACATGCGTGGAGAGTGCCGCACACACATTATGCCTTCCCCATTATGCCACGTTATGCCTCATTTGCCTCAATGCATCACCCCTGGTAAACATTCTATGGATCAGTGGCGAGTAACTTTGAAGGCCTGACTAGTAGTAATGGACTTTAAATGTTATGCCCTGTTATAATATACAAATATAGATATTTTTTTTTTACTAATCCACCTTTGTTTCCCTCTTTTGCTCACTTCTCACTTGACCTGTGAATGATATCAACATTTAGTGACGTCAATTCAGAATCACGTACTTAAACATGTTCGGCATTATGAGGTTTGGTAAGTCCGTGATTCAAGTACACTTTGGCTTGGCCCAAATTGATCTGTAATGCAGGTACACATGACCGGCCTAAATTCCTCTTAATTGCAGTTCGGCCCAAAACACCTCTCTAAGTGTAGTATTATATGATTCGTCAATGTAAACATAGTATACAATATATAGAATTTTAGGTTTATATTAAAAGCGTGAAGGATATATACACATTTAGTAGAAATATTTTAGGTAACAGTACTAAGCAAGGGGTACATTTTGGTTTTGTGCTGCAATAGGCATAACTAAACTCGGACAATCCCCTAATCTAAATTTGCCACACCCATGCCTGTCAAGACCACACCTCTCCCTGTTTAAGACACTTTGACTGACAGACATATGCCCTGACTGATATACAAACACTGACATACACTCACAGACTTTGAATTCCCTGGGCTGTTTACTTTTGCAAATGTTATACTATTATGAAGGTCATTTTTATTTCCAGGCTGCTTTTGCTTTCCCAGCAAACCAATCTGGCAAATTTCAATGTGTAAAAACTGAAATGGGCAAGCTCTTTATTTGACATCATGAAACCTATACATAGAGGGGCATTGTTGTACTCACGGGGCATCACAGCATTCAAATATGTCTGTTTTATTGCAATAAAAGCAGTAAAAGCTAACAGTATTTTGGCATTCACAGTTAAAATGCCATGCAGAACTTGGAAAATAAAATGTCTTAATACTTACTTGTTGTTTTTTTTTTAGATTTTATTCATATTAAATTGTATTCCATATATATAAATTTGATTTGAAATGAACACGGTATTTCTCCTTAACAAAATGATATACAATAAGTGTGGGCACACTTAATATGAAACAGACATGTAGTTCAAATTCTGGGTTTGTTTTGGTCAGAATTTGTACAACTACTACTGTATTGGATATTTAATTACACTTGGCATGGCCATGTACTGATCATTATTTTCTGTTCATATCCTAGGAGTGTCAGTAAAAGCCAATGAATTGTGTGCTTTCTGAAACTGAGAATGTTTCTGCTGTAAATGAACAACGGCTACTGTGTAAAAGTGAAAGTACCTAGAAGCCCTGCGTGCAAAACAAAACACAATTTCACATAGTATACACATAATATACAAAAGATATCTGTAATATCTGCATATGATCTTTATATCATTATATAATAGATTGATAACTTTATGTAAGATAGGTAGCTTGATGTATGATAGATAGATAGATAGATAGATAGATAGATAGATAGATAGATAAATAGAGATAGCTTGATGTATGTATGTATGTATTATTAGATAGATTCCACTAGCTCTGCATTAATTCTAGGGATACTGATAATCTGTTGTGCTATTAGAACGAATATCATGTGGTTGCATCATATATCACATGACTCCTCAGTGTGAGGTAATGTGTAAATATGGATTTGCTGAATTTCCCAGCTGAAGCTCCAGAAATGTTCAAAGCAGGGAGGGGGGTTTGGGAATTTTTGCAAAACTCCGTCTACCTCTTTCAAGCAGCTGCCTCTCTTTTCTACTTTTTTTTTTTTTTACTTTTAGCTATTTGAATTTTCACATTTGCTTTCCTTTCATTCTTCGTTATATATATCCTTTTCTCTGATCTCACATTCTGGAACTGAATTTCTCCCCTCTAATTTCCTTACAGCTCTTTCTGTTTTTTTGGTTTTTTTCTAGCCTCTGGCTTTTTAAAACCAATTTAGAGAGCCAGCAGCGTGTGACTCAGCAGTAAGAGCTGCATAATGGACTTAGTGTGCTCAGGCTGTGTAAGAGTTAGCTGGCTTTACTTCAAATCCCAGAGGCTGATCAATAAGGATGTGGGTGCCACGTTCTTATAAATAAATATATAAATAAAGTAATTGCCTTTGGATTGAGGTTGGGACACTGTGTGGAGACGTCCTGCCGGACGGAGGGGAATTTTAGGGAAATCAGCTAACACAATGGAAATATATAAACTGGGGAATTCCCAGGCATGTTATTGAATGGTCAGGGAAAATCCAGCATGCTACAAAGAGGGTCTGTAGACAATCTGCCGGGGAGACACAGGGCATAGAAAGGCTAATACCATACATAGAATTGCAACATGTAGTAATAGGTAGATAATACACAATAGCAAATTCAATGTGTTAATAAGCATGCCAATAGGGCTTGCAAAATTAGATGAGCTAAACTGAAAAGCACATATCTGAGCGAGGAATGCAAGATCAAGTGCATTAATGCCAAGTTAAGAGTGAATGTATTAGTCTGTTGAAATCTGAGATGCATATGTTAAAAAATAATTATCGGGGACAAAGCAGGAATTCAAATTTTTTTTTTCTTCAGTATATAGCAAAGAAGAAAGCCTTACAGCAAACAAGTGATTGAATGACACGGGATGACATGCTTCAGTCATTAAATAATTAGAGCAAATTAGCGCTATGGAATATGATCCAGACAAATATCTATCATCTATCTATCACTACATATTGAAATTCTATACAAAAAGATAGATACAAAATGAACACACTGAAATTGCTATAGTGACTATAGCAATTTCAATATGTTAATTTTGTATCTTTTTGTATAGAATTTCAACATGTAGCGATAGATGATACACTATAGCAATTTCAATGTGTTAATTTTGTATTTGTTTTAATAGAATTTCAACATGTAGTGATAGATAGATGAAACACTATATCAATTTCAATGTGTTCATTATTTTTGTATCTTTTAGTAAAGAATTTCAACAGTGATAGATAGATGATAAACTATAGCAATTTCATTTAGTCACACCCAACACTATACTTAGTGGTTGACCTGTTCCAAAAAAATCTCCACACAGGAATTTCACTAGAACAATTTGTGTTTAACAGGATTATTTAATAAAGTGAGATGTGAATTTTAAATTCAGAGAGAAAAATAGCCGAACTGGAAAAAACTTCTGTCAGCTATGCTTTCAGTTTGACTACTCTGGCCTTAAATTATAAATTCACTTTGAATTAACTTTTAATATTCAGTTTAGTGAATAACCCTGTATGACTTCTCTTATTAAGGCCAGAAAATGGAAAGAAATTGTATAGACAAAACATGTTTATGTGTCCTTGTCAGGGTTTAAACCACAGATTGGTAACGTGCAACAATGAAAATAAAATGTTAAAAGCTGGACCATAAAGCCCTCATTATTGTGTGTGTGTGAAAGTTTCTTCGCTTTTTTCTAGAGGTTAACCAACTAAGTACTGTTATAGATACGATGTTAGGAATATAAAACTTTGTAACACGCAAGAGCCTTCCCCTGACAAGGTCATTCATGAAAGTGTAAATTGTGAGGAACTCAAAGTGAATTTAACTTTTAAGGCCAAAATAGCTGATCTAGACATAAATTTCATGTCAGCTATGATTCAGCTTAGCTATTTTAGACTAAAATTTTTAATTTACTATGAATTTACTTTGGATTCCCCGCAACTCACACTTTGGTGAATAATTCTGACAATGTTATGATCTCAGCAGGATCTTCATCTTGGATATTTAATATGCCGCTGACAAAACCACATAACTAAAATGTTGAGTGATACTGTAATACACATTGGTTTTAGTATTATTGTTCTGGAGCTCTGTTAAACACTATGAAACACTAACAATAGAAAAAAAGGGACATTGAAATAGGAAAGAGGTAAAGAGGTGTGTTTGTAACAGCACACTATACTTTGTGTGGTGTGTTTGTAACAGCACACTGTACTTTGCCTTTAGAATGGTACTATTTTGAAAGTTACACCAAGTGTGGCTCCTGACTCTTAGGAAATAGTAGTTTGGACTTCTGCACAAGGTGAAGCCCTTCTCTGAGGGGATCGGCCAATTGCCATGTGTTGACTATTTCAAATGTTGCCACTTGGATTAGAGGGTATTAGGATTATTGCTGACATAAAGTTAGGATTAGAAAGCGAATTGCATTCAAAAATGTCCTGGGCTGTAATCCCACCATTCTAGTTTGTTAAAGTCCATTAAAGTTCACTGCATCTGCCTGTCAGGTTAGGGGGTTTCAAACCATTCTCTAAAATACATTGAATTAAATAATGGGATACACTGCAACAATGATGCTGGTAACTTTTAAGTGCTAATCATATAGAATTAAAAATATAACAGCGGGAAAAACCAAACAGTTTAACTGTTTACTCTGGGAGGGCGCCTGTGCATTCCTGGTGTCATAACCATGACAGCAGGTGGTAGTGGTTATGATGTTTTGAGATTTTCTTTAAAAACAGTGATTAGGATATTTCTGCTCCAAACTCCTTAAGTACTCATAGGCTAAATATAATTTATCCCTGGAGTTTTCTTTACATTAGTTACCAAAAACAAGTGCGCTAAATGGTCTGTAAATAGAGAGAAACACAGATAATAGTGCAGTCTATCTCAAAAGGTGCCAACACATAATAAGGGTTTGAGGGAGAGAACTCACATGTACCAGAGCCTAATCACCCCTGGTTTTGGGTATTCAAAGCTCCCCTGGAGAGGGAATATTCCCACTTAAAGATGACTCCAATCAATGTATCCACAGAAAGCTCGATATAACTGTGCAAGATAGGGAATATAGAGAGGCAGGACCTTCAATTGAATAATAACAAATATGTTTATTGTGTAACAAAAGGTTAAAAATCCTTACTTGGTAAGTGGTGGGTTTTGCTAGCAAAGCTACCCACGTATTCGTCACTGGAGGGGTGGACCCGTAAGTTGATCACGTGATCGGGACGGACAGAACCAGGAAGTGCTCTCGTTCCTTTGCTTTTGTATATGCTTTTATGTGGGTAGCTTATATAAAAATATAAATAAAAAAAAAGCTAAGTCAAGTCAACCCCCAGGTTTCTGTAATGGAGGTTGTAAACATATAAAAGGCTATGGGGGTCAATAAGACCATGTAAAAGTCACAGAATGCTGGGGTGCATGGCGCATCAAAGATTCAAAGCTTCATGGAATGGGTTTCCAAGACTGAGCAGCTGCATGCAAGCCTCACATCACCGAATACAATACCAAGAGTCAGATCAAGTGGTGTAAAGTACGTCGCAACTGGACTCTAGAGTAGCGGAAAGGTGTTCTGTGGATTGAAGAATCACGCTTCTTTGTTTTGCAGTCTGATGGGTGAGTCTGAGTTTGGCAGATACCAGGAGAACGTTACATGCCTGACTGCAATGTACCAACTGTAAACTTTGGTGCAGGAGAGATATTGGCATGGGGATGTTTTTCAGGTGTTGGCTAGACCGCTTACTTCTAGTGAAAGGAAATCTTAATGCTTCAGCATACTAAGACAGTTTGGTCAATGCTATGCTTGCAACTTTGTAGGAACAGTTTGGGGAAGACTCTTATCTATTCCAGCATGTTGATGCCCCAGTGCATAAAGCAAAGTCCATAAAGACATGGTTAGATAAGTGGTGTGGAAGAACTTTTCTGGCCCACACAGAGCCAAAGCCCCATTGAACACCTTTAGGATAAACTGGAATAGAGATTGCGAGCCAAGCCTTCTCGTCCAACATCAGTGCCTCACCTCACAAATGATCTACTGGATGAATGGGCAAAAATCCCCACAGAAACAGTCAAAATTATTGTGGAAAGCCTTCCTAGAAGAGTGGAAGCTGTTATAGGAGGGTCCATTTTATTTATGGCCCCCACCCACTGCTCAGGGGTGGGGGACAGGGAGGAGGACATTAGGTCCTCCTACAAGTTTTATTTATGGCCCCCACCCACTGCTCAAGGGTGGGGGCCAGGGTGGAAGACATTAGGTCCCCCCCAATTTTTATTTATGGCCCCCACCCACCGCTCAGGAGTGGGGGCCAGGGGGAGGATATTAGGTCCCCCCCAAATTTTAATTATGGCCCCCACCCACTGCTCATGGGTGGGGGCCAGGGGGGAGGACATTAGGTCCCCCCACAAGTTTTATTTATGGCCCCCACCGCCTGCTCAAGGGTGGGGGCCAGGGGGGAGGACATTAGGTCCCTCCAATTTCTTTTAAGGCCCCCACCCACTGCTCAGGTACCATATGCCTCATGTGCCCCCCTAAAAATAAATCCTAGAGACGCCACTGGGCACAAGCCATCCCCATAGCGCTCCTTCTCACCTTGTAATAGTAGATGTTCAAATATTTGCATAAATGTGAGATGCTTGTCTCATAGGGAATCAATTAGTGTTTCAGCTCCCCTTTTTTGTGTCTCACACCTCCCTTTACTGTATCTTATCATTCAGTTTTCTCCTTTGTGTATCTTGCAACACTCCCTTGTGTGTCTTTTACAATTCTCCCTTGTGTGTTTCTTACTTCCCCCAGCCCCTTTGTGTGTTCCTTACTTCCCCTCAGCCCCATGGTAAGTATTTTACTCCTCCCAGCTACTTCCCCCTACAACACCTATGTGTGTCTCCTTCTCCCTATCCCCAGCCCCTATGTGTCTTTTTCCCTCCATTAACTCTGTGTGTCTCTTCCCCTCCTGCCCCCCTTGGTACCTCCTATTACCCTTTTCCAGCCGCTCTGTGTGTCTTTACCCCCTAGCTTCTTTTGTGTGTCTCTTCCACTCTCCTTCCATCCCTTTGTCGTCTCTTCTATCCCCCTTGTCTCTTTGTGGTCTCTTCCCACTTGTGTAGTATAGCCAAGCACCTTCTATTTCCTGTATACAGATTCGCTGTCACACCAGATAGAGGAAAAGAAGATCCTTTCCTGCGGTTTGCTCAGACATTCTACATGAAGTGACTGCTAGGATGAGGTGAGCTTTGCTGTCACCAGGCCTGTGCGCCCTAAGGTGGTCGCTTCTTACTCCTTATGGTTGTGTCGGCCCTGTGCCTGACACAATAGGCCAGTCTGTAAGGTTAGGTAGTTGTTTGTGTATCTTGCATAATGCATGAAATGTAGCTATGCAAGGGTTTCTTATGAGCATAAGCACGTACTCACCCCTGCTAATCTAGTTGGTTGCTTGTGCATCATTCAAGATCCCATTCAGCTTACTAAGCTGGCAAAAGTACAGTCCCTGTTTAGCTTTGCATATGTTGACTGGTCTTCCACAATGTTTACATATTGAATGTGATCCATAAATACAGTATTCCTTTCCTTGTCCGAGGGTTTAATGATCATTGCTGTATTGTTTCTCAATTTGTTCAAAGCTTTAAGACCCTGTGAATTAATATTCGAATTAGGCTGGAAAGTGAGATCATTGCTTGTTAAGCTTAATAATTATGATATCTTAGGGAATTACCCTGCTGTAACATACATTGATACGGAGCCTAACACACAATCTTTTTCTCAGGGATCCAATCACATTTTTTATAATTTCAAAACTCTATTATTATTATTATTTATAAAGCGCAAACATATTTTGCAGCATATTACTGCTCGTTATCTGGGAATTGGAGACAACACCTCTTGGGAGAATCGATAACTATGAGTGATGGACGTGAAGAATACTTTGCATGTTCCTTGTCCGTGCCATGTGTTTGTTTACATGAGGTGGATCTACGATACATACGACACACACACTGAGGTATTAGCTATTCTCTTACATAGATGGGAGCTCCTCCCCTCGTATTTGCCACTTGACGGCCTAGTAACACCTCCCTTGGATGGAAGGGAAATGAGTTACAAACACACCGTAATTAGAATTGCTGGGGGACATCTAACTTGAGGTCCCCTTTATATTCCAACAGCTTTCTAGTGATCATTTATTCCCTGACGAAGGGTGTTCGGCTCTCAATGCCTTGTTAAAACATGTTGCACAATTTGCACTCATGCACTATTCACTTTAATTTTTACTTTTACTATCCTGTCCTGTTATTTTGGATTTTAAGGGAGAGGTTTGTTTTTTTCAATGTTTTCTTCACACCAAATACTTTTTCCCTAATCTTTCCTTTCCTATTGTGCTTAATTGCATCCTTTTGTTAAATGGCTAATAATTGTTACTCTTATTTTGCACTAAAGGAGGCTCGGGCACCTTTTTTTCTTTTTAAAATGTTTTTTTTTTCCATTCTCTTCTCCTACACCTTACTCTGCATACATCTCTTAATGGTAATATATTCAGAATCATTTTAATTGACTATTCTAAATCCTGGTAGGTGGTTCACATAGGCATCACACTATTAAAACCCGAGGGTGCTGGAGACTCTTAGCTGCTCACTGGATATCATGCATAGAATTGAGTAACATCACCTCATGGACCAACTCATTGCTACAATTTAAAACACCCTTCTATCTTTCCGTAAAGTATGAGAACCCTGGTAAGCTTATAAAGAGGCAACTCAAATGTGTCACACCACGGTGGTTACCACAACCTGCGACCCCCTTTTTCATCTTAGAGTTTATGTTCATATTACAAAATTGACAGATGAAAAATGGAAACACACCTTAGGCTAATCATTAGTCTCACAGAACCAAGAAGTTTTACTATGCATTCTAAACCCGCCCATTTCATAGTACCTCTACATGAAATGCTGCCCCTTATTATATAGATGCCCATCTCGGTACTACTGGCAATACAAACGTACACTCAATGCTCTCCTTTTTTTTATAAATGTTGGCACTATTGGGCATTACCGTATGATGTTACCTGACTTCTTCATTAACAAGTTTAAAAAAAATAAAAAATATATATATATATATATATAAAAAGTTTTAAAAAACCCTGCCAACAAGTACTGGAGCAAACACAGAAACATAAGAGATGTTTACAGTATCTGCATCGTTTAGACAAAGTCCATGTAATGTTGAAACCTGATGTAATGTTATGATAAACAGCATTTGTAAGCTAAGCTCTGTCCATGAATGAACACCACTGTTGTTGCCTACTGTCAAAACAGAAATAAAGAATTGAAAAAAAAATCAAAAACAAAAAAACTGAGGGTGCACCACCAATGTGTAACATTTATCCCACAATATGACACCTCATTATTACTTACACTGGACAGGATAAGTGTAACACTTTTCCACTTACATAGGGATATATGATACAATTATTTTTCTGGATAAAATAGAACAGCCTATTACTTTGTCTACCCTATTACATTTTTGTCTTTTGACCTCCCCCTAGTTATTATCATTAGGACCCCACTAGCGCCAATGAGTGGGGTTTGGAAGTGACACTAGGTCCTCGTTCCTGAATTATACTACGGCCAGGTTGGTGGACAGCAATGTGCCACACCCCATTATTTATTTAAAAGTCCCCCACCCGATGTCCATCAGTGGAAGTCTATTTTAGTGACTGGGCAGTAATGGCTTCCCAATCGCTAGTTTAAACATGTTAATAGATATGTCCCCACCGTCCGCATGGCCGGTGGGGGTCATAGGGAGATTTAAAATGTCACTTACTATAATATGGAGGTCTTATTGACTCACATTAGCTTTTTATTTATTTATATAACATTTTGTTATTTGGCGGCTGGCTAGCATGAGCTGGCTAGCAAACTATTGCACCACTGAAAGTTTTGAAATTCTGAATATGCCGAATCCCGTACTTTGCATAGGATTTGGGTGCCAAAGCACCGGTTTTAATTCAGATTCCGACTGCATCCGCGGGATTCCTGCAGATTCGCTTGGCCCTACCGAATTATTTAATTCAGAATCCAGTAATTTTCACAGGATTTTGACCATCTGGACAAAATCCAGTGTTTAGTGAATAACCCGGTAAATTCACTTTCCAGAAATCCTGACAGGAATTCTGACTGGTTTATTTTCTAGACTTGACAAAGAACATTTTAAAATACAAACTGGAGAAATTGTTTGCTGTGTGTAGGCCTCCAATTCCCATCTCTTCTAGGTTTTCACAGTGAATATTCCTCTAAAACTAAAGTTCTCATTTCCCAATGTGTGAAATTGATGTTTACAATTCAATGTTTTAAGATCTTAGTCTAGTTAAAGCAATTAAATCAATTGAGTCTTTTGAAAACTGTGAGCAATAAAAAGATTATATTTCAGGATTATATTTTAACGATACGTGTAAAAATATTTTAACATGTTAGGGCTAGTGACATGCATATCTTTAAATTTTTCCCACCTATGTTTTGTTTTGTTTTTTTAAGATCTAGAAAAACGTCTTTATAATGTATAACATGCCTTTGTCTAGACTCTAGACTTTGCACTTGTAAGTTTAATTTTCCCCATATGTATGTAATGTATTCCTTTCTAATAGATTTTATCATTATTTTAATAACATCCATACAATTAATAGCTTTTGGAAGATGTGTTTTTTATGTAGTGATTATGATTAAATAGTGATGCAGCAATGGATGCTTTGTGTGACAGTGACAAGTAGGGTGCTTTCCTACTTTTCCCTTATTTGTATAGTGCAGCTGAGAAAGGTACTCCCCCTACATGCTGACGCCCTAACCTCTACATCAGTCATAGTAGCAATGGTGCTTAGACTATCACCTTTAAAGTTTAAACTTTCAGGGAAGGATGCCAATGGACAAATCTGTTCTGGGAGTTAAATACCCTAGGTATACATATTTTTCATTCATGCACTGTAGTGCTAATGGTGCTTGGAATGCTCTCTTAATGAAAGTGGACCAGGAGTAATACAAGCATCAACAATGAAAAACGTTCCATATTTATTAGCTACAAACCAAGAAGCAATACATTTTTATGGGCTCCCTTCTAGCACAAAAGTGACCAAAAGTAGATCCTCTTCTGTTGTACAACTACTATGATACTATGCTTGCGGCTGATCTACCATTTGCCCATCCCTGCATTTGTGAGCAGTGTTTGAATGTAAGCATGTTATTGTGTTTGTATTTACCATTACCTTTGGAATGCAGTTTTTTACTTCTATATAATTTTTGCGTTTGTAGTGGTGTGTGTGTATGTAGTGTTGGCGAAATACACATGAACCTTTGTGTTGTGAAGGGGTGTTTGTATATAATTTTGGCATTTTAATACAGATGAGTGTTTGCATGTAATGTTTGTGTTTGACTGCAGGGGTTTGCTTGTATGTAGTGTTGGCTTTAAAATACAGGTGTGCAATTGTGTATAGTATTGGTGTAAGAATGAAGGGGTATGTTTCCATATCATTTTGGCTACTGACTGAAGGGGTGTGTTTGCATGTAATGTTGGAGTTTGATAGCTGGGGTGTATGCACATACACACATACACTGCCACATACTTATATATATATACATATACAGATTGACACACACAGATACACACATTGACAGATAAACACACTCTCAGATACTCACTGACACATGCACACACACTCAGATACACATATATACACATGGGCACATATACACTGACACACAGATACACACACACACATGTATTCACACACTGACACACTACATACATGTAATTTTTTTAATGCTTGGTTGTATACACATAAACACGCACACGCACACACTGCCACATACATACATACTTACACAGATACACATACAGATTGACACACACACACACAAATACAAACTGTCACATACAGAAGGGTGGTTTCTCTGGATTCTGCTGCTGGCTGAGGATGATAGGAGTGTGTGATTGGACCCTCTTCTTGCTCCACCCCCTCCTTTCTTCCCCTGTTGGACCCCCCTGTCTCCCTGTTGGAGCTCTTGGAGTCGTTATGTACTGCAGGTAAGACCGCGTTGGTTGCAAGTCGTAATATGTCTGCTCTTGTTTTTGCGTTGATGGTTCGGTTGGGAGGATGTGTCAAAGGCGTTTTGTGTGTCTCGGGTGGTAAAAGGGTGGGCGCGGTGTTGCAGGCCAGATAAGCAGCGGCCGTTCTCCTTCGGCGTGTTGCTGCGGCTGTTAACATTCCTTCATCAGGTATATTCCTCCAAATACGAGGTCTGGCTGTTTCGGGTGGCCTTTTTGTTGTTCTTCTTTGGCGCTTTAAGGATTGGGGAATTGGTGGTTTCTTGTGCATTGGCACAGACTCCATTGCATTGGAAAGATTTGAGACTACCTCAGAGATAGTTATTTTGATTCGCAGGTCTAAGACGTACCATGGAGGTGTGGGGGCACAGGTTTGTATTGGGGTCACAGGGGGCTTATTTTTTTCCAGTCTGTTTGGTTCTGGAGTATCTGGTGTTGTAGAGGGTTCCCTTCTTCTGCATCAGGATGAGACATCCCTGAGCTGGTTTCAGTTTTCCAGGATCCTTTAGGGGGTTGGATTGGATCCGGATCAGTATACATTCCATTCTTTTTGTATAGGGGCAGCTACGCAGTCTAGTCTGATAAGTCTCTCTCCAGATGCTCTAAAACGTCTGGGTCTGCAGCAATCAGGGCGCTATCAGCTATATGTCCGTCCGTGTATGTTATAATTGTTTTCCCCTCCTTCTCTGTTCTGTGGTCTTTGCATGTTGTTGGTAGAGGCCCGTGCTTCATGTGGATCTTAGGTCATTCATACGTGTACTGGGAAGCAAGGCGCGGAAGACAGATCATATGGCCGTAACTTGGAGTTCTCCTATGAGTTTGTGCGGGTATGTTGGAGGGGTTTAAGAGGGTTATGTTGGGATCAGATTTATTTGGAATGTGTACAATTGGAAGGGGACAACTCTAATGTCATGCGGCTGGATAGGGTTCACCTGTCACGATAGGGTTGGACATATTTAATGAGGGACTTCAGTTGCCTGCGCTGTTGGCTGGGGGCACGATGCCGGCGCGGCATAGGGCACGATAGAGGGGCATTGTAGTGGCATTTCCCTGGACAGTGCAGAGGAAAAAAAGATAAGATGAAGAGTTGCTTTGGGGAGGTTGCAGCCTGCACGGGAGCTGATGGCAAGTGCCGGGTGTTGAGGCTCTTGGAAAAAGGTTGAAGAACTGTCTGTTGGGCATCCGCTCAACAGCTGACAGGGTTTTTGGATAATGTTAAATATCGATATGTTAATAAAGCTGTGGCCGTTTCCCTTATTCACTAAAGAATGTGTCCGTGTACTATTGGGGAGCAATAGTGGTCATATACGTGTTATGGGTCAGCAGTCAAGTTTTTGTAAGGCAGGTGCTCTGGGCAATTGTCTGCCTCTCGAGTTTAGCTCCACTGAGCCTAATAACCAGGAAGTAACAGGATTGATTGTCTGATTGAAAACTATGGGGATGTAACCAGGTTAAATTATAAAAGTGCCAATTTCTATTGAAATCATCAATTTTTGTAAATTTAAAAAACAAAAGTATACACTCTTCACACATAAAACACTTCAGCAACCTGAAGTCCTTTTGTAGTGTCCCTTTAAATATACAGTGTATGACAAGGCAATAGTTACCACCATAAAATCTATTTATAAAAGTAACATCTGTTTCTTTTATAAAATATAGCCAATCAGAGTCAATTCAAATCAAATGCTCCCTAAACTAAAGAAGAAGGCATGGATATTCCTTCATTAAGTGTTGGTAAGTCTAATTGGATAGTGATTTCAGTACAGTCATTTCAGGAATGTTGTTTTATTTAATTCGGAAATAAACATGTCTGGACCCTCAGACTGCTCCATATTTAGGTAACGATAACTCTAAATTCCCACATCCTTTAACATGTGACTCTAATCTTCCAGAAGTACATGGTTAAAAACTAGACTTGGATGCAATACAGATTAAACATCTGTATGGCCTGTTATGCAATATGCTCTGCACAACAGATTTCAGTATGAAATCTACCAAAAATGTTTTGTGAACATCTGGAAGTTTTCAATTGAGGTTTTTCACTGCTGAAAACTCATCTTTTTCTATATAGTTTAAATGACTACCATTATATTTATATTTGTCCTACAGGCATACAGATGAATTATAGGCAGATCTGTCATCTATTGCAGGCATTTGACTGACTTTGATAAAACGACAACCAAAGAGTTTTGATATAGAATGCTGCTGCAGACAATAATGGAACCCGTCTGACATGCTTTCTCAACTCTATTTCTTCACTTGACCCTCCTAATTCTGCCCCTACCCCATTCTACTGAGACTGCTCTGATTAAAGTAACTAACAATGTAATCACTGCTAAATTCAAATGCCACTACTCCTTAATAGTTCTTCTAGGCCTCTCTGCTGCCGTTGACAACGTTGATCACGCTCTCCTTCTGCAAACTCTTCACTTTGTCAGTCTCTGTGACACTGTTTGTTTGTGGTTCTCCCAACGTTCATGCGCTGTCTCCTCTCCTTTTCTAATAACACCTCTTCCACTTGTCCTGTCTCGGTTGGAGTCCCTCAAAGCTGTTTGTGGTCCCTTTTCGTTTTATCTTTATACTGCCTCTCTTGGCAAACGTATTAATTTTTTTGGATCACACTAACAGACACACTCACACTCACTAACACACACACTCACAGGCAAACACACTCACACTAACAGACACACACACTCACAGGCAAACACACACTCACTAGCAGACACACACACTCACTGACACACAGTCAGACACACACATACACACTAACAGACAGACACAGTCAGACACACACACTAACAGACACACACTCACTCACTAGCAGACACATACTAGCAGACACACACACACTCACACTAACAGACACACACTCACACTAACAGACACACACTCACTCACTAGCAGACACATACTAGCAGACACACACACACACACTCACACTAACAGACACACACTCACACTAACAGACACACTCACACACTAACAGACACACACTCACACACTAACAGACACACACACTCACTAGCAGACACACACACTCACTAGCAGACACACACACACTCACTGACACACAGTCAGACACACACTCACTCACTAGCAGACACACACACTCACACTCACACAGTCAGGCACACACACACACTAACAAAACACACACATTAACAGACATACTCACAGACATATACACACACTCACATTAACACATTTGTATTTTATTTTTATTTACCCCCCCCAACCTCCTTACCTTTGGGAATGCTGGGGGGGGGAGGTTCCCTCTCTCCCTGGTGGTCCAGTGGCTGCTGGGCAGGCGGGCGGGCGGGCGGCTGGCGAGGGAGCACTTCCTCTGAGCTGACTGCTCAGCTCCCTCGCGCGCCGCAAAGTGAGGCTGGGAGCCGGAAGATGACGTCATCTTCCGGCTCCCAGCCTCACTGTGCGGCGCGCGAGGGACCTGAGCAGACTGCTCAGAGGAAGTGCTCCCCCGCCAGCCACCCGCCCAGCCCAGCGCCCAGCATGTCAGTTAGCCGCGAGGCTAACAAGGCATTTGCCTGGGCATTTGGGGGCGGCGTTTTTTGCCGCCCCCTGGAAAATGCCGCCCAAGGCAAATGCCTTGTTTGCCTCGCGGCTAATACGCCCCTGTTAACAGTGCAAGTTAGAAGATGGTACTCAGACAGATGGAAAGGTGTATTAGAAAAGTCAGAGATAGATAGAAGTATAGATGCTGTTGAGTTGTTAGTTAGGTTAATAGGTAAAGTTGTTAGTTAGGTTAAAAGCAAAAATCACAGGCACTCACTGTAATGAATCAAGCAGATTTATTGGACACCACAACATTTTACCTGTACCAAGGTCTTTTATACTTATTAACCCTTAACAGGGAGCACATGGGATGGGCGGCAGCATTGTAACACATGGTATAGGAAACAGCATTGTAACCTAGCTGTGTGATACAAAAGTGAATACAATTACAAAAATACAATTACTGCGCTCAAACTCCCACTACTCTTGGGCGGTCATGGGAGTAACTAAATAACCTGCATTTGTTTAAATATACTTAGGGATTTCGGAAACTTTTTTCTTTGGTTTTGCTGTATGTATTGGGGATGATGTGTACTGTGGTCGTTGCTGCCGCCCAAGTGTAGTGGGAGTTTGAGCGCAGGACTTGTTTTTTTGTATTTGTATTCACTTTTGTATCACAGAGCTATGTCACAATGCTGCCGCCCATCCCGGGTATAAAAATACCCCTCTCTGTTTTATGAGAGATATCTTTCCCAGAAGCTCAAGAAGCAAGGTGAATGGTTAGTGTAGGACCCACCTAAGAGATTTCCCTTGACGCCATTGGAGTAACTAAATAACCTAAGTTTTTTTTAAATATACATAGGGATTTGGGAAAGAGCGCAGGTAACTTTTTTTGTTTGGTAAGCACTGGAAATTATTGGTCCATAGAGTTGACAAGGCACATATATATGCCTGGTGACACAGATGCTAGGGGTGAAATATTCTATAGCTGTAAACATACAAACATATAAAACAGAAGAAATTGGAATAAAGAGAATACAGCAGATATAGATGGGATGATGAAGAGATGGAGTATCTCAGATTGTAAGGCATTAGGTGCTGCAGTCTTGATGAATTAAGTTATCAGGAGCCCTTCTGCGTGTGTGTTGTTGCCAGGTTTGAGATGGAGACTTGCAGCTTTTAGGTTAAGGCAGTCTTTTGAAATGCTTAATTTTAGGTGCTGCACTCTTTATGACTAAAGTTCTCAGGAGTCCTATATAATTTCAAGAACACTTGACTAAGACAAAAATGATGACGGTGGCCCTGGGGAACCTGTGTGCCCGGGCCCCATGTGTAGCGGTGGAACTGCCGCTGGCGCAGCTGCACCAGGGCCCATGCTGATAGGGCCCACCAGGTGGCACAAGCATTTAGTGCCACCCGATGGGCCCTATATCTTCTGCAATAGCACGACCGGGCCCCTTTAAAAAATTGCAGCCTCAAAGTAGTGCTGGGAGGAAGTGACAGCTGGTCACTTTTTTCCGGCTCCCTTCACCGGGAGGGGAGAGAAACAGGACGCGAGGACAGAAGAGCCACGCCAACTCCCATCAGCCCCAGCCACCCTCCTGCAAAAAAAGGTAAGAAAAATTAGCTATGTGTGTGTATGTCAGTATGTATGTATACATATCTGTATGTGCATGTATGTCAGTATGTGTGTATGTATTTCAGTATGTATGTATATGTCTGTCTGTGTGTATGTATGTATCTGTATGTATGTGTCTATATGTATGTCAGTATATGTATGTATGTGTATGTATGTATGTCAGTATATATATGTATTTCAGTATGTCAGTATGTCTGTCAGTATGTATGTATGTATGTGTGCGTGTGTGTGTATGTATGTCCTGATGCGTGTGTGTGTCTGTATGTATGTTAGTATGTGTCTTTGTGTCACTATGTATGTCTGTATATGTCTGTGTGTCTGTTTCAGTATGTGTGTCTGTTAGTATGTATGTGTGTGTGTCAGTATGTGTGTATCTTTTTGTGTATGTGTGTGTGTATATCTGTGTCCATTTTGTATTAGTGTCTGTGTGTGTGGGGTTTGAAGGTGGAATTTTGGGGCGGGCCCCCGAGGGCACAGACCTTGAGCAGTCAGGGGTCCCAAAATGTCTGATGGCGGCCCTGGATGTAGTTACAGGATGGAAGTTTAGTTACACTGCATAAGCCTCTCACAATGTCATGTTACCCCTTTTTTGGCAATTCCTATTCCAACAAATGAATGCCTTCTCTTATGAGATTAACTCACCTACTTGGGAAACCCATGCACCTAGGACCAGGGGCGTACCTAGAGCATTTGGCACCCGGGGCGGGTCCTATTTTTGGCACCCCCGCCTCCACCCCCTAACTTTAAATGTAAAAAACAACCACAATTTCTTTAAACTAAGCAGTGTTTATGCTTTTAAATGTAAGCATGTTTTCGTATGGAGTATGGAGTCTGTTTGAGTGAATGTAGGATGTGGGTCTGTATGTGGTGTTGGCGTTTGAATGCAGGCATGCATTTTTATGTAGTGTGGTGTTTGAAGGCAGTGGTGTGGTTATATATAATGGTGGAGTTTGTATGTAGTGTTGACGTTGAAATGCAAGGGTGTATTTGTGTGTAGTGTTGGCGAGATTCTGAGATGTATGCACATATACACATACACACACCTAAATACTCACTGACACACATGCAGATACATAGACACATAAGAACAATATATAGGGTGTGGGCACATAAGATACCACAATCCAAACTGGGGGGCACTAAAACTTTTCACTAGGGGATGGGGTAATGTGCTGCCATTGGCTGCCTGATGCCAGCATGCAGTGCACATTGGCATCAGTCAACAAATTTGCATATAATTCACATTAGCCACCCAGATTTCTTGTTTGTGGGCTAGCTGACACCTCTTAACATCGATCTTTGTTTATCAGATAACTCCCTTATTTGCTATCCTTATGTGGGATTGCTATATTTAAGGACACCAAATAAGGATAAGGGATCTATCTGCTAAACAGCACCCTAATTTGGTATCTTTAAATATGGAAATCTCACATAAGGACACCAATTTAGAGAATTATCAACTAAACAGCTAAAAGATCAATAAAAAAAAAAAAAACCTTTTCTTAATTTCAGTTGTTTAGTAGATAACGCCCTTATTTGTTATCCTTATGTGGGATTGCAATATTTAAGGACACCAAATAAGGGAGCAATGTAACAAACACATTTATATACACACAAAATAACACAATAGGTGTATGTCTGTGTGTGTCTACAGGGATGTTTTAGCCGCAAGGCAAACAAGGCATTTGCCTTGGGCGACATTTTCCAGGGGGCGGCAAAAAAAGCCGCCCCCCAAATGGCCAGGGCAAATGCCTAGTTAGCCTTGCGGCTAACTGACATGCCGGTCGGGCGGCTGGCGAGGGAGCTCTGAGTGGTCTGCTCAGCTCCCTCGTGCGCCAGAGTGAGGCTGGGAGCTGGAATATGACGTCATATTCCGGCTCCCATTCTCACTCTGAGGTGCGTGAGGGAGCTGAGCAGAGTGCTCAGGGGAAGTGTTCCCTCGCCAGCCGCCCGCCCAGCAGCCACTGGACCCCCAGGGAGATAGAGAACCCCTTCCCCCCAGCACTCCCAAAGGTAAGGAGGCTGGGGGGGGGGTGTTAAAAAAAATAAATGTGTTAATGTGTGTGAGTGTGTGTGTATGTCTCTTAGTGTGTGTGTCTGTTAGTGTGTTTGTCTGTTAGTGAGTATGTCTGTTAGTGTGTGTGTCAGTGTGTGTGTCTGTTAGTGAGTGTGTCTGTTAGTGTGTGCATGTCTGTTGGTGTGTATGTCTGTTAGTGTGTGTGTCTGTTAGTGTGTGTATGTCTGTTGGTGTGTGTGAGTGTGTCTGTTAGTGTGTGTGAGTGTGTCTGTTAGTGTGTGTGTGTGTGTTTGTCTCTTAGTGTGTGTGTCTGTTAGTGTGTTTGTCTGTTAGTGAGTGTGTCTGTTAGTGTGTATGTCTGTTAGTGTGTGTGTCTGTTAGTGTGTGTATGTCTGTTGGTGTGTGTGAGTGTGTCTGTTAGTGTGTGTGAGTGTGTCTGTTAGTGTGTGTGTGTGTGTGTTTGTCTGTTAGTGAGTGTGTCTGTTAGTGAGTGTGTGTGTGTCTGACTGTTAGTGTGAGTGTGTTTGCCTGTGAGTGTGTGTGTCAGTGAGTGTGTGTGTCTGCTAGTGAGTGTGTGTCTGTTAGTGAGTGTGTGCTTGCCTGTGAGTGTGTGTGTCTGTTAGTGAGTGTGTGTTTCAGTGAGTGTGTTTGTTTGTTTGTTTGTGTGTGTGTGTCTGACTGTGTGTGTATGTTTGCATGTGACTGTGTGTGTCAGTGAGTGTGTGTGTGTCTGCTAGTGTGTGTCTGCTAGTGAGTGAGTGTGTGTCTGTGTGTGTCAGTGAGTGTGTGTTTCTGTTTGCTAGTGTATGCGTAATTGTCAGTGAATGTGTGTGTGTATTTAGAAGACGGGGCGGGGGGAAGGGATGGGTGTGGGACGTCTGAGTTTTGTCCTGGTCAGCACAAAACCAGGACAGCACAAAACCAGGATACACCACTGTGTATATCTGTGATTGTGTGTGTGTGTGTGTGTATGTATATATATATATACATACACAAACACACATGTGAATGTATGTGATGTTTGCGTGTGTATATCTAATTATGTGTGTTTGTAATTGTATGTGTGTGGGTCTGTGATTATGTATGTATGTGTTTATGTGTGTGGTTGTGTGTGGTTGTTATGAAATAACAGAAATACAGAGATGAAGTCTAATTATATTTTTTGAATAGATTGTCAATTTCAGCAAATTTCCAAAACATTCAATGTGAGTATTTCATAAAAATTGTATCTTCATCAAATACTCAATTAAGAGGAGGGTAGAGGTAGGACAGGGTTCTTAAAATTGAGGCCCTTCTTGTATATAATGAAATTGATATTATGCATATGATATGATAATAATGAATGTAAATAATAATAAGATCTTCAAAAATAACAATAGCACAGATTAGGAATGTGTACTTAACAGATGGGGCAAATAATAATAGAAGATAAATAAAGCAACCAGTCAATAGATGGTGTCTACTGTCTATGGAATTAAAGCAGGGTTCTCCAAACTCTGGCCTTCCAGATGTTGTTGAACTTGACAACTCCAATGATTCTTTGGATGAAATAGATAGCCAGAGCATCATGGGAGTTGTAGTTCAGCAACATCTGGAGGGCCAGAGTTTGAAGAACCCTAAAGGATCTACTTGCAGTGAAAACTAAACAGGTCTGCTGTGTCTGAGTTTGTTTTATAAACAGGATGGATTTATCTAAACAGTAACGCATTGCAATAGAAAGTCCCTTCAATTATTTGGTTAGGTTTTGAGGTCTGTTACGGTTTTCCCCAGAGATGATACTGAAAATCATTTTTTTTAATCATGTTTCTGGATTGTAAAAATGTAATGTTTCTTGTTTATTGAATATTCTTTAGTGCAAATGCATTGGTCTGGTGGGTTGCAAAACTAATTGGAGGTCTTTTGAGGACATGCATTGTAGTATCTTCCATTTTAAAATACTTCCCCTACCTATACTTCCTTTTTAATGCTGGAATTTTGTTAAAATTAATTTACTTTATTCCATGGCCGTGGTGTTCCAATGTTGTCTTTGGGTAGGGTTAAGGTCACATTTATGAGTTGATACGTGAAGACCTAATCCCACACTCATATGAATGTTAGAATGTTAGAATCAACAGGAACAAATAATTTCCATAGATTGGAATACCATAGGGCTCCTCGTTAGTGTCTATGCAGGGATGCAAGGATTGCTCTTTTTTATTCACTAAATAAATCCATAAAATCCATAAATAAATAGATAATGTAATGTCAACCCTGTATCACTATATCCCTCCCTAACCATGCTTCCCTCTATTCCAAATCCCTACATTATATTATATGTCTCCCTTTCACTACCCTAGCCCACCCTCTCTAGACAGCCCACAGTCCCTTCTTCCCCCTCCATTTGATTGGACCACTAAGCCGAGAGGGATGATGCACGTTGATGTCAAGGTAGGCATGGAACAGATTCTGGAGAACTTGTTGGAGAACCAATGTTGGATTGAAGGTAAGTTTTTGTACCTTTTTATAGCATTATTAGTGAGAAATTATGGGGGATCGGGAACGAGACAAAAGTTCATGATTTTCTCTTATTTTGTCTCAATGTGCTAGATTAAAAAATTACTGGAGTATCCCTTTAAAGAAAATTACAGACATCACCTTGTGTTTGGTTTCTATAAAATCAGTTAATATTTAATTTTGCATAGCTCTTTACCTTAATAGAAAACTAGAGCAGGTCAGGGCTCCATAGCAATAATACAGAAATATGTCTATAAACTACAATACATGTTTTTAGAAATCAGTGTAAATAAGATACATTGTTCTTGATCTAAATTACATTTTACAGTTGTAATCAAAATTATTCCACACCCATTGAAAATCTGTTTTTTTGTCAATATTTACAGCTGTTTGCAATGAACAAATCAAACAAAAGCAATTGAAATAGATTAACATAATGAATGTGCCAAGTGGTCTCCTCAAAGTCAACTGAAAATGCAACTTCTAATGACTTCTCCAGTCTCACAATTATTCAAACTCCTGAAAAAATCCCTCACAACAGCAAAAATATACACAATCCCTCACAACAGCAAAAAAACAGGTGTTGTTTCAAGCACACATTATGCAACTAATCAAGGTCACTTCACTAGTTGCACCTCGTGTGCTTGAGCTGGAATACTTGAAATAACTAAACTGGCTAGGAGCTTGTTGAGTGTCACATTTGACTGCATGTTAGAAATATGGCAGAAGAATTGTCCACAAAGTTAAAAGGAGAGATCATCACAGTCACCTTGCTTGAACCCCATAGAAGATATATGGTGGTATATGAAGAAGGCTGTTGAAGTGTGCAAACCCAAAAATATTATTGAAATGGAGGCTATTGCTCATGAGCAATGGGCTAAGATTCCCCAGGTATGATGTCAGTAGCTGGTGTCTGGCTATACATCTCGTTTGCAGCAGGTCATAACAGCATACTGGCGCTCTACTAAGTACTAAAGATGCATGTCATGAAGGGATTGAATAATTTAGAGACTGGAGAAGTCATTATAAATTGCAATTTCAGTTGAATTTGGGGAAACCACTTGAAGCATTCAAGCATTGAAGTAGGCATGTGCATGGGAACATTTTTCGGTTTGGTTCGGCATTACGAAATTCGGGACTTCGGCAAATCGGCACTTCGACACTTTGGAACTTCGGCTACTTCGACACTTCGGAACATCGGCACTTCGGAAATTCGGTAATTTCGGAACTTCAGGACCTCAGCAATTTGGCACTTCGGCACTTCAGAACTTCGGCAACTTTGGCACTTCGGAACTTCGGAATTTCTGAACTTCTCTTGCAGACGCTTGGTAGATAACTCCCTTATTCCCACGGTATTAGGGAGTTATCTACCAAAAGGCTGAAAGACCTAAATTGGTCTTTCAGCCAAATTTACTAATACTAAGTAAAGATTACTTAGTATTAGTAAATTATGCCCCTACTCGCTATACCGCGAGTAGGGGCATCTCTAGTAAAAAATAGTTTTTTGTTAAAAAGGGTCCCACCTCCTGAGCCCCCACCCGCAAAGCACGAGTGGGGTCTTTTAAACTAAGGGGGGTCTATTGCCCTCCCCGGCCTCCACCCCTCAGCGGTGGGTGGGGGCCCTAAATTAGAACAAGGGGGACCTATTGTCCCCCCCAGCCCCCACCCCTGAGCGGCGGATGGGGGCCCTAAAGTAAAATAAATTAGAATGAGGGGGGGACCTAATGTCCTCACCCCTGTCCCCCACCCCTGAGTGGGTGGGGGCCCTAAATACTAATTAGGGGGGACCTAATGTCCTCCCCCCTGGCTCCCACCCCTGAGCAGAGGGTGGGGGCCCTAAATAAAAAATTAACCCCCCCTCCCCAGGTGACTAGGGGTCCCCAAACCCCTAGTCACCCCCTCCTCACTAAAAATAGTGAGGGGGGACCATTAGCTAAACCTGTTAAAAAATAAAATAAAACTTACCATTTGATGTTTTTTTTCTTCTAAAATCTTCTTTTTTGAGCCCTAAAAAAGGCCAAATAAAAAGCCAAAATAACGGTGCCAAAAAAAAAAAAAAGAGCGCAAAAAAAATGTATCCATCTTCACCCGGCGAGGGCGCCATGCAGACTGAGCTCTGCAGGGCGGGGAAGGCTTATAAAGTCTTGCCCTGCCCTGCAATTAGGCTTGAAGCACTCTGATTGGGGGGTTTAAGCCATCCAATCAGAGTGCTCTGACAGGTAAATAAAGAGACTGACAGGTTAGGGCCCCCACCCACCGCTCAGGGGTGGGGGCTGGGGGAGGACATTAGGTCCCCCCTAATCAGTATTTAAGGCCCCCACCCACCGCTCAGGGGTGGGAGCCAGGGGGGAGGACTTTAGGCCCCCCCTCATTCTAATTTAGGGCCACCACCCACCGCTCAGGGGTGGGGGCTAAAGGGGAGGACATTAGGTCCCCACCCTAATTAGTATTTAGGGCCCCCACCCACCGCTCAGGAGTGTGGGCCAGGGGGAGGACATTAGTTTCCCCCCTCTTTCTAATTTAAGGCCCCTACCCGCTGCTCAGGGGTGGGGGCCGGTGGGAGGACAATAGGTCCCCCCTTATTGTAATTTAGGGCCCCCACCCACCGCTCATGGGTGAGGGCCGGGGGAGGACAATAGGTCCCCACCCCTTATTTTACTTTAAGGGCCCCCACCCGTCATTCAGGGGTGGGGGCCGGGGGCAATAGGTCCCCCCTTCAGGTTAGAAGCCCCCACTCGCGTGGCACGGGTGGGGGCTTGGGAGGGGGGGCATATTTTTTTGTTTGATTTTTTACAGTGAGCAGCCACATAGACATGCCCCTACTCGTGGTATAGCGAGTAGGGGCATAATTTACTAATACTAAGTAATCTTTACTTAGTATTAGTAAATTTCTCTGATAGACCACTTTAGGTCTTTCAGCCTTTTAGTAGATAACTCCCTAATACCGTGGGAATTAGGGAGTTATCTACTTATTCATTCCTGTCATTACATTGACAGGCTAAGTAACTTACATTTTATATTAATGTATGTTACTTGATTGTTGTAAGTGTTGCAAATGCTTACAGCTGAATCCTTGCTATGTTTGTATACTTTTTATTTAAAATTGTATACAGTGTAACATTCTTCTTCTTTCACTGGGTAAGTATATTATTACTTAGGCAATACTGTGCTTCGGAACTTCGGCACTTCAGCACTTCGACACTTCGGAAATTCTGTAATTTCAGGTCCTCGGCACTTCGGCACTTTGGCTATTCTGACATTCGGAAGTACCTGAATGTCGGAATTGCTTGAAATTCGTCCGAATTCATATTCAGACCAAAACGAATTGCACATGTCTACATTGAAGCATGTTGAGCTATTTCAATTGCATTTATTTGATTTGTTCATTGCAAACAGCTGAAAATCTACAAATTTTGACAATAAACCTGGTTTTCAGTGGGGGTTGAATTATTATTTGTAAGCCACCTAAAATATCTCAGAGCAGCTTCCCCCCTTGCAACATCCCCACTCAAACCCTTAACATTTAGATGTCCCTCTTTGTCCATTTGAAAAGTATAAAAAAAGCTGATGGATCTTGGATGCTTATACCTTAAGCCTACTTAATTAACTGAACCATCTTTACTTTTTTGCAATTTTTCCATAGCTACCATTATATTGCCTTTTAATGATTTAAATAATTATTTAATAAGTAGATTGATGCCAAATATTTGTCTGCCTGCTTAGCTGTATCTTGTTACTGGGTTAGTAGCCTATCAAAGAAATGTCAAGATATTTCCTATAGATTTGATAACACGAGCATGGCTAATGCTTGTTAAAAAATTAAAAAATAAACTAATTTCTGTGAACACTTGATGATGATTAGTGCTATTTTGGACTGCCACTATCTGTCATGTCTGCTCACCTATGTAGACAGACCATCTTGACCATCATAGTCAAATGCAGTTAGCAATACTAGACTGTAACTTAACGGGACACTATAGTCACCAGAACAACTACAGGTTTCATGTAGTTGTTCTGGTGTGTATAGTATGTCCCTGCAGACATTTTCATAATAATGATAAACACAGAAAGATAAAACACGCACATAACATCATTGCACTGCATGATGTACTACACACAAAAATAAATTACTATCAAAACAAACATTGATTTCCTCACATTTCATAGCACTTAGTGCTGTGATCATAAACAATGTATATTTACAAAGTCATCTAATAAGATTAAGCAAAAACAGCCGTTTGCTGAGAGCAAAGTCTGCCAAGTATTTCTACAACATTATTGTACTAGGTTTTAATTATATACTTTATATTTTAAAATATATTTTTTATCTTGTGCTCAAATTTAAACATTTGTTATAATATGTCATTATGATTTTTTGATGAATATAAATATTATTTGTGTGTGTGTGTGTGTGTTTGTCTGTGTGTTGGTTCTTACAATTTGTATATTTGACAAGATTTATCCAAAATTTTACATCTAGTGTTTTGGCAAATTGTAAAAGTTATTTTTTTAAGTCTGTTGGGTCTTTTCATTTGCTTCTTCTTGTGCACCCATACGGTAATTTTTTTAATATATGCTTTTTTTTTTCCAGCAAAATTATGTATTTATCATTATTTCTGTCACTATAGAACTCAACTCTTTAATATCTCTCCCCTGTATATCAGATGAAAGCTTAGGTCAGAATATTTACACACTCAAAGACTCATTTTCATTATTATCACAATCCTTGTTCCACTGGTGGGTAATCTCTAATTGCATTAGTTATTTATAGCTATTGCTGACAACTTCCAGGCAACGAAATGTAACATTTAGAAACTGGCAGTTAGTGGTTGCCAAAAAGATTTTACCATCTCCCCTTTAAATCTGTAGGAGTAGCTAAACGCTAAGTACAGCCTTGTTTGCTAGTCGCTAAATATTATTACTTCGTTTTATGCTGTTACTCACTCGTTGGTAACTGACTCAAAAGTGCACCATCTAATTTACCTTGCAAACCGCTAAATGGTAATCAGCATGCCAGAATGACAGGCTCTATAACCACTTTAATCAGTTTAAGTGGTTATAGTTCCTACAATGTCTCTTTAAGGCAATTAATACTCAAATGGATCTTTGTGTTTACTCTTGGCTGTCCATAAAGGAAAGAAAGTTACCGACCCACCCATGTGTCTGGCTTCTATCAGTAGTGTCAACATCTGCTATGTTAACTATTGTTATGGAAGTGATATTAAATAGAGAAAAAACCTATACCAAATATATTTTGCATTGCTTTTGGCAGTATTAGAAATCTATGGCATCCAAGTAAATAGAGATGTAACTTTCGCAAAAAAATTAAATAAAACATTAGGCAAATGCTCTCTATGTGTAAATGATGTATTAAGAAAAGAACCGAGGATCTTAAAAGCTTGCTCTACGTAATAAATGGATAATAAAATTATATTCACTTTTATGTGATTGTGTGTTTGCCCATTGTTATTTTAGGTAATTTTTTAATTTGTGTTTGTTTAAATAAATCTGAAATACTACTCAATGTGGTGTCTCCTTTTGCTACTTGCTCCCTAAGGAGTGGCTGAAGTAACATTAGTTTTAACCCTTGCTTATCAGGGCACCATAAATTGCATAATATAAACAGGGTAAATACAGTAAAATACAGTAAATACAAGATTTTGTCCGACAATTTTTTTTTAAATGACCAAATTCTGAATGCCGCATTGATAATTCTCATATTCATTAAATCTAAGTGCGGTCGGCCCTAGCAAATCTGCAGCAATTGCCTGGATGCATTTGGTGTCCAGATTAAAATTGATCCTTTGTACTACTTTGTATAGAAAGCACATAGTACCGCTTCTAACAAAATTCAGGACACATGCATCCTGCAGAATGTATGTTTGAAAATTATCATTCACTTGTCTTCATGCAAGCGAATGATAATTTTAAGTACTTTTAAGACAATAAGCATACCAGAAGCGATTCTTCTCTCAAGACTTGCTAACCAGTCAGCGCACCCTATATGCCATGTATAGGGAGGTTAAATACCTCCATTATAGTAATTACCTCCATAGTTATTTTGTTCCTTTTTTAATATAGCTGCTGGTAGGCAGGCAGTCATTGGTCAGCCATCGTTAATTAACCCTTGCTCTGCTCAGAGTTATGTAATAATTTGGCTACTGGCTGATAGTGTAGTGAGTGGACAAATAGTTCAAATTTATTTTAAAAATCTAGGCCATGATTTAAAACATTCAGTCCAGATTTCAGTTGTATAGTGGCCTTCAGTCTGATTGAAATCCAAACCAAATTCCAGCCCATTCTAGGCCTGATGTACAATCCTTGTATACTATCATACACCATAGTATAGGCTGTAAAGCAGTTAGCGAAATTTTAAGAACAGAAGGGAAAATTCAGGAAACCCAAACTGATTTTATCATTGAAGGTATTATTATTTTTTAAATGTTTTTTAGTTTTTAGACTCTTTATTTACAAAAAAGAGGCAACGCAATGGGGGCCAGGTTTGCCCTCAGCTATGTAAACCTCTCTATGGAAGACTGGGAGTCCACATCCATTTAGGGTGAGCATGCGTGGCGGGCGAACCTGGTTACCTATTTTAGATATATTGATGACCTGCTTTTTTATATTGGAAGGCTCTAAAGAATCTTAAAATTTACTGATTGACAATCTTAATATCAATGATAGAGGTATAATTTTAACTAGAGAGTATAGCAAGGTTTCTATTAACCTTTTAGGTTTACATATTTTTATATTTGATGGTAAAACAAATAAACAAAAACAAAACTTTTTAAAATAAATTTTGCAGTAATACAGTCATTGAGCAATCAAGCTGCCATTATAAACCATGGCTAGACAACACCACTAAAAGTCCATTTTACGACTTAGAAGAATTTGTTCCCAGATTGTTTTAACGAACAAGCTGACATTTTGAAGGATACATTTATTGATAAAAATGACTCCCAAAAGAACCTCAATACCTCCATTGAAACTGGAATAAGGAAAGAATAGACCTTCTGGCTTATAAAGAAAAAAGTGGAATTAAGACTCCTGCCATTCCTATTATTTTTTTAATAATAAAAGCAATTATATGAATAAAGGAGTTAAAAAACACTGGCATAAATTAAAACAAGATGAGGCTCTTAAAAATTTTATTCCACAACAACCTAATATTGTTTTTAGAGAAGCCCCTAGTTTTAAGTCTATTCTTACAGATAATTTTACCAGAGAACCCAAACCAAAAAAAACATTATTTTTTTTTATCGGAAGCTAAAGGTTTCTATAAATGTAAACGTTGTATAGTTTGTAAAAATAACACTGATTCTTCTGTTCAATCTAAAAACACCTATTTAACTTAAAATAAAACAAACAAAATCTTTGCCATAAAAGATGTTATTAGCTGCAACACTAAAAATGCACTTGTGGCTTTCAATACATGGGAATGATTTCAAGATGCCTTAAAATAAGACTTGGAGAATATTGGCAAAGCATTATTAAGGGCTACCCAAACAACTCAATGTGCAAGCACTTTCTCAAACATAATAAAAAATCCTAAATTACTAAAATGTATAGGTATTCAGAAATGTAGAATTCCCTAGAGAGGTGGCAATATAAAGAACATTTTGGGCAAAAATTAAATAGAGTGGGTTTTTAACTTAAAAACTTTAGCCCCTAATAGTCTTAACGCTGAATTTGATTTATTTATTTTTTCTAATTTTACTAGAGCTATTTATCTTATTTATTTGTCTTAATTACTATCCTTACCGTAGAGTTATTTTTTTATTTTCAAATAGCTATCTTTTATTGTATTTATATTAGTTCTGTTTACTGTTTTACACTCATATTGCTAATCCTTACTCCCCTAATTTGCTGCTTTATTTCTTACCCAATTTATGTTCTATTTTTTTAAAGGCGATTTTTTTCCTTTTTTTATAGTCAATGACTACAGCCCCGACAATGCCTAGCGGGCGGCCATACTGTTTTTGACGAAACCAGAAATTACACTTACTAACTTTAAAATGTATAATTTTACATATATTTCTCTTACTTTTTAAATGTATTAATAATATTTATAATTGGTAACAACTAATTTTTATAGTAAAGTATTTTTGTTGTGTTTTAAACATTTTACTAAACAAATCCAGCACCACAGATCAATCAAAAGTTTGAACCAATCAGACTCAAGAAACGTTTCTACATATGTCTCTGTGGTGCCTGCCTCTCTGACTTTTTCTTTGCTGCTCCAGTTAGAGTACAGGTCAGAGTACTGCTTCTCTTACATTTTTCCTTATGATTTGGATTTGCCTTTGCTAATTGCTACCTATTTACTCTTACTATAATTTTATCACTGTTTGCCCCTCTGTCCCCTGACCGGCTACAACTCCCCCTTCTGTCTCTCCATCCCTGCCTGTCAGGGCGGGTGGCAAAAAGTTTTCCCGGTGGGAAAGGAGTTATTCCCGGCAGGTCTCCGTGCGCGGCGGCCATTTTAATTTCTCGCAGGCCGCGATACTCACGGCGGCCATCTTTTTCAACTTTCAGACCGTCTGCTGGCATCTATACGGACTAATATTGCCAGATCTGAGACACCCTGTGCTGACTCCAGGGAATCCCTCCTCCACAGAGGCATTGTACTGCCCCACTGTGTACCTTCACCAACAAGTAAGGACTTGGATTTACATTGTTTGTGCCATCTGCTAACAACATATCTAAGCTACTGACAATTAAGCTAACTTTAATGCCTGCACTGCCACTATATACCCAGGGGTGGACCCTGTAGTACTCTCCAGTGAGCCTTTAGTGAAGGTGGCTAGAAAATTACCGGTACCATAACCCTTTCTGGGTATCCTCTGACACACAGGCAGATCTGTCCCGCTAGCTTGGTACCTCCCCACTGGAATCACACAGGGATGCTTCCAGCGCCTCCCCCCAATTCAGGGCTCCGCTCCCTGACCGAGGGACGATATTCCCCCTTAATGTAATTTATACCAGTGTGGGAACATTTGTGGTTGGCACACCACCTAGTCGGCATACCCCGATTGTACTAATAGGGGAAGCCCAGCAGGACGACCTATCACGGTCGCTGACCCATGTCCTCTCCTCCACAGATACCAACCGATACGAGGATGAGCGACATCGGTGGAAAAAGCCCTGTCAAAAATGCTCACCCAACCTCATCCAGAGGTATTGCTGCTTAACGCAGGCATGTCCCTGTTAAGACACTCACAGCTTAAATGGGTGAAACCGCCATTTAGTTAATCTTCCCATTTTCAGAGAAACAGGCTGTTAAGACACCCCTGGTGTCTTTAAGAGAAACCGCCGTTTAGTTAACCTTCCCCTTTCGCAATATCAGTAACTCCATTCGCATAGACTGCAGTATACGAACCACCATCAGGGGAAGCGGTAATCTCCCGACCGGGATCCGTGAAAGGCTCCAAACTCCCGAACAGAAATCCACGAACCGCCGCTAACCGCCGAACAAAGATATCCACCAAGCGGCTTTCGGTTCCAATAATCAGTCTCTAGGTGTAAATAATAAATCCCCCCAATAACGAGACAGAAGCTTCGCATTGAGGGTCAGACAGGATCTGGCTTTACTGTGGGCTACCTGCCCGTATTTATGCAGGTCTCCCACTTGGTGGATACTCCCCTAGGGGACGAAATGGGAGACTGGAATTACAGATGTACATGAGGACATAACAGACATACAGTCACAAGCTTTTCCCACAATGCAGTATGGTTTCCTCCCGTCTGCCCTGGAGATAATTGGGAAGTAATTCAATTATCTCCAGGACAAAGACACATCGCCATTTTAAGTAAAAGACGAGAAAATACATAAAAATATATAACTTTATAACAACCGAACATTTCACATTCGCATCACATATCCCCAGATAGCCTGGATCTGAGGGCATATTATTGGCAAATAGCGCTCAGATCCCATACGCATAGTTCAATCGCCATGGAGTCAAAGTCCTTACAGTCTTTCGGTATGCGATTGACTCCATGGGAAGGCTATCTGGGTTAAGTCTTTTCGTGTGGTGTAAAACTCCCAAACGGCCCGGTGTTTGTACGCTTTCGTCGGGGCAGCCAGCGACCCGTTGTTTCAGCGGTGTTTGGCAGAAAAAGTGTCAGTTTTTAGTTCCATGAAATCAGTGCAGAACACCGCTGGTCTTTCGTGTGTTTTAAAATGGCCGCTGCCTCGTGGTCGACATACGAACGACGGCCACCCTGAATTCGGTTTAATTGAGAAGTGTCTGCGGTTAACCACAACGTTCTAATTGGGATCAAGAGGTTAACCAGCAGCACACTTCTATCCGTTCGGTAGATTTGTTCGCTAAAAAGAGTCAGTCATTCGTATGGCTGGGCTATAGAAACAGCCATTTACATGAAAGAGGGCAGAAATAGACGAATCCACCATAATAGACAGACAGATGGTTCTGTCACACCGCCAAACTCCCGAAAGGAGTATAAGGGAATGCGATAAACGCACGAACAAAGAATCAGCCGAACTCCTTCCACGGCTAAAACAGGCGAAATAATACTTCCAAGTAGCAATCCCCCCCAAACACGAGACCAAGCTCCGTCTTGAGGGTAAAACAGAAATCTGATTTAATGAGGGCTACCTGCCCGGTATTTATGCAGATCTCCCACCTGGTGGACACTCCCCTAGGGGAGTGTTTAGGGGAGACTGGGACACAGAATATACAGTAGCCAATCACAGTGGCTTCACTCTAAACACTCCCCTTTTTACAAGTAAATCCCTCCTCTCTATCCTGGAGATAATTGGGAAGAAATCCAATTTTATAACATGACAGGAGGCTTCATATTTGCATTAACTTTCTTTACTAGCTCCATAGCAGCAAAGAAAAAAACTCTTAAAGAAAAGAACCAATCAGAATGAAACAGAGGATATATAAACCCATACATATCCCATCATTCCCTCTTTCTTTGCTGCTCCATCACAAGTACAGGTCAGAGTACTACTTCTGTTTACTATTGTTTAATTTTCATTATTTACGGTTTTAGATAACTGATTGTGGTATTTGTAGTGGGGGTAGTGAGGGCTCCTTTAATTGAGGGCTCCTTTAATTAAGGGCTCCTTTCATGCTTGAGGGCTCCTTTAATTAGGGCCTCCTTCACTGTTGTGGGGCAGATTAGTTCCTTGAGGGTATCCCCCCTCTCTCCCCACAACCCACTCCCCTCCCCCCCCTCCCCCCAGTGGCAACGTTCGCCACCTTTGTCTACCGCCCGGCTCACACTGCTGTGTGCACGGAGCCGGGCAGGCTGAGGCAGCATACACACGGAGGGCTGCCTCTATACAGCCACCCTCCCAGTGCTGCCTCTTCTCCGTTCGCGCACTACTGAGCACGAACGGAGGTTGTACTTCCCGCCCTGCTGTCAGTCAGGGCTCGAGGGAGGTCCAGGGCTGCCTCCGTTCGCGCTTTACAAAGCGCGAACGGAAGCCTTCTCCCTCTCCTTACTGACTCCTCTCCGTTCGCGCAATACATAGCGCGAACGGAGGTTTTGTTTCACCCAGTGCTGCCTCCGTTCGCGCTTTAAAACAAAGCGCGAACGGAAGCCTTCTTCCCATTGTGGACTCCTCCGTTCGCATTTCAGCGCGAACGGAGGTGTATGTGCACATACCTGCGTTCGGCAGTTTATTCGAATAAACTTGCCGAACGCACTTTTGCCTCCATTTAGCCCCGCACAGTTTTCCCGGGCTTTTAAAGGGCCAGACATCGCGAGAATCGCGGGGGCCATTTTGTGGGTGCTGTGTTGCTGTGGAATGAGCCTGTGTTCTGGAGAGCTCCTGGGTTTGCCTGCTAAATCTGCTGCAAAAGTGAGTTTTACTGTTAGAGCCTTAAAGGGGACCTGTATATTTTGGGTTTGTTAACCCTTTGGGAGTGGATTTGCCAGTCAGTTTTGTACTAGTAACCTGGCACGGGGTGAGCCCCCACATCAGTGCTGCTTACGGGAATTTGTTAAAGCAACTTCCCTCTTTGCTGGGTGAGCCCCAGTGCGAGTCCGACTTTCAAGCTACTAAGCGTTATACCCTAACCGGCCGCCGGCCTCTTATTCATACCCTCCCATACCATCCCCATACCTCTCCGCCCTGTGCCTGCCAGCTAATTCATAACATGGAAAAGGAGACACAGATTTCCGCGGACCAGATGCAAGCCATGATTAATGCGGCGGTAGCCGCATCACTGGAAAAGGCCATGGCACTGGTACTCCCGACGGCCTCTGACACCCTCAAGCCGCCTGGCAAGTCTAGTCGCCCCAGGGACGAGTCCGGTGACTCCGATGACTCCTCCCCAGAGAGGCACCGCCCGACGAAACGCCACTGGAAGGGCGAAGGGTCTCGGAAAGCCCCAAAAAAGGGCAAGGCGCCTCTCAAGCGCCATGCACCGATAACACCCGTGCCTACAACATTTCCCGATGCCTCCTCGGAGGAGGAAGGTGAGATGCCCCATACCCTGTCCGTCCTGGATGAGTGGCAGGCAGAGGCGTCGGATTCGGACGACGGCGATTGGGGATCCAACGCCTATGTCACAGAAACATTCCTGGGTGAGCCCCAGAAGACAGGATTGGCAGAGTCTTCCACGACATCTGCTAGCCAGGAGCAAGAGACATTCCTGGATACTACGGGACAACGCATGTTCGATCCCAGGAACATCCGCCACCCCCGCTCCGGGGAGTGGGCTCCACCCGACCACCTGGTGAAGTTCATGCACTTCTGGATTCGGAAACCGCTCGAGAAGCACGTCCGCAAGAGGATGCGGGCTGAGTGCCCTAGACCTTCCCTGCCAGACAAAGTGGCGTTTACGCCAGAGTTTGACCAGCTAATGCTGACGTTTATGGAACGGGGTGGTCGTGATCCACGCAGGGGGATCGAACGGAGCTTTAAAGGGGCCCAAGACAAGCTCCTAGATGCGATGGGGCCGCTGGCCCGAGTGATGTATTTGGCTGATGACGCCTATACCAGAGCGGACTCGTTTACCGCGGACATGGTGCGCACCTGGGCGCATGATATTAGAGAGTGGACCCAGCGGGGCTTCTGCTTCCTGGGGAATACGAATGCGGCCCTTTCAACAGAACGGCGCCGCGCAGCACTGTTTCGAATTGACCCGAAGCTGGCCGACCTTGGGATAAAAGAATTAGGCCCCCTGGCACAGGGCAAACTTTTCGGAGAGGCGTTTATGAAGGAGCTCAATAAACACGTGAACGTGTTCACGTCCCTAAACAAGGCTCGTACCTCTATGAGAAAGGTCTTCAGGGGCAACCCCTCCAGGGGTGTTTTTTCAAGGGCTGGTCGGCAGCGGGGCCATGCCACCAGCCGCTTCTGGCCATCGGGCCCCCGCACTGGACCTCCGCAACAGTTTTACCCTCAACTGTCCTACCCGGATTCTGGAACGAGGCAGTCTTACTCCCACTTCCAAAGGGGAACAGATAGAGGCCGGGGAGCCCGCGGACGTACCCGCGCACGATTTCCCACAGGTAAGGAAACCAAATACACCTATGTCTTTAATAACCATGACTGCCGGCCGTGTTTCTCTTTTTTCCCAGAATTGGGCAGGTCTCACCATGGACGCATGGGTGTTGCAAACGGTCGGGGGCTATCGCATCGAACTGCAGTCGCGCCCCGTGCAACACGGGCCTCCACGGCCCCTATGCCTCACCACCACGGACTCCCAACTCATCGAGTTGGAACTGGACGAACTCCTCAGGAAGGGGGCGATACAACCCGCACATTTCCCGGGGGTTATTTCAGCAACATGTTCCTCGTGCGAAAAAAGACCGGAGACTTCCGACCGGTGATCAATTTACGAGACCTGAATGCCCATGTGGTCTACCGCCATTTCAAGATGGAAGGCATTCACCTTCTAAGGGACTTGCTACAAGAAAGGGACTGGTTTACGCGTCTGGACCTCAAAGACGCATACCTATCGATTCCTATTCACATAGACAGCCGGCCACTACTTCGTTTCCTCTGGCACGGATCCCCGTGGCAATTCACCTGCCTCCCTTTCGGCCTCAGCTCAGCCCCCTGGTGCTTCACGAAAATGCTGAAACCAGTGGTAGCTCACCTCAGGGCTCGAGGCATCAGATGTATCATCTATTTGGACGATATACTCATCTTCTGCAACACGAGCGACAAAGCGTCACGTCACACCGAATACACGATCCAATTGATAGAATCGCTGGGATTTATTGTCAACAGAGAGAAATCTGCACTGACTCCCAAACGCACGGTTCAATTCCTGGGCTTCGACATAGACTCCAGATCCTGCACTCTGCATTTGCCGAGGACCAAAGTAACGGCCATCAGAAAAGAGATACGCAACGTCCTCAAACTCGAGTCCATTCCCCTCCGCCAGCTAGCACGGATTGTGGGTCTGCTATCCTCCTCCATCCAGGCCATCTTTCCAGGACCACTACATTATCGGGCCATGCAACGGTTGAAAGCCCGCTTCCTCAGGCAGAACCCCACATACAACCAGCCGGTTCCCCTGACGGACGAGGTCCGCCAGGAACTCGAATGGTGGCTCAACTGCATGCAGGCATGGAATGGTCGAGCCATTTTTGGCAGTCACCTGGACTTCATTCTGGAATCCGATGCGAGCCGATGGGGATGGGGCGCCACGGATGGATCTACGTCCACAGGCGGGATCTGGACGAACCAGGAACTCACCATGCACATCAACGGTTTGGAGTTACTAGCTGGATCCTTCGCCATTCGCAGCCTGACAAAAGGACAATCCAACTGCTGTATCCTATTGCGGATGGACAACTTTTCCGCAGTACGCTACATCAACCATCTAGGAGGGACTCGCTCACAAACATTAGCCAACCTGACAAAGGAGATCTTCGACTACTACCTCCCGCGCAACATCTCGATCAAGGCCGAGCACCTACCAGGGGAATCGAATTTGACCGCGGATTGGTACTCACGACATTGGAGAGACGCCAGCGACTGGCGATTGAACCCCAAGATATTCGCGCAACTGAACGAACAGAGGGGACCATTCACCCTCGACCTCTTTGCGTCACGCAGCAACCGTCAACTACCGAGATTTTACAGCTCGCTCCCGGACCCGGAGTGCATAGCGGTGGACGCATTCACTCAACACTGGCCAAGTCAAGGGGCGTATGCCTTCCCTCCATTCGCACTGATTGCGAGAGTACTTCATCACGTTCGACAACGGGGAGTGATGCTAACACTATTGACGCCATTATGGCAGAGCCAGCCCTGGTTCCCCGACCTACTCGAATTATCGTTCAACGACCCACTCCTCCTACCGAACGATCCATACCTGCTCAAGGATCCCCTGGGCAACCCACACCCCATGCTTCTGGACGATCACCTACCGCTGGTAGCCTGGACGCTTTCAGGGGCGCATGGGACACCCACGGATTATCGGCGGCAGCTAGGGACCTACTGTGGGATTCATGGGCCCCGGGAACTAGGAGAAACTACCTATCGGCATGGAGAACTTGGTCCAATTGGTGCGTGGGACGGAGTTTGGATCCCTTTACGGCTCCTGTACCCGAGATATTGAATTTTCTCTCATCCATCTTCGCAGAAGGTAAATCGTATCGCACCATCAACGTCCTCCGGTCAGCCATATCTGCAGCTCACGTTCCGTCACAGGGGAGAGCAATCGGACAAGACCCTTTGGTTTGTCGTCTGTTACGGGGGATTAAAATGAGACGCCCTCTGACACCAAAATATCACCATCTCTGGGATGTGGAGGTGGTGCTCCGGTTCCTGAAGGAATGGCCTTCAAATGAACACTTATCCTTGAAACAGCTGACGGCGAAATTCACCTTCCTCCTGAGCCTGGTTTCGTTTCGCCGTGTCTCAGATATACGGGCGTTTGATGCTGATGCCTTTTCTATTGGCCCAGATGGGGTTACATTCCAACTCTCCCGGAGAACCAAGACCAATTCGAAGTCGGTATTTTACCCGTTCTTTACATCGGAACCCCAACTATGTGTGGTTAGGGCATTGAGAACATATATAGAGACAACGGGGTCGCTACGACGACCAAACTCCCGACAACTACTGATATCATACGTGAAACCTCATGGTCCAGTGTCGACCACCACACTATCCAGATGGATTAGATGGATCCTTACCCTGGCGGGGGTGGAATCGTCCTTCGGAGTGCTCTCCGTACGAGGTGCGGCGGCGTCTTCAGCTTTTTTGGCAGGGGCATCGTTGGCGGATATTCTCCAAGCAGCGGACTGGTCACGCGAAACGACATTCCGGACCTTTTACTTCCGACAGTCGACTAATGCCGCATTCTCCCTTCTGCCTAAGCTTTAAAAATGCAAATATGAAGCCTCCTGTCATGTTATAAAATTGAAGATTATGCTAGCGCAGTGTACTGATAATCTTAATTTTAATAATGACAGGAGGCGAATATTTTCCCACCCTTTCTCTTGATGTTCCCACCCAAACGACGAGGTAAGTTATGATCCATAGGGATAATGGTAACCGTTGTTGCATTTGGGTTTCAAGGGCTGTAGAATAGAGAGTGTGGTTATCTAGATATTGTAGTTCAATTAGATCACGGGTATTGTAGGATGAGACGTATTGGAATGACGGAGAATTTACACTTCTAATCAGATATTTAGGGTCTACGGTTAATTCCGTATCACTGATACTAGTCTCTCTTTCCTTTCAGTTTAACAAGCTTCATGGAGGACAGAGTGACTGAAAATCCTTCTCATTCTCAACAATGAAATAACTACGTCAAGCTGGAGCAAGTTGGATTTGACACGTTTGTCATATTTCTTTGGGACTTGTGATGTCGCATTACTCAAGAGGGAATGATGGGATATGTATGGGTTTATATATCCTCTGTTTCATTCTGATTGGTTCTTTTCTTTAAGAGTTTTTTTCTTTGCTGCTATGGAGCTAGTAAAGAAAGTTAATGCAAATATTCGCCTCCTGTCATTATTAAAATTAAGATTATCAGTACACTGCGCTAGCATAATCTTCAATTATCTCCAGGGATAGAGGCAAATCGCCATTTTACATAGGAAAACAAAACCACACAAAAATCCATAATTACAAAACTATCGAATGCTTTTAGTTCGTGTAACGTATCCCCAGATAGCCTGGGTGTGAGCGCACATAACTACCGAGTAGCGCTCAGACCCAATGCACACAGTTCAATCGCCATGGAGTCAAAGTCTTTCACATTGTTCTTTTGGTATACGATTGACTCCATGGGATGATTATCTGGGTTAGGTCCATTCGTGCAATAAACCTCCCGAACGGACCAGCGTTCGAATGCCCATGGTTCAAAAGGGGCAGTCAGCAGCTTCAGCGGAGTTCGGTAGAAAAAGTGTCAGTTTTTAGTTCGATAAGTTCTTCGTCGAACACCGCTGTTCATTCGCGTGTTTAAAATGGCCGCCGCCTCGTGGTCGGCATACAAACGATGACCACCCTGCATACGGTTAGAATGAAGAGGTGTCTGCGGTTAACCACAACATTCTAATTGAGGCCAATAGGTTAACCAGCAGCACACTTCTCTCGCGGGTGGCCGTCCGTTCGGTAGTTTTATTCGGTATATTTTGCAATAAACGAACAGGGACGTACGGGCAGGTAATTCCACGAACATAAAAGAAACAGACGAACCAGCAATTAGTCTTTACACAGATGGATCTGTCACAGTCCCCGACACAGGATGAGGATGCAGAGGGTTCAGAGAGGCCCACAAGGGAACCACCTTTCTTGCCGAAACACCACAAAGCAGCCGCAACGAATTCGGTCAGACGAAAAGGGAAGGAAATGGTCAAACGCACCAAGCGGTCGGTGAGACCTGAATCTCAACCCCCAATGCACTCCTCCGGGGACGAGGATGAATATTCGCATACACTGGATATACTGGACGAATGGCAAGCGGACGATACAGCATCAGAAGAACACGAGTGGTAGGACCTAACCCCACACAACTCCTCATATGCAGCCGAACCCTCACCACGAGGGCCCTTACATGACCCACTGGAGACAGGGGGTCTGTTCCTGAACACCCATGGCTGTCCGTTGTTTGACCCTCAAACCATTAGGCACCCGAAATCTTTGGAATGGGGGCTCCCGAGTCACCTGGAACAATTTGTGCACTATTGGATTTGCAAACCCCTGGACAAAGAGGTCAGGGCAAGGGCAAGGCTACGCCCTATCCTGCCCGACAAGGTGGCAGTGACCCAGGAAAGGGGCCAAACTTGGGCTGAAATCCACGCACGACAAACTGCTTGACATCCTGGGCCCCTTAGTAAAGATCCTGTACTTTGCAGACATGGCCTTGTCCCAGGGCACACAACTAGATCTCCACGCTGTGCGGGAGTGGACGAAATGGAGTATATGTCTTCTAGGCGACATGAATGCGGCCCTCTGCATGGAAAGACACAGAGGGGCACTGGACTGAATGGATGCCAAACGCATGAACATGGCCACTAAAGAACTAGGGGTGGCTGCCAATGGCCTATTGCTTGGCGACTCCTTAATCTCTGAAGAAACGTGTCTCTCTTCACAACGCTCAACAAGGCCGAGACGTCCCTCCGACAGGTCTTTCGGCCACCATCCTCACGTGGTGTTTTTGGAAGGGCTGGTCGGCAGAGGGGCCGTGCCACCAGATGTTTTTGGTCCTCTGGACCCAGGCCCAAGGCACCTTCAATTTCATTCTACCCGAACGACAATTATCGACAGTCCTCCAACTACTGATGCGCGTCCAGGACCACAGGCTCCCGCGGACTTGGACGTGGTCACTTCCATCCGAAAAGAGATCTGGAAAATTCTATGGCTGGACCTCATCCCACTTCGACTCCTAGCCCGGGTAGTGGGTCTGCTACCAGCCTCCATCCAGGCGATATACCCAGGACAGCCATGCAACGGCTCCAGGCACGTATCCTGTGAGCAGAATACTGGTAAAGTCAGGTGATACCACTCGCCTGGGAGGGGCCCAATCCCGGGCACTTTCGGAGGCGACCAAAGGCATCTACACCTTTTGCCTCGCCAGGAACATAATACTCAGAGCGAAATACCTACCCTCGACATCGAACCTCACGGCGGACTGGTATTCCCGCCACTAGAGAGACAACAGCGACTGGCGACTGAATGTGGAAGTCTTAGAGACTCTGTCACTGCACAGGGGTCCATTACAGATAGACCTATTCGCTTCCAGTACGAACCACCAACTGTCCAGGTTTTACAGTTGGCTCCCGGACTCAGAATCCAAAGCAGTGGATGCATTTCTTCAGGAATGGCCGCCCCAGAGGGCCTATGTGTTTCCCCCCCCGTTCTCCGTGATATCGAGGGTCCTGCACAAGATATGGACACAACATACAGCCATCCTAATGATAACCCCATTCTGGCCGAGTCAGGTCTGGTTCCTGGACCTATTGGAACTCTCGCACGATCACCCACTGAGGCTCCCTTACTTCCCATCCCTACTAACCAACCCTCAAGGGGAGCTATATCTGCTTGTCCTACAAGACCGGCTCCTTTTGGTGACCTGGACACCTTGGGATGTCGATGGGGGGATCTTGGGATGTCGATGGATTATCACAGATGATTAAAGTTCTCCTATGAGACTCCTGGGCCCCAGGCACTCAACGGTAATACCTGGCAGCCTGGAACAGATGAGCTCACTGGTGTCTGGAGAGGGACTTAGATCCCTTTTCATACCCTGTTCCCATAGTTTTTGAACTTCCTATCCTCCATGTTTTCGACAGGGCCAATCCTATCGTTCGGTTAACGTTACACAATCTGCGATATCGGTAGCCCACATCCCTGTCCTCAGACGTCCGGTGGGACAGGACCCGTTGGTCTGTCGCCTCATGAGAGGTATACGCCTATCTCGCCCACCGTGCCTGAAGTATTCACATCTTTGGGACGTTGTGTTGGCCTTGGAGACTATTCGGAAATGGCCTGACGAGTCGCTATCCCTGCGACAACTGTTGGCTAAACTCACTTTACTGCTATTTCTTGTCTCGTTACGTCGGATATCGGATGTCAGAGCGTTCGACGTAGGCGGTCTTTCCTTCTCACTGGAGGGCGTCTCTTTTTCAGTTGTGCGACGGACGAAAACAAATACATCCTCTGTTTTTTACCCGTTTTTTTCCTCCTCTCCACGACTCTGCGTGGTCAAAACTCTCCTTCGTTATGTGGAAGTCACCGTGACTCTCCGTCGTGCGCCCTCGGGGCAATTACTTGTGTCTTATGTACAACCACATGGACCAGTCTCATCCACGACCCTTGCTAGATGGGTCAGTTGGCTATTTTCCCTGGCGGGCGTCGAACCGTTGTTCGGAGCACATTCCGTATGCGACAGCTATGCAACCCTTTTCATTGGGTGCTTCGTTGTCAGATATCATGCGTTCTGCGGACTGGTCTCGCAAAGACACTCTTAGGATTTTCTACTTCAGACCTGCTTCTCCTACTTCCTTTGCTCTTTTTACATAGCGTTAAAAATGCAAATATGAAGCCTCCTGTCATGTGGTAAAATTGTAGATTATGCTAACGGAGTGTACCTATAATCTTAATTTTGGTAATAACCAGAGGTGAATATTTCCTTCCCTTATTTTGAGTACCATCTCTAGATGGGGTTTTTTCTCTTCTATGATTATTTGTTTACATACCTTCTCTGCTTGTTATCATTTCTGGTATGTTGCTAATGTTTACGCTTCATCTTCTACGAGTTATGTCTGTTATATTACAAGTTATGTTTACTCAGACAACATTACAGTAAATTATGTTCAATATAGTATGCATGAAAAACTGGCATTTCGTTGCCTTTTACTTTTTTTGTTCCTTTCAGTGTGAAAATTGGCTATCTACACTGAACTACCACGGATTAATTGTCTTTTACACCTTTCGTGGAAGTTTGCCAGATCCACTACGTTATGGACGCTATTCTTGTTCGTTGTTCTACTAATTTCGCTTCAAAGAAAGAGGAAGAGGCAGAATTGGCGAATATCTGGCTCAAATTCAGGCATCCGAATAAGTGTTGTTCGACCCAGAAAAAAAGAATAAAATATAGTGCTCTCTGTAAAGTAATTAAAAGTTGTAAAAGAGTATAAAATATACTACTCACATTATTTAGAGCAAGCTTGTACTGCTCGGTGTAAGCGCTTAGGTGGTATAATCCCCACCTATGGATTCTTTAGACGTCTTGTAAAATATGCAGTATGTGTATAGTCAGGTGAAAAAAGAAAGAAAATGGCAATAAAGTATTTTATGCCAAAATAATTTCTTTATTATAAAGTAATAAAAATAATATCTAAACGCGTTTCGCCTCAAGGGCTTCTTCAAGTAGATAATAGTAAAAAAGGACATCACTATTATCTACTTGAAGAAGCCCTTGAAGCTACTTGAGAACTTATTTTGGTGGGCAATCTTTTTACAGGCCTTCCTGAACATTGGTTTCGGTACACCACAACTGACTTATGCACCACTAATATAACTCAGCTTATTGTCCCCGACCACAATTATTATTTTAGCATTTTTTATTGCAACAGAGAGCACTATTATCTGGCTTTTTATATTCTTGTCATTTTGGGTTTAACAAAACTACCTCTCCTTTGGACACTTATCCACATATCCCAAGTGGGGATTATACCACTGTACGCTACTACAACTGGAGCTGGTCATGGCTCCATTAAATGTGAGTAAGATACCACGTTTTTATTATATACAATACGCTTATATTAATTTATTACACTATTGGATTACCTGTTCTTTCTATATGAATCTTACCAAGGAACCTACTTTCTAGTAGAATAATCTACCATATACACCTACCAACTACCCAAAAATGTATATTATATTTAAAGGGATATTTTTTTATTCTGGCCTATTTCATTTGATTACTGACAACAGCATTTTATTGTATTCTTGTGGCGCAACCTCTTTGTTTTTGTTTATTTCTGTTGATTCTGAAAAGGGTTGGAGGGATACCCTTTTTTAGTTTGCTGCCCTGCCTTATCTGGTTAATTAGTGCTAAACCTGCTCTATCTTTTGTACCCTTACAAAGTGTGGATATTGTTAAACAGCATGAACGTGTCTGGATTTTGCAGTTCAAATGATCCCATATGCAGCTGCATGGTTTTGTCCCATTCAGTATGGAGCTATTCGGATTTTAGTGAATAGTCCGATAGTCTGTGTATGGCATTTCTTTGTAGACTGTGCTGTTCTGGCTGTGCTCTGCAGTTAGTAGGCTGTACTGTGCAGTTAGTAAGATGTGCTGTACCAAACTCTTTAAAAGCATAGGTGTAACAGAATCATGCCCAATAAGAAAATAGTAAAAGTGAACAGTGTACAGGGCAACATGTTACTTTCATACACCATCTGTACCTGTTGTAAAAATATTCAAATTGATAGTCACAATCCTTAAAAAGTGGAACAGTGTAGATGTAAAGTTAAATATCAATTAGATATAAATTAGAATCAGACTTCCCTTATGCAGGAATTGCAACCCCGAAGATTTCCTCAATCTACTAGCATAAATATAAAAAAAACAATAGCGGTGAATCTGCTAGGAAGAATGAGAAGAAAGGTAGTGCTTAACTGTGTTGATTTTAAAATTAGTGTTAGATACAATTGGCCACTCACATTTTAAATGCCAAGTTCAAGCCTTATAATATATTTGATGAAATCCCATTCTCTTTAATATTTTTATTAGTGATATTGCAAAAGGTCTTGATGGTAAGGTATGTCTTTTTGCTGATGATACTAAGATATGTAACAGGGTTGATGTTCCAGGAGGGATAAGCCAAATGGCAAATGATTTAGGTAAACTAGAAAAATGGTCAGTTGTGGCAACTGACAATTAATATGCATAAGTTCAAGATAATGCATATTGGACGTAAAAAACCAAGGGCAGAGTACAAAATATTTGATAGAGTCCTAACCTCAACATCTGAGGAAAGGGATTTAGGGGTGATTATTTCTGATGACTTAAAGGTAGGCAGACAATGTAATAGAGCAGCAGGAAATGCTAGCAGAATGCTTGGTTGTATAGGGAGAGGTATTCGCAGTAGAAAGTGCTCATGCCATTGTACAGAACACTGGTGAGACCTCACTTGGAGTATTGTACGCAGTACTGGAGACCGTATCTTCAGAAGGATATTGATACTTTAGCGAGAGTTCAGAGAAGGGCCACTAAACTGGTTCACGGATTTCAGGATAAAACTTACCCGGAAAGGTTAAAGGATCTAAACATGTATAGCTTGGAGGAAAGACGAGATAGGGGGGATATGACAGAAACATACATAAATGGAATCAACACAGTAAAGGAGGAGACCATATTTAAAAGAAGAAAAACTATCACAACAAGAGGACATAGTTTAAACTAGAGGGGCAAAGGTTTAAAAATAGTATCAGGAAGTATTACTTTACTGAGAGGGTAGTGGATGTATGGAATAGCCTTCTAGCTGAAGTGGTAGAGGTTAAAGGACCACTCTAGGCACCCAGACCACTTCAGCTTTATGAAGTGGTCTGGGTGCCAGGTACCTCTAGGATTAACCTTTTTTTTTATAAACATAGCAGTTTCAGAGAAACTGCTATGTTTATACTGAGGTTTAATCCAGCCTCCAGAGCCTCTAGTGGCTGTCTCATTGACAGCCGCTAGAGGCGCTTGCGTGCTTCTCACTGTGAAAATCACAGTGAGAGCACGCAAGCGTCCATAGGAAAGCATTGTGTTGGGTGTGCTGTGTGTATGTGTGAAGGGTGCAGCATGCATATTATTATTATTATTATTATTATTGCCATTTATATAGCGCCAACAGACACACACAGCACCTTCACTCACACAGCACCCTCAGACACACACACAGCACCCTCAGACACACACAGCACCCTCACGCACACACAGCACCCTCACTCACACAACACCCTCAGACACACACATCACCTTCAGTCACACAACACACTCACACACAGCACACACACACAGCACCCTCAGACACACACACACAGCACCCTCAGACACACACAGCACCTTCACTCACACAGCACCCTCAGACACACACATCACCTTCAGTCACACAACACACTCACACACAGCACACTCTCACACATATTCAACACACACACACGTATGTATATTATATAAAATAACCCTCAGTAAGTTAACAGACTAAAAAAATTAGAAACATAGAATGTGACAGTAGATAAGAACACCCTCACACACACAGCACCCCTCTTACACACACACTGCAATCCTCACACATGCTGCACCCTTCACACATACACACAGCACACACACAACACACTGCGCCCTTCACACATACAATACGTCCAAACATATATTTATATATGTATGTGTTTGGACGTATTGTATGTGTGAAGGGCGCAGTGTGTTGGGTGTGCTGTGTGTATGTGTGAAGGGTGCAGCATGCATAATATTATTATTATTATTGCCATTTATATAGCGCCAACAGATTCCATAGCGCTTTACAATATTATATACTACAGCACCACTACACACATTATGCTCCAGATACACTCTAGATCCCTATATACACTCTGAATCCTCTATACACACACACACACAATCTCCTATACACACAAGATCCCCTACACACACTGCACCACCTACACACACTATATTCCTGACATACAAACTCTGGATCCCCTATGCACACACTACATTCCTTTCAAGCAAACACATACTACATTCTCTAAACACACACTCTTTACAACCCCTACACACGATACAGCCCGTTTGCACACACTCACTACATCCCCCATACACACTATGCCCCTTATAAACACTCGCTACAGCCCCTAGCCACACATATTACACCCCAAACACGAATTAAATTGACCTATTTACACAATACCATACCACAATCAGCTTACTCAACACACACGCAATCCCACAAGCAGGCTCCAAACACATGCACCACACATTTTACTGGCTCTTTTGTTCTCTGGTATCCCACTTATGGAGACACCAGAGACAAGTTAAAAACAAACACAGCGCAACATTGTTATTAAATTTGCTTGCACTGCGCAGAACAAGTACAGGGCCTTTTTCCCATGCTAGAGCTCTTCAGCAGGACTCTGCGCATTGAACTAACATGCTCACTTTGAGAGGGGGCGTGCTTGTCATTAGTGATGACAAAACACACCCTCTCTGACCCTGCCCCTTTCTCAGGGGGCTGCTGCAGTGGTGTATCCTGGTTTTGTGCTGCCCTAGGCAGGAAAAAACTCAGGCGCCCCCCAACCGCCCCTGCGCGCGCGCCCCCCACCCATCCCTTCCCCCCCGCGCGCGTGACCCCTCCCATCCCTTCCCCCGCCTTCTAAATACACACACACACACACACTCACTAGCAGAGACTCACTAGCAGAGACACACTCACTCACAGACACACACACTCACAGACACATTCACTCACACACTAACAGACACACACACACACTAACAGACACACTCACTAACAGACACACACACACTCACTAACAGACACACACACACACTAACACACACTCACTAACAGACACACACACTAACAGACACACACACACACTAACACACACTCACTAACAGACACACACATTAACAGACACACACACACTCACTAACAGACACACACACTAACAGACACACACACACAATAACAGACACACACAATAACACACACTCACTAACAGACACACACACACACACTAACACACACTCACTAACAGACACACACACTAACAGACACACACACACTAACAGACACACACAATAACACACACTCACTAACAGACACACACACACACTAACAGACACACACACACTCTAACAGACACACACACTAACACACACTCACACTAACACACACTCACACTAACACACACTCACTCACATTAACACATGTACTTTTTAAATCTCCCCCCCTCCCCCCTCCAGCCTTCTTACCTTTGGGAGTGCTGGGGAGGGAAGGGGTATCTCCCTGGTGGTCCAGTGGCTGATGGGTGGGTGGCATTGGCGGGCGGGCGGCTGACGAAGGAGCTTTTCCTGTGAGCTGACTGCTCAGCTCCCTCGCGCGCCGCAGAGTGAGGCTGGGAGCCGGGATATGACGTCATATCCCGGCTCCCAGCCTCACTCTGCGGCGCGCAAGGGAGCTGAGCAGTCAGCTCACAGGAAAAGCTCCCTCGTCAGCCGCCCGCCCGCTCGCCAATGCCGCCCGGCACCCAGCATGTCTGTTAGCCGCGAGGCTAACATGACATTTGCCTTGGGCATTTGGGGGGCGGCTTTTTTTGCCGCCCCCTGAAAAATTACGCCCAAGGCAAATGCCTTGTTTGCCTCGCGGCTAAAACGCCCCTGGGCTGCTGTGATTAAAAAATGCCCGGGCCGAATTTTTTTCCCAGTCCGGCCCTGTTGTGACAGTTTTGTCAGTGTTCAGGAAGAGTTTGTTTTTTGCAATCCATTTTTCTACCTCGGTAAACTGGTCTTGGAGCACAGCCTTAAGCTGCGGTAGATTGGATTTGCTCGCATAGATTACTGTGTCATCTGTGTACATGTGTACATTTGAGGATTTGCAGACATTAGGCAGATCATTTATAAATAATGTAAATAGTAGGGGGCGGAGAATGGAACCTTGGGGAACACCACACGTGCAAAAATTTTACACAATAAAGTGCAAATCACACAATGTGTGGGGGTGGTATCGGAAATATAAGTGCAACTCCCCAGTGTTTAAAAAACCACTTAAAAAACACTAATATAAGATAGAGGGGTGCAAATAGAAATATGTATATAGTAAAGTAGTGTCACCACTTGTTATATAGACACTTGATTGTCCTTTGAACATCACCTATATACAAGAAAAAGTCAAAACATAGCATAATACTGTTTGACCAAATAACATCAATACATAAAGATGGTTTTCCCTACACTTTGCAGAGCCACATATAGTAGGCTCTGACTTTTGTAGCACTTTAGAAAATCCCTGGTATTTATTCCTCCACCACACCTCCGGATCGCTCCACTTGTGCCAGGATACAGTAGATGCAAATAATTCCAGAAGAAAGTGGGGATACTTATCAAAAATTTAATTACACATAAAATAAAGACAGGGACATAAAAAGTGCATAAAAGTGAAAATAAAATAACAGCACTATACAGCAGCACTGACGCGTTTTGACTATCAAGAGTCTTTCTCAAAGTGCATAAATCATAAGTCTCCATATCTTGTATATATACCGGTTTGGTATTCAAATTTGGTGCCAAATTGTCCGTTTTCATTACGTACATCCACTTCCTGTTTCCGCCGAATGGCTTCACTTGTTCACACCTTCTTTTGCGTCAAATTGCGTCTGACGTCAGACGCTTTTCTCCGAACCCGGAAGTGATATGTACTGTGTTTCTGAAGCAACCGCAGCCATATTAGAAAGTCTTTCATAATATACAATTTACACGGGACCATCCTGGCATGTTTTATCTTAAGTTATAGAAAATAGAACATCTATTCATACTTAAAAATACATAATATATATGCTGATAACAATATATTAAAAATATCAATATATAAAACAAAAATATACTCAAAAATAGAGGGAAAGAGAATTTAATATCATAAAAAAGGATACCACATAACATACATAATGCCTGTAAAAGATAACAATATAAAACACATAAATCGTTAATACATATATTAATAAAAGTATATTAAACAGTTAAAAATATATTAAATAAGCACACTCATCTCAAACTCCATATTAAGTCCCTTAGGTGATAGTGTGTCCAAATTAAAAATCCATCCCATTTCACATTTACTCAGGTTTGAATTTATATCACCCCCTCTCCAATGCTTTGCTACAGTTTGGATCCCACAAAACTTGATCCCACTTGGATCTTGATTGTGGTATTCCAAAAAGTGCAGAGAGACACTATGAGTTTTGAGTCCCTTTCTAATGTTGTATTTGTGTTCACGTACCCTCGTGGCCACACATCTAGATGTTTTACCCACATATTGTAGGCCACAAGGGCACTCCAACACATATACCACATTTTTGAACACCACACGTGACTGGGAGAGGGAGGGAGTCGCTGTCAAAAATGGACACATATTACGAGCGATCCGATACATACGATCAAAACCAGGTTAGCGAATGATCACCAATACCTGAGTTTTTGAGTTTGTGCAGTAGAATGTCGTGGTCTACTGTGTCAAAGGCCTTAGCAAAATCAAGGAAAATAGCTCCAATTAGGTCTCCTTGTTCCATGCCAGTTTGGATGTCATTGCAAACTTTTAAGAGGGCAGTTGTAGTGGAGTGATTCTGGCGAAAGCCCGATTGATCAGGGCTAGTTTGATTGTTGGTAGTACTCACATAGTTGCGTATGGACACATTTCTCTAAGATTTTTGACAATACCGGGTATTGGGCGATAGTTAGAAACCAAAGTAGTGTCACCACTTGTTTTTTTACATGTCTAGGCAATATATTAACAAAATAGATTTGGGACAATAAACTACAATAAAACTGAAATTCAGAAACAGTAATTACTGCTACAATTATGCATTAAAAATACATAAGTGTATTTTATTTAGATAACCCATACACTAGATCTATGACCATAAACAAGAATGTGGTTAAACATATCAGACCAAACAATATAAGAGTAAAGTAGGGACATACTGTATATTGAAACAAAATGTATTTAAAAAAAGAAAAATGGTATTTAATATTTAGCTACTATATAGGGATTGTTTTCTAGTTTTGACCTACAAGTTCTAATTTATATTTAATTTTTTAGTAGCCAACCTCCTCTCCTACTCCCTCTAATCTCTGTTTTTGGATCTAGAAATTTCACTTCTTTCTGTTTTATTGCTATTTAACTCTGAATTACATTTTAGCATGTGTAAAAGAATAACACAATTTAAAGTTTTTTTTGTATAACTAACAGTTTTTTTTTTTAAATAATCTTTATTTTGAACATTTTCACCAAAAAAAAAAAAGAATACCTCAACTGAAGAATCATAGAAAGAGAGAAGACAAAGCAAAGATATGTGGGGTAAAAGAAGGTGTGGAATCCAGGAAGATGTTATATAGTAACATGTTCTTTGGATATATTTTAGGGTCCATATCAAGGGCCAAGTTTAACCAGAAAATTAACTTCACTAATAATAGATATAGCTCAACACAATCTACATTTAGAGACAGTGTCAATTCTTTGAGAATTCATGTTACTAGCTTAAAGCTTAAAATAATGCATCCTGTGGATTAGTTTTCATCTTTAACTTTTACCAACTCTGATTGCAACACTTCTTAAGAATCCTTTATGCTTAATAAAACTTTTCGGAAACACTTGTCATTTGTACTTACTCCTAATCAATTTTAAAGATATGTTTGACCTCCAAGTCTGAGTAGTCGCAAGACATATTATGACAATGGAATATTATATTCCTTGGTGGGAACAGCTGTACATTCCAAAGAATATAGTCGCTTCAAGCTTAGCCCCACTCTTTCCTCTATAACTACAGGCTGACCAGAAGCACTTAAGAGACTTAACACCACAACTTCCTTGGGGTTTTTAAGGAACATATTTTTTAAAATTGCTGATTTTATAGAAAATTGCTAGTAAATTTATGCAACTTTATGAATTCAATTAAAACATATATCACAAAGACGTAAGCAAGACATGTAATTATTTATATATTAGAACAGATCTTAAAATAATTACTATTTTCTATAAAGAAAATTCTACACTGAAGGTGAAAAATAGAAAGATATTTTCACTAATTACTTAAGTTTAGAAAACCATAAAATAATAGAAAACCATGGCATATTATATTTCTTTGGTAGCGTATTAGCCTATGAGCATATATGTTTTGTATAGGTTAATGTCAGGGCCAGATTAAGAGCCCAGTGGGCCTGGTGCTGACAATTATGATGGAGCCTACTTACAGAAACTTATCGACCAAAAACCAAAAATGTCTGTCCTAAAAATTGGAAGGCCAGCCTGGCATTAGTGTCCCTATGTATAACAGTGTCAGTGCCCCCATGTCACCCAGTCCCCTAGTGTCTCAGTGTCCTAATTTCTCCCTATGTCTCAGTGTTTCCCATGTCACTACGATACTAGGGGACACTGTGAGACATGGGGACACTGTGAGACATGGGGACCCTGTGAGATATGGGGACACAGACACTAGGGACACAGAGACATGGGGACACAGACACTGGGTGACTAGGGGACACTGGGAGACATGGGGAAACTGAGACACTAGGGACACTGGCTGGGAGGCATGGGGACACTGAGACACTAGGGACACTGGCAGGAAGGCATGGGGACATCGACACTATGTAAACTGGGTGGAAGGCATGGGGACACTGAGACACTTAGGGACACTGGGAGACACGGGGCACTTGTGGACATAGACATGGGGACACTGGGAGATATGGGGACACTGAGACATTAGGGACGCTGGCTGGGAGACATGGGGACACTGAGACACTAGGGACACTGGCTGTGAGACATGTGGACACCTGGAGACAGATATTTGGGGACATTGGGAGAAATGGGAACACTGAGACACTAGGGACACTGAGAGACATGGGGACACAGACACTGGGAGACTAGGGGACACTGGGAGCTGTGGGGACACTGAGACACTAGGGACATTGGCTGGGAGACATGGGGACAGTGAAAAATTTGGGAACACTGGGAGACATGGGGACACTGAGACACTAGGGACACTGGGAGACATCGGGACACTGAGACACTAGGGACACTGGCTGGGAGACATGTGGACACTGGGAGACAGATATTTCGGGACACTGGGAGACAGATATTTGGGGACACTGAGAGACACAGGGACAAAGACACTGGGAGACTAGGGGACACTGTGAGCCGTGGGGACACTGAGACACTAGGGACATGGGGACACTGGGAGACATGGAGATACTGTGTCCCTAGTGTCTCCATGTCCCAATGTGTCTCCCAATTTCCCTATGTCTCACAGCATCCTCATGCCTCAGCATCCCCATGTCTCACAGTGTTCCCTAGTGTCTCAGTGTCCCCAAGTGTCTGTGTCCCCTAGTGTCTCATTGTCCCCATTTGTCCCCTAGTGTCTCAGTGTCCCCATATTCCCCTGCTGCCTTCCCTCCACCCCCCATCCTTCACTTCCCTGATCTGTAGTCTGTCTCTGCAGACTGGGAGCTGCTGTCTGAACTCTCTGTGATGTGTAGCTGCTCCCCCGCAGATCAGTGAGTAGAGAGAGGCAGGGAGGGATATGCTGTAACTTTTTATCCTTGCCTCTCTCCACACACAGTGACCCCTACTGGACGTTCAGATTACTAGAATGCAGTGATTGCATTTTTCAGTAGTTTAGTTAAGTTGATAAGTCACTTATTTGTAATTAGTAACCAAGCTGGGAAAAAATGTTGGAGTCTGCCCCCTACACAAACATATAGTATAGGCCCCTATGCTCTGCCAAAGAACTATGTCTATCCTCCGTGGCTGGCCGAGTCCTAAAATGTGAGAGCTCATTTATTCCTCCCTCCTTCCTAATTGTAGGAAAGTTATTACCCACTGAAACCTCCTTTACTATTTGCTTGGAGAAGTTGGCAATTTCAGCACACTTGCAGACATTGAGTGAGTTGCCAATGGCTCCTGTTTAGAGAAAGTAATTCCTCTACAGGCTGGTCATTATTCATGGTGTATAAATAAGGATGAATGAGGCTTTAAGGATTAAAATACATTTTGCAAAGTAAAAATGTGTATACATTATTTTGGGAGTGAATGGATTAATATGAAGTAGAAACATATAACCAGCATAATTATTATTACGCCTACACCACAGGGCCGGACTGGAGATACAAAGCAGCCCTGGAAAAAAAATCTATGCCAGCCCCGCAGCACGGCGTGGGAAACCACACCATGACAGACACAGACACACACATATACCACAACAGATGACAGACACACACACTCCATGACAGACACACACATACCATGACAGACACACACACACACCTTGCCAGACACACACGTCTTGACACACACACACACACACATACCATGACAGACACACACATGTCTTGACAGACACACACGTCTTGACAGACACACACACACACACACCATGACAGACACACACATTGACAGACACAGAAATACCTTGACAGACACACACATACCATGACAGACACACACACCTTGACACACACACACACACATACCATGACAGACACACACATTTCTTGACAGACACACACACATCTTGACAGACACACACACCTTAACAGACACACACATACCATGGCAGACACACACACATACCATGACAGACACATACACCTTGACAGACACACACATACCATGACAGACACACACACACCTTGACAGGCGCACACACACCTTGACAGACACACACCATGACACAGACAGACCATGACACAGACAATACACCATGACAGACACACACCATGACACAGACAGACACACACACACCATGACACAGACAGACCATGACACAGACACACACACACCATGACAGACAGACACACACCATGACAGACAGACACACACCATGACAGACACAGAAACACCTTGACAGACACACACATTTCTTGACAGACACACACATCTTGACAGACACACACACCTTGACAGACATACACATACCATGACAGACACATACCTTGACAGACACACACACACACCTTGACAGGTGCACACACACACCTTGACAGACACACACCATGACACAGACACATACACCATGACACAGACAAACACACCATGACACAGACAGACCATGACACAGACACATACACCTTGACACAGACAGACACACACATGACAGACACACACCATGACACAGACAGACCATGACACAGACACATACACCTTGACACAGACAGACACACACACACACACACACACCATGACACAGACACACACCATGACACACAGCGTGACAGACAGACACACACCATGACAGACAGACACAGACAGACACAGACACCTTGACAGGCGCGCACACACACACACACCTTGACAGACACACACCATGGCAGTTGCCGGAACAGCCAGCCCCCCCTGCAGCCGCAGGTCAGTCAGCTCTCTGCCCGGCCCCAGGTGCCGACGGCCCACCGGGAAATTTCCCAGTATCCCGGTGGGCCAGTCCGGCCCTGCTACACCATTAAAAACAGCCAGAAATCATGTTGGCTAGCACCTGACAAGATATACAGTAGGTTCTTTTGTCATCTTCTTATTAATGTGTGAGTAGATTTATGATAAAATGTGCGCAAATATTGGCCATTGATACAGGATCCGTGCAAGGATTTTGGCTACACAGGAAAATTTTGCTACTTGATGCATCCATGCCACAAAGTACTGTGTTGTATTGATTTTGAGTTCTGGACTTTCCTCATTTATCTTGACCTCCCTGGTATTAAAACTCACAGTAATGTGCGGTGCGCACCGTATGAGTGAATCACAGCTCTATAGTAAAACTACTCACAGTAATGTAGCGTATCAGTTTATTATAGAACTCCATAACAAGAAACCTCACAGAAATGTGCAGAGTGTATGAGTGTGTCACAGAGCTCCTCCACAATACTGCTTACAGTAACATGCATAGTCCTGCAGCATACATCTCCGCAGCTTTAAAACACAAAGTACATTTGCATTTGTATAGCAGTATCACAGAGCTCCACTGTAAAAAAATCACAACAATGTAATGTGTGTTGGCTGTGTTTGATGTGTGTAAGTGCTGGCTGTGTGTGGTATGTGTGATTAATGTGTTGGCTGTATGTATTGTGCAATGTGTTAATTGTGTGGGAAATGTATTATGTGTGTTTTGGCTGTGTTTACTGGGTGTATTACCGGTGTGTAATGGATGCATTGTCTGATTTGTGTGATGTGTGTGATGGCTCCGTGTAATGTGTTTGGTGAGTGTTTAATTCACATCTTTAGTTCCAGGGAGTGAGCTAAAATCCAATGGCGACTAAAGACCATGGGGGTTCAGAAGGGAGTTAATAATTACACCCCTATGGTCCAGTGGTGAAGAACATGGTTTGCACCTCTGACTGATGCAGACTTTTATTACCGCGCCTTTGACTTAGTGCTCACTGATGAGTTAGAGTGCAGGTTGGCAATATCAGCATTTGCATTCAGACTCCCTCATTGAGCACTAGAATTGCGAGGGAGAAATTATTATAGTTTTTACCAGTGGTGCAGACCATGCCTGCAATCTTCTTTAAATTGTTTAGCCAGGCAGATGAATTTATGGTTTATGGGACGCATCCTTACCACACACAGCTAGATGTATGAATAAATGAATAATTACAGTTGTGTTTTTATATATAGTTTTACTTTTTATCTATAGACAAATGAGTCATTTTGTATAAATTATATGCTTAAATGTTGTTTAATTGAAATATATAATACTTAATACAGGCAAATTTACATTACGATAGTCAGAAAACCAATGCTGTCACATATATTGACGAGTTTTCTTCTAACTGGCAAATTGACTTAGCATGTGTCAATTGCATAGTAGTGATGTACCGAACGGTTCGCCGGCGAACGGTTCCAGGCGAACATAGCATGTTCGCGTTCGCCACAGCGGGCGAACATATGCGCGGTTCGACCCGCCCCCTATTTGTCATCATTGAGTAAACTTTGACCCTGTACCTCACAGTCAGCAGACACATTCCAGCCAATTAGCAGCACAGCCTCCCTAGCAGACCTTCCCACCTACTGGACAGCATCCATTTTAGATTCATTCTCAAGCTGCATGCTTAGTAAGAGGAGGGAAAGTGTAGCTGCTGTTCATAAGATAGGAAAAAGCATAGCTAGGTTAGGGATAAGGGTATGCTTTTTTTTTATTTTATTTTTCTATGTAATGTAATTGCACTTAGTTGTCTGCCACTGCTGCCAGCTTCTGTGTCAGGCTCACAGTGCATACTGCGCCCATTTCCCCAGTCAGTGCCACCACTTACATCTGGTGTCACAATAGCTTGGATTTAAAAACAAAAAACTTTTTTCACTGTTATAGATTGAATAGCAGTCAGTTTTCTGCCACTGCTGCCAGCTTCTGTGTCAGGCTCACAGTGCATACTGTGCCCATTTCCCCAGTCAGTGCCACCAATTACATCTGGTGTCACAATAGCTTGATTTAAAAACAAAAAACTTTTTTTACTGTTATAGATTGAATAGCAGTCAGTGTCCTTAAAGCGGGTGTGTTACGCTAACAGTGGATACGGTGACCAGTGCCACCACTTGGATCTGGTGACACAAAAGCTTGGATTTAAAAAACAAAAACTTTTCACTGTTATAGGATTGAATAGC
>OW240912.1:136934364-136972970 GCA_933207985.1 Pelobates cultripes
ACCGTTAGCGAACACACCGCTTTAAGGACACTGACTGCTATTCAATCTATAACAGGAAAAAGTGTTTTTTAAATACAAGCTTTGTGTCACCAGATCTAAGTGGTGGTAATTCACCGTGATCCACTGTTAGCTTAACACACCCTCGGGCTAAAGGACACTGACTGCTATTCAATCTATAACAGTGAAAAAAGATTTTTGTTTTTAAATCCAAGCTATTGTGACACCAGATATAAGTGGTGGCACTGGTCACCGTATCCACTGTTAGCGTAACACACCCGCTTTAAGGACACTGACTGCTATTCAATCCATAACAGTGAAAAAAGTTTTTTGTTTTTAAATCCAAGCTATTGTGACACCAGATGTAAGTGGTGGCACTGACTGGGGAAATGGGCACAGTGTGCACTGTGAGCCTGACACAGAAGCTGGCAGCAGTGGCAGACAACTGACTGCTATTCAATCTATAACAGTGAAAAAAGTGTTGTTTTTTTTAAATCCAAGCTTTGTGTCACCAGATCTAAGTGGTGGCAATGGGCACAATATGCACTGTGAGCCTGACACAGAAGCTGGCAGCAGTGGCAGACAACTGACTGCTATTCAATCTATAACAGTGAAAAAAGTTTTTTGTTTTTAAATCCAAGCTATTGTGACACCAGATGTAAGTGGTGGCACTGACTGGGGAAATGGGAACAGTAAGCACTGTGAGCCTGACACAGAAGCTGGCAGCAGTGGCAGACAACTAAGTGCAATTACATTACATAGAATTTTTTTTTTTTTTAAAAGCATACCCTAACCCTAACCTAGCTATGCTTTTCCCTATCTAATGAACAGCAGCTACACTTTTCCTCCTCTTACTAAGCATGCAGCTTGAGAATGAATCTAAAATGGATGCCTTCCAGGAGGTGGGAAGGTCTGCTAGGGAGGGTGTGCTGCTAATTGGCTGGAATGTGTCTGCTGACTGTGAGGTACAGGGTCAAAGTTTACTCAATGATGACGAATAGGGGCGGGTCGAACCGCGCATATGTTCGCCCGCCGTGGCGAACGCGAACATGCTATGTTCGCCAGGAACCGTTCGCCAGCGAACCGTTCTGTACATCACTAGTGTTAATTAAGGCACAAGAAAAGGGGAGAGAGATCTGATAAGGTGAGATGAGACAGGATTGAGCGGGCAAGTGGTGGGGCGAGAGGAAAGGAGAAGCGTAGCCACCTCTTGTTCAGTAGCCGGGAAGAAAGTCTGAAGGGTAGGAAAGGCATGACCTATGTGTGGTTGAGAAAGAGAGCGGCATGGTGGGGAGAATTCTTTCATTAGCTGTTCAATCTTGTGGATAAAGTAGCATGCAAAGCTATGTATGACTGTTTGGCGAGGGCAAGGGCTGAGCTGTATAAACACAATATGAATCTATAATTGTGAAAGTCTGACTGGGTGTGAGACTTTTTCCAGGAACGTTCAGCACAACGGGAGCATCTTTGCAGGTAGCATGTTGATTTAGTATGCCACATTTGAGGGCGTGTCCTCCTCGAGGTGCATGTTTGGAGCGGGGTTGCAGCGTTCAAGGCAGAGGTGAGGGTAGTGCTATATGTGGAGATGGCCAGTGAGGTTCAGGAGAGGGAAGTGATGAATAGCAGTTGTGAATTAATATCAGCTGACAGCTGCTGGAGGTCAATAGAATTAAGGTTCCTCCTGAGTTGAGGGGGATTAGGCCTAGGTTGTTGGGTGAGGGGGTACTCGAGAGTAAACGATAAGAGGTGGTAATCAGAGAGGGGAAATGAAGTGTTTATATACTGTTTATATATTATATAATGTCAGGCAGCAAAGTGGTCAAGGAAGAGAGGGGAACAAGGGGGTCGATAAATAACAGCAATGTTAGCAGAAAAAGGTTTGAATATGCAAATTAAATACATTTCAAATGATTCACTGTGCACAAACCCTGAATTGACATATATTACTGATGAATACATATCCCATGCCACACGCAAAACTCACATGCAGCTCAACCCATATTGCAAGTACTATCCTTCTGTAGCACAAACATGCACTACTAATGTCACACAGGTACAACCTAGGTGCAGTGCCTATAAAAGATACAGCACCAACATACACAATCTAGATCACATTCAGCAGCCACAATGTATGGAAAATACACATACACCATCCATTCCACATACAACACCAATACGGCATACGGAATCTACACGCATCACCACTATCGTATTCATATCAAATCATAACAAATGCCCCTTCAACATAGATCACCCATATCACACATACATCACACTAAGGTACAATGTCGAATTCAGACTTTTTCCCATCGGATGCTGTTGAGGTAGCTGCCTGGTGAACGGTAAAGCTGTATCCTGTTGGGAAATAGAAAACTGATGCGGTGTATGTTCAAGTTACTCTGTCAATTTTCTTTTTGTTGGTTGTTTTTGCAACTGTGATTTAATTATTTATTTTTTCTCATTGCTCAGATAATCAGTATTAGGCAACTATATGCTAAGCTATGCTTGTTAAATTACTGGCTGGTGGCTAATTTTATAAACACACAATACGACATTGTTACCTAACTGCGTATGACAAAAAACCTGGATCTATTTCCTAGATATGTTGCCAATTGTCATGTTGCACAGTGGAATTTCTGGCAAGGTGACATATGTGAAGGATTAGGCACTAAAATAATATATTGCATAAGACATTAGTGTCAGGGATCACTTAAATGGACACGGCAAGCACCATATCCACATACTGCCCAACTGTTCCTATTTAGGACAGACATTCCCTCTTTTGGGCCCACATTCCTCTGTCTCTCTTTTCTAAACTAATGTCCCTCTTTTCTAGGAGCTCTATATTGTTGGTGTCACAGTAATGCAGAGGAAGCTCAGCCATAGAAAAAATAATTTGCAATAGTTTACAAACACTAACATTCTTTTCCAGGGGGGAGGGAGGGAGAAGGAAGTTAGGTTAACATACTCTAGCCATATGCGTGCCTCTTTATTTCTGAAATAAGTTTCAATTCCGATTAAGCAAGTGAATTTATTAAAAAAGAATATTATTGTATATATAAGTAGAGGAAGCCCAGAGAGGACAAAGAGTAAAATGGCAGACATTTCCAACAACACCGTGCTGCTTGTCATCAAAACGGTACTGTTAGGCTAAACTTACCTTTCTCCGATTGTTTCCTCTTCTCATTCTCTCTCAGAATATGTTCTTCTTTTCTTCCTATTTGATCTAGTTTTCTTTAAAACATAAGACAAAATAGGGACTATATTTTTTCTACGCTTGCCCTTCTTTGACCATAGGAAGAGTTTAAGTCCGCTTAGATTACTTAGTAATATTATTATTATTATTATTTATAAAGTGCCAACAAGTTCCGTAGAACTGTACAATGGGTGGACTAACAGACAAGTATTTGTAGCCAGACAAGTTGGACAGACAGAAACAGAGGGATTGAGGGCCCTGCTCAATGAGTTTACATGCTAGATGGAGTGGGGTAATGTGACACAAAAGGTAAGGGTATGATAGAAAAGTAGGTTCTAGGATAGTGTTCATTGAGGGCTTAGTGTTTTGTTTTGATGACAGTTGCAGGAGCGGAATCAAGGTGTGGGGAGGGAAAGCTGTTCACAGTTTAATTGGTTAGCTTTATTAAAGAAGTACGTTTACAAAGATTTTTTGAAGGAGTGGAGATTGGATGAAAGTCTAACAGAGAGGGGAAGGGTGTTCCATAGGAACGGTTCAGCCCTAAAGAAGTCTTTAAGGTGAGCATCAGAGGTAGGAGTATGAAGCAAGGTTAGACATAGGTCTCCTTCAGAGCATAGGGGCCTAGACGGGACATATTTGTATATTAGTGAGGATAAGTAGGTCAGAGCAGCATTGTGTAGAGATTTGTAAGCAAGTATCAGGATCTTAAATTAAGTCTTATATCTTACAGAAAGCCAATGTAGGGACTGACAAATGGGGAGGCGTGGGAGGTGCGGGCAGACAGGAAGATGAGCCTCGCCGCCGTATTCATTTTAGACTGTAATGGGGCAAATTGGGAACACGTAAGGCCACTGAGAACCGGATTACACTAGTCCAAGGAGAGAGAGGACTGCGGCATGGACAAGCACCGTTGCCGTATCAGGCATTAAATAGAGTCAGATGCGCGCAATATTTTTGAGATGGAAGCAGCAGGATTTGGCGATTGATTGGACATGAGGGGTGAAGGAGAAGTCAGAGTCAAAGAGAAGACCTAGGCAGTGAACCTTAGCAGTAGAGAAGGTGGTAGCGCCATTGACTTGGAGGGACACAGACAAGGGAGTAGCAACACTTGAGGGAGGGAAGACCAGAATTTCTTTTTTGGACAGTTTAAGCAAATGAGTAGCCATCCAGTTGGAAATAGCAGAAAGGCAGTTAGAGACACGAGTTAAGAGGGGTGGTGAGAAATCGGGGGAGGACAGATAAATTTGAGTGTCATCTGCATAGAAATGATACTGGAAGCCGAAGGAACTGATGAGTTTACCAAGGAAGGCAGTATAGATTGAGAACAATAGGGGACCAAGGACAGACCCTTGGGGAACACCAACAGAGAGGGATTGGGGAGAAGAGGCAGAGCCAGAGAAAGAAACACTGAATGAGCTCTGGGAGAGGTAGCACGAGCACCAGGAGAGAGCGGTATAATGTAGACCAAGATTACGGAGGATGAGAAGAAGCTGTTGATGGTCAACAGTGTCAAAAGCAGAGAGTCAATCTCGCATACACAACTCTCTCAAGGAACTTTGAAACAAATGGCAGTGGCTAGATAGGGTGGTAGCTGGATGGGGATTTAGGGTCAAGGTTGGGCTTTTTCAGAATCGGGGTATGGTTGCATGTTTGAAGGATAGAGGAAATGTGCCAGAGTGTATTGAGGTAGTTTTCTTTTGAGGAGGAAAGAGCTAGACTGTAGGAGTGCAGCATAAATTTATAGTGGAGGAAGTCAGACACACAGTGAGACTTTCTCCAGCAGTGTTCAGCAGTTCTGGAACATTTTTGGAGGTATTGGGTCAGCTTAGTGTGCCAGGGTTGTAATTGGGGGCATATTAAGGTAGTTTAACATCTCCCTTCTGCCCCTACTCGCTATGCTGCGAGTAGGGGCGTGTCTACTAAACAGTGAGCACTCCAAGACTAATCAAGAGTGCTTTGACATGTAAATCTTGAGCAGGATTTATACATTTTTATTTGGTTATATCTAATTGTAAGTATAATCTTTTATTTACATATATTCAGTTTATTGCTCTGCCCCTAGCACTAAATTGACCTAGCACAGGGCCCCCATCCGCCGCTCAATGGTAAGGGCTGAGAGAGGAGGCAGCAGGGTGGGATACAGGTATAATGCACCCAGACCCATGGGCGTATGAACCAGGGGGGATGCACCCCCCCATCAAATCATGTGGGGGGGGACAGGTTATAGAGAAACACCCCCCCAGCTCCGCTGGCCGCGGGTGCCCTCGGGCTTTGTGCGGCTCCATCAGGGAACCGCACGCACTGCAGACTGGGAAGGGGAGCTCCTCCCCCTCCGCGCAGGAGCACCGGGTGTCAGGTGACTACCCGGTGCTCAGTCTGACACTGCGCCCACTGGACGTCCAGAGGTCCCCCTGCTATGTCAGGTAAAAGGGGGGACAAAGGTAGAAAAATAATTGGAAGTGTTTAGGGGGGCTACTAATATGGATGGGGGAGGGGTAGGTAGAAAAATAATTGGAATGGTTTAGGGGGCTACTAATATGGATGGGGAGGGGTAGGTAGAAAAAATTAATGGTTTGGGGCTACTGATATGGATGGGGAGGGGGCAACTGGAATGCTTTAGGGGCTACTAATATGGATGGGGGGTAGGTAGAAAAATAATTGGAAGGGTTTAGGGGGCTATATGGATGGGAGGGTAGGTGAAAATATTGGAAATTAGGGGGAGATAGGTAGAAAAATAATTGGAAGGGTTTAGGGGGGCTACTAATGGATGGGAGGGTAGGTAGAAAAATAATTAGAAGGGTTTAGGGGCTAGAGGGTGGTAGAAAATAATTGAAGGATTTGGTATGGATGGGGAGGGGGGGCTACTAATATGGATGGGGAGGGGTAGGTAGAAAATAATTGGAAGGTTTAGGGGGCTACTAATATGGATGGGGAGGGGTAGGTAGAAAAATAATTGGAAGGGTTTAGGGGGGCTACTAATATGGATGGGGAGGGGTAGGTAGAAAAATTATTGGAAAGGGTTAGGGGGCTACTAATAATGATAGCGGGAGAGGGGTAGGTAGAAAAATAATTGGAAAGGTTTAGGGGGGCTACTAATATGGATGGGAGGAGGGGGAAGGTAGAAACATATTGAAAGGGGTTAGGGGAGTACTAATATGAATGGAAGGGGTAGGGTGGGTTCTAATATGCATGGAAGGGGTTAGGGGTGTACTAATATGCATGGAAGCGGTATGGGGGGTTAATATGCATGGAAGGGGTAGGTGGGGTTCTTATGTGCATGGAAGGGGTAGGAGTGGTTCTTATGTGCATGGAAGGGGTAGGAGTGGTTCTAATATTCATGGGAGGGGTAGGAGTGGTTCTAATATTCATGGAAGGGGTAGGTGGGGTTCTAATATAAATGGAAGGGGTAGAGACGGGTAGTAAAATGTATGGAATGCACTTCTGAAAGTGTCACTGAAGGGCAGTTAGGAAATGTGGTCACCCTAAGTCAGGGGCAGTATTACACAATCTGTATATGTATAAAAAAATATAAAAAGCAAAGTACAAAATTAAGCTAGGAATATGCATATGTTTTTATTTTTTTTTAAAACAATTTTTAGAATAATGATACAGACATTTTATTTCTTACATTTGTGATGATTCTTTTTCCCCCTCTATATTCAAGGGACACTATAGTCACCAGAACCACATCAGCTAAACGTAGTAGTTCTGGTGTCTATAGCATGTCTTTGCAGGCTTTTTAATGTAAGCACTGCCATTTCGTAAAAAGGCAGTATTTACATTACTGCTGAGGAATACCTCTAGTGGCCAGTAGAGGTGCTTCCTAGTCGAGACATGAATGCCGCCCTATGAAGTATCTGCGCATGTGCACCAGGGAGCAATGACACCTCTGAATAGAAGCGTTTTATTGCTCCCTGCTCGCACCCTCCTATTTCATCATTTTAACAAAATAGGGGGCACGGCATCAGGAGGATCCCGGTGCTGTATCTGGGTAAGTAAAAGCCCTTCCCTGTAGTGACCCTTTAATGTTATTAATTTATCATTTATATAGCGCAAGAAAATTCCGTAGCGCTGTACAATGGGATAAACAATTCCTAGTTTACGGAATAAGAATATACCTATAAGTGCCTAAAGTGTCCCTTTAAGTACATGAGGTTAAGTGGACAGATCCCACAGGTCAGAAGATGATGGCTACAAAGTTAAAGGGTGGGGACGAGTCTGGTGCTCCAAAATCTCAAAACTTAATTGGTCACCATTGCAGTCTTTAAGCTACAATAAATGTGTTTAGAAATCAGGCTGTGTAGATAAGTTACCAGCTAAATTAAGCTGTAGTTGTTCTGGTGACTATACTGTACCTTTAAATTCCAATTTAAGACCCAGGCCAATGGCCATGACCCTAAAGTATTGAGAGAAAAAAAAATAGATTAACATTGGAAATCTAGGGGAATTTGTGTTTGCTTGGCTTTATTTTATGTAGAGAGTAATTATCTTTAGAAGAATTTTTAATCATCTGCAAATGTCAAAACAGTTATTTTGACCTAAGTATTGGCTTTTAGGTGCTTAATTTAAGTCAGTTTATTTAAATCAGGAAGTCCCCAATTAACCTAAAATATAAAGCATGGCATGATAACCTCTTTTGCTTGTTGATTTTTAGTAAAATATACACAAACTAAGAAAGAGAGGAGCAACAAACAGAAGGGATTAGAAAGGAGTAAATGTTTGTAGGAAGAGACTAAAAAGATCACTCTTTTGACGATTCCAAGTTTACATCAGTTCTTGAGCCGAGATTGGGTTTCAACAAAAAAAGTGTTTGGTCTTGATAGAACACTGTTAAAGCAGTAGGAAAGGTCAAAATATATTTTATGTTGTTTCCGAGGATCAATGTTTGTTCTACAAACTTTGTTCTGACTTCATGCGTAGCCAACAAGAGATCAGAGAACAACTTGATATATATATATGTATGTGTGTGTGTGTGCGTATATAATTGTTAAACACAAATGTGCACACACCAGTCAAGCCATAAGGCTTGCTTTTCCCAAATCTCACTTTAACAATGCTCTCACTATCGAAAGGGATTCTGGGTAGGCATATGCAAAAGACACATACTCCAAGGAATCCATGTATAAAGTGAAAAAAATGAGGCAAAAATTTGGTGATATCCCTTGCAGCAGTGAGAACACTATTAAAGTCAAATTTCTGTGGGGAAAGCAAACCTTATGGCTTGACTGGTGTGTGCACATTTGTGCTTAATAATGTATTAACTATTTATATATATGTGTCTGATCCTGATGAAAGTCCAGGACGGGGACTGAAACGTTGATCCTGTTCTCATGCATCTTCAATAAAGAACACCTTTTTTTAACTTCAACTGGCCTTGAGGCGGCAGGGAGAACTAATCCAGCCCTGAGTCCATTAAAAGTTCAAAGCAAGTGTGGGGACAACGTATCCCAACAAAGTTGAGTAATCCTAAAGCATCAGGTCACGGAATTTACATTTTTGTAAAGCCTTCAAGGCCAGAGTCAATTCTTTAATTGTCAGCTGGGTTTCTAGCACTTCTCTCATGTCATCTGTCAACTTGCAGAGTCTTGTATGTTTCATGTATGAACATACAGTATATCAGCCAGTCTTGTTAATCTGGGGTCTGTTTCTCTGTGACATGACCACTGCCAATCTTCCTGCCCCCGGCCAGCAGGTGGAGGCTACTTATTAAAGGTTAGATCTAGTGTTCCCCAGCCTCCACCCATGAGCAGTGGGTGAGGGCTACTAATAATATATGCTAGACCAGGGCTGCCCAACAGGTAGATCCCCAGATGTTGTAGAACTACAACTCGAATGATGCTTTGTCATTCTAAATCTATTCTAAAGACATGCAAAGCATCATGGGAGTTGTAGTTCCACAACATCTGGGGATCTAACTGTTGGCAGCCATGTACTAGACAGATGGACATACCATTGTAAACATTGTCTTTTTTCTAAAATCTTTTTTTCTTTTACACCCAAAAAAGGTAAAAGAAACCCAAAATTGGGGCGGGTGCGTGGCCAGCAGTGATACAAAGTGGATATCTCCTCGCAGAGCTCTGCTCAGACCCAGAGATAAACACAATAAAAGACACAGAAAACACCGCAATTTCACCAGAGACACAGATAACCCCCAAGCAAAGACAATGGGGAAGAAGAACAAGAGGAATCAGGGTCCAGCTGTACCCCGTCAGCCTGATATAAGACCGGTGATCCCACATAGACCTAAGATGGCGCCTGAGGCCTGCTGTACACCCGAGGCATCTGAAGCCTACCTAGAGGAAGAGCAATCACTACCCTTACCTCGATTGGATGCCAGATCCTACACACCGGAGTACGAGGAAGACGAGGCTCCCGCCACACAGGGTGATATAAAGAGGCTCCTTGTAGAGCTAAGGCAGGTCTGGAGGAAAGACCTTAAGAAAGTCCAGATGGAGGTGGAGGAGGTACGCCAGAATGTCCAAGGCCTAGAAACACGAGAGGCCTCCAGAGATGGAAAAATCCGAGCTACTGACCATAAACGGTCAACAATGTACAGCTCCTGCCCCACATTCACAACTTCATAACAACCATGGGCATTAAAGGCAACACTCACAAGCCACAGGTCCCTTTGGCATTTCGAGTGATAAAATCACCAAGCAAAGCACCTGGAGACATCATTATTATGACCCGGGACATCTCCGTGAGATCTGCCATAATGACCCAAACTAGAGAATTGGGGACAATACCTAATGAGGGGCACAGGGTAGCTATATACCCAGATACACCATTCTCCGCCCTCACAGAAAAAAGAAAACTGGCACCTATAGCCAAGAAACTAAGAGACGCTAATATACGTTACCGCTGAGGAATGGAAGGGCCCCTCTTAACAGAAATCAGGGGGGAGAGCCACACATTAACGTCGGAGAATGACCCGGACAGCTTTCTACAACTTGCAGGACTGTCAACCCCGCCGCAGCAGGGGGCCTCACCACCTACCAAAAAAACAGAAGAACCAGAGATCATTAACAAGCGCAGGCACGGCATGCCACCCGGCAACAAAGTCAAGAGACTGACACCATTGCCCAGAATCACAATACCTGGATCCTACAAGTAAAAGGAAGCCATCAAAGACTCCTATTGGCGTCCCAACAGCTCACAGGACTCGACCACTGGTCCTCAAAGTCGACAAAGCAACCAACGAGACACTTTACAGCGAGTAAAGTCACAGTATCCTATTATTGAACCCTATCATTGTACTCATTATGTTGTCAACATGCTCACACATGTTATTTACCGGAATATATTGGAAACGTTGTATATGTTAAAGTTAATAAAATACAAATTGAAAGAAAGAAAAAAAAGAAATCCAAAATAGTACATTCTGGTGTAACATTAGGACCCCTCACCATAGCCCCTACTCTTCCACACCACATTCTCTATGTGGTTCTCTAAACTGTTCCCTTTAGCCTTTAGTTATGCCGGCCGGCGCCCAAGGTGAATGCCTTATTCGCCTAATGGTAGCGTCGGCCCTGAACCCATGGTGTGTGAAGGATGTCTAGACTTTACGACATAATAAAAATGTTCTCTTAAAAATGATTAGTCTCACACCCTTGCTATAAAGTAGAGAGACTAATAGTTTAAACAACTTGGTAAAACACCAAGGTGCACAAAACAAACCAAAATGTAAAGATCTGAATTGCCATTTAGTAATTTTCCAGGTAAATTGTAGGTAATGTTTAAGTTTGGTGAATAGGCACTGTAAGGTAATCAACCTTTACATCTATTTTTATTAGCCAATCTTTGTGTTTTTGAGATAGTAAATCCCCTCCTCTTTGAACTGTTTTTCTATCTGGAATAATTCATAAAATATTTCAGGTTTAACATTGATTTGTGACCAACATTTTTCTTTTTGATCAGGAATAAATTGCTTGCAAAACCTGGCCTGTTCGGGGTAACTATGGGGTATTTTTTGATAATAAATAGGATATCTGTTGTTGTACTAGGACCTGGTCCTGAAGGGAAAATTGTATTAAGAATGGCATATTTATTTGTATGTTTTTTTTATTTTATTTTATTTTGTATCCCAGTATTGTATCTAGAACCCAGACATAATTTGTAATCTGACTTCGAACATGTAAATAAAGTGTCAGTCTGCCTACTAATGCTTTTGGGGAAGGCAGGGTAAATGTAGGCATGGGATATCTCTCTTTGACCTCTGGGTCTCCAACAGTCTGCCACACAGATGGAGATAGTTTCTGTGGTTCAAAAGTGGGTCTAATTCAGGAGAAATTGTTCCTGGGAACCTGCCTGTTTTGGTGAAAAGGGCAGTTTCGTTCTCTTCCAGCCATAAAGAAAACCTTAAGATTTCTCCAGAAGGATGCCTTCTGCAGCTGGATAAGGTTTGGAATTGAATATATTTGTAAGCTATAGGCCATTTTTAATTAAAATCTGTGGTGTTCAATAGGCAAAGCCGCATTTGCATTTCCAAGGAAACACGTGATGCTCTGGGCTCAGCCTCTTAAATCATCTATATTTGGAGAAGTTCAAGAGGCAACTGATTGATCTAATACCTGTCAAGGACCTTTTAAAGATCTATCAAGTTCTTTGCAAGGATTCCTCTTCAATTTCATAAGGAATTGGCTTATTGTAGTATACAAGTCAGGGATCTGTCAGACTTTTTTTTGTAAGAAATCAGTCCTGGGCATTCTAGGGAGGCAGGAGGGAGTGCCCACAGGGAGGGAAGGGAGAGCTAGCTTCCCCTTGCAAGATTTTTACATTTGTCGGCAGCATACAGTGCGTGCTGATGACAGACATAAAATGTTCACTGAATTGACATTAGGTAGCCCAGAACAGAGTTCTGGACTACTTAGGTCACATATGCAAGGAGTGTAAATAGCCACCAGCACACAAGTGGAAATAACTCAGTATGTGCAGTGTTCCAAGCTGAAACACTGCACATACATACTCCTACCACTGTGACCACTTCAAATCACTGAAGTGGCCATGATGACTGGAATAACTACAGTATTTAATGTCTCTCAATAATAACAATTGTTAGAAACTGAAGGGAACAAATTGAAGAGTTAGATTATCTACTAGTTGAGGAAATAGCTAAAATGACAATGAAGGGGGAAGTTATCATCATGGGTGACTTTAATCTTCCTGATGTAAATTGGAAAACAAAATTAGCTACTTGTGCCAGGAGCACACATATTCTAAACTCCCTACTGGGATTGTCTCTAAAACAAGTTGTTGAGGAGCCAACTCGTAAAGAGGCCATACTAGATTTAGTGTTAACAAATGGAGATTTGGTATCAGATATTACTGTAGGTGAAAGTTTAGGATCCAGTGATCATCAGTCAGTGTGGTTTAATATAAGAACAGTGACTGAGTCACACCACACAAAAACAAAAGTTTTAGACTTTAGAAAAACAGACTTTTCTAAAATTAGAATATGGGTAGAGGAGTCATTATCAGACTGGAGCAATTTAAATGGAGTCCAAGAAAAATGGGATTATTTAAAAGTTGCACTATTGAAGGCAACAGAAAATTGCATTAGGCTGGTCAGTAAAAGCAAAAAATTCAAGAAACCACTGTGGTACTCCGCAGATGTGGCCAAAATAGTTAAAAACAAAAAGTTAGCATTTAGGAATTATAAAAAACCCAGAGTGAGGAAGACAAAATGATCTATAAGATTAGGCAGAAAGAGGCTAAGCAAGTTATAAGAGCTTCCAAATCACACACAGAAGAGAAAATAGCACAGTCAGTAAAAAAGGGGGATAAAACATTTTTTAGATACATAAATGAGAAAAGAAAAGTAAAACAAGGATTAGTTAGATTAAAAACAAAAGAAGGAAGGTATGTAGAAGAGGATAAAGGCCAGGCTGACTGCCTCAATGAATATTTTTGTTCTGTATTTACAGAAGAAAATGAAGGAAAGGGACCTCAGTTGAGAAAAAGGATAAATGAGTCATTTATTACACGTGAGTTTACAGAGGAAGAGGTTCTATTTCAACTGTCAAAAGTAAAGACAAATAAGTCAATGGGACCTGATGGAATACACCCAAAGCTATTAAAAGAGCTTAGTGGTGTACTAGCAAAACCATTAACAGATTTATTTAACCAATCATTGTTAACAGGAGTAGTCCCAGAAGATTGGAAGTTAGCGAATGTTGTGCCCATTTACAAGAAAGGTAATAGGGAGGAGTCGGGCAACTATAGGCCAGTAAGCCTTACTTCAGTAGTGGGGAAAGTGATGGAAACCATGTTAAAGGATAGGATTGATGAACATCTAAAAACACATGGATTTCAAGATCAGAGACAACATGGGTTTACTTCAGGGAGATCATGCCAAACTAATCTTATTGATTTTTTTGATTGGGTAACTAAAATTATAGATCAGGGTGGTGCAGTAGACATTGCTTACCTAGATTTCAGTAAGGCTTTTGACACTGTTGCACATAGAAGACTTATCAATAAACTGCAATCTTTAAGTTTGGATTCCAATATTGTTGAATGGGTAAGACAGTGGCTGAGTGACAGGCAACAGAGGGTTGTAGTTAATGGAATATATTCGAAGCTTGGACTTGTCACCAGTGGGGTACCTCAGGGATCTGTACTTGGACCCATTCTCTTTAATATTTTTATTAGTGATATTGCAGAAGGTCTTGATGGTAAGGTATGTCTTTTTGCTGATGATACTAAGATATGTAACAGGGTTGATGTTCCAGGAGGGATAAGCCAAATGACAAATGATTTAGGTAAACTAGAAAAATGGTCAGAATTGTGGCAACTGACATTTAATGTGGATAAGTGCAAGATAATGCATCTTGGACGTAAAAACCCAAGGGCAGAGTACAGAATATTTGATAGAGTTCTAACCTCAACATATGAGGAAAGGGATTTAGGGGTGATTATTTCTGATGACTTAAAGGTAGGCAGACAATGTAATAGAGCAGCAGGAAATGCTAGCAGAATGCTTGGTTGTATAGGGAGAGGTATTAGCAGTAGAAAGAGGGAAGTGCTCATGCCATTGTACAGAACACTGGTGAGACCTCACTTGGAGTATTGTACACAGTACTGGAGACCGTATCTTCAGAAGGATATTGATACCTTAGAGAGGGTTCAGAGAAGGGCTACTAAACTGGTTCATGGATTGCGGGATAAAACTTACCAGGAAAGGTTAAAGGATCTTAACATGTATAGCTTGGAGGAAAGACGAGACAGGGGGGATATGATAGAAACATTTAAATATATAAAGGGAATCAACACAGTAAAGGAGGAGACTATATTTAAAAGAAGAAAAACTACCACAACAAGAGGACATAGTCTTAAATTAGAGGGACAAAGGTTTAAAAATAATATCAGGAAGAGCGGCGAATGAGAGCGGTCGCCTGAGCACGGAGCTCTCCCGCCGACGGGTGCAACAGCGTGGAAATACAGCGTTTCAACACCGGCAACCGAGCCCAAAACGAGGGTACACCTTTATAACAACATGTCCACTAAAATCGCCAAAAAATTTAAGCAGAAAACGCTCCAGTTACAAGCGGCAGCGTCGCCGAAAAGTGCAACAGAAGAACAAAATGGCGCCGGCCGACCTCAATCCCCAGCCGCGTGTACAACAGTGGGTGAGCTTACTCACACTACAGACAGCATGCAAACTCCGGTCACCAATGCCTCCCTACATAATATGCTTTCAGGCTTTCAGAACACCTTTAAAACAGATTTACAGCAAGTTGCTGCAGAAATCAGGGCAGACATCCAAACAATGGGTGAAAGAACAGCTCGCCTGGAGGAACAGGCAGAAGAAATAATTGACGCACATAATGGTCTATCTGAAGCCCACACAGCACTATGTGAGAAAGTTCAACGCCTAGAAGCTAAAATTGCAGACCACGAAGATAGAGACCGACGTAATAACATACGGATCCGGGGTATACCAGAGTCTATCAGCCCCCAGGAACTGACCCAATACGTGCAAGATCTCTTTAAGGCATATGTCCCTACTCTGACTGACAGCGAATTACTTTTGGACAGAACACACCGTCTCCCCAAACCTAAGCACCTACCAACAACAACACCGAGAGATGTTATTACGCGCATACATTATTTTACCACGAAAGAGCGCATTATGCAAGCATCCAGACGCCAGGCCCAACCTCCAGGTCAATTCTCCCAAGTTAAACTTTTTATTGATTTATCCTCTGCAACCATGATCAAAAGGCGCTCCTTTGCGCAAATCACAGCGGCCCTAAGGGCAGCGGAGGTGCAATATAAATGGGGCTTCCCGACTAAAGTGCTGGTCAAACGTAATGGCATAGAATACCCGATCCTGGATCCGGAATTGGGCAAGAAACAGCTGCAAGAATGGAACATTCCTCTTCCCGAGGTCCACCTCCAATCCACAGAAAGCGGATCTGCAATCAAACTACACAACGAGTGGCAGAAAAGACCACGCTCCACGGGCACACACAGTTACAACAAGAAGATCCAGAACTCCTAACTGCACGTGGACTGTACTACATGTATAAAGGACAGGTCGTATGCATGAAATGCACTCACACCTACCCCTCCTTTAGTTTACCATGCCGGTTTCATAGCTTACTCGCACCTGTCGAGAGCTAACCTAAGACATTTAGCAACCGTTTTACCTTTGTTACTTTTATAACCGGTATACAGAATTCTTTACCCACCCCCAAGTGGCTGCAATTCAGAGCCACTAGAGAATCCGTTATACTCGACACTGCACTACCGGAGCGCAGTGAACGGAATAATGTATATAGTTGACTTACGGTCCAATTGTTTTATTGCTCTTTCTTTTTCCTTTTCCATATTATTTTCTTTAAAAATCAGACCCACGGATACTAAGTCCCATACCACTATCACCAGCTGGCACCATCCTAATGGTTATGCTACCAGAATGAAGCCACAACCAAACCCACCAACTAGATGGCACTCAAAATATGCTCCCTGAATGCCAAGGGGTTAAACTCCCCTCATAAACGCCGCTTAGCCTTACGCGAAGCCAAATCACTAGGTGCCCACGTAATGCTATACCAAGAAACTCATTTCTTGTGGAGTAAACGACCGAAATTTAATTCCCCGCAGTATTCTATAGATTTCCACTCCTGCTACTCAGCAAAAAAGAGAGGAGTATCTATCCTCATCAGTAAAGAGGTAGCCTTCTCCTTAATACGCAAAATCGGGGATAAACAGGGACGCTATCTTATACTACAATGCTCTTTGAATAATAATGTATACACTATAATTAATGTTTATGGTCCTAATGTTAACCAAGGTGATTTTGTCGATGCTTTGATGGGATTAATGTCTGCTCACTCGCTAGGGGATGTAATAGTTGGGGGGGACACGAACTTTTTGTTAGATAGCGACTTAGACTCTTCGGGAGGCCCGAACCTGACCGCGCAAACACTAAAGAGCAGATCCAAACTGACCATGGCAATACGCAACAAACTAAATGCACACAACCTCGTAGATCCGTGGCGAATTACTCATCCCACGGAAAGGGACTATACATGTCACACCGCAGCTCACAATAGTTACTCAAGAATTGACAGATTCCTAGTACACTCTACTTCCCTTATGAAAGTTGAACGTACTGACATAGGACTAATCACTTGGTCCGATCATGCCCCTATTACGTTACATTTCAGAGAACAATTCCCAAACACAGGAAGAACCAACTGGAGACTAAATGAACGACTACTAACAGACCCAGACATAGTTAAACAAATAGAACGAGATCTACAGTTTTACTTTAAAGAGAACAAAACCCCGGACTCTCCTCTCCCCCAAATCTGGCTGGCACACAAGGCCTTCATAAGAGGCTGTTTAATAAAGCATGCTAGCTTTGCAAAAAAAAAGAGGCTCGAAGCATACACGGCCATAATTTCCGAATTAACCGCTCTAACCCACGCGAACAAGCACTCCCCCACGGCAACCACTCACACTAAATTATTATCATTACAATCACAACTACGGGATCTAGAATTGGAAAAAACGACTTTCCTCACACATAGGTACAAGCATGGCTTTTTTGCAGCTGGCAATAAAGCTGGAGCCAAGCTGGCCGCCCAATTAAAACAGAGGGCTGCTAGCTCCAAGATAGCATCCATCAAAAATCCCAAAGGCGCCACCATCCTAGACCCACAAGGAATAGTAGACGAATTCGCACACTATTATGAAAAACTTTACAATCTGAAAGAGGACCAACAGTCCATTTGCCCCTCCAAAGCAGACATTGAAACCTTCCTATTGGGGATAGACCTTCCAACTCTAGCTACTGCAGACGCAGAACAGCTTGATAAGCCTTTCACATTAGAGGAGATCACTTCAGTGGTCTCTACACTTCCACCACACAAATCCCCAGGTCCTGATGGCCTATCTAATATATATTACCGTACTTTCTTACCAACGCTAATTCAGCCTCTGCAGGCAATATTCAATCATTGCAAGATGGAGGGAACATTGCCAGAGGAAGTTACAATGGCACATGTATCCACTCTCCCTAAGCCAGGCAAAAGCAAAGACCAATGTAAAAACTTCAGGCCCATTTCACTGCTTAATAGTGATGCCAAAATATATGCAAAACTGTTCAGCGAAAGGCTAGCACCGCTCCTACAAAAATTAGTTCACAATGACCAGTCGGGATTCGTGAGGGGTAGACAGGGCTCCGACAACTCGAGGAAAGTACTAAATATCATAGCGGGGATGGAGAAGGGGCGCCTCGAAGGTCTGTTCCTAGCGCTAGACGCTGAGAAGGCCTTCGATAGGCTAAACTGGCAGTACATGACAGAGGTTATGCGCAAATACCAATTCCCCGAAGGGGCCATAAGAGGGATAATGGCGCTCTACGCGAAACCCAGCGCTAGAGTCTCTCATGGAGGCTTCCTGTCGCGAATCTTTCACATTACGAATGGGACACGCCAGGGATGCCCATTGTCCCCCCTACTGTACATCCTTTCCCTAGAACCATTAGCTTGGAAGATAAGACAACACCAATCCATATCCGGCATTAAACTGAGAGACAGGGAATACTGTCTGGCGATGTTCGCGGACGACGTCTTTGTCTCTCTATCACACCCGGAAAAATCACTACCTCAACTGCTGACATTACTGACCGACTACGGTACAGTTTCTTACTACCGCCTCAACAAAGAAAAAATACAAGCCTTACCGATCAATTTGCCAGGCCCGACCGTGACTGCACTTAAAAACTCCTTTGACCTAGATTGGAGAACGACATCCATAACATACCTAGGAGTTAAGATCGCCACCCCAATTAGCAACATCATAAAACTCAATTACAAACCCCTCATACATATGTGTATTACAGAATTACACAAATGGAAGAACGCAAAAATGTCATGGCTAGGCCGAGTAAATGCCTATAAGATGATGCTACTACCGAAGTTAATGTATATATTCCGCATGCTCACAATAGAGGCCCCAAATGCAATTTTTAAAGTACTGCAAGCCACATGTAGCTCTTTCATTTGGGGAGGCAAGAGACCCAGGCTGCCCCTGGGCCTTTTACAGCAGACGACAAGGATGGGAGGAATAGGATTACCTAACATTGGACTTTATTACAAAGCCTCTCTACTTGCAACGAACATACACCTACATGCCCAACGAGGAACAACACAGTGGGTAGATATGGAACAAGACCAGCTCCAACATACGTCCCTAACTAATTACATGTGGACACCACACTCTCTAAGAGGCCCTAAAGTAGAGCTATACCCCACCACGAGCGCATCACTCAAAGTATGGGATAACTACATGTCCTCCCTAGGCTGGAAGAAGCTCTTCCATCCAGAAGCTCCCTTAACCGCACTGCAAGCGGTGAACCCCACGATCCCACTAGCTAGATGGACGCGGCTAGGCATATCCCAAATTCATAAAATGTGTAACGGTCAACAAGTCATGGACTTCCCCGATATTCAAGCCAAATGGGGAATCCCAGGAAAAGATATCTTCCCCTACTTACAGCTAAAACACACTATTACAGCCCACGTTCAGACTGAATCACTCACTATACCTGCCACTAAGATTGCAGCCAGATTAATACCTCACAAATGCTGGACCGCCCCATTGAAACCCAAAGCCCTCTCACTTTGCTATAAGGCATTACTAGAATTAGCCCCACAGAAACCACTGACATGCAAACAACATTGGGAATCAGAGAGGGGAACCGCATTAACAGAGGAGGAGTGGCTTACTGCCCTAAATGGGATTAAAAAATGGACCAAGTGCTATTCACATATTGAAGCGCACCGCAAATTGCTTTATAGGTGGCATCTGACCCCCGATAGATTACACAAAATATACCCAGATGTCTCACCCAAATGTTGGAGATGCGAGGTAGAGGAAGGGACTCTGCCACACGTATGGTGGACCTGTGGGGGGATACAACCGCTTTGGGGAGATGTTCAGGCTCTACTAAAAGAACTCGCAATTCCCAACTTCCCCATGGACATCACGTCCTGCTTGTTATTGCGATTCCCCGAAAACACACACCAGATCCACATCCAACTAGTAGGACTAATCCTCATGGCTGCCAGACACCTAATTGCCTTAAATTGGAAATCACACAGGTGCCCGAATAAACAACAACTAATAGACAAAGTCCAACAATTCTATATATATGAGAAAATGTCCACTGAGACCGCTAAGGCCACAGATAGACTTAGAGATGTATGGGAAATTTGGAATAAGTGGTACAGGGGAGGGAAGGGGAACTAAAGAAGGATGGGGGCACGATAGAGACTTTCATACCCTGACATGAAACGGCATAGGCAACAGCGTTCAATGGGATTTGCCGTGGTTGTCGGAAACTTTGTTTGTGTAAATACGTTTGTTGAGTTAATATTGCATGAGACCACATATCATACTGAAGGAAGAATAGATCACCAAGTGAAATGAGAGTGAAATGTTAACGTGTGCACTTAAACGGATGCAAACAGTGTATTACATTATGTTACTTTACTAACTACTGTTAAACCAAAACTCTTGTCCTTTGCATTATCAGATATGCTTGTTATGTAAATCAACTGTGTACTGGATTCATAACCTTGAAAACCTTCAAAAAAAACTAAATATAAAAAAAAAAAAAATAATATCAGGAAGTATTACTTTACTGAGAGGGTAGTGGATGCATGGAATAGCCTTCCAGCTGAAGTGGTAGAGGTTAACACAGTAAAGGAGTTTAAGCATGCATGGGATAGGCATAAAGCTATCCTAACTATAAGATAAGGCTAGGGACTAATGAAAGTTTTTAGAAAATTGGGCAGACTAGATGGGCCGAATGGTTCTTATCTGCCGTCACATTCTATGTTTCTATGTTTCTATATATAAATAAATAACAAAAGAAAATCTGACTAGAACATTGTGTGAAGAGAAACCAACTTTATTGTGTTTTCCTGACTGCTGGAGTTAAGTAAAAGAATATTGTGCATAATATGAGCCTCCTGCCTAAGACCAAATTGTGTTTTTGCTTCCTGTCTGAAATAATGCAAAAACGGAAAGCCAAATAATATCTAATTATATTATTTTACATTATTTCTGTGAACAATGAAAAATATATATATAATAAAGTAAAGATATTGTTGTTTTATCCTACATTCACTGTTTCATATAAATGTTTTGTAAATATTTTTTATAACAAAATGTGGCTAAAAATTAAGAACTTGTAAAAAAAAACACATTTGTTTTGTTCTAAGTTGCTTACATCAAAGAAAAGAATAATTATATGTAAGAAAACTTCTGAATTTAAAAAAAAACACAAAAAAACAGGACAATTCAAATTTGTACTCTGATTTGTCTGTACCCGACAACTGAAGTAGAATGAACAAAAATCTCTCTTTTAAAATATTTTTTGTCACAAAGGAAAAAGGGTAATAAAATTAGGTCAGATATCAAGGCAACACAGAAGAGAGATAAATAATTATAAGAGAAACCACAAGAAATGGGAGGAAAGTGTAAATGTCAAAAAGAGTTATTACAACAGAAAATTAGTAATTTATTTTTAGTACTCTTACCAGAGAGTTTAGGCACCAGTTCTCCCAGAGGAGCTATTCTTCTCTCCCTCAGTTTAAATGAATACATTTCATTTAAAAAAGCCTTATTAGCTTATTAAGATGTTTAAACAACAACAAAAACATTTAAACTAGAATTGCAATCAACCCAATCAAAAATGTCCACCTTAACCACAGGAGACGTGTTAATATTTTTATTAAAACTGTATCTCAGGAGGTAGACACAACACGGACTAAGCATTAAATTATTAAAGGGTGGCATTTTAAGATTATAAAAATGAAAAATGTGATGCTTCATCCCTTAACCTCTTAAGGACACATGACATGTGTGACATGTCATGATTCCCTTTTATTCCAGAAGTTTGGTCCTTAAGGGGTTAAAGTAACACTATAGGGTAAGGAATACAAACGTGTATTCCTGACCCTTTTGTGTTAAAAATACGTTAGGTGGCAAGCACCCTCTTGCCACCCCTAAATAGAGATAAAACTTATCTTTATTCTAGCGCCGCTTGACGATCTCAGCTGATCCAATAATTTCCCATAAGAAAGCATTGGGAGGCTAATAAGCACCCGCAGCAAAATGCTGCTCTGGCTAATCAGCATCTCCTCAAAAAGGTTAAAAATAGAGCAAAAAGGATCAGCGCTAAACAACCAAACCAAAATGGAGAATTTTAAACTAATAGGCAGCACACCCTCTTAGCCCTACACAAATGGAATAGTACAAACAGAAGGGGCATGGAGGTAGCACCAAAAGAAAAGAAACACTACATGAGTAAAAATAGAACAAAAAAGATAAATGCCAATATAAATAAAAAAGATAATAACAATAAAATGTCGAATATAGTGTCCCAATATAAAACTTGCCAGAAGATATAGCCTCAGTTCTATCAGGGGAATTATTCTACAATAGAGCCAGATCAAGGTATTCTTTGGAGCCATATATGAAAACAGAGAGAAAAGACTAATGATGCAGAATATCCCAGAAGTCATAAATGTTCTTCTTGTGATGCAAACACCCCACATATATATTTGTTTTCAAATCCTTTATGTTTATTACATCAGGAGCTGGGCTAAACAGAGATATGTAAGAATATGTACAAAGGATCAGATCGAACAGATAACCCCTAGAGGCCTAATATTTTTTAAACTCCCAACCTCAGACCAAGATGATGATGAATTCATGAAGGAATGGAACAGTAAATTAGAACTATGCACGTTTGGTCTAATGGAAACCCTTATTTTAAAAAAGAGCAAAAAATTATCCCTGTTAGATGTTGAAATTAAGAACCTCCAAGATAAACTCCTACCATTTACTGAAACACAAGTTTTTAAACAAAACTCTATCATAATATAAAACAAGATAGAGAAAGTTGAAATGGATACAAAACACATAAAAGTAAAAAAATATATCAGGGACAAATATGATTATTCTAATGACCAAGTAAGAACTTACCATCTTAATAATAAAAAGAAATATACCTCAGTAACCCAGTTCTGATTATCATAATCAAAGGAGACAAAATGTTCACACCACTCAACAAAACACATATTATTCAGATTATCCATCACACCCTCCCTCTCACCCCCCCACCAGAACTTACCATCAAAGGAATTTAAGGAATCCCTACCCAAACCAACCTCACGTCCCATACCATAGAAACAACTACAAGCACTTTAAATCTCCCCCTGGATATCACAACTCATCCCACCGTATCTCGAACCAACATGCAACATCAAATCCCTATAAAAATCATCCAACACATAGATTCACCAAACCTACTACTTCTGTCCCAACTACACTTGGACAAGACACCTACAACTCCATTCCCAGACCCCAGATACACAGATTCACTTACCAAAATTCCAACCATACAAATCACACTACATCCCCTATTCACCATCCAAACAGATACCACATACTATCTATAGATTCTGAAACTGATATTGATGATCATTTTTTAGAGATCGGAACACACAACAACCCATCTGTGCAAACACCTTACCCAACAAGAGTAAGAAAGAGAAATTTAAGTATAGAGAAAGTGGGAGAAAATTTCAAGAGAGAAAAACTAGAGAGACATGAATCAATTCTAATTATAACAGACATGGAATTTTTAACTTATCACAAAATTTTTTAACTTCAACCCAAATTTCAGTTTTAAGTAAAGGTCTAAAATTTGCACCCACTAATCATTTTAACCCATTCCAGGCATTTTTAGATATTAACAAGTTTGTGAGAAAAGCAACTTTAAAAAGATTTTTTATTAGCAAATCTAATCTATCAGACATCCTCAACAACACCCCAAGCAACAATACCTCAGACCCATGCACTACAAATGAACCGCAAGTAATAAGCACCATGCTTTTTACCCATCCAGTTTTAAGTCAGGCCCTATAGAGGTGTTTGAGAAGTTAGTACTACATGATTTAGACAAAATCAAACAAAAGGAACAAAAAAAACAAAAATACAAATATCATAATCTAACATGCCAAGAACAGAAAGCACTGATAGAACTACAAAAAGATGATGATATCATTATCAAACCAGCCGATAAAGGCGGAGGCTTAGATGTACTTTCTAAAACCATGTATATCAATGAAGCACTAAGACAACTGAACGATCAGAATGTATATGGCAAACTATCTTCAGATCCCACTCAAACTATAAAAACCTCATTATCACTATTTTTAACTAAGGGTCTGGAACAAAAAAATCTCACTAAAAAAGAGTTTGAATATTTAAACATACCCCATCCCAAAATCCCAGTAATCTACTTTTTACCCAAAATACATAAAGATGAAAATAATCCTCCAAGTAGACCTATTGTCTCTGGGATAAACTCTATATTATCTCATTTGTCCAAATATATAGACATTTTACTATAGCCATCTGTCAAACTCATGAGGTCATACCTCAAAGACTCGATGACACTACTTCGCTTTTTAGAAAATGTTATATGGCATCCAGATTTTATTTTAGTTACTTGTGATGTACAGTCTCTGTACACGATTATTCCCCATGATAAAGGATGTGAAGCAGTTTTTAATCGACTAACAGCAGATAATATTATCCCAGAAAAACAAATCAGTTTTACCATAGAAGGTATTAACATCATTTTAACAAACAACTATTTTTGGTTTTTAGACTCTTTTTATATAGAAAGACAAGGTACAGCTATGGGAACTAGGTTTGCCCCCAGCTATGCAAATCTTTTTATGGATGGCTGGGAGTCAAAGGCTATTTGGGGTGACCACCCCTGGAAAGCAAAACTAGTTACCTATTTTAGAAACATAGATGATCTGTTTTTCATTTAGAAGGGGCCTGAAGATTCTCTTAAACGATTTCTTAATTATTTAAACATTAATAATAGCGGCATAATTTTATCTTCAGAATACAGCAAAGAACTGATTAACTTTTTAGACATTCAGATTTTTATCCATGAAGGTACTATTAACACTAGAACATATTTTTAAAAAGTATGTGCCAACACAGCTATTGAAAAATCTAGTTTCCATTACCAGCCCTGGCTAGATGGGGTCCCCAAGAGTCAGTTCCTGCGCCTTCGCAGGAACTGCTCCCGCAATAAAGATTTTGAAGAACAGTCTAAAACCCTCAAATAACAATTTACCAGCAAAAATTATTCACCAGAAAACCTCAATAAAATACTAAATACTGTAAAACAAAAAGATAGGAAGAATCTTTTAGAATATAAAACAAATAATAAAAAAGATCCACCCTCTTTGCCAGTCATTTTTAACTTTAACAACAAAAGCCAGATTGTGAAAAAAATCATCAAAAAAAAAAATCATCAAAAAATCATCAAGAAACACTGGCACATCTTAAAACAGGATGAAATACTTAAAACGCTCACCCCAGACAAACCCATTGTGATTTTTAGAGGGGCCCCTAATTTTAGAACTATTCTTACTAAAAACTATACAAAAGATCCCACTTCCACTAATTCATTGTTTTTAACTAAATCAAAAGGTTTTTTTAAATGCAACAGATGCATAGTTTGCAGAACCACAGACCCACGAATTAAGTCGAAAACCATGCACTTTACTTCTAATAATACCAACTCATCATATCCCATAAAAGACCTAATATGTTGCAACACAAAAAATATCATATACTTACTGGAGTGCCTTGTAGTCTCCAGTATGTAGAATTGACCAGAAGATGCCTACAAATTAGACTGACAGAGCACTGTTGGAATGATGTAGAATTATTAAAATCTTTATTAGAACCTGTATTGAATTATTGTACTAACTCCATTTTGTTCACCTTACATGACAGAATTTCCTGACAGTATTCAGTATAATGAATAAGAGATTGTATTTTCTCTCTCTAAGGACATAACTAGCCCCGGAGTTAGCGGATCTCCGTTGACTTGCAACATAGTATAATCCAAGGCCAGGAGAACAGTGACAAAATGAAATGTTCTATTCATAAAAGAACCTTGGAACAGACCACGAGACTGACATCACTAACTACGTAAAATGACGCCCAAGCCCCCCTTTCCACCGAGTAAGCCTCGTGCTAAAGAGCAATGGCGACGACATCCCATGATGGGAGGGTGCCTCACTAGTCACTCAAATCTCTGAGCCAATTAATAATATTAATGGGTGGACACTGACATAGCCACTTAACATTTAACCCAATTAATGATGTTTATTTGTTATTATCTGATATTCAATGATGATGTCATTTTGCATATAAAAAGGCCTGCGTGCCCACTTTTTAACTAGATGCTAATAAATTTCCTGAAGTGTTTTTAACCTGAACTGCATGTGTCAGTGTGAACTTACTTCTGCGTATACGCAATTTATTCATCTCAGATTTGGACAGGAACAGATAGACTTTTAAACATTTTTGTTTATTTCTAAATTAATCTACATCAATCTGGCGTCCATCCAACGTGGGGCATCGGGCTATGGCCTCCGCCGGTAAGCCGTCCTAAGGAAGACGCTGTTGGACGGAGGAATCAGGGGGGAAGGAAGAGAGACTGATCACCTCTGAGTACACGGTAGAGACTTCTGCAGGAGCCACCGGTATGTTCCAGCCCCTTTGATTGACCCGTCCACGTGTCTGTGACTGCTTCCCGGGAGGGCATCAAAGACAGGTAATATCTTGCCCGGTGTCTTGTTACCCATTTGTTTACCTGCATTTAGTCTATCTGTTGCCTGGGTGTGCTAGTGGTATATGTTTTGTTCTTTCCCTCTTTAGAGATAAAGGGGGGTGGACCCGTGGGTGGTTGCCTGGGGGTCTTCTGTTGCCTGTTTTTACCCCTTTTTAGGAGTCACTTGGCCCAGACTGTTGGGAAAAAAGGGGGGGTGGACCTGTGGGGATTTTCCAAAGGGGTCCTGTTTTCCTGTTTACTTCTTTTAGGTACTGTCTAGCTAACAGTAGTAAGGAAAAAGAAGGGTTGGGGGATTCTGTGGAGGGGACTTGCCTCCTGGGGTTTCCCGGTTACGTCACTTTGATATTCTAGCTAGCCTCATTGTGTACGTTGCTCTGCTTGCAGAGGTTATGGTACCCTCCAGCTTCGAGCGCTGAGGCTGGTGGCATTCCAATTTATTTGTGGTGTGTGGATTCGGGCAGGCATTGTTGTCTCCATCACCACGGGGTAGTGTGACTTGTGGGTGGGTCCATAGGGAGCACTACGGGAGTGAGGATAGAGGTGGCCACACTTAGTGGACTGCTGTAACGAGGGAGGCATATGGATTTCGGGCCGGTGTTAGTCGTTATCCTTGGCCGCTGGTAGTGAAACTTACGAAAGTTGTTCTCCGAGCGGGGACACTACGAGATTGAGGGAGGTGGTCTTGGTGGCCACAAGAGTAAAGGAAAGGGATTACTGTTGATGCATGCACTGTATTTCAATTGAAATGTTGTTGTCTTAAGTGTGGAGTCATTCAAACTCCTGGGTTTGTCTCTACTTTCACTGTTTACTTTTCCTCTACTTCCTGTACTATTTACACTATCCACTCCTATTTCTCTTGAAAGAGAAGTGATTGGTCACACACTTCTCACCCCGCTCCAATCCGTGGTTACCATCGAGGGTACACGGATTCAGTGACTGGTCTACGTTTTGGGAAGACGCACTGGGAGGGACCCACCCTTCCTAGTGGCAGTCGAGCATTGTAGACGTTCTGTTTCATTTTCCTTTACCTATACTTGGGACGCTTTGTATAGGGGGATATGGGACAGGAAACGAGTAAGCCCGCTAGGGGCTGGCTCGCGTGTGATTTAGTTGAAGATAGAGAAGGTGAAGAACTGGTTAAAAATGTTGCAAAGATTGCTAAAGTGTGTAAAATTGCTGTGCCTTCATGTGGTAGATTACAGCCAGAAAGCTGGCGTAGATTACTGACAGAGAAAAAAGGCAAGCTTACAGATAATGATTTATTGCGTACTGCTGAAGCATGGTACAGAGTAGAAAGGCTATCCAGCAGGAGGGTTGGGTAGAGGAAGAGATAAATCATAAAGGGTTAAGAACTGTATGTATATCATAATAATTGTGTTACTGGGAAGTTATCCCAGCCAGTGCCCTGTCGGGGGTTCCAGGAGGTGACCACTTCCATCATCCTGTCAGTAATGACCGAAATGTAGCTGACCATGGTCACCATCCCACCCCAATCTTAAAACGCTGTGGGGTTTTTGTATTTTGTGTTAGCCATTACCCTGGTAGAGGGTGGGGGTTTAAATGAAATGTTGTGTTTTTGCTTTGTAATGTAATTGTCCTTCTGTCTTGTTACTGTACAGCGTTGACATGGTTAAATTCGTGCTGGCAGGCAGTCTCTCTCTTGTTCCACTCAAATCCCCCTCTGCTAAAACACCCCCCCCTCCCCTCGCTTCTGTGAGACGCGGGGGGGAGGGGGCGGAGGGGGGTGGTGACATGCTTGCGATTTAGGTCTGTCTCTTCGGTGTTCTGTAGAGTTATTCAGAAGCTACTGATAAGATTTTAGCAATGAAATTTTTGCTAGAAAATATTCTAATTGTGTATTTTGTTATCTCAATAGAAATTGATAGGATGGTTAGGGAGTGAATCTGATGCAGGAATAGAAGTTATTAAGTTAGTATATGTTTCTAGAGACAGCTTTGTGGGCTGTTAGATGTATAATATTCACAACTGTCTTATTTAATCCGTCAAGTCTGTCCACAGTTCAGATTTTCATTTTGCCGAACAGAATGTTACTTCCCATGAAACCCACGCCTCCAGAGAGACTTAGTATGCCCTAAAGGAAAATGGCCCCTAGAACAAAAGAAGGTTGTCCTTAAGTGCCTTCACTCTGCCCTTAGTGAGGTCATATCTGCCCATATATCGTGTCAGTTCTGGCCATCCATGGCTGACGAGATCTACTCCTATCATGCTCATCTTCATGCTGTCTTCCTTAATTCCCACATATTATGAACAAGAAAGTTACAATTACTAAAATAATCCTGCTAATGTTTCCCTATATCAGAAAAGTGTCTGTGACAAGTGATGGTTAATATGTAGAAAGGATATATATATACCGATTCACGTGTTAAGTAACAATATGTATTAACTTTGTGTACAAAAAATTGATAACATGCTAAAAGAAATTTCTAATAAACAAAGATTTCTTGAACAAATGGTAATACAATTAAAGATTGGTCTCAAGATGTTTTGATCTAATTGAAAAGAACCAGAAAACATTATGAGCCTAACTACTAACAAATGGATAAGGGGGGAGGGTGTTCCAATCTGTCTTTATTGGATAATGTTAACCACCAAGATTAAAGACTGACTAACATATTTTTTTAATGTAAGCCCAGATATTTTATTATTATATATGCATAGAAGTCGAGACTTTGGGCATTATAGTGTATTGATTCTAGATCTGTTACTAGCAGCAAGTGCTTAGCCTTATGCCTATCCCACGCATGCTTAAACACTCCTTTACTGTGTTAACCTCTATCACTTCAGCTGGAAGGCTATTCCATGCATCCACTACCCTCTCAGTAATGTAATACTTCCTGATAGTATTTTTATTTAAACCTTTGTCCCTCTATTTTTGAGACTATGTCCTCTTGTTATGGTAGTTTTCCTTCTTTTAAATATAGACTCCACTTTAACTGTGTTGATTCCCTTTGTGTATTTAAATGCTTTTATCATATTTCCCCTGTCTCGTCTTTCCACTAGGCTATACATGATAAGATCCTTTAACCTTTCCTGGTAAGTTTTATCCTACAATCCATGAACCAGTTTAGCAGCCCTTCTTTGAACTTTCTCTAAGGTATCCATGTCCTTCTAAGGATATGGTCTCCAGTACTGTATACAGTACTCCAAGTGAGGTCTCACCAGTGTTCTGTACAATGGCATGAGCACTTCCCTCTTCCTACTGCTAATACCTCTCCCTATACAACCAAGCATTCTGCTAGCTTTTCCTGCTGCTCTATTACATTGTACATTGTCATTAACAGAGAGAAACTGGAAACCAGAAAGGATAAATTAATGTATAGCTAAATGTAAAGCTTAACAAAACCTCCATTATCTTTTTCATTTATCTCGCAGAAAAACAATGTTATTTGTCTATTTTGTAAGTTTTAATACATTATCAGTGAAGAGTAAAATAAGTTTTATCCCTTTTGCGAGACATAAAATTGCGATAATGTATATTTGTGATGTAAGTAAGAGTTATATTTTATAATAGGTTGAAAAAAAAAAGAGAGAGTCAGGGATAGCGTCTGTCTCTACGAGCAAAAGTCTGGTGTGGGAGATGTAGTGGACTAGCCACTGCGGGATACCCACGGAGTGAAGCGTTCGAGGCCTGTACAGACAGATGTGCTTGTTAGCCTTTTATTATTTTTCTCTAGGGAAAGCATAGGGCCAGTTAAAAGTTGTTGTACATGGACTATTTGCAGCCTCCATTGCATTTCTACTTAGTTCTGATTTCTGATGTATCCTCCACTGCTACATACCCACGCCTCCATATGGAGACCTGTCTGCTCCCTTACCTGCCCACCCCTGCCTACTCCTACTCCTCCTCCTACTCCACCTTCTCCTCCTTCTACTTCTCTCTCCTCCTCCTTCTCCTCCTCTTTCTCCTCTCCTCTACTCCACCTTCTCCTCCTCCTACTCCTCCCTCTACTTCACCTTCCACTCCTCCTATTCCTCCCTCCCACTCCACCTTCCCCTCCTCCTACTCCACCTTCTCCTCCTCCTACTCCTCCCTCCTCCTCTTATTCAATCCTACTCCTCCTATTCCTCCTTCTACTCCACCTTCTCCTCCCTCTACTCCACCTTCTCCTCCTCCTACTCCTCCCTCTACTTCACCTTCTACTCCACCTTCTCCTCCCTCTACTCCACCTTCTCCTCCTCCTACTCCTCCTCCTACTCCACCTTCTCCTCCTTCTACTTCTCTCTCCTCCTCCTTCTCCTCCTCTTTCTCCTCTCCTCTACTCCACCTTCTCCTCCTCCTACTCCTCCCTCTACTTCACCTTCCACTCCTCCTATTCCTCCCTCCCACTCCACCTTCCCCTCCTCCTACTCCACCTTCTCCTCCTCCTACTCCTCCCTCCTCCTCTTATTCAATCCTACTCCTCCTATTCCTCCTTCTACTCCACCTTCTCCTCCCTCTACTCCACTTTCTCCTCCTCCTACTCCTCCCTCTACTTCACCTTCTACTCCACCTTCTCCTCCCTCTACTCCACCTTCTCCTCCTCCTACTCCTCCCTCTACTTCACCTTCTACTCCTCCTACTCCTCCCTCCTACTCCACCTTCTCCTCCTCCTACTCCTCTCTCTACTCCACCTTGTCCCCTACCTGACAACATTATATTTTGAAGAAAAAAAAAAAACAAAATAAAAAAGTTGCTCTGGCCCCTCTTCCGCCACTTCCCAGGGGGGAATACCACACTAAAAAAAAAATTATTATTCATACTGTTTTGGGCACTCTCAAGGAAATAGTGCGGTCCTGACCCAGATTCCCATGGAAGTAAGACACCTGTATCATCACTGGGAGGTGGCTGCCCCTCATGTTTTCTTCACTAAGTCCCCAGAAATCTCATAAAAGGAACCTGACTCAATAAAACATGAAACACTAAAAATCGATATCAGCTCTCTACAGAGGGGGGGGCAGCAAGACAACTGTAAATGGAAAGACAAATACCCTCAATCTCACACAGAAATAGGTGAGGATATCTCTTCTACTACTCCTCATGGTTGCTTTGAACAGATGAAAGAAGAAATAAGACACCTCTCAACAAGGCATGCAGTAGCTTTGCCAGATCCTGACTCCACTCTGTTTGCGGATGAAGAGGAAAGGTACCATACTGGATTTGCTGTTGCTACAGAAGATCAGGTACGTCAAGCATCTTTACTTTCCTCACCCACATCTGCTCAAGACACCAAATTGACAGTGGCATGCAAATTGTTTGTTTCTGAAAGACAAGGCCATGCAACAGGAGTGCTCACTCAGGCCCATGGTCCTGGAGGCCGCCAAGGGCCTATTGGATTTTTCTCCTGCCAACTGGATATTGTGGCCAGAGGACGTCCCTCTTGCCTTCGGGCCGTCTTTGCTGCCAGAGAGCTCATTGAAAGAACTGGAGATCTTGTCCTTGGCCACCCCCTGGTTGTCTTGGCCCCCCATGACATTTCTGCCATAGTCAACCAGGTCCAACTTAAGCATGTTACTCCTGCTAGGCATCTTCGCCTTCAATGTCATCTTTTGTTGCCTGACAACATTACCCTCCAAAGATGTCAAGTTCTCAATCCGTCCACTCTTCTGCCACTCCCTGAGGGGGGTGTATACTACGGATTCATCATGGACGAAACTTATGTTTTTCTTCTCACTGGCACCATCAAGAAGGAAATGCATCCCAACCTATCCTTTCATGATGGACAAGCACTCCTTCATGACGGAGCAGGATATGCCTTCTGTACCATGTGGTACAAATCAAACATCACTCCTGAAACCTGCTATGAAGATGAACTCTATCATCTGGTCGAAGTAAAACTCACTGCACAAGACTTCTACTGTGATTCTGAAGGCAACAGTATGGTCTTGATTCATCTACCTCCGGAACTCAAGCATTTGTACCGTCATTGGGACACTGCCATTCCACATGTCCCTGTGACCAAGTTGAAAACAATATCATGGAATGATCTTGGGCCTATGGCAAAAGCATGGGCCACTATGGACGAATCACAGCTACAGGAAAATGGTGTTGTCAAATATCCAACAACTGACCACCTAAAAGCATGGCCGCGTCATTTCCTGGAGAATGAGTTCCAAGATTTAACCATAGTGAATGACTACGACCCAGATACACCTCATGACTGTTTTGAACAGATGAAAATGGAAACAACACATCTACCAACTGTGCATGAAGACCCATTGGTAGATCCCGATCTCACCCTGTTTGTGGACGGCTCAAGATATGCTGATGAAGAAGGAAGATACCATACAGGATATGCCGTAACCACAACAGATGAAATTGTCAAATCATCATCTTTACCATCAACTATGTCTGCACAAGAAGCTGAATTGCAAGCCCTGACTTCAGCATGCAAGATCTCTGAAGGAAAGCGCGCCAATATCTACACGGATTCAAGATATGCACTGGGCGTGGCTCACGACTTCGGATTAATTTGGAAAACAAGAGGATTTCTTACCACCGCCGGTACACCAATCAAGCACGGTTCCGCAATCAAGGAGCTGATGGACACCCTCCTACTCCCAGAAGAAGTGGCTATTTTGAAGATAAAAGCACATGGGAAGTTGGACTCAGATGAAGCAAAGGGCAACCATCTAGCTGATCAGGCTGCAAAACAAGCTGCAAAAGAACCACAGGAAGTGGAAAGAAGAGTGTCCGGAAATGAAGAAACTCCCATATTTACTCTGCAGACTCTTCCAACTGACCTAAAAATCCTGCGGGAACAACAGGCTACAGTTGCCCCTGAAGAAATACAGAAGTGGAAACAGAAAGGGGCAGTTCTGAAGGATGGAGTGTACTCCAACAACCTCAAGTTCTGCCTCCCTAAGAATTTGTACCCAGCAGTCGTACAATGGGCACACGGACCTGCACATTTATCAAAGGATCTAATGAATGCTCTTGTACAAAAATACTACCTCATTGTCCCTATATGAGATTCTATTTGGGACTGCACCTAGGCTAGGTTGCTATTTTCCTCAACAACTACAACTTCAAACTGATGTCTTAGTAGATTATGTAACTGAACTCGCAAACGCCTTAAACAAAATCCATGCCCAAGTTTTCTCTTCAATTCCAGATCCTGATTCTGACACAGGCAACCACAGTCTGCTCCCCGATGACTGGGTTCTGGTCAAGAAATTTGTGCGAAAACAGTAAATGTCCGTTCCAAGTTCTCCTGATCTCCCCTACCTCTGTCAAATTGGCCGGAAGGCCTAACTGGATCCACGCTTCCCATTGCAAGAAGACACCTGCCCCAGAGGAAGCTAACTCTATGCAACCATGTGCCTCTGGTACATTATCTCCTTAGTTGGCCTCCTTAAAGCCCAGCAGGTGGCCATCACCAAAGATGCTAGTGGGTACACCTTCTGGTATAATTCATCATGTACCCGTGTGGCTACTTATACTTTTGACTACTGTGACATCGTAGAATGCCCATTCCCCACGTCACAGATTCAGAATATCTATAGAGATATCCCTCATTCAAAAGACCCCTATGTTTGTGTAGTTGACAAACAATGGGGGCACAACTGTAACCATTGGGGGGCGGCGGGATGGAATGCCGGGCCTGCCTGGGGTTACAAACCAAAAAGTGTCTTATCTAAAATTGATGATCACGGTAGGTCCCTCCTCCAGAGAATGACTCTGAGAAAGCCCGGAGGAGGCATACCTATGAAATTAATCTTAAACATTGAGCATCCCAGCCCAACGGATGCAGACCAGTATGTAATGGGAATGTACTGGAAGAAGGGTTCCTATAATAAATTAGGACATTTCCACCTTAAAGATATGTGCCACTCTCCTGAGTGGAAAGGGACCACCCACATGGTCTCAAATCCGTTGAAACCACACATCCAATCTTTTAAAGACATGATGGCCATTGCAAATCCAACATTTGAAGATACCATGGCCGCTGAAACAGGTTTCAATGATGTTAATCTATGGTTAGAATGGATGAAATATAATGCCAACAAACATAACAGAACCGCATGCTATGTGTGTGGTGGTGCCCGGCCGCACCTGGGCACTGTGCCTTCAACTTTGCCAGTAGATATAGAAGAATGTGTTCTGAGTCTTTTTGCCTATCACTACAATTTCAATAGGTCCATATGTAAAGCATGGACAGTAGAGTATCCTCTTCTAGTCAAAGATTGCAAACCCCCAGATGGTGTTACCGTCTATAAAGGTAATTATACCTGTTATGCTAATTATGATGGAATTGGTAAATTTGTGGGTAACTTCTCTAAAGGTTATTGTGCCACCTACAGAACTGTCTCTATGAACCTCCTACAATTCCACACTAGATCATTGGGGGATATTTACTGGTTGTGTGGGGATCTACAGCTGAGATCAAGAATGGATAAAGAATGGTGGGGGGAGTGTACTCTGGCTAAAGCAATCATGCCCATACATATTATCTCTGACACACACCCCGATACTCATGAGTCCAAACACTCACCAACCAAGGTAAAGCGTGAAGCCCCAGTAAAAGGCAGTTTTGACCCTCATATTTACATTGATGCCATTGGGGTACCTAGGGGGGTGCCCAATGAGTTTAAAGCCAGGGATGAAGTTGCTGCAGGATTTGAATCACTTTTTACCATAGTCACTGCAAACAAGAATTTAAATTGGATAAATTACATCTACTACAACCAACAACGGTTTGTTAATTACACCAGGGATGCCCTTCAGGGTTTGGCCGAACAGTTGCAGGCTACGTCCCAAATGTCATTCCAAAATAGAATGGCTTTAGATATGATTCTAGCAGAAAAAGGAGGGGTATGTAAAATTCTGCCTGACACCATGACATGTTGTACTTACATCCCAGAAAACACAGGCCCCAATGGTAAAGTAACCTTAGCTATAGGAAAATTGAAAGAGCTCTCTGAGGAGCTAAAGAGGAACTCTGGGATAACAGATCCCTGGGAGAGATGGTTTGGTTGGATGACAGGATGGCAAAAAGCTTTGATGCATATTGGTATAGCAATACTAATTTTCCTTTTTATCTTTGCTCATCTCGTTTGTTGTGTCCTCCCTTGTCTGAGAAAGCTCCTCTTGAAGACTGTAGACCAAGCGGCACCCACTTACGCACACCTCACAGTTGATGACCAAGATTTCCAAAAAGTCAACTCGCCCTGTATACCGCTACAATCTATCCCGTTTATTGATAAAGTGCAAGAGTTCTAGGAAGGGACCAGCTTAGGGACAGCATCTGTCTGTCTGGGAAGTCTACCGTGCGGAGATGTGGTGGGTTAGCCACCTCGGGATACCCATGGAGTGAAGTGTTCGAGTGCCCAGCGGACAGATGAGTTAGCCAATTAGGGACAGACGAAGGGACAGCTTTGCACTTTGCAATAACACCTAGCTAGCGGGTCACGGGGTTTCTGTGCCTTTGGGCTAACACGCCTTCTGATACTAACAAATAAAGATTATCTTTTAGAATCTAACATTTCATAGGGGGGACTGATGTAGAATTATTAAAATCTTTATTAGAACCTGTATTGAATTATTGTACTAACTCCATTTTGTTCACCTTACATGACAGAATTTCCTGACAGTATTCAGTATAATGAATAAGAGATTGTATTTTCTCTCTCTAAGGACATAACTAGCCCCGGAGTTAGCGGATCTCCGTTGACTTGCAACATAGTATAATCCAAGGCCAGGAGAACAGTGACAAAATGAAATGTTCTATTCATAAAAGAACCTTGGAACAGACCACGAGACTGACATCACTAACTACGTAAAATGACGCCCAAGCCCCCCTTTCCACCGAGTAAGCCTCGTGCTAAAGAGCAATGGCGACGACATCCCATGATGGGAGGGTGCCTCACTAGTCACTCAAATCTCTGAGCCAATTAATAATATTAATGGGTGGACACTGACATAGCCACTTAACATTTAACCCAATTAATGATGTTTATTTGTTATTATCTGATATTCAATGATGATGTCATTTTGCATATAAAAAGGCCTGCGTGCCCACTTTTTAACTAGATGCTAATAAATTTCCTGAAGTGTTTTTAACCTGAACTGCATGTGTCAGTGTGAACTTACTTCTGCGTATACGCAATTTATTCATCTCAGATTTGGACAGGAACAGATAGACTTTTAAACATTTTTGTTTATTTCTAAATTAATCTACATTGACCAGAAGATGCCTACAAATTAGACTGACAGAGCACTGTTGGAACATCATCAAAGGTTACCCTAACCACTCGGTTTCAAAGCACTTTATTAAACATGATAAAAACCAGAAACATCTAAAATGTATTGGAATTCAAAAATTTTAAATACTGTGGAGGGGAGGTGATTTAAAAAAACTTTTGGGTCAGAAAGAAATGTATTGGGTGTTCCAGTTAAAAACGCTTGCTCCTGAAGGTTTAAACGTTGACTTTGATCTTTTTAACTTTTTATAAATCTGCATATTCTGTTTTGTTTATAATATGATACAAGTATAATAATATTATTTTATTTTATTCTTACCCTATATTTACTTATGTTCTTTTATATCTTCATATATACTTTTCTGTGACATTTGCAATTTACTGTGACCTTTTTATATCTATATTTATTATAATTTTCTATTATCATATTTTAAAATGTATGCCAAAAAACTCCTTTTCTGATTACCCATATTTGCACTTGCTACTTGTCACATATATGTTTTAATCATTCATTCCCTTCTTCCACTTTTTTTCATTGCCCTCCCTAATATGGCTGACACATGTTTCATTGCCCTCCCTAATATGGCTGAAACATGTTCTACAATAAACTTACACACAGAAAAAAAAAAAAATAAAGTCACATGACCTAAAAAAAAGTCACATGACCTAATTTTTGGAGCCACAATTAAGTAATCTGAGGCCTATATAAAGCCAGTGTTGTCAGGTACATGTTTTTATCCACTTGAGAAAGCCCTAAGGGGAGAAACGCGTTGTGGTATTTTAATTGCTGTATTTTATTAAAGGTATTTTGGCCACTTTCAACTTGTGAGTCAGCCATTTTACTCTTTTAATTATTTTTACCTGGCACCAGAGGTTTTGTTGTTCCAGTGAGAATTTTACTCCAAAGAATCCTTGGTGGGGATTGTACCACTCAAGCTTTATCCATTGAGCAGTCTGCCTGCTCAATAAAATGTGAGTAACCACTTGGTATTTTATTACTTCACCTCTGGCTTTTAAACAATAAGCACTATTATTGTTTCTTTTACATTTCATATGGTCCTTATACCAACAAGATATCCATCCACTACAAAACTTCACGTATCCCATAAGTGGGGATTGTACCACTGTATGCCATCCACACTAGAGCTAGTCTTATAGCTCTGGAAAACGTGAGTAGGACCATATAAACCTCTAAAAACAGTTCTTAGTACCTGTTGGGATATACTGCACCATTATTTGCTGTCTTTTCATTTTTTTCATATGGATTTCACGAATATCCCATGTCCATACGTTACTGAGGAATACTTCCCCTGACAAGATTGTGACCGACTTCTTATACAAGGTTTTATTTGGACTTTTTTTTTGCTGCATTTATCAGGCACAGACTCTTTTGGACTTTATCTTTGGACTCTTGATTATTATTCATTATGCATATTTCAAGCTCTTTTTGTTTTTTTATCTTGTATGTATTTTCTTTTATATAGTGTCTTGTATATGTGCTTGTATAGTTTATATTCAGGTTTATTTATTTATTTATATTTTATTTCACCTGTGGCGCCACCTCCCCTTTCACCTTTTTTTAAATAGAGATATGGGCTTAGTCTAGTGGACTGGCATTTTAAAACTTCACTATCCGCCTCTACTTCTCATTCTGCTGCTATTTTTAATCTTTACTGTATACATTTTTTTCAATTGAAGTACTACATGTTCCCCTTTATTTAAAGGGACACTATAGTCACCAGAACAACTGCAGCTTAATGTAGTTGTTCTGCTGTGTATAGCATGTCCCTGCAGGCATTTTAATGTAAACACTGCCTGGTAACAACTCTAGTGGCAGTCACTCAGGGCTTTCTGGTTCAGTGTTGCAGAATGTGTAGTACTGACGTTCTGCATCTCCACAGTCTGCATGGAGGTGCTGAATGTTCTTCACAGAGATGCATTGATTTAATGCATCTCTTTGTGGAATAGAGGTAGCACCAAAAAAATAGAAAAAATATATGAGTAAACATAGCACAA
>OW240912.1:136976092-137007509 GCA_933207985.1 Pelobates cultripes
AATGCCATCCAAACAGAGCTCACAGAATACTTTTCCGCAAATAACAATAAAGAGACTTCCCCTCTAATGATCTGGCAGGCTCATAAATCAGTTATGCAAGGCCTTCTTTTAAGCCGAGCATCATTCTTTAAAAAGCAAGCACAAAAAGACCAAACAACAATCCTGAGAGACCTCAGAGACGCCACAGCACAACACTGTATACAACCCACTGACACCCTATTAGAGAAAATTGGGAAACTGACCGATCAACTAAACACAATAGCAATGTCCAAAACGACATATATGATGCAAAAACGCAAAACTTGAAGCTACAACCAGAACAACAAAACGGGCAGACTACTTGCCACACAATTACGACTCAAATATGGCCAAAACAAAATCCCATATATCTTAACCACGGAAGGGAAAAAAACTATACAACCCACAAAGCATAGTTGATGAATTAGCCAAATATTTTACTACACTATACAACCTAAAAACTGACACCCAAACGCATCAACCCACCACGCTTCAAATACAGTCCTTCTTAGCGAAAATCTCGCTACCACCAATTCCCCAAAACCACGCGGACACATTAAAAGCCCCTATTTCTGAACAAGAGATTATTCAAACAATAATGTCACTTCCCTCAGGTACATCAACAGGACCAGACGGTTTCCCAAACATTTACTATAAAACATATGTGCACACCCTAAAACCACAACTCCTCCAAACCTACGATACAATGACCACACAGGGGAACATGCGGCGCACATCACGACGCTCCCCAAACCCGGAAAAATCCCAAACAAAGGGCAAAACCTACGCCCAATTTCGCTGTTAAACACAGACATAAAAATAATTGCTAAAATATATGCGAACAGACTTGCCAACATTCTCCCAACAATCATACACCAAGACCAAGTAGGGTTTATTAAGGGAAGACAGGGTAGTGACGGAACACGCAAGGTATTAAACTTAATGCAGACACTGAGGGGGGGTGAGCACAGTGTATTTCTCTCGTTAGATGCTGAAAAAGTGTTCGATAGACTGCACTCGCCATTCCTCCTCGAGGAAGTATGGATTTCCAGATACGTTTATCTCGATAGTACAAACCCTGTATAGCCAAAGTAGTAGGAGGAGGATTTACATCCTCTCCATTCGAGATCTCTAATGGCTCCAGACAGGGCTGCCCCCTTTCCCCGATGCTATATGTTCTGGCACTGGAACCACTCACAACACTCATTAGACAAAACTCAGATATCCATGGCGTTCAGGTCGGACAAAACAAATACAAACTCACACTGTTCGCAGATGATATTCTGCTCACACTCACAACCCCCTACAGCTCCATCCCAACATTTCTCCAAATATTACAGGAATATAGTAGATGCTCCTATTATAAACTCAACTTGACCAAGACACAAGCCTTAAGCATAAACATGCCCAAACACCAGCTAGATACAAAAGATACAGCTTTGAGTGGAAATCGGACAACCTCACTTTTTTAGGACTGATCATTACAACCACCACCCCAGGTCTATATAAAGCTAACTACCAGAAACTCCCGAGATAAACTAGAGCCACGTTAACTAACTGGCGAAAAAAGTACCTCTCATGGACCGGCAGACTAGCTGCCATAAACATGATAATAATCCCCAAATTCCAATACTTATTCCGAACGCTACCTATCCACCTCCCGAACACATATTTTAAGGAAGCACAAAGATTAATCAACCAATTCAGATACCAAGGGTGAAAGCACATATCCTCTACCAAAAAACTCCCGAGGGCGGGATGAACGCACCCAACCTCCAAACATATTACCAGGCAGCTATTCTTAATAGCATGATACCAATCCATAATCAGAGCCCACCGCCTCAATGGGTAACACTAGAAAAAGACGCAGTTAAACCACATGCCCTTATATCACTAATCTGGTCCTCTAAACAAAGCAGACCTAAAAACACCAACATATTGCCGACTACAGAGGCGACACTACGGTATGGGATAAAACCAAACAAACCTGCTGCTCACAAGTCCCACACTCTAGAGCAATGCCAATATCTGCCCTATCCTCCATGATACCGAACTTTAACTACAGAATATGGGAACGACATGGCATACACCACATACATCAGCTGTACCAAAACACTCAACTCCTATCGATTACAGAGGCACAGAGCCTCTATGGCCTTCCAACCATAGCTTACTTCTCCCACAGGCAAATCCACTCATGGTTGACAAAACACCATGGTGAAAAAAGCGATACTGCTAATGAACTTCGGCTGACGAGCTTCGAGAAAATCATACTTAAATTGATACCAACACATAAAACCTTCTCAATGCTATATACCAACATTTTGCAGCATAATCTCACACTCAAGTACCCCTTTGTTATAGCATGGGAAAAAAGACCTAGGACAAACTTTACCCAGGGGCGTTTTAGCCGTGAGGCAAACAAGGCATTTGCCTTGGGCGGCATTTTTCAGGGGGCGGCAAAAAACGCCACCCCCCAAATGCCCAGGGCAAATGCCTTGTTAGCCTTGCGGCTAACAGACATGCCGAGCGGGCGGGTGGATGGCGAAGGAGCTCTTCCTCTGAGCGCTCTGCTCAGCTCCCTCGCGCGCCGCTCAGAGGAAGAGCTCCCTCGGCTGCCGCCCGCCCAGCGCCGCCCGCAGCCACTGGACCACCAGGGAGATAGAGAACCTCCCCCCCCAGCATTCCCAAAGGTAAGGGGGGGGCGTAAATTAAAAAAAAAATAAAAAAAATTTAATGTGAGTGTGTGTTTGTTAGTGTGTGTGTGTGTGAGTGTGTCTGCTAGTGTGTGTCTGCTAGTGAGTTAGTGTGTGTCTGTTAGTGTGTCTGACTGTGTGTGTCTGTTAGTGTGTATGTGTGTGTCTGACTGTGTGTGTCTGTTAGTGTGTGTGTCTGACAGTTTGTGTCTGTTAGTGTGTGTCTGACTGTGTGTATGTGTGTGTCTGACTGTGTGTGTGTGTCTGTTAGTGTGTGTGTCTGACAGTTTCTGTCTGTTAGTGTGTGTCTGACTGTGTGTATGTGTGTGTCTGACTGTGTGTGTCTGTGTGTCTGTTAGTGTGTGTGTGTGTCTGTTAGTGTGTGTGTGAGACTGTGTGGGTGTGTCTGCTAGTGTGTGTCTGCTAGTGAGTTAGTGTGTGTCTGTTAGTATGTGTCTGACTGTGTGTGTCTGTTAGTGTGTATGTGTGTGTGTCTGACTGTGTGTGTCTGTTAGTGTGTATGTGTGTGTCTGACTGTGTGTGTGTGTCTGTTAGTGTGTGTGTCTGTGTGTCTGTTAGTGTGTGTGTCTGTGTGTCTGTTAGTGTGTGTGTGTGTGTCTGCTAGCGTGCGTGAGACTGCGTGAGTGTGTCTGCCAGTGTGCGTCTGCTAGTGAGTTATGTGTGTCTGCTAGTATGTGTCTGACTGTGTGTGTCTGTTAGTGCAGGCGTGTGTGTCTGACGGTGTGTGTCTGCGTATGTGTGTGCCTGACCGTGTGCCCTGTTAGTATGTGTGTGTCTGTTAGTGTGTGTGTGTCTGTTAGTGTGTGTGTCTGTTAGAGTGAGCGTGTGTGTGTCTGTTAGAGTGAGTGTGTGTGTCTGTTAGTGAGTGTGTGTGTGTGTCTGTTAGTGAGTGTGTGTGTGTCTGTTAGAGTGAGTGTGTGTGTCTGTTAGTGAGTGTGTGTGTCTGTTAGTGAGTGTGTGTGTGTCTGTTAGAGTGAGTGTGTGTGTTAGAGAGTGTGTGTGTGTCTGTTAGTGAGTGTGTCTCTGTTAGTGAGTGCATCTGTTAGCGTGTGTATGCGTATCTGTCAGTGAATGTGTGTGTGTGTGTATTTAGAAGGCGGGGCGGGGGGAAGGGTTGGGTGTGGCTGGCATGGAGGAGGGGGTGTCTGAATTTTGTCCTGCCTAGGGCAGCACAAAACCAGGATACACCACTGACTTTTCGAGGCAATGTGGAGGAAGATTTTTATCACTCATAAAAACCTCATACTCATTGCCAACCACACAGAACTATCCAGAAAATGTTTATATAGATGGTACTTAGTACCCACATGCCTCAAACAAATATACCCCAAGGCCTATGACAAATGTTGGCGATGCACCTCAGCAGCCGGATCAATGATCCATATATGGTGGACATGCCCGGTATTAAATCCCTACTGGACAGCGTTAACCAGGTTGATCCAAGACAGTACAGGCATCCGCATACCACAAACCCCGGACTGCCACAACTACCCACCAAAACTCCCTAAAACAACTAGATATTTGATCTACCAGATCAACATAGCGGCCCTAGCCCTGATTAGCAGGTCATGGAAAAAAGTAGAAGCACCAACCATGCCACAATGCATACAGCTCATAAATACGACCCGACTCTACGAGCTAGCAAGCAGAACGGCTTTCCCCACCAGAGCAACTTTCTGGAAAACAGCCTGGCAAACCTGGGAGGCTTTCGAAAGCAAAGACCCCCCCCCCCCGCCACACTACAGAACATAATTCGAGGTCTCGACAGCCGAGTTCATCACTATAGCTACCTCGCTATTTGTATGTTCACAAGTAATAATACAGCAAATACACCATGAGACAAGGTATTTTACAAAGCAGGTCCTCTGTGAATGTTTCTCTCCTTCCTAACTCGATTAAAGCAGACACTGGACAACTCGAACTCAAGCTCTCGACCCCATCACGTCCCCCTCTCTCCCTCCCCCTTCCCCCCCCTCCAATCTCAGTTGATATACTGTTGAAAATCTGTTTTAAGTGAACAAATATGTCGAGCATGTATGTACTCAAATAACGGAAACATTTTCTTTCTGTAACCATGACAACTACTTAACCTGCAAATTTGTTCAAAAAATGTTCACTGTGAACTTGAAAACTGCTTAATAAAAAAAAATAAAAAAATATTGAAATGTTAAATAATTTTAAAAACGTATCCAAAAATATTAAATGAAGGCCATAATGTGTCAAGTTCTCCTTGAATCCTGAATGATAGAAATTAAATACAGTCAACCTGTTCTAGTTTTTCTAGTGTGGCATATTTGGTGACATTGTGTGTCCAGTTCCAGCTATTTCCGCATAGATGCATGCAAGTAGCCTCCACTAAGATTCCACTCTTTGTCCACCTTAAAGGGACACTATAGTCACCCAGGCCACTTCAAATCAATGAAGTGGTCTGGGTGCCAGGTCCCTCAGGTTTTAACCCTTCAGATGCAAACATAACAGTTTCAGAGAAACAGCTATGTTTACATTTGGGGTTAATCCAGCCTCTAGTGGCTGTCTTCTGAACAGCCACTAGAGGCGCATCTGCGACGCTGGAGGCATATTATGCCTCCATCACGCAGAGCGTCCATAGGAAAGCACTTAGAAATGCTTTCCTATGGACACTTCGAATGCGCGCGCGGCACTTGCCGTGCATGCACATTCGGCTCCGCTGACGTCGGACGGGGGAGCTGACGTTGGCGGGGGAGGAGAGGTCACCAGCGCATAGGGAGCCCAGCACTGGAATAAGGTAAGTGGCTGAAGGGGTTTTAACCCCTTCAGCGCCACGAGAGGGGGACCTTGAGGGTGGGGGCACCCTCAAGGCACTATAGTGTCAGGAAAACCACTTTGTTTTCTTGAGACTATAGTGATCCTTTAATCCTACTCCCTCTATCATGGCTCAATATGGAGTTTTAAGCAGGAAAGCAGAAAGTTCACGTCAGTTTTAATTGCCAATGCAAACTTGTACATGACATACACCTCTCTGACTCTTTTTACACTTTTATGTTGATATTTTTTCTTTTTACAAACTGATCATATATTTACTTGTGAAGAATATAAGGCATGTGTTACTTTCTTTTTTGCTTAGATATCCCCCCAAACAAAATATGCATGCCTTGTATATATATATATATATATATATATATATACATATATATATATATGAAGCATAGCTGATATGGATTTTGTTTCTAGTTTGGCTATTTTAAACTTAAATTTGATATTTACGTTGAATTCTCAGTTAAATGAATAACACTTTATTTTTCAAAACTTAAAGAAACACTATATAGTTAGGAACACAAATGTGTATTCCTTACCCTATAGTGTTAGTCACTTTAGTTTTGGTTTGATATAGCAGAAACCAGATAGAAAATGGTCTCCGATCTTCATCCTTGGCTGACATCATCAGAATTGATGATCCCAGCAAATCACAATGCTTTCCCATAGGAGATTGTCAATTCTGATGATTTTAGCCAATACGGAGGGTCAACGGGTAGAGCCAAACACTGCCCTGGCCAGTCAGCACCTCCTCATTATTCAATGCATATCTATGGGGACAGTTCAGTGTTTCCATGCAGAGTGTGGAGACGCTGAACGGTGCAGCACTGACCCTGGAAGAACCTGCAGTGGCGGAGTGAATTACTAAGAACAATTTATGTGAAAATGTAATTTATCACAATAACAATTTTTTTCTTTTACAGACATATTTCTAAACACATTTATTGTAGTTTAAAGCCACATTACTGTGAGTATTATTGCTCTGGAGCTCTGTTATACACTCAGACACAGCAAGAATATGGAGCTCCTTGAAAAGAGGTATATTAGGATGAAAAACAGGGACATAGGGATATGGACCCTAAACTGTTAAGAGATATGCAATAATGCATTTACAAATGAAAATCCTTTGTTCACCTTTTTAAATTCCAAAACCCTTTGTGGATCTAAGATTGTAAAAAAATAAGCATATATAGTGGGTATACATATATTTAATATATTGCTATAACTCTGCCTTGCTAGAAGAGAACGTGAATCATAGTTCTAAAAGGTTGCTATACTGACTCATTTGCACAGCAATTTATGACAAAGGCATTCCACACAGTTTATTAGATTTAAGTAGAAAGAAAAATGTTGAGTACAAGGAAAGAATTCAGGATAGCATGTGACACATTATAGTTCTATGAAAATGGAAAATTAAGAAAAGCCTGTGCTTTTTAAATGGACCCATTGATTGTTATCAATCAACGCAGTGTCTGGATTTTTATTTTGCTGTACCATGATGAGTAATTTTCAGGATACAAACTAAAAATACCCTTTTGTTTTTTGAAATGCTGCAACCCAAGTAGAATTCCCTCTGTTCGTGCTGTAAGTAGTGAACTGCAAGGAAGTGGCACGGAGAGAAGGAAGTAGCTAGAAGGAAGGGAAGTAGGAGTGGAAGTACCTGTAAAAACACTTCTAGGTTTAAAAGACCACTTATAAAACTGGTCTGGTAACTATTTATTACTCCATGTCAATAATTAACAAGACAAGTGGCATAAGGGGTTGGGTTGCATGACATCTGATGTTTTAGACAATTTGCACATCTGGGTACTTAATCTTGGCTATGATGAAAATCACTTGCCACATAATCAAGAAGACCTTACATATCCCAAGCTGCCTCTTTATTGGGTCACTTCAAAAAAATGTATACTAACTATATTTAATATCATTAGTGTCTTGTTTGACAGACCCTTCAGATTATTGCCTTGATTTAATATTCTTGGATGAGCTTTTCCAATGATTTCATATTTTTGGATAAACTTGTAAAATGATTTTCTCAAAATATTAAAATATCACAAGAGATATCATAGACAAAGAACAAAAAGTTATACAGTAATTCACAAGCGGTGAAAACATTGTATATCGTATATCCTGAAGATGAGAGCAGTAGTCTTATATAACATCTATATAAAGGTAAAGACCTGTAGTCAAAAAGATATATCTAGAGAGATCTTGCAATAAAGTGATACAAAATAAATACAATTAATAACAACCTTATAATGTTAGCTCCTATGTCTAAATAGTTAAAGAGCAGCTATATAGATTATACTGGTATGAAGTTAATAATGATAAAAAGAGCTTTATTGAATGTGGCCCTATGTATATGAGAACTCTACCAGAACATATGAATGCTAACTGGTGCTGTAAGTCAATAGGTAACCAGGAAATAAGTGTAATGAAAACTAGAACTGGAGATACTAATTTCTGTTGGAAATACACTGCCTGGCCAAAAAAAAAAAAATTGCCACCTGGATTTAACTAAGTAAATAGGTAAGAGCCTCCTATTGGATAGTTACTGCAGGGGCGATTATCTTTCAGCTGGCAACAAGTTATTTAACCCCAACTGATGCAATAAGTAGCTTCTCATTTCTTAAACAACCATGTCAAAAGACACATCCCGTGGTCGTGGAAAGATGTTAGTCTGTTTGAGAAGGGTCAAATCATTGGCATTCATCAAGCAGAGAAAACATCTAAGGAGATTGCAGAAACTACTAAAATTGGGTTTAAGAACTGTCCAATGCATTATTAAAAACTGGGAGGATAGTGGGGAACCATCAATGATGGGCAAATCAGGAGAAGAAGAGAGGCAGATGAAGTGATGCACCCATCATGTCTAGTGCCTACTGTACAAGCCGGTGGGGGCAGTGCTATTATCTGGGGTTGCTGCACTTGGTCAGGTCTAGGTTCAGCAACATTATGTGCCCAAAGAATGATGTAAGCCGACTACCTGAATATTCTGAATGACCAGGTTATTCCTTCAACTGATTTTTTAAAATCCCTGATGGGAGAGGCATATTCCAAGATGACAATGCCAGGATTCATTGGGCTCAAATTGTGAAAGAGTGGTTCAGGGAGCATGAGACATTATTTTTTACACATGGATTGGCCACCAGACCTTAAACCCATTGAGAATCTTTGGGATGTGCTGGAGAAGGCTTTGCACAGTGGTCCGACTCTCCCATCATCAATACAAGATCTTGGTGAAAAATTAATGCAACACTGAACGGAAATAAATCTTGTGACATTGCAGAAGCTTATTGAAACAATGCCACAGTGAATTCAGTTGTTTAATAAAGGTATTTTGGCTGCTTTTAAACATTTAAATTGTGCCATTTTACTTTTTTTTACAATTTTTTTATACTTTTTATTACTACTGCCTGGTATCCCGATTTTATCACTTCAGTTGAGTATTACTCAAAAGAAATCCAAGGTGGGGATTATACAACTCACGCTTGATTCATTGAGCAGTCCGCCTGCTCAATTAAATGTGAGTAAACATCTTAAATTTTATACTCCTATTATCCTTTTACACCGTGAGCACTACCCGTTGTCTCTTTTACCCTTTTATGGTCTACATAAAAGTCTACATGCTGAGATATTCACACCTCTTCACATATCCTATAAGAAGGGATTGTACTGCTGTATGCCATTCATCCTAGAGCTGGTTTTAAACTCTACTACAAGTGAGTAGGACCATATCAGACCCTGTATTTTATACAATTTTTATAGGACATATTGCACTATTATCCTCTCTCTGTTTTCACATACAGATTCACACAAGTTGTCCCTATCCGGCTCTTGTTAGGAACACCCTTCCCTACAGACTGTTGGTTATCTTCCTGGCAAGTTGTGCATTTGGACTTTTTCTTTCTACTGATTGTGATTTGTTACCATCACCATTGCTATTGGACTCTTTTTATATATTTTTGATATTTTAACATTTTTTATATTTAATTAATTTTTTCCAGTATCTTTTTACCTAGTTTGTTATTTGGCGCAATCTCTCTCTGTTTATATTGTCTATTTCATTTGTCAGTATGGCTTAGAGGGAGCCCTACTTTAGGTTTGTTGCCCCCTTCATTTCATTTTTATAGTTTTGTTTTCTTTAGCGCTGTTTCCCCTACCCTGCTTTTTTTCCGCTCAACATTAAATTTAGAAAAAGAGAAAGAAAACAGCGCTAAATTGCCACAATAAAATTATAAGAAAGGCAGCAATCCTCAAAGGGGAGTCCCCAATAATCCCCTAATGATAACAGATAGCAAGAACAAACATAGATATAAGGATGCGCCTAAAACTTGATAAAATAAAAGACTAAATTAGTCAGATAAAATACAGAATAAAATAAGTAATAAAACAATAGTCCAATAAAATAGGCTTATCACAGTCCGTGAGGGTAGGTCCCACTTGTAAAGGAATATTCTTTAGGGTGTAGGTGGGATCGTATCTTCAAATGTTGAGAATTCAGCATATGTGGAGAAAAAAATAAAAACAGGACTCCAATGGCACAGTAAATCAGTGTATAAAATAAATATAAAGGTATAAAATCAGTCTTACTCACACTTTTCAGAGCTAGGATCAGCTCTGATATTGCTCGCATAAAGTGGAATAATCCCCACTTCAAGGATATATGGAGTAAATGTTGATTGTTGAATATCTGACGTGGGTTCAGCGTTCAATTTGACGTGATACGACCCAGAGGAAAAAATGAAATAAAATATATAGTGCTCACTGTATGTAATAAAATTAAAAGAAAGTAAAGTATACTACTCATGTAAAGTAGAGCAGACTCAAAACTGCTCAGTGAAGGCGCTCGGGTGGTATAATCCCCACCTATGGATTCTTTGCACTTCCTGCAGGGTGAGCCGTATACGTAAAAGCAATAAAAGAAAATATATGTAAAATCAGGTAAAGGAAAAAGCAAATGGCAATAAAGTATTTTATGCCAATAAAATATCTTTATTATAGAGTTAAGAACAAAATCTATTAATATCTAAACGCGTTTCGCCTTAACAGGCTTCTTCAAGTAGATAGTGGGAAAGAGCCCACTATCTACTTGAAGAAGCCTGTTAAGGCGAAACGCGTTTAGATATTAATAGATTTTGTTCTTAACTCTATAATAAAGATATTTTATTGGCATAAAATACTTTATTGCCATTTGCTTTACCTGATTTTACATACATTTTCTTTTATTGCTTTTACGTATACGGCTCACCCTGCAGGAAGTGCAAAGAATCCATAGGTGGGGATTGTCACGGCAAGGGTGTATAATTTATTATGACACTATGGAATATCATCTTTTAATGTGATTTCTTGTAGTAAATGGCACAAATTACAGAGATGCTATTGCTGAGGTCAACAGGGGTTACATCTTTTGAAGCTGGGACCCCCACAGAGGGCATATGACAGAAGGGGTAGTGTGAATGGCATAGGAATGTGAAAAGGATTTTACTGTATGGATGTGAAGTCTGCAAGGTGTGAGGTTCTACACTTGGAAAAAGTCTGAATGTCTCTTCATCCATTTGGCCTGTACTTTGTAAGTGGTGAGTAAATCTCTTTGATATGTAAATGCCATTAGCTTTGTTCTAGTATCATATCCAAAGGAAGGACAAAAACATTCATATTTACCCCCACAGAATAATAATTAAGCCTCATTTTTGTTATATTTGGAATGTGACAAGCGTCATCTTCTAACCAAGTCCAAACATGAGTGGCCTAACTTGACCCTAGGGAAAGGAATTGTGATGTCCGTCCTATTGGATCGTGGGTGGGACGTGCAACATGTCTATGGAATGGGAAAATAATAACAAATTTGTAGATGCAATTATTATTTCTGTGGCAGGTACAAAAAAGAAGATAGAGTCAAATGTTTTCATTTGGATTGACAGTGGTCTGGAACAAAGGAGGTGGTCAGTTATTATTTCTGTAGGTACGCCTTAACTCCACCCCTGGGCAAGACTTGATAAACCACAGGGTATATATCTAATGATCCTGAAGGGTGTTGGTGTACTTGCTTGGGGCCAAGATCTAATTTTGAGTGAGTCACCACGTTTCTTTGCCAGAGACCCCCTGGACAGAAGTTGTACTTTGAAAACCTAAGTGAGTAATTAGGACTTCTGTATTTTATCCTTTTTGTTTTTATCTGTTGTTGGTGTAAATAATTTGTTTATCATATATTTTTATATGCACTGTGACTATCTTTTGCTCATAATAAACATTCATTTATTAAGTTTTACCTTTGTCTGGTTAAGAATCACGTTACCTGAAGAGACTAGTTAGTATTTTTATAATTCCTTAAATATTGTATTAAGTAATATTTGGTGGGTTTTATTATTGATTTACCTGGGGGACCAAGGCACCCCATTTATAAATTGTCTTGGTGGTGGCAGCGTTAAAGTAGTAATAGTTATATTATTATGGTTATGTGTGGGTGGTGTTAAAGGGGGATTTTGTCATTATTTCTGGTCTAGTGCAGACAAATAGTGTACTTTAACCCTTTCACCACCACAACTACGTCACGCACACTCTTGGAGTAGGGTGCGTTCGTGACAGGGATTATACCACCTGAGCGCCTTCACTGAGCAGTTTTGAGTCTGCTCTACTTTACGTGAGTAGTATACTTTACTTTCTTTTAATTTTATTACATACAGTGAGCACTATATATTTTATTTCATTTTTTCCTCTGCGTCGTATCACGTCAAATTGAACGCTGAACCCACGTCAGATATTCAACAATCAACATTTACTCCATATATCCTTGAAGCGGGGATTATTCCACTTTACGCGAGCAATATCAGAGCTGATCCTAGCTCTGAAAAGTGTGAGTAAGACTGATTTTATACCTTTATATTTATTTTATACACCGATTTACTGTGCCATTGGAGTCCTGTTTTTATTTTTCTCGCCACATATGCTGAATTCTCAACATTTGAAGATATGATCCCACCTACACCCTAAAGAATATTCCTTTACAAGTGGGACCTACCCTCACGGACTGTGATAAGCCTATTTTATTGGACTATTGTTTTATTACTTATTTTATTCTGTATTTTATCTGACTAATTTAGTCTTTTATTTTATCAAGTTTTAGGCGCATCCTTATATCTATGTTTGTTCTTGCTATCTGTTATCATTAGGGGATTATTGGGGACTCCCCTTTGAGGATTGCTGCCTTTCTTATAATTTTATTGTGGCAATTTAGCGCTGTTTTCTTTCTCTTTTTCCATGGGTTCCACAAGACCTCTGAATGTGTCATGTGGTATGTGACATCAAGACTTAGCCGCAAATCTTTTAAGTCCTGCAAATTGCGAGGTGGGTCCTCCATAGATTGGATTTATTGTTTCAGCACATCCACAGATGCTCAATCAAATTGAGATCTTGGGAATTTGGAGGCCAAGGCAACACCTTAAACTCTTTGTCGTGTTCCTCAAAGCATTCTTGAACAATTTTCGCAGTGTTGCAGGAGGCATTATCATGCTGAAAGATGCCACTACCATCAGTGAACACCATTGCCATGAAACGGTGTACATGGTCTGCAGCAATCTATAAGTAGGTGGTACGTGTCAAAGTAACATCCACATGAATGACAGGACCCAAGGTTTTCCAGCAAAACATTGCCCAGGCATCATACTGCCTCTGCCAGCCTGCCTTTTTACCATAGTGCATCCTGCTGTCATCACTTCCCCAAGTATATGATGCAAACGCTATGCACCTGATCTAAAGCATGACATGATTCATCAGACCAGGCAATTAATGAACAGAAGTCATCATGAGTACTTTGACTGTCTGCATATAAGCAGGTGGCCATGGCCAGCATTACGTTTTAAGAAATTTGAGCTAAAGTAACTCTTCTGTGTGATCCTACTAGACGGGCTAGCCTTTACTCCCAACGTGCATCAGTGAGCCTTGGTCACCCATGACCCTGAACACGGTTCATTGATTGTCCTTCCTTGCATCACTTTTGTTGTTTTGGAGATGCTCTGACCCAGTCGTCTAGCCATCACTATTTGACCTTTTTCAAAGTCACTCAGATTTTTTTGCTTGCCCATTTTTCCTGTTTCCAACACATTAAATTCAAGATTTGACTGTTCGCTTGCTGCCTTATATATTTAACCCGTTGACAGGAGCCATTGTAATGATATAATCAATGTTATTCACGTCACTTGTCAGTGGTTTTAATGTTGTGGCTGATCAGTGTGTGTGTAAATATGTATATAAAACATACAAGATCCAGCGGACTCACTCTTTCACTATACAGCAATTTCAAAGCTCACAGAATGTAACAGTTTTTGTAAATACTGAATCTAGGCAAAAATAACAAGGGTTTAGTTACAGTTATGATCATACATTGCATAGGCCTGCCACAACGTCAATTTACCCCATTCTTGGCAGATCCTACTCTAGCATCCTAATACCTGCTCTTATGAAAATAACCCACTTACTTGGGGAATTCCTCCTCCTGGGACTCTTTGCAGTGCAAGGTTAAATAGGGCCCTTGAATGAGGCACCTGTGACAGGGAAGGGGGCAAAAGAGGAAATTGCACCAAATAAGAAATATTTTTTTTTTTTTGCAACAGTGCAGCTAGTATATTCAGGAAATTTAACCTTTTCTCTCTGTGCTATTTATCCTTCCTACAGAGAGGACAACTACTATTTTTTCAAGTTAGTATCATTAACCTTCTTACTGTCACAAAGGGGGTATTGTCTTGTAATAGTTGGCTGTTATGTTAATGTTAAATAGTGACATTATCTTGGCTTTGTAAAAAGGTACTATGTCAGATTGTGAAACTAAAGAGGGGGATTAAAGAGTGTTAATATATGGGAAGGGATAAAAGGCAAGTGTGTTCAGCTAAACGTGTCCATCAAGAGTGTTTCCAAAGGTTTATTCACTAACAATTGTACTATGTGTGGGTTGGGTACTTGGCACTTAGAGTAGAGGTTTCTCAGAACTGCTCCCTCTGAATTTTTAAATTATAACAGCTCACATCTATCTGAATTCCCTCCATCCTTTGTGTGTCTTTTCTGACTCACAGCACCTCCTTATGTATTTCTTCGTACTCCTCCACAACTTTTGGCATAGGTGACAGGCTTACGGTCTGGGAATAGGTCCTCCTTAAGCCGGCAGGTAGATCAAAAAATATTCCAAACATTTTCCTGCTTGGCCCTGTGACCCCTGAACTACTCAATGGAGCGTTGTCTGCACTACTGCAACACTTTAAAAAATACCTTTGCAGTCCCCCGGCACTTTGCAATGACTCAGAGCATCACAGCCTATGCTCTGGGTCATTAACGGTCTGCCAGACCTGCAAAGGAACTTTTACAGTTATCTCAAGTCTCTCCCACCAGACCACCAAGGAAGGTTCTTCACTGGACCACAAGTGAAAGGTAAGCAGGAGGGGGACAAACACACACACTTAGCCAACTTAGCACAGTATGGCTATTTATAACCAGATATTTTAAATATGATTAAACTGTTAAGAGCTCCCGACTGATTCCACTCTTGCAACTGTCATTAGTCTAATACTGTCTTTACCTTTTGTGTCACTTTACCCCACTCCCAATAGCATGTAAGCTCATTGAGCAGGGCCCTCAACCCCTCTGTTCCTGTGTGTCCAACCTGTCTGGTTACAACTATATGTTTGTTTGTCCACCCACTGTAAAGCGGAATTTGTTTGCGCTATATAAATAATAACATAATAATAATGCAAAATGTGATATATTTAATTATTTGATCAGTTCTGGGTTTTGGATTGTCCCTTTCAACAAATTAAATGTTCTTCCTTAGCGTGCATAGTCAGAAATCGATATTGTATATTAAAATAAATATTACTTTATAAAATGTAGTCATGCGGTGAGATCCACCACTGTGATTAGAGATCTAAGTCCATCTAAGTAGATGTCATTTTTCAGATTAGCCACAAATCAGTTTTTAATGCATAAAAATTTACTTCTCTACAGCTGTTATAATGACACCCTTAAAGTATGAATAAAATCGATCTTTGTCATTTTTCCTAGCAAAACCTTTCTATATTCATTCAACTCCCCATGATTTCTGTATACAAGAGATTTGTGTAAACAGGATTTCAGAGTGTCAGATATAATATAATATATAAATATATAGTAAAGAAACTTTAGCAATAATGTTTGGTCTTTTTTAACAAATAGGATTTATGTTTACCACTGCTGTTTTATCACTTAGCAAATATTGCTTTGTGGAAAGTTTCTGATTATGTCAGTAGTGTGAGCTCACTGCACTAACACTCTTACAGAAAATGTGCAATATGTGATGTGTATAGTGGTTAGTGCACAATTTTTTCAAATGCTAAATGTGAGCACAAATTTTGAGTGATTAGAATATTTTTTTAAATAATGTGCAGCAAAAATAAAAAAATATGTGACTTAAAGGATCACTATAGTGTCAGGAAAACAAACCCGTTTTCCTGACACTATAGTGCCCTAAGGGTGCCCACACCCTCAGTGTCCTCCTTCCTTGGCGCTGAAGGGGTTAAAACCCCTTCAGCAGCTTACCTTAATCCAGCACCAGGCTCCCTCGGTGCTGGTGACCTCTCCTCCCCCGCCGACGTCAGCTCCCGAGTGGAGTGGAATGCGCATGCGTGGCAAGTGCCGCGCACATTCAAACAGTCCATAGGAATGTATTTCTGAATGCTTTCCTATGGACGTTCTGCACGCTGGATGTGAATTTCAGGAAGACAGGTTAAAACCTGAGGGACCTGGCACCCAGACTACTTCAGTGATCTGAGGTGAGTATAGTAACCCTTTAAAAGTAAAACAGGACTATCAGCTAAATGGTAAAATTATACAGTGTTGTAAAAATGTTTGAAAATCCAAATGTGTGTTTAAAACCAAAGTGCTGTTTATAAAACAACTACAATCCCTTATAGTGATTTTATAGTAAAAAAAAAAAGTTATACATTTAAATAAATACTTATAAACCAGTATTGCAACTTGTAGCAAGTAAACCTAAAAAAAAGAAATTAAAGTGCAATAGTGCAAATCAATAGGACAATGCATTCTGAATTCATATATATGAATCCCACTCACAAGATAAGAGTGGTGTTGGTAATAATTTAGAATATCAGACTCAGGGAGGATCAATTCCGTAAAGTACGTTGGATCCCAATCACAGTAAGCTCACCCACATCAAAGAAAAAAATCAGCCGGTCGCCATAATCTTTTAATATGCTTTATTTCAAAACCAAAAACTTAAAACAAGAAGTGAAAAAACAAGATGTAGAATATGGGTCATGCACAGAGTGCAAATTATTTAGCAGTTGATCCAATATTCGGTGGTGATCTCTCCCACTGCGTCTTCGTTCACCTCTTCAATCTGGCAGAACTTGTTGCCTGACGCGATGCGTGAGAAAACCCCAAGAGGCAGGGCGAAACGCGTATCTTGACATCAGACTCCTAATTCTGCCAGGATTAAGATCCAGTTGCATACTCAGGGCAGAAGAAGGTGGTGACAGTACGTCACTGCCGGTAATCAGAAAATGGATCTAGCACCGCAAAAGATTACCAAGTATGAGGTGAAGGGGGATGATTTGGCAGAACAGTTAGGTGCTGAAGACTAAGGGAGGGGGAGAGGGAATAAAAAACAAATATTTCTCTGCGACGAAGCCACTTTTAATGGAGTCTCCACTAACTGCATTCATAAATAAAACAGGCAAAGCTGTTTTAATAGATCCAAAAAAAAAAAAATTTAGATTTTTCCTTAATGGGCATAAATCAAACATATTGTGACCTAAATAGAAATACAAGATATGATAGTGTAAAACATAAAAGCATCAGAAGAAGCCTTAGATGTTTCTTCATTGATGTAACATTGTGACATTCTAACCAAAATTACAATGGGGCACAATGGATCAAAGTCTCACCAAGGAGCAGATTTTGCATGTGGCCATTTTAGACGGCCATCTTGTAAATCTCCCTTCCTATGGAATATAGTTTTTGTGGTTGATTTATTTATTTATTACCTTAAAATAGCTTAAAAGCTTTCATTTTCCATGCAAACCAGACTTGATGATTGAGGTATAATTAAAATAGTAATTATAGCCATAATGTTTTATTTTTGACTGTTAGAGAAAAATAAAATGGTGGGGGGGAAAATGCTATTTAAAGAAACTGTTTGAAACGAATGTATTCAAGGCATATTAAATCCTTTAAGAAACCAGTTATTGATTTTTGCATGCTTTCATGTGTAGTCTAAGACATTTTCTTCATTTATTTCAGTCGATGGGAATAATACAAAATCATTGGAACGTGAAAGTTTAAATGAAGGCAATATTCTGAAAGTTGATTTTTAATGCGATAAATATTTGTAACGCTCCTAAGAAATCATTATGAGATGACTAATTACAGAGGCTGCCCAAGCACAGTAAAACGTAGCGATGTACAGGTTTTTTTTTGCTAGTACCGGGTTGATATTTTTGGGATGTGTCACAAATACACGCCACAAAGTGCAAATATGACATTTTGATTTGGATCCTTCACTGACTGTTAAGAACTAAAAAAAATAAAAGATGACCTACAGACATAATAACTCAAATGTCATTTGCTGCAGCCTAGTGGAACCATAACAATTTTTCATGATGTATGGCTTGCCCGAAGGCTTTAGCAACAGTGACCGTGCCAAAAATGACACCAAGTATGCTTTGCACTTACTCAACCATGATATCGGCCTGGAGCATTGGGAAATAAATGGGATACTGTGTATGTTTGGTCTAATAATAAGGGCAGCGTTGTGCTGATGTCCGTTTCGCCTGCCCGCTTGTTAATTTGAATTATGGATGTTTTGTGTAAGTAATTCTGAGGAAGAACGATGCAGTGGAATGTAAGGGGTTAAATATAAACAACATAAAAGTGATACAAACAATAATGTCTACATGTTACAATGTATATGTTCCATAATCACAGATTAATGGGCACATTTTTAGAATTGCTTCTTGTCTTTTGAGGAGGTAAGGGGTGATAAGAGAAAATATTTATTTAGATGCAAATATTGTTAGATTAAGGACTAAATGAACTAAGTAAAATGAGAGATAATATAGGCGCAATCCAAGGACGGAAAAGGAATGCCATGATTATGGTGAATTCCGGAATGCCATGTTTATGCTGAATTCCGTAATGCCATGATTATGCTGAATTCCGTAATGCCATGATTATGCTGAATTCTGGGATGCTATGATTATGCTGAATTCCGGAATGCCATGATTATGCTGAATTCCAGAATGCCATGATTATGCTGAATTCCAGAAATGCTATGATTATGCTGAATTCCCTAATGCCATGATTATGCTTAATTCCGGAATGCCATGATTTTGCTGAATTCCGGAATGCCATAATTATGCTGAATTCTGGGATGCTATGATTATGCTGAATTCCGGAATGCCATGATTATGCTGAATTCCAGAATACCATGATTATGCTGAATTCCGTAATGCCATGATTATGCTTGATTCCGGAATGCCTTGATTATGCTGAATTCTGTAATGCCATGATTATGGTGAATTCCAGAATGCCATGATTATGCTGAATTCCGGAATGCCATGATTATGCTGAATTCCGGAATTCCATGATTATGCTGAATTCTGGGATGCTATGATTATGCTGAATTCCGGAATGCCATGATTATGCTGAATTCCAGAATGCCATGATTATGCTGAATTCCAGAATGCCATGATTATGCTGAATTCCAGAAATGCTATGATTATGCTGAATTCCCTAATGCCATGATTATGCTTAATTCCGGAATGCCATGATTTCGCTGAATTCCGGAATGCCATGATTATGCTGAATTCTGGGATGCTATGATTATGCTGAATTCCGGAATGCCATGATTATGCTGAATTCCAGAATACCATGATTATGCTGAATTCCGTAATGCCATGATTATGCTTGATTCCGGAATGCCATGATTATGCTGAATTCTGTAATGCCATGATTATGGTGAATTCCAGAATGCCATGATTATGCTGAATTCCGTAATGCCATGATTATGCTGAATTCCATAATGCCATGATTATGCTTAATTCCGGAATTCCGGAATTCCACGATTATGCTGAATTCTGTAATGCTATGATTATGCTGAATTCCAGAATGCCATAATTATGCTGAATTCCGGAATGCTATGATTATGCTGAATTCCGGAATGCCATGATTATGCTGAATTCCGGAATGCTATGATTTACCTATGATGGAGGTAATTTAGTGCTCTTCAGTTAATTAACCCAAAGCTAGACTGATTCTATTCCATCCATAGTAAGACCAGGGCACGCCTAGTCCTCTTTGTCACAGTTCCTCCCAAAAGTCTCCTTATCCCGCGCATTTCTTCTGCAAATAAATACCAGGCAGTGAAATTCATATAGCCTTCAAAGGTAAAATATAAAACTAAACTATAGCGTTAGGAATATAAACATGTAATAATCCAGTTCTACCCATACTGATGATACATTCAATACATATGGTGCAGTAACTGATTACACTCATATTTTTGGTTGCATCTCTTATTTAAAGTAAAGGTTTGTATCTTGATTATGCCAGAGAAAAAAAGAAGATATTTCAGACAATTCCTGGATTACTTGAAGTATCTTTTTTTGTTTACGCTTTGTATATTTATAATTTAATGTATTATCTACATTACTGGCTTGTAATAAATCTCATCAGTTGTTATTTTGACAGAAGGCCCCCGGGGCCCACTCTTACCTTAATGGGTTAAACCGTTCTTGAATGGTTTAACCCCAACATTGCTTCCAGCACTGATCTCAACTCTCCCCAGACGGCATCCGGCTTCTGAAATTTCAGTTGCAGGAAGCGTAGAGTAACGCATAGACTCCCCATTCACAAAACTGCTTTGAGTAGAAACATACCTTTGTCAAACCAGTTTTGTGAACTAACATTTTATAAGCCAGGGGGGAATCAGAGGATCAGCACTAGAGGTGTTCAAGAACAGTTTAACCCCTTGAGGTAAGAGTAAACACAGGGGCCTCCTCGCACCATAACAACTCCATTTAGATTAAATTGTTATGGTGCCTTAAGGTGCCTAAATTGTCCCTTTAAGGTGCACCAGCAACTTTGCTAATATTCCTATAGGACCAGAGTTGGGAATTGTCTCTTGGATTGTCATTGTACCTTGAGGACTGGATTGAAAACCGATGATCTATAAAAGTCCTTAACAACAGATGTTACATCTCTTATAGAATGTCTCTTCCAGTATTGTGTTTTATCGGGTAACTATTATAAGTCCACTATCTGCTTGCATTTCTAAGTTCTGTCAATAGTATATAGTTTCCAGATTTCACGTTCATCCAGTGTACTTGTTCTATACACAGGCAAAACAAGAAATACCAAAATCCCTGCGCTTGCTAGAATCTCACAGAAACCTTTTAACACTGCACAAAAACAACAGTCCAACAGGTATAATTTACTTCCCTTGAGTGTTTGCTCCTGAGGACTTTAAATGTGAGCCATTTTCTTTACGCTTTTCTTTGTGCTTTTACCACAAGTGAGACACAAAGATATTTTGGCACTTAGAAAGGTTTCAGTGAGTAAAAACCTGTCATACGGCCCGCAAAGCCATCTGGACTTGCTATTGAAAAGGTTTGACGTGGTTATAGGCAAGATTTTATCGCGTCTGAGAAAAAAAAAAAAGTTTGCACACGGCTTACATCCTCGAAGGTTGATGTTAGGATTAGTGTATTTTGTATTTATTTCGATTTTTGTCTTTAAAAAAAAAAAAGAAAGAAATGACCAATGATGGAACGGCAGCAAGATATGAAGATATAAATCTTTGACGAAGGCTATGTCAATAATAGTAGAGGACAAACAAAAAATAAATTAGTTTTAGCTTTATTTTTTTTATCAGAAACTGCCGGACAGCGAAAGATTATTACATCAGTTTTCTGGCAATTTCTGAACAATGTTTTCTAAATGTTAATTGCCCAAACTCTGTTTGCGCAAACTGTTATAGTATACTTGAAAACAAGCGTTTTGTTTGTTTCCTTTAGAAGTGTTGCAACATTGTGTCTTTTCTACGTTTAACGGTGCAGTTTAAAAGACGCTTTAATATTTTAAACAAAGACTTTTGAGTAGATCTTTCAAATCATTAATTTATTGGTATATTTAAACAGATAAAAACAACAAAGAAATATTAAAATGACTAACAATGCCTTTATGGCAACAACAAAAATGTTCATATTATTATTATTATTATGTTATTTATATAGCGCCATCAAATTCCGCAGCGCTTTACAATGGGTGGAAGAACAGACATGTAGTTATAACCAGACAAGTTGGACACACAGGAACAGATGGGTTGAGCTTACATGCTACATGCGACATGCTAGAGGGAGTGGGGTTGTGACAGATCCCTCTGTCTTGAACTGAAACGACTGTATTTCTCATTCGTTTGTTTGATTCATGTTTCCCCGTTCCTGTGGACTCTATGCCGTTCCCTTTCTATGTACCGAATAAAACTACAGAACGGCCGGCCACCCAGTAGAGAAGTGTGTTGCTGGTTAACCTCTTGGCCCCATCAGAACGTTGAGGTTAACCGCAGACACCTTTTAATTAATACGGTAGTTGGGTGGCCGCCATTCGTATACCGAACACGAGGTCGCGGCCATTTTAAACACGCGAACGCACAGCGGTGTTCGACGCCCAACTCTTGAACTCAAAACGGATACATTTTGGCACGAACACCGCTGAAGCCGCCAACCTCCCTTCTTGTTCGGTAGAAAGTGCACGAACGGCCCTATATTTGGTAGTTTGTACCTGAAAACACCATACTCCAGATGGGCATCCCGTGGAGCCCATTTGTATGAAAACTGACTTTGTGATCACTTTGGCTCCACGGCGATTGGACTGTGTGCATAGGATCTGAGCGCTATTCTGTACTTGGGTGCGCTCAGATCCTAGCTATCTGGGGACCTGTTGAATGCCTGTAAAATGTACCAGTCATGTATTTTCATGCCTTTTTGTTATTTACATCTAAAATAGCGTTTAGGAATTACTTCACAATTATCTCCCTGAGCAGAGCAGAGGGTTCTGGGTAAGAAAAGGGGAATGGCTAAGTGTGTACCCTGTGATTGGTTGCTACAATGTCCTTGTCACAGTCTCCCATTTGGTCCCCTAGGGGAGGGTCCACCAGATGGTAGACTTGCATAAAAGCCGGGCATGTAGCCCTCATTAAACCAGATTCCTGCTGACCCTCAATACGGAGCTTTGTCTCGTCATTGGGGGGATTATTCGTATGGAGTACGTTTGTTCGGCTGTTTGGGAGAATATTTGATTCCTATGATTGCTGTTCGGCTGTTTGGGAGAATACTTGATTCGTGTGATTGCTGTTCGGCTGTTTGGGAAACTAATTGATCTGTACGGCTACTGTTCGGCAGTTTGGAGCGCTCAGTGGCTACCTCTACGTTCGGTAAGGGAACGTCCTATACGGCTGTTACCCCTCTCCTACTGGGGGAGCCGTAACAGGGGTAAAATGACACAAAAAGGTAAAATGACATAAAAAGGTAAAAGGTATATCATACCAATGGTTGTCCCAAGTTGATTAATGGTTATTAACAATAACTGAACTCATTATATTTTCACATAGTACGCAGTAGCTATCTATCTATCTGCGTATAAGCAGGGGAAATTGAAAGCTGAAAAAAATGTGTCATTGGGGCCTCAATATTATTATTATTTATAAAGCACCAACAAATCCTGTTGCGCTGTACAATAGGTGGACTAACAGACAAGTATTTGCAACAAGACAAGTTGGACATACAGGAACAAAGGGTGTTGCGGACCCTGCTCAAACAAGCTCACATTCTGGAGGGAGTGGAGTAAAGTGGCACAAGAGGTAAGAGTAGGATGTATTTCATATATGGGAAAAAGTAGTTTACTAGAATAGTTTACAGTGAAGAGTAAGTCTTATTGAATGACACAGTTGCAGGAGAGGAAGCGGGGTGGGTTACCAAGGTGCCGGGATGGAAAGATAACAGATTCATTGATATGTTTTCTTAAAGAAATTAGTTTTTGATGATCTTTGGAGAGAATGGAGACTGGTTGAGAGTCTAACGGAGAAGGGAAAGGAGTTCAGCCGGAATGGCGCAGCCCTAGAGATGTCTTGAAGGTGAGAGTCAGAGGTACTAGTACAAATGGAGAATAGACGCAGGTCTTCAGCAGAAAGTAGGGGCCTGGATCGGACATACTTGTGTATTAGTGAGGATAGGTAGGCAGGAGCAGATTTATGAAGAGATTTGTAAGCAAGCTCCAGAATTTTATATTGAGCCCTAACTCATACGGGAAGTCAGTGTAAGGTCTAACCGTGGGGGGAGGCGAGGGAGGTGCAGACAGAAAGATGGGTCTCGTTACCACATTCATTATAGACTGTAACATGGCAAGCTGGGAACACAAGAGATCACTGAGAAGTGGATTGCAATAGTCAAGGCAAGATTGGATAGCTGCATGGACCAGCACCTTAGCCGAATCAGATGGGGTGGATGCAAGCTATGTTTTTGAGATGGAAGTGTCAAGATTTTGCAAGTTACTGGATATGAAGGGTGAAGGAGAGGTTGGAGTCAAGGAGAACTCCTAGGCAGCAAGCCTGCGAGAAAGAGCTGATGGAAAAGCGATAGTTTTAGAAGGAGAAAGACACAGAAGTAGCAACACTTGAGGGAGGAAAGACTAGTTCTGTTTTGGATAGGTTAAGTATGAGGAAGTGAGAAGACATCCAGTTAGAAATAGCAGAGAGGCTGTCAGAGACACAAGTCAAGAGGAGCTGGAAGAGATCAGGAGAGGACAGATAGATTTGTGTGTCATACGCATAGAAGTGATATTGGAATCCAAAGGAGTCAATGAGATTACCAAGGAAGGCAGTATAGACCAAGAACTGTGACAGGACAGAACCTTGGGGAAGGCTAAGTGGTTTGACCTATTACTGGGAAATGGGTCCAGGTTACATAGTCTGTAGTGGTTTTGATGCTTGGAGTAACCTTTTAACACACAAAGTCCATCTGAAGTGGTTGGGTGGATGTTGCTTATTTTTGAAGCTGTCTTGAGTACGGTCCCACCTTATAGGATACAACCCTGTACTGAATTGCTATTCACTATATGTGGAATATATGTGGATTTATTTATCATTTCTAACATGTGCTAGCCCTGTTAATGTGCTATATAAGCCCTTAGACAGATAGAAATCCCTTGAGGGTTCCCATAGTTCACCAAGTGTGTATATATTTTGTACATTTATTCATATGCTTAGATACATACATAATTATACTGTACATGCATGTAGAAGTGTGTATAGCTGCTTGCAATAAACCCTGACAATGTTGCATGTAATACTCACTTAATGAATATCAATATCAATATCGAAGAATCATTTTGAAGTTAATATTGTGTCTGAATCCAATAATACGGGGAAAGATTCCTTGCTGAACTCTCACCTTTAAACCCTACCCTGCAGAGATGAACACGGATTGGCTAGAGCTGCAAATTTCAGCGGAGAAACTGCTTCAATCCATAACCTCCTGTACGCTTAAAGACAAGCCTGGGGTGTCAAGCTACTGCACTAGAATAGATATTAAATTAACACAAATGGACTTTCTTTATCTACATAAAAGCTCTGTAAAGGCATTTCCACAGGGCAACAGAGCTGAGGTTGAAAAATATTGCTTTGTCTATAGTGCTAAAATTTACATTTGAAATTCATGTTCCAGACCTCCCTTAACAACATATTGAGTCAGTTTGAGGGTAAACAATGTCCTTTTATCATCTGTCGTGCCTACAAAATGAAATGACACAGTCAGCATTCGCAGTTTACAGAATAAATGTATACTTGTCAAAGTCATTATAGGTGAAAATATCTACATATAAAAGTGAGCAAGTCGTATAATACTAACACACAGATTATCATATAACAATGTTTTATATATATATATATATATGCAAATGCTTGCGCTGTTTCTACCTAGCCATCACAACGCTCTATAGCTCTCTATAAGAACACTTGGAAAACTGCTAATAAATTTTTTCAATATAAAAAGATCAGATACATCCATGGAGGTGCAGAGGTGAACCCTTGTGCTTCCAGAATGCATTCATTAAATTGGAATAAATTCTATTATTGTTCCTTCGAATCTCATCCGAATACCAGGTGCCCCATTTAATTTTTTTGTGATGATGCTTAGTTTGGGAACAGCCTCTAAATTCTGATACTACGCCCAAGTTTGTCTGTATTTGAGTCATTTTATATATGTTTCCACCCACTTTACACATATGCCGCAAGTCAACATAGCGGGTGGGTGAGTGGCACATGCAGGGACGGCCTTTGGCTTTTAGACACCCTGAGCACAAAATATTCTCAGCGCCCACCCCACCCCGTCATCCAGGTATAGTGTGTGTATAGGAGTGAAGTGACTGTATAGGGGATATGTATGCTATGTGTTGGCTGTGTGTGATATTTGTAATGGGTGTATTAACTGTATGTAATGTATTGGTTGTATGTGATATTTGTGCTGGGCTTATTGCCTGTGTGTGATGGGTATTTAATTCAGATAACAATATGCATTCAAGCCTGTGTGAATGCAGGTGTATATTTTTGCAGAGATAAAATGATGCACAGTTATACATATACACTTATCAAATACACCACATGCACACAGTTGCAGGCAGATAGTCTTAGAAAAACACAGGTACAGGCAGTAACACACATACACAGTTACAGGCAGATAAACACACTCACACACAATTACAGGAAGACAGACACACACAAACAGGCAGGCATCCCCACACACACAGCCACACATATGGTCTGACTTACACACACACACACACACACATACATGCAGACAGCCACACACACAGGCAGACAACCACACACACAGGCAGACAGCCACACACACCGACAGCCACAAACATACACACAGGCAGGCATCCACACACACACACAAACACACACAGGCAGGCAGTCACACACAAACAGCCACACACAAACACACAAGCCGACAGCCACACACACACACACACACACAGGCAGGAAGTCACACACAGACAGCCACACACAAACACACAGGCAGACAGTCACACACAAACACACAGGCAGACAGCCCCCCCAACACACACAGGCAGACAGTCACACATAGGCAGTCACACACACACACACACACAGCAGACAGTCACACACAGACAGCCACACACAAACACACAGGCAGTCACACACACACAAACACACACATTAAGGAGGTCACACACAGAGAGCCACACACAAACACACAGGCAGACAGTCACACACAAACACACAGGCAGACAGCCCCCCCACACACACACAGGCAGACAGTCATACATAGGCAGTCACACACACACAGGCAGACAGTCACACACAGACAGCCACACACAAACACACAGAGGCAGATGGCAACACACACAGAGAGGCAGACGGCAACACACACAGGCAGACAGTCACACATAGGCAGTCACACACACATATACAGGCAGACAGTCACACATAGGCAGTCACACACACACACAGACAGACAGTCACACATAGGCAGTCACACACACATACACAGGCAGACAGTCACACATACACACACAGGCAGACAGTCACACATAGGCAGTCACACACACACACACACACACACACACACAGGCAGACAGTCACACACACACAGTCACACACACAGGCAGACAGTCACACAGTGGCTCTTTAAGCTCCAACCCTGCTGCACAGTAAGCTCCGCCGCGCCACAGTGTTACTTCCACCCCCGCCGCAATTTTTGAATTTTTTTTATTTATATCGGCGGTTATGTGTGAGCTGTGTCGGCCGCACGGCGCCCCCTGCTTCAATGGCGCCCTGTGTGGCCGCACAGCTCGCACACCCCTAAGGCTGGCCCTGGGCACATGTACTGTTACAGAATTATTCAGTAACGTGAGAATTGTTCAGAATTCGAAGTGAATTCAATATAAATTTCAAATTTAAAGGTAAACTATAGTGCTAGGAATACAAAGTTGTAATCTTAGCACTACAGTACCCTCTGCCCTACCCCTCCCCTCCTCTCCCTTGCATCCCCTTACCCTTTAACCGATAAGGGGATAAAACCACTTTTCTGATTCCATCACTAGTGTCTTTCTATCCTGGGTCAGGCACCACCTCCGCTCCTCCTTGTCTGACATCAGGCAGACCTGATGCGCATACAATGCCTATGGTGTTTTAGCTGACGCTGGATGCCCTCATGCAAAGCGTGAGGACGTCCAGCATCATTTAGTTAACCAAACGTCTGCTAATAACCCGGATAGACAGCCACTAGAATTGGAGTAAACTCTGCAAGGTTATTATTGCAGTTTCTCAATACCTGCCAAGTTAAGGGGACAGAGGCACTGCACCCAGACCACTTCAATGAGATAAGGTGTTCTGGGTGCGTGCCCTTTAAGGCCTAAGTCGTCAAATTGGAAATATACCTGACTTGGAGAACTTTTCCAGATCAACTATTTTGGCCTTAAATCTAAAACTTCACTTTGCATTCCTGGCAATTCACAACATTTAGTAAATAGCCGTGCATGTGTCATTTATCAATCTATATATCTTACACATAGCACCGAGTAAACATTATTATAAACAAGCCTAGTGCAATGTTTGTTTAAGGGATGACAACATTCTACTTTATTTAAGTCAATATATAATACGCCCTGCAAAATAAGATGAGAGTAATGTATTTTCACAATATATATTAATTTATTCAGTATATTGCATATTAAATAATGTTAAACCGCATTCCCGGAACTATAGATCAATGCAGAGAATGTGATATTAGAGAGGCATTCACTACAATAACATTCTATTCTGAATGGTAAGTTAAGGACACGATTTAAGCAAAAAAAAAAAAAGCAGCCATTCCAATGATATTGGATTTTTTATTTTTTTCCCCTTTTCATTTCTGTAAGGGTTCATGCTGTCTTTTAGCCTAATCGTTGTGGATTTCCTGCTGCAGCGATGCTAATGGCCTGATTCTTGATTTGTCGGGGCATATGGCAATCTGCTTTTCATGCCATTGAAGTGTTGGGTCTCTCGTCAGGTTTCAAATTATCTGGCAAGACTTTGAAAAGTTTGATAAGAGCTAAACTTCACAGCAACCTTGTTTTACCCAGGAACAAATCACTGAATACAGAATAAGTTTTAAAGCAGGAGAAATTATGTTGCCGTAGCTGATACAATACATTTTTTTTTCTTTTTGAAAGATTTTCCTTCCTTTAGCATTGCTACTTCTCCATTTTTTGAGGATAGGTGTATATAGAAGGCTAGCAGAAATATAGGCATTTCTTATAATAATGTCCATGAATAAGAAAAAAACAAAGAAACACATCAGGGTAGTATCATTTGCCCCAAGTGATCCGTGTATCCATGAATCAAACATTGTTACCATTTCATGACGGACATCTGCACTCAATCAGAACCTATTGACCATTCAACTGTTGTGATATCAGCTTCTGATAGCTGTATGAGCAATGAAGAAGGATCATATGCGTTATCTCTGGGGGGTTTTGTTGTTGTTGTTTTTTTAGCAATGACATTCTTTTATTTTTATCAACTTATTGTTTGTAGTTACATCTTTGTTTTAGCCCTACTGCTGCTACCTTCTTTTTTGTTTGTTTGGAAAAATCATGTTGTGAATGTATAAAAGAACTGCCCAGTAATTAACCCAATAATTAGATTAGAAGATGTAAGTACATACCACGTACAATATCTATCGTATATAGCTGCTAAATTTGGCAGAAAGAGAGCGTGAACTGAAAACTTTCTCCCCAATTTTATTAAATCTTAAAACCTTTGCAATGTGTCTTTGTAGGTTATTTCCTCCTTTAAAATTGTAGCATTTGTGTATTTGTTAAAAAAAAAAAAAATTAAACAATAAAGAAAATTGTTCACATCCATCTTTGCTCATATTTACCAAGGGTTCCAATATTAGTGGAGAGCACTGTGATACTCGTAAAAGCTGTAAGTCTGTTTTTTTCTAAAACGTTTGTTTAAAGATTATGATTGTGACTTGCCACATATATGCAATGGACAGGGAAGTGAGTTGTGTCTGTGTGATAAGTTGTATCGTAGTCCCAGGTCGTGATGGAACCAGTTGAGGACCAGGTGACAGCAAGCCTAAGTAAGAGGGAATCTCTAAGGACAAGGAGAGGACAGTGAAATTTCATCATGGCATCTGCGCTAGGAATGCATTGGGATGATGCAGCTAGAGTTTAGCTACGTAGACATTGTAATTTGACAACATGAGGCTCTATACTGGACATAGAGAGTACTTAACAACAACTCATGGCTTTATACATATACATCGTATGTTGACATTGTACATTGTTTAGGACCAGAATGGTATCTCCATATCCCGTAATCTCCATAAATAATCTAAAGTCTGTTTGTGTTACGCACTTTTTTTTTTGAAGATGTTTTCTCCATTATTTCGGACCCAGAATCAATTTTGTTTGCATTACACACTTTCTTTTTTTTTTTTTTAACTTGGTACAGTTTTATAATTTCTTAAGCCTTTCTCTTTTATTTCTCTGATATTTAAAATAGTCTGAAATTCTCTTAGGCTGAAATACAAATGTGGGATTTTCCTGTTAAATAACAGGTGTTTAATACCAGTAACTTACTCAAACATTAAGAAACTTCAAAGAACACAAAATAGCAAATCAGTGTTTCTTTTTATCTCTTTTATACAATTTGTCCAACTTATATGCAAATCTAACCTTTCAGAAATTTTATCCAATAAACCCAGAAGCAGAGATTCAACAAAAGAAAAAGTGTTTACTAAAAAGCTTCTGTTCATATAATCTATTGATTTAATATCTTTGTGACAAGAGGAGTTGAATGCCAGTATTACCATTGAAAAAGCACAATGCATTTATTTTGTATATACATTATTTAGCATAAAGTAGTGTACATTGAGCAAAACTGATCACGTCTAGTCTAGATTCCTGCTGACTATTTGCATTTACGCCATTTACTGGACCAGAGGAGAAAGCAATGATGCCTAGATACCTTTATTGGTGATAAATTTGAAATGCATCATTGTTCCAAAGTGATTTATTAGACATGTCAATTGGAAAAGTTATTATTCAGCAAAATTTGAACCTTTAAAAAAATATATATTTTTATCCCAAAATAGCTATATATGTACTAAAATAAATATCTTGACCTATTTAGGTCCCAATCCCAGTACAAAAAAATGCAAAAAACAATAAGATCGCTATTCCTGTTTGGAGAACGTTCTTAAAGATGCACGGGCGTCACATCACTTACAGTTTGACTTGGTCCACGCATGTTCTGGGATCGTAGGCATGACATGGATGAATCAAATCACACATGATGGTATTTAAACTTCTCTGGCCCCATTTACTGTGCCCTATCATGGTTTCTGTTCTCGGTACCATTTAGCTTGTTAAATAGTTATATTTCTGGTATTGACCTTGACTTTGTTCTGGACCCTGAGTTTCTCTTTAAGGTCTATTGATATACCGTGTACCTCACTCCAACTAGTTCTCATTTTCACTGTCTCTCTGCTATGTTAGGCTTGCATTTGACTATATTTCCTCTCTATTATACGTTATCCAGCCACTTTAGTAACCGACCAGTTATATATTTATTTTAGACTGTTACTGCTATCCTAGACTCCGGATATTCCTCATGACAAGTATGAGTTTAATTGAGTAAGAATTAAACATGGAGTGTGCAATAGGGTCAGAATAAGAATGTTTTTATCCTAAAAAAGGAAAACTTGACTGTACAACAACTCTCGTCACACTCAAACCATTGTTTATATACATCTCATATCATCCTACCT
>OW240912.1:137007609-137037470 GCA_933207985.1 Pelobates cultripes
GGACTATTTGTCTTATGAAGGTTTCCTACACCTGACCAGCGGAGGAGCAAAGTGTGCTTCGTTTCCGGTGATCAAAGCACTTTTCCCACAATTCTCCCCTTTCCTCCCCTTTTCAGTACTCCCGAACGTCTTGTCACTTAGGACGAAATTTGGTAGTTTCGCCGGCTCGCTAAGTGACGTTCGGGAATACTGAAAGGAGGCTTCGCGGGAACACGTGGGAAAGGTATGAATTGTGGAAAAATTGCTCTGACCACTGGAAATAAAGCACACTTTGCTCCTCCACTGGTCATAGCTGGTCAGGCGTACGAAACCTCCATAAGACAAATAGTCCCTACTTTGTCCTATGTTTTAAAGAAAACTAGAGCAGACAGGAAGAAATGAAGAACAGATCCTGACAGAGAGAGAGAAGAGGAACGAGGCAAGTTCGGCATGACAGTGCCGCTTTAATGTTGAAATGTTCCAAAGAAATTTGTCTGGTATGCATTTATTTTGGTGTTTGGAAATTAATGGAGGTTCATATATTCCTATAATCATTTGCTACAATTTTCATAATAGTAAATTCTAATAGCATTAGATTTCATAGCCAAATTCTAATGTCTGTATAACAATGCTAAATGTGAGTATTGAATATTTACCGTATTTATCGGCGTATAACACGCACTTTTTCTCCCTGAAAATAGGGGAGAAATCGTGGGTGCGTGTTATACGCCGGCCCTTTAAATTCTGCAGCCGCCTGAGCGCTCTGTTAAGAGCACTCAGGCGGCTGCAGTTGGTACTCACCTTCCCTGTAGCGTGGCCGAGCCGCTCTGCAGTCCGCGGTGGGCGGCCGGACTGATAGGAAGGTGCACGCTCAGTGTGCACCTTCCTGTCAGTCCGACCGGGTACAGGAAACAGAAACTCCTGTTCCGCGCGGAGGCGCTTGAGGCGCTTGCGTGCTTCTCACTGTGAAAATCACAGTGAGAGCACGCAAGCGTCCATAGGAAAGCATTGTAAATGCTTTCCTATGCGACCGGCTGAATGCGCGCGCGGCTCCTGCCGCGCGTGTGCATTCAGCCGATGACGTCGCGAGCAAGGAGGAGAGGAGGAGTACAGCTCCCCGCCCGGCGCTGGAGAAAGGTAAGTGTTTAACCCCTTCCTTTCTCCAGAGCCCGGCGGGAGTGGGACCCTGAGGGTGTATAACACGCACCTCATTTTAAGAAGGAAATTTCAGGGGAAAAAAACTTAAAGGACCACTATAGTGCCAGGAAAACATACTCGTTTTCCTGGCACTATAGTGGTCCTTTAAGTTTTTTTTCCCTGAAATTTCCTTCTTAAAATGAGGTGCGTGTTATACGCCGGTGCGTGTTATACGCCGATAAATACGGTAATCCTCAAAAATACAACTTGCCTAATAATTCTGCACTCCCTGTATTTATCTCTCTGCAGACACGTACTGTTGGCATTGTGGTCTAGCCTCAGGCATTGTGATACATATCTTCGTGAATTGCATACACCTATGTCAATTTTAGATTGATATACAGTCTAAGATAAAATAGGTAACCAACTACTTCCTTCCTTTGAAACATGAGGTCATCCTACTGAATATGTTTGATTCACATAAACACCACCCTGGAAAAACTCTTCTGCTGTAGATCACCTCTACAGGTGGAAATCTACTCAACCACCTACCATGGAAGCAGTCCTTTCTAGACTTTGGGATACCCAGAGTTATGAAGGAATGTCTTTCAAACTATTGGGTGATAGTCGTTGTAATAAGTGGGGGGATGTGATTAACAGCCAAACTGTATGCCAATGAAGTGTTATTGTGTTCTAATACAGGGATTCAAGCCCCCATTCTACCCTTAGGCAATAATGGAGTCCTCTGTGAAGCACATGGCCTTTCACCAGGCAAAATCAGTTGAGTTGTTGATAAACTCCTCCTCCATTCCCTTCCAATGCAATACCCCTTCCCCCAGGAGGCACTCTGGTTCTGTTACATCCTAAGGGATTGACTGAGGGAGGTGTGTCCAGCAGAAGGAGGGACTAACCTGTTTAAAGCCCTGTGAATAGCACATTCTCTCTCTTTTTGAATTACCTCTCTTCACCTTCTCTCTCCTCTCTCCCCTCTCCCCACTATACACACCCTCTCTCTCTTACTCTCAGCTGCTGATCAATGGAGTGGTAACTGTATCACGTGTCTATGTCTGTTTTGCTATGTTAATTTAGCCTACTTTCCATTCAGTCAATGATTAGTTTTAGTAGCAACATATACTAGCCTATTTCAAATGTATATGTATTGTTTATTTGTTTGATTAGCCTTTATTAATAAATATTATTGAATTGCCGAAAGCAAGGAGTGTGGACTCTGACTTTACACTCGGTTTTTAAGTTATTATTTTAAGTTATTATTTTTAGTTATTAATGTTATTATTAATTCCAAGTTTATTCCAACTTGCGAGTTAAACGTTTATTACAGTCGTGTTTTATTTCCAATCAGAAATAAACTAACCTAAAACCAAAAGTGCAGATAGAAAGCTAAACAGAAAACAGGAAGGACAACTTGTCCCTGCATTAGTGTGTAGTTAGGCACACTTAGCATATGCCTGATAGGTGGCATGCTCTCTATCTGTTCATTACATATGTGGTTGTAGCCAACAACTCACAGGAACTGAATAGGGTGATAAATGTGTATGGTATGGTATATTGTAATGTAAACCTAGGTGGCTAAGACAAGGGTGAATGTGACATGGCAATGAGTATGATCAGAGCATTCTCCTTAAAGAGACACTTTCAGAACCAAACAAATTAAAGTATTGCTCCATTAAAAAATAACAACTTAATAAATATACCCCCATTAAAAATATGCATGTCATTTGTTTGCATGATTTGGTGGTATTTGCAGTATTGGCTTGCAATAGCTACAGATCCAGTATCTGCAACTACTGCAAGCCATCTACTTCATCCTCAGCACAGAATTTCTGTGGTTGTCCAATCAGAGACTTCTCAGTGAGCTGTATGGCAGATCACTGAGAAGTCTTTGCAAGGCACGTGCTAATGTCAATCACCTGAGTTTAGCTTCTCAGAAGAAGTAAGAGGAGCAGCTGCCAGAGTGTGAGCTGAAGAGGTGTAACAAAGTTAATTTATAAATGTTCTATTTTCTATAAAATCACACAGCCTTCCTACACACGTCCTGAAAAATAATAATTTGTTTTAACTTCCCTTATTGCACAGTATGATTAATTTAGAACTTCTTATACCCTGCTCATTAGATCATTCGAATTTAATGAACTGAGCAGGAGATTAAAACTTCTAATTTAAACACACTATGTTGTAAAAATGAATTATTTTTTTCTCAAATGATGTGTGAGTCTCAGTAAGGGGAGATGTGGCTAGGGCTAAATAAAAAAGAGTTATTTAACCTAAACAGCAAAAGAAATGAGCTTGTATACCTCATGGGCATGATCTATACTGTACACCAAAACCATTTTATTATGCTGAAGTTTTTTTGGTGCTTAGAGAATCCCATTAACAATAAGTCATTGAAGAAAAGGGGATAATCAGGTAGCCATATATCTGCTGGACATTTCTGCTTATCAGTTTTGAAGGCTCTCTGGTAGGGCTCAAAACTCTTCCTAGGAATTCTTCAAATTCATATACTGGTGGTTCTTAAGATTATCTATATAAAGGAGCTCAAAAATGTCCACTTGCCCACTAACCATGGTGGATGAAAATTATGAAAATCACTCCTTGTGAGTATGCCATGTACCTTCCAGGCTTGCAGTAGTGTGTGACCTACTAGGCCTGACTAACACAACATTTTGAGCTTTGCTCTGTAATATAAATTCCTTTATTTTTTAACTGGTGAACATTAACTATACATACTTTCAATCAGCTTAACAGCCTAACATGGGGCAGAACAGGTAACATGGAGGCAGTCAGCAAGGTAGATGGATTGATGGATTCACAACTAGCTTCAGTCTAGTTGGGATTAGTATGATTTGTTTGCATTCCTGCGTACACTACATTTATATACATTATTATGTGAAAATGGGGTTTGTAAGTTAGTGCCTACAGCAAAATTTGTCTGTAGGCATGGCTGCTAAAATCACTTCCCTGTTTTGCTGCTCAAAGAGTACTCATTATTTCTGGAACGTGGATGCCTTTAATCTTTTAACACACAAGCCCTACTGTTCAGGCAAGTCTATAGCAAGCACAACCAGGTTGGTTTTCACAGATACAGAATCACATCATACTGTCAGTATTACATCTAGTTGGGCTAGCAAATTATTCAATCTTCAAGAAGATATTGCTCGAATAGATTTCAAAATTCATTTGAAAGTTTGAGATTATCTCAAAATATTTTTCCACACAAGGTAAATGAATATCCTTAATTTGCATGAATAATGCCTTAATACTATTGTTTGTTGCTGTAACCTTTGTGTACGATTTTCAATTTTTTTTAACATAAAAAAAGTTGTTACATAAACTTTGGTTAATTATGAAATATAACCTCAATGTGCTCTAGATGTACTCATGTGTTTGACTTGTACGGTATGTTTTTCAGAGGAATACTACTGAGCTAGCAGGTTTAGTGGGTTATCAAGATAAACACACCGAAACCTCAATGCATACAGTACATAATGTCTCATGCTGCCCTTTGTTTTACTATAATTACCCAACACAACAAAACCCTATTTGAGAAAAAGAGAAAAAAACATGTAATTATACAAAGAGTTTTCTCTCCAAACAGACATTATGGAGCCAAAAAGATATTTACGATTTTAGTGCACAAGATATTAGGCATTTTACAGAAGCATTTTGTCTCTTTCAAATAGAATTTGTAACTATCAGTTTTATTTACTAATTTACAACTGAGAATGGAAGGGAAATATGATTTTATAGGTTTCTACTATCAGTCATACTTTATAGTATGTCAGAATGTTTTATTGTTCTACTTTGAAGTTGAAAAATGTCAACTAATAAGGATTAAATGTATGAATAAATTAAACTCTTATCAGTTATGTAAATACTAAGAACTCATTAACAATGGAAAATTCTTTGGAAAATTGCCACAACAAAAATACTTCTCTTTCCTGTAACTTTAATAGGACTGTAACAAAAAAAAAAAGTACAGGACAATCAGTCACCTAAGCTACTTCATCTCATTGAAGTGGCATGAGTGCAATTGTCCTGTCCTTTTGGAGAAACTGCAATGTTTACATTGCAGAGTTAAATACACCTCTAGCAGCTGTTTCCCTGATATCCACTAAAGGCACATCCGCGGTGCTGACAGAGTAAAACTCGGAAATGTGATGGGGAAGCCCCCAAAGGAAATCATTTATTTAATGCTTTTTATATGGGGAAGCTTGGGTGCACTTGGAGGAACTGTTGTTCTTGGGAGTCTTAAATAAATTATATAGACAATATGACTAATATATTTTATGCAGTTAGTCTAAAATAAAATAATAATGAGAATCAGATTAGAAATAAACTAATTGTGTAATTCAACCAAGGGATGGAGGTCTTAAACTGTATGGGGTCTGGCTTTGGTAGCTGTAGACTGGAAGGGCAATATAAATAATACCCAGCAATCCCAGTATTATTTTAATAAGGACACAGCCACCATCAGGAAAAGACATAACTAGCATAAGGAATTTTTATTTAATTTAAAAAATTTTTTTTTTTAAATTAAGGTCAAGATGCAGGATTTTTTTAAGGCCTTTATGCAATCAAAACATTTTCCCGTGTTATGGGTATCCTGTAAAAATGGATTGCTGAAAATTACTAAATATGTCATCGCTCAGATCATGGACTATACATGTATTACTGCTGAACTCATCTTAAAAAGGACATCCTGGAAGGCAAGGATGTTAACCTGGTTTCACTCCTTATTGCCTCCCAGGATGTAATTGAGAACAAGATATATGAATATGGGGATAGTTCAGTGATGCTTAAAGTGAGAGACTGCCTGAATTTGTCCTGGCTTTCGGGATATATAGGGATTATTATTTTTCAGTTTATCCCGAAAAGAAAGAACTGGATGTGTACATGCATAAGCTAATGGATCTGGGGTACGGTGTTATGGCTTTCTACGATTTCCACCGTTCTTTTTTGCCAAAAGTGGGTGCAGCTCTGATTCAGTTCAACTTCTGTATGGATTGGAGTACAATGGACACTGAGTTATTCTGCAGACACTTTGCTGGCCCCAGAACCCCGGCTTGTGCAGTTTGCCCATCCACTTCTCACTCCATAAACATGTGCCCTAATTCGGCAGAAGTCTCACAGGCCCAATCAGTTCCTTGTTTCCCCCCCAAAGTCTACCAAGATAATCAAGGATAAACTGGGTCAGGACATTGTGTTTTTGGGCAAATCACAAATCTGCAATAACTTCAATGCGGGTACCTGTGGTTTAAGCATGTAGACTGTTGCAGATTTGTTCTCATTGTTTCTGGGCACATGCCAAATCCATGTGGCGAAAAAAAATGTACCCTAAACCCTAACTCACTAGTATTGATATTGTTTGATTTTCTGAACTGTTAACAAGCCATCCTTCTCAACACTTAGTTCACATTTTAGTTGAGGCATTGTCACGGGGGTTTCACACAGGTATCATTTACTTGCCATCGGGTACGCTTGAATGTAACAATTTACAGTCAGCCCTAGCAGATCCAGACTCGGTAGACAAACTGATAAAGACTGAGTTGGAACAGGGATTTGTTCTCTGCCATTTAGGTCCCTTTCACCTCATGGAGAACAAATCCTCTTGGGATAGTCACTGGCAAATCTTCTCAGAAAAGAAGATTGATCATTGACCTATCGGCACCACATTCCTCCAAAGTTCCTAGTCTAAATTCTGTCATACCCTCAGAAGAGTTCTCTTTACAATACTCCATCATTGACAATGCCATCTGGGCCATTCCCCAGGGCCGGCGCGTCCATAAGGCGGCACAGGCGGCCGCCTTAGGGCGCGCGGGCTCTGGGGGCGCACTATTTCAGTGACCGGCAGGAGGGAAGCTCTCCCTCCTGCCAGGCCACCATCTCGACCCCCGGTGCGGCAGTGCTGTGATCAGGCGCGGCGAGGGAGCTCTAATCTCCACCCTCTGCTTCCTCGCGCGCTGCCTACTGATGCCGCGGGAGCCGGAATATGACGTCATCAGTAGGCAGCCCGCGGCATCAGTAGGCAGCCTGCGAGGGAGCAGAGGGTGGAGATTAGAGCTCCCTCGCGTGCCTGATCACAGCACTGCCGTGCGCCTCTCAGCAGCCCCAGCCCTCAGGGACCGATCCATCATCCACACCAGCTCTCCAGGTAGGGAGGCTGGGTGGAAAATGTCTATTTATAAAATAATTAGTGAATGTATGTGATGTGTGTCTGTGAGTGACTGTGTGTGTGTGAGTGACAGAGTGTGTGTGTCTGTGAGTGACTGTGTGTGTGAGTGACAGTGTGTGTGTGTCTGTGAGTGACTGTGTGTGTGAGTGACAGAGTGTGTGTCTGTGAGTGACTGTGTGTGTCTGTGAGTGACAGTGTGTGTCTGTGAGTGACAGAGTGTGTGTGTCTGTGAGTGACAGTGTGTGTGTCTGTGAGTGACAGAGTGTGTGTCTGTGAGTGACAGTGTGTGTGTGTGTGTGAGTGACAGTGTGTGTGTGTCTGTGAGTGACAGAGTGTGTGTGTCTGTGAGTGACTGTGTGTGTGTGAGTGTGTGTGTGTGTCTGTGAGTGACAGAGTGTGTGTGTCTGTGAGTGACTGTGTGTGTGTGTGTGTGTGTGGTGACAGAGTGTGTGTGTCTGTGGTGACAGTGTGTGTGTGTCTGTGGTGACTGAGCTTGTGTGTCTGTGGAGTGACTGTGTGTGTGAGTGACAGAGTGTGTGTGTCTGTGGTGACTGGCGTGTGTGTCTGTGGTGAGTGTGTGTGTCTGAGTGACTGAGCGTGTGTGTCTGTGAGTGACAGTGTGTGTGAGTGACAGAGTGTGTGTGTCTGTGAGTGACAGAGCGTCTGTGTGTGTGTCTGTGAGTGACAGAGTGTGTGTCTGTGAGTGACTGTGCGTCTGTGTGTGTCTGTGAGTGACAGCGTGTGTGTGTGACTGAGTGTGTGTGTGAGTGCGTCTGTGTGTGTGTGTCTGTGAGTGATTGTATGAGTGTGTCTGCATGTGAGTGTATAAGTGTGTCTGTCAGTGTATGATGAGTGTGTTTGTCAGTGTATGAGTGTGTGTCTGTCAAATCAGTGAGAGTATGTTTGTCATTGAGCCTGTGTGTGACTATCAGTGTGTCTGTCAATGAGTGTCAATCAGTGTGGGTCTGTCAGTGTCAATGAATGAGTGTGTGACAAATCAATGAGTCTGTGTCTGTCAGTGACGTCTGTGTGTTTGTCATTGAGTGTGTGACTGTCAGTGTGTACAGAGTGTAGCGGAGCAGAGCGCGGTACAGGAGCTTCTGTTTCCTGTACCTGGCCAGACTGACAGGAGGTGCTCAAAGAGAGAGTACTCCCTGTCAGTCCGGCCAGGTACAGAAAACTGAAGCTCCTTTAGGGGATCTGCTCCGCTCGGCAATGCAACAATAGAGGTAGTAGGCACACCAGGAAGGGGAGTGTGACCACTAAAGGGGTGTGGGGTGCACCAAGGGACAGGGAGGGAATGGGAGAGAAACACCAAGAGACAGGGAAAAGAGGGGGGAGAAGAACACTGAGGGACAGGGAAGGGACCACTAATGGTCGGGGAGGGGAGAGGGGCTGGTTAAGAGGCACATAGGTGAAGATGTTTTTTTTGGGGGGGGGCGGAAAAATGCATCTTCGCCTATGTACCTAAAAATCCAAGCACCGGCCCTGCCATTCCCACAGCAGGGGCAGAGGCATGGCTCAGTAAAACTGATATTGTCAATGCATTAAAATTACTTCCTATTCACCCCTCACTGTGGCATTTGCACCACATAAAGTGGCATGGTTTATATTATTTTTTCTCCAGACTCCCGTTCAGTTCCATAAGTAGCCCCAAAATATTTAATATTTTCCGTAAACCCTATGCTGGTTGCTACTTAATGTGTGCAGATGCCCGACTATTGTACATTACTTAGATAACTTTCTCACGATTGAAGACAACTCTCACCCTTCTCATAGTCTTACAGCTGCAATCAGTCTTTTTGAATCCCTGGGTATACCAGTATCCCCAAAAAAGACCTAAATTTCTAGAAATTCAACTAGACTTGGTTAATATGCTGTACTGTCTTCTTTGTGATAAAACTGAGCAAACTTTGTCAAGTATCGACCTTTACTTACGATTGGGTTCCTGCAACCGGAATTGGCTCGCTCAAATTTGCCATGAGGGTCATTACACAAGGCAGATCTTTTATTTCACGGCTCCTCTGTTTGTTCCCTTACCTTCCCTAAGACAACACATGCATCACTTTGGACCCTCATGCAACGGCAGATTTACTCATGTGGCGCAATTTCTTGCTAAATTGGAACGGGAAAGCAATGTTTATCCAACCAATCTCTGACAGTTCCCCGACAATCTGGACAGATGCTGCAGCCAATACAGAATTTGCCGCCATCTGTAGCAATAACTGGCTTTGGGGTCCTTGGCCTGTTGAAGTCAAGTCCCTACCAGGTTTTTCTAAGACTTCAGCATTATTTGAACTTTACCCCATAGTGGCAGCAGTTACCTGGGGGCCTGGCTGAGCTGGTCGCTCAGTCAGATGCTTCTCATATAACCTAGCTACCTGCCACATTGTCAACAAAGGTCGCTCATTCTCATTAATTGTCATGAGGTTTTTACAGAAAATGCACTTGGGTGGCAGCCACTCACCAGTTTTTTCTTACATGTATTCACATCCCGGGGGTTTCTAATATATACGCTGATCACCTGTCTCGTTTCCGCTTGCAGGCATTTCACGAGACTCTACCCATTGCCTCCTGTCTAGCTACTCCTGTCTCTCCATTTCAAGACATGTTAATGGATTAAATGTTTTGTTGTCATGAACACGGAACCTCATCCACTTGGCACTCTCGGATAACACTAGGAAATCCTACGACAGGGCTTTTCACCTTTTCACCAAATTCACTACTGATTTTCATATTTACGACAAGTTTGCAATGGAGTCTTTATTGGGTTTTACTTATTTTTGACACCTCAAGCTAAAATTATCTTATAACAATATCAAACTCTACCTAAAGGGCATTCAACATCACATGCTGGTACTGCACCCTAACAAAACAGGATTCTTATCCTCTTATCAAATTAAAACCTTGCTGAAAGGGATACAGAAATCCGACAAAATATTACCCCATAAAAGACTACCCATCTAAGGTAAACTCTTCTAATCCCTATCTAATTTATTAGAAACTTCTCCTTTTAAACCAAATACCAATATGGTAATCAAAAACAGCCATATACCTAGTATTTTACAGTTTCCTAAGAACAAGGGAATTCACCTGTCAATCTAACTGCCACATATTTCCTTACAACTAGGAATATCAATAAAACCAGGGATCACTACATCCTGTCACTCAACTATTCTAAAACGAGTCAGATGGGACCTCCGGTCAATATACCATTCTACCCTACTTACAACAAATGGTGCCCAGTTCTTGTTATAGACACATACTTCAGCACTTTAAAAAAATTACTTTACCAACCACTTCTTGAGCTACATGGTTCCACACTCACTACATCCAAATTTATGCTGTCGTATGCTATTAACTAGGCTTGGTCTTAATTCAAATCACTATTCAGGCCACTCTTTCCGAATAGGGGCTGCCTCATCTGCCTCCTCCAATAACACTCCAGCACATATAATCAAAACCATAAGACGCTGGAAATCATCCACGTACACCCTATACATCCCTGAACCAGTTAAAGAGATTCGTCAAGCCTTTTAAGACTTATCCAAATGATTGATGTTTGTAGAACAAATAAAAATTTGTATGGTACACTTCTTTCGCACTCTTTTTTCCGGCACACCAGAACCGACTGGTGTTTTTAAACTATGTTATTATTACAATTTACATGTTATTTCTATTTATATGTTATTTAACCATTACGGCAATATTGCCCCCACCACAAATTTAAGGCCGGGCCTGTAGTTGTGGGAGGGGCTTGGAGTCCCCTTTATAAGGACCTCCAATCCTCTCTCACATACCGTTATTGGTCTGGCGAGTTGACCCACCCACCACTCCCTCTTTTTACATCACCCTTTATAGGTGGGCCCTCTTTTATTACAGGCCTACTGCATTGTTGGTTCCGGCACACCACAACCGACTGGTGTTTTTAAACAATGTTGTTATTACTATTTAAATGTTATTACTATTTATATGTTATCTAACCATTACAGAAATTTTGCCCCCACCACAAATATATATGATACAATGTTTGGTTTGAAAATCTAATAAAAGTATAACATTGATTAAACCTTCATAAAACAAAATAGAGACATGTACTCTATACAAAGAAGATTGAGTATGGAAAAATAAACACTCATTATAATCTGTGGCACACAATATTTCATTATACTTGTTAGACCACAGAATCCTCACAGATGAGAATTTACTGGTCATCATTTAGGGGCAATGCTAAAATATTGTACTGGAGAACTCACATCTTGCCTTTAGTAAAGCATCATCAGAATATAAATTTGTTTTATGCAGAGAGTACCCTCTTCACTCCTATTGCATTTGATGTTATTGCTGGTACTGAGTTTGCAGCTCCAGTAAATTAAAAATATATTCAGACCTCTTAGTTTTTTTCAAATATTTTATGTTGCATCCTTATGTTACAATTGTTTAGATATTTTTTTCACATTAATCTACACTCAATACCCCATAATGACAAAGTAAAATAAATATTTTTCAAATATATGAAACCGAGTAAAGCTGACATATCACAATGATATAATTTTTTTAATTCAGTCCTGAACATAGTGGAGCAGATTTTCATTAAGCATATATCTGTATTTTGCTGTGTTCATCTTTCCCTCAACCCTGACCAGTGTCCACTATAAAAACACACCTAAAGCATGATGCTACCAACACCATATTTCACTGTTGAGATGGAATTTCGTGGGTGATGTGGCTGGTTTCGTCCAGACATGACGCTTTACATTGATGTCAAATCTTCATTTCATCAAATAAGAGAATCTTGTTTCTCACACTCTGCGATTTCTTTAGGTGCTTTTTTTCCTATAGATTTCAAGCTGGCTTTCAATTTACTTGCAGTGAAGAGATGCTTCTGTCTTGTCACTCTGCAATAAAGTCCGGGAGTGCTGCAGTGATGGTTGTCCTTCCGCAATTTTCTCCCATCTCCACACATGATCACGGGAGCTCCCCCAGCCTGACCATCAGGTCCTTGGTCACCTTTGTTACCCCGATTGCTCAGTATGTCTGGGAAGCCAGCTCTAAGAAGAGCCCCGGTTGTTCCAAACTTCTTCTATTTAAGAATTATGGAGACCACTGTGCACTTGGGGACCTTTAATCCAGCTGAACTTTTAGCTTTGCCCAGATACGGTCACTGAGCTTTGCAGGCAGTGCCTTTGACCACATGACTTTTTGCTCTGTCATGCTTTTACAGCTGTGAGATCTTTTATAGACAAGTGTGCACCTTTCCAAATCATGTCCATTGACATTTCCACAGGTGGACTCAAATCAAAGTGTAGAAACTACTAAAAGATGATCCAGAGGAATGGGATGTATCTGAGATAAATTTCAAGTGTCAAAGCAAAGTTTTCTTTTTAATAAATTTGCTATGTTTTCAAAAAGCTGTGGCAACATATATAAGAACAAAAACAAGCAAGCCATAAGCACAACCATAGATAAACACAAATAGGGTGTGTAGGCAGGAATGTCAGTTAGGATCCCTTAACTGCTCCTGGAGACTGGTAAGTCCCCAACCTCCTCCCCATCTTAAATGCCTTCAGCCTTTTACAATAATGTATCCCATTCCCTACAAATCCATCCCTCAATCCATGGGAAATAGTCATGCTACCCCTTCCCTATATGTCCAGGGGCATATATACTTTATATACAGTATATATGCATTCCATGTATTTAATGTGTTTGAAATACGTTTCTTGTTTTTAAAGTTTCAGAATAAAACTGCCTTTTTTCACATTCATTGGAGCATTCCCGTGGCTAGCTTAAACGTTGTTTATTTTCGTTTTTGACATGAATCCAATGTAGAATGATGATGTAAAAAGACAGACTGGTCATGAAGCAGCACTATGACTCATCAAGTCTGCACTTGCTGACAGTCTGCAGCTACACTAGTATTTTACTAAGCAAAAATAGTGTACATTCAACACTCTGACGTGATCATAGAGAGCTGCAGAATAGAAAATTGATTTTTATTGTCTGCCAACAGAATTTTAACAAAGTCAATATGTCTTCAAAAATAGTCAGAATGCAATTTACTGTGCTTAATCTCTACTACTCTGTTAGAATTCACTAGTTACTAGTCAATATTTCTTCATAACCATCTTATCTTATCTCAAGTTAGTTTTCTCATACCCCTTGTTTATTCTGCTCCCATTTATTCCCGTAACTGACTGAAAAACAGTCTGAATGCATCCTCCCTGATACTTACAGTGAAAAATTGGCAGTAACAGCACATTCCTCAGAGATATTCCCTTAAGGCAGAAAATGACACCGTTCCTTGTTTTTAGAACTTGTATTTCAGTCCCAGCTTGATTTACTTCCATTAGGTGAAACATTCAGAGCTATTAACTAAAGTGAGAATTCAGCGTGTATTCAAAGTAAGTTTCAAATGTAAGGCCAGAGTAGCTGAATTGAAAGCATAGGTGACTTAACAAATTTTTCCAGTTTGACTATTTTGACTTTAAATATATCACCTTGAATAATCACTTTAATGAATAACTGATTGACTACATGGCCCATTTGTTTTGCTTTTTTGGTTTGAGATGAGAGCTGAATGAAAGTTTGAGGGAAAAATATTATTTTGTTAGGGTTGAGGGGTATGAAAACATATGCATGTTACGTAAACTTTTCTTGGCCTTTTATGTCAGTTTTCTTGGCTAGTTACTATTATTTAATACTTAAAATATGTGCTGGCAGGAATCCACTCCATGAATTTAGAAAGGGGTGTAGAATGGTTAACAATTTATTTTATTTTTGATTTAGACATATCGAGTTTAAAGGATATTCTGTCTTTTTATTTTCCAAATAGAACCTTTGTCAATGATTGGATGCATCATTTTTAATGTTGGCATTCAGTCTTACCTGGAATGAATTATTGTACTGATACTTGCTTCAAGTGGTGTATCTCAGCGTATCTCTTGGTTCAGGCCTTCATGCATTAGTCGTATCTCACTGGTATTAGCAGGAGTAGATCCTCGAGCAGTGGCTATCTTGGGAAGTATTTGTTGGGTGGGCAGTCAAGATGTGGATTTGCCCAGGACAGAGTTGAGTAGCAGGTGCTGTAGCAGTGGGTACCTCAGTAACCGCTGTAGAGGTCGGCTGCAACTCCCAGCCAGGTCACCGCTAGGCCACAGGACAGGATAGTCAGACCTCTGTAGCAGCCAACAACTGGAGTGCTTCCACAAGGTTCCCAATCACTCTTGGACATCACCAGGCATCCACACAGCCCAGTATAGCAGTTTAAAAACATTATTGAAGTATTCAAGGCTATTCAGTTGTGGAGCTCTTGTTTGCTGCGTCCGCTAGATCAAAGTCACCATTCTTGTAGTTGAAGGAGTGTGGGCATAATTATGTAACAATATGGGAATTTCAGGTTGTTTTACATTGGTCACATAACATGTGATTAATGTAACAGTAAGGTGGCCTTCTCACATGCTCTGTGGTACTCATGACTTTGGGGTAGAAAACAGATTAATCTTCTCAAGACATTGATAGGAAAGTTGAGCAGAAAGCAGTCTAATAAAAAAATATATATATATTTGAAATAATATATAACACAGTTCACAAAAGCAAAAGTCTGTAGTATTCATATGAAACGCTATGTCTCCCACAAAGGGGTGCTATGTTTAGAATCTGTATTTGCTGGACATGTAAGTACATTACTTGCCCAAATTAGAATAGAGTGCTTTCAATGCTAAACTACACCCTGTTTCAACCAAAACTCTGAACTGTAATCGATAGATTAAAGAAAGGGAATTATATTGTTGTGTTTTTTGTTTACGTTGCTCACCTCAAATCCTCCCTGTTGTGATCATAATGTTTTTCTCTATATGACCTAACAAAATGATCTCACAGCAGTGTGAGCTTATCATTATACACTCCAAATATTAAAAAAATATATACAAATGTAGCATTATCTTAAAAAAACAGCTAAGTTATGCACACTGTCCAAACTCATGAGTATGTGTCATCTAATTATTCAATCCACAAAATCATTTTTTTTTTAATTTTATTATCCTCTGCTCTACTGCCTCATTTTATATTTAGACAAGTTTAAAAGATTCAGAATTCAATTTTTGAGGTGTTAAATCAAAAAGTATGGAATATTCCCAAATTGGTAAATCTGATTTTTAATAGTGTTTTGTCAATCTCGGTTTTATTTTCTATGTTGTTTATCACTCCTACTACTGCACTTATAGTCATCTCATGATATAATACCTAGGAGAAGTCATATGTAACACATCTTAAAATCCTATAAATCTTACTTTCTCTGTTTGTAAAATTATGGGGCCACAAGTAAGTATCCTTGAAGTGTAAACCATGCAGATGTGATTAATAGAAGGACAATGTCATTAAATGGTTTACAAATGATTCAGTACTGTTTGGAAAAACATTCCAAATGATTTATCTACAGAAGTCACCAATGAAGTATGTGGGGATTTTTGTACATAAGTAATCTGGAAAGCTTTCCAAGTATTGAATCACTTGGAAAGCTTATTAAATCGAGGCCTTAATCGAGGCCTTTATTTGAAGACCTTGTTTGTCTGTTTCCTTGTTTCACTTAAAGGAACAATAAAGGGACAATATAGGCACCAAAACAACTTTAGATTAATAGAGTGGTTTTGGAGTATAGATCATGTCTGTGCAGTCTCACTGCTCAATTCACTTGCCACTTACGATTAAAATCACTTTGTTTATGTAGCTCTAGTCACACCTTCCTGCATGTGAGTTACACAGTTTCCTAAACACTTCCTGTAAATAGAGGACTATTGTTTAAACTTCCTTTCTGTTTAATTTAGAATTTCATATTCCCTGCTCAGTTAATAACGGTCTAGATCCTGCAGGAGCCTTCTGTGTATAATTAAAGTTACATTTACAGAGCAGGAGATAAAAACGTATAACGCAAGTTAGTTAACACCTGATTGACACAGCCTGCATGAAAAAAAAATGGTTTCAGTTTCAGTTACAGACAGGGGAGATATGGCTAGGGCTCCTTAAACAGAAACAAAAGTGATTTAACTCCTGAATGGCAGAGGTTGATCAGTAAGACTACAAGGGCATGATACATACCGCAAACCTGCTTCATTAAAGCTCAAGTTGTTTTTATGCCTACAGTGTCTCCTTAACTAGATTGTGGACCATTTGTAGTGCTGTGTTATACTATGTGTTTTCCTTCTCTGTGTTATGTAAATATACATGGTTTTTATACTTTGTATAAGAATTAAAGATTTAAAGGGCATGCATTTTTCTTTATTTATATCTAATACCACCATTTTTAGGGTAGGATGATTACAGATATTTATTTGCACTGTGCACACTTTATATCTTTTTTGTCTGTATTTTTGAGTGTGTGACAACACTTGTTAATTAGAGCAGAATGTGTACTTTTATTAAATATTTGTGTGTAAATGTATTAATTAAAGGGACACGATAGTCACCCAGACCACTTCAGCTCAATGAAGTGGTCTGGGTGCCAGGTCCCTCAGGTTTTAACCCTTCAGATGCAAACATAGCAGTTTCAGAGAAACTGCTATGTTTACATTTGGGGTTAAGCCAGCCTCTAGTGGAAAACCGATTTGTTTTCCTGACACTATAGTCTCCCTTTAAGTATTGAAGCTCCTAAAACATTATTGTTCACTTGTTAACTCTAAGTTTACTCTCTTCACACTAGCAAAATGGTGACTGTTGTAATAATAAAGGAACATCTGGAACACCAGGAATATATGTTAAACTCATTTTTTAGGTCCCCAGCTCCCTTATGCTTACATGCGAAAGATGTTTTTAGGCACCTTTTCTCTCATGCTCGGCTGGCCCTGCCTTCATGGCTGAGATCTTGATGATCTCAAACAAATCCAATGCTTTCCCATAGGAAAATTCCATCAGCATATCTTCTCATAGAGATTCATTGAATGAGTCACAGCTGATTGTAAATGGATTCAATGCATCTCTATGGGGAACTTTCAGTGCCTCCATGCAGAGCGTGGAGACGCTGAATGACAGTCTGAGTGATGGCCAGTAGAGGTGTTACTAGGCAGCAATGTAAACACTATCTGAAAAGGCAGTTTAGTGTTCTGGGTGACTATAGAGATTCCCCCTAGAACAATAAGGAAGGGGGAACATGACTGCTGACCAAGATTGTGGGATGGATCATGGAAGATACAATGTTTGCTAATGTTGGGGGTTCTTAAGGAAAGGGAGTGGGAGGGGACTTACCAGTCGGCAGGATCAGTTGAGGACTCCTGACTGTTTTCTTAGCTGACTGTCCCCTGTAAATCAGAAACAGAAAAATTATTATTATTATGGCTGCCCCAGCTGCTGACTTGCAGAGGCTTCTGCAAGCTTACCTCGAGTCCCACAGTCGAGGGGCCCTGGATGAATTGATGTCAGGGGTGAGGAGCGTCGAGAGGATCTGCAAGTTTGGAGCTCATTCTTGGGTAGGTACAACGGGCAATCTTGTGTCCAATACGGATTTGGAGTTGTACACCGATGCGTCCGGGCAGTGGGCTTTGGGGCCTACTTTCAAGGACGATGGTGCGCTGAGGCCTGGCCCCGCCACTGGCTGGAGACCGAATTGGGAGGTAACTTAACATTCCTGGAGCTCTTTCCCATTGTAGTGGCGGTGGAAGTATGGGGTTCAGAGCTAGCAAACCGGAAGGTGGTTGTGCACATGGACAACACGAGTTCTACGTCTTCATCCCCTCCGGTTTTGTCGCTTCTGAGGCGCTTAGTCTTTCTTAGTTTAGAGTGGAATTTGTGTCTGGTTGCACGGCACGTGCCTGGGGAGTGGAACGTTATAGACGACTCTCTCTCTTGGTTTCAGTGGGACCAGTTTCGAGAGGCCGCTGCAGAGGCAGCCCGGACTGGAACCTCATACCTGGCGGGCGTCTGGGACCTGGTTTCCATAATCTGAGCCGGTTGGTGAGGGGGTCACTGTCTGCGTCCACGTGTAGAACATTATCAGCCTTGTCATTCATGTTCCAGTGGTGTGGGTGGCAGGATGCTACCAAGGCATTCTGCGTCACGTAGGTCATGAAGGGATGGAAGAGAGATCGCAGGCCAATCTCCTATGAGATCCTGTGCAAACTATTGGAGCGGATACCGTAGATCTGAGTGTCGAACTACGAGGTGCTCCTGTTTCAGGCCGCGTTTGCCATTTGATTCTTTGCTGCCCTGCGGGTCGGCGAGTTGGTGGCCCCAAGTACGCGGCAACCGGCCACCTTGCAAATGGTGGAAATCAAGGTTTCTACGGGGGACGTCGCGTTGTTCATCCGGAGGTCAGCCTCGGTTCAGATTAAGGCTACTGATCAGCAGTTCTGCCTGGTCATGTTGCTGCGGGAGTTCTTGGAGGTACGTTGGTTGGCAGCAGGGTCGCTGTTCAGGCATCGGGAAGGGTCATCACTTAGCCGATTTCAATTCGCCAGAGTGCTTCGGGCTGGGCTGATAAGTATTGGACTGTCTCCTGGATGTTATACTATGCACTCCTTCAGGATTGGGGCGGCTACTCAGGCGAGTATGCTGGGTCTTCCATCAGAGGCTCTCAAGCGGTTGGGACGATGGCAGTCGGGGCGGTTCCAGCTCTATGTGCGCCCATCGCTTTAGGCCAGCGGCGCAGCTCAGTTATGGTTTTGTTGTTTCGTTGTAGGTTCTTCCCTGTGTTTTATTTGGATAATTGGACACTTCTTTGTGTATTGGGCAGCTAGGCGGGCCGAGAGTAGACCCTATGGCCGGAACCTCAGTTTCCCATACAAGATAGCAAGGGTATGTGAGGGGTGTCCGGAGCTGTCCTGGGACGGGTTATATGCTGAGCTGATTCAGCTCAGGCACTACGTGTCGAGGCTGGTGACCCTGGTGATTCACGTGGGCGGGAACAATGTCGGACGGCGACGGTCGGTTGACCTGGTGCACGCGATGCGGCATGACGTGGCCTGTTGTTTCGCGTTGTCCGGGGACCTGACCCTCGTCTGTTCCGAGATCGTGCATTGCCCGATTCTTTGCTGCCCTGCGGGTCGGCGAGTTGGTGGCCCCAAGTACGCGGCAACCGGCCACCTTGCAAATGGTGGAAATCAAGGTTTCTACGGGGGACGTTGCGTTGTTCATCCGGAGGTCAGCCTCGGTTCAGATTAAGGCTACTGATCAGCAGTTCTGCCTGGTCATGTTGCTGCGGGAGTTCTTGGAGGTACGTGGGTTGGCAGCAGGGTCGCTGTTCAGGCATCGGGAAGGGTCATCACTTAGCCGATTTCAATTCGCCAGAGTGCTTCGGGCTGGGGTGATAAGTATTGGACTGTCTCCTGGATGTTATACTATGCACTCCTTCAGGATTGGGGCGAGATCGTGCAGAGATCGTGCCTTGCCCGGTTTGGCGAACCGAGGGAAAGGTAAGGCCCTACAGCGCTATAGGCGGAAGGTCAATATGACCATGTCCCGGTTCGTGCGCCACCTGGGTGGTATAGTAGTAAGACACATTGAGTTGGAAGGGGACAATGACGCACTAATGAGGCGAGATGGTGTGCACCTGTCCCCCAACTGGTTGGACATCTTTAACATGGGCCTGCAAGCAGGAATTGAGAAGGCGCTGTCGGTGGGGGGGTCGCGATGCCTGCGCAGTGTACTGCACGAGGAGGGGCATCCCGGTGGCGGTTTCCCTGGACAGCGCAGAGGAAGAAAGGAACATTGAGGAGACGACAGCCGGCACGGAGCTGATGGCGAGGAGCTGGCTGTCGAGGCTCATGGTACCGAATGTGTGTGAGAACTGCCTGTTGGAAGACAGCCACTAGAGGCTGGCTTAACCCCAAATGTAAACATAGCAGTTTCTCTGAAACTGCTATGTTTGCATCTGAAGGGTTAAAACCTGAGGGACCTGGCACCCAGACCACTTCATTGAAAATGGGGAATTTACTGTTAGTGCTGCTTACTGCTAGTTAGGGGTTAACGGTAAAAAAAAGCTTAGAAAAATTTTAAATCTGTAAAAAAAGTTTTAAGAAAGTTTAGAAAAGTTTAAAAAATTTATAAGCAAAACAAAAGTTTAAAAACAAGTTTAAAAAAGTAAAAAAATACATTTAAAAACGCTCATTACCACTACACCTGGAACAAACTAGAGAAAAAATGATCCCACACCAAGGTTCAAAATATGCCTTTCGAATTACCTCAGGGTGTATTCTTTAATAAAAAGTATGTGTTTGTGGGGAAGTTTCAATAACCAACCATCTAAACTACTCCAAATTTGAACATGGACACAGCGTAAAACTTAAAAGTTAGAAAAAAACTGAATAGTTGCGTCTCAAATGTGGCCCTTCAATATCCACAATATGCCTTTTGAAATACCCTGGGATGTCTTCTTTAATAAATGGTATGGCTTTATGGGGTATTTGGATTATATAGCCTGGTAAAATACTCTAAAATGGGACATGGGCACAGCGTAAAGATTTAAAGTTTGAAAAAAACTGGAATGGCTATGTCCCAAATGTGCCCCTCCGATGTCCACATATACCTGGCAAAGGTACATACGAGGATATTGCTGTACTCAGACGACATAGCTGAGCAACATATTAAGTATTATACAGTGGTAGCACACATAAGGTTTGCAAAATATACTGTGCAAACTCACTTTGTGTGTCAAAAAGGCAGAAAAAACGCTTATTACCACTACACCTGGTACAAGCTAGCGGAAAAACGATCCCGCGCTAAGGTTCAAAATATACCTTTTGAAATACCCTGGGGTGTCTACTTTAAGAAATGGTAGGCCTTTGTGGGGTAGTTTGAATTTAAAACCTGCGAAGATACTTGGAAATTGCACAGAGGCCCAGCGTCAAAATTCAAAGTTCGGTAAAAACTGATATGGCTTGGTCTCCTATATGGCACTGTAGCTTCACAAAATAGTGCCAAAGACATTCATTGGGGTGTCTTTTTACTCAGAAAACTTAGCTGAGCATAATTTGGGGGTTTTGAACGTAGTGGCACATATGAAATATACAAAATGCCCAGAAAAAATGCAATCTGGATGTAAAAAATGCCCAACATTATATTTTACCACATACTTTGGCATATATTGGTGAAAAAATGGGGGCATGTTAAGGCACAATATGCACCTTATGAGATACCCTGGAGTGTCTACTTTTACAAATGGTAGGCCTTTGTGGATTTTTTTTGAACAGTCAAACTACTATAATACCCCAAATGGAAGCATAGGCTCATTAAATCCATCTCTCAAAATTCTACTGTGAATACTGAAAAGGACAGGTATCCTATATGGCACTGTAACTTCACGAAATAGTGCCAAAGACATACAATGGGGGTGTCATTTTACTCAGCAGATGTAACTGAACACAAAATAAAACGTTGTACAGGAATAGCACACACCAACTTTACAAAATACACATAAGAATTTCTTTGTTATGAGTTTGTGTGCCAAAAACAAAAAAAACACAATTTTACTCCAATATTTAGCAGAGGTTGGCGGTAAAATGGCTACGTAGAAAGTGTCAAAACAACCTTAGGTAAGTAGCCTGTGATGTCTACTTTATATAAATATATACTTTTGTGTGGCAATTTTTTTTTCTTTTATGGCTATTAAGCTTACAAGACAAACACACCAAATTCTAAAATCGCTCCACATTAAAAGTTTATTTTACTCCTTGTGCTATGTGACCTGTAACTACCAATAAAAACTTAAAATCCCAGACACATTAAATATTCTGTAAATCAGAACAACTAAATGAATTTATTTTTAATTACTTTCCTTAACCTGCACTAATTGTGCACACATTATTATTGCAAAAACTGTAAAAAAAACACAACATTTTTATTTTTTTTGCAATTTTCTATATTTTTTATAATAAACATTTATATATAAGTGTTTTACATCAAATTAAATCCCTTTCTGTTCTTTAAAAAATGGTATATAATATGAGTCGGTGCAATAAATTAGTAAAATGCAAATTGCAGTTGAACGTAAACAGCAAAAAATGCTGTTGTCATTAAGTGAAAGACAAGCTTCTGAAGCTCTGTCCTTAAGTAGTTAATTCCTACACTAGAGACGGACTATTATTTTCAATGCAGTGTTCTAATTAGACATGAGATTTCACAAAGAAATGTTGAATAATACACTTATGTCTGAATAAATATTGCATCGCTAAGTAGATTTTATTTACAATATACAGATGTAGTCTGAAACTTAGTCTGCTAGACTATCAAGGAATTCATTTACACATTTAATCCTGTGTCCTATCACAGCTGATTTGTACATTTTAATAACTTACTGTGCACTTATGCTGATCATGCACAACAATCAGGCCAGGAGTAACCTTGGAATTTGCTGACCATACCATTTGAACATTTTAAAGGCATTTTAATGGCCCACCAATAAGCAAACCCCTGAGAGGTTTTGTTTCTCTAAAATTAGAACCGGCTAAAGATGTTGATGGTTTTGAACTATTCTTTTCAAATTCATTTTAAATTTTACACATTTTAACAAAATTAAACATTATAGTCAATATGCATAATCTTTCATAACAATTAACAAGAAAAATTGTTCAGAGAAACTGCTATGTTTATGAATGGGTTAAGCCTTCCCCTATTTCCTCTAGTGGCTGTCTCATTGACAGCCGCTAGAGGCGCTTGCGTGATTCTCACTGTGAAAATCACAGTGAGAGCATAGCGTCATAGGAAAGCATTGATAATGCTTTCCTATGTGACGGCTGAATGCGCGCGCAGCTCTTGCCGCGCGTGCGCATTCAGCCGACGGGGAGGAGAGGAGGAGGATCGGAGGAGGAGAGCTCTCCGCCCAGCGCTGGAAAAAGGTAAGTTTTAACCCCTTTCCCCCTTCCAGAGCCGGGCGGGAAGGGGACCCTAGGGGTGGGGGCACCCTCAGGGCACTATAGTGCCAGGAAAACGAGTATGTTTTCCTGGCACTATAGTGGTCCTTTAACAAATTTATATACAATAAGCTGTATATACAAATTGTATATACAAGTTATAATCAGCATTTCAAATTAAAAACCTTAATATAGTTTATGTAATTTCCCATATTGTAACCTCTAGCTATATTTGGCTATTATGCCTCTCTTTATGCCTCTCTTTAAAGTGGGACTGTCACCATTTGGGGATTTTGCAGATTTCGCAAAGTCCCCCAATGGTGACATTTCCGCCGGTGGTCCGGTGGCCAGAAGGGGGCAGGTAAATGTGAGTTTACTTACGTGAACCTGTCCCTTCATGTGCCGCCATCTTGGCCCAGCAGGGTTCTTTTCGGCGCCAACATCACTGCTGTATTCTCGCGCAGGCGCGACAGTACAGCATTGAGGTCTATGTAGCATCCTCCATAGACACAGCTAATTCCCTGCAGCCATCACCGGTGATGGCTGGGGAAATTTACTCTTCAGCTCCGCCTTGTGTGAAAGAAAGTCAGGTGGAGGAAAAATACGGAGACAAAGTAGTCCCTTCAGTGAAATTTTAACACAGGCATAATGAGTATTTCATAAAGAAACTATCTTTATTAACTACTCATTTTTAATATGGGGGTGACAGTGCCACTTTGATTTTCTTTTCCCAGGTATCACACACTTGTTCTAGTTGGGCATACATTGTGGATGACTGTCTCATGGTCTTCTAAGGAAACACATTTTACAAAATTCAGTTTACATGTTTGTGTGACTTCATTTAACAGTCAGAACCTTGTGATAACACTTCCTTTTTCTAAAATAGAGACCAAATAATTACCAAATTTTCCTTTCGTATTATTTGTTTTAGCAATAAGCAACCTTTGTTCTTCTCAACATATGTTGGCTCTTACTTACTTGGTAAATATTAACACATACCTACATCAGTGTATTATTGCATGCATTGCATTACATCCTCCTTTCCGTTATATAGAGTACTAAAATAGTTCAATATTATGACACATCCTAAAATTTGAAATTAATACGAAAGCTAAATAAAGATAAGTGACTGTAACATATTTTTAACTTCTAACAAAAAGGGTCTATAAATGTCTTGTCCTATCTGTGATAATTGGCCATCAAGGTTTTCAATCAAATATAGAGTATTTATGCATTTCTCTTTCCTATGTAAAGCTATAGTTTTACTTATTTGTCACAATACAAACTAGTTTACAGGGACACTCTAAGCACCAAAACAGCTTTGCGGTAGTGGTGCATATAGTGTTCCTTTAACCCCTTGAGGACATTAGGATATTTCATGCCAACCTCCACAGAGTGGGCTTTAATAACATGTTGAACGTACTAATGTTTCATTGTGAGAAGGATAAATCCTAAAATCTCGGTCTGTTAGCAGGGCCATATTTAGTAGCCACAGACTGACAGATAAGCCTAATGCAGTTTTCAAAGTGCTCAGTCACAGTGATTCTAAAGAGATAATTAACAGTGAATTCAAAGTGAATACAAAATTTAAGGCCAAAATAGCCAAACTAGAACATTTCTTTATGTCAGCTAAATTTTAGTTCAGCTAGTCTTAAATTCACTTTGAATTGTAACTTTAGGCAATAACCCTTTACTGTAAGACTTGCACACGATATGTATATATATATATGTTTAGTGAATGAGCGAGTGCGCTGGATCAACTGCAGTCCAATCAATGAGATGAGATTGGAGGTGTTGGTTACAGCTGCCCTATAAAAACACACACCAGTTCTGGGTTTGCTTTTCACAAGAAGCATTGCCTGATGTGAATGATGCCTCGCACAAAAGAGCTCTCAGAAGACCTACGATTAAGAATTGTTGACTTGCATAAAGCTGGAAAGGGTTATAAAAGCCTTGCTGTTCATCAGTCCACGGAAAGACAAAGTTCAGCACTGCTGCTACTCTCCCTAGGAGTGGCCGTCCTGTAAAGATGACTGCAAGAGCACATCGCAGACTGCTCAATGAGGTGAAGAAGAATCCTAGAGAGTCAGCTAAAGACTTACAAAAGTCACTGGAAAATGCTAACATCCCTGTTAGCGAATCTACAATATGTAAAACACTAAACAAGAATGGATTTCATGGGAGGATACCACAGAGGAAGCCACTGCTGTCCAATCAAAACATTTCTGCACGTTTACAGTTTGCACAAGAGCACCTGGATGTTCCACAGCAGTACTGGCAAAATATTCTGCGGACAGATGAAACCAAAGTTGAGTTGTTTGGAAGAAACACACAACACTATGTGTGGCAAAAAAGACACAGCACACCAACATCAAAACCTCATCCCAACTGTGAAGTATGGTGGTGGGGGCATCATGGTTTGGGGCTGCTTTGCTGGGTCAGGGCCTGGACGGATTGCTATCATCGAAGGAAAAATTAATTCCCAAGTTTATCAAGACATTTTGCAGGAGAACTTAAGGCCATCTGTCTACCAGCTGAAGCTCAACAGAAAATGGGTGTTGCAACAGAACAATGAAGTAAAGTAAATCAACAACAAAATGGCTTAAACAGAAGAAAATACGCCTTCTGAAGTGGCCCAGTCAGAGTCTTGACCTCAACCCGATTGAGATGCTGTGGCATGACCTCAAGAAAGCGATTCACACCAGACATCCCAAGAATATTGCTGAACTGAAACAGTTCTGTAAAGAGGAATGGTCAAGAAATACTCCTGACCGTTGTGCACGTCTGATATGCAACTACAGGAAACGTTTGATTGAACCAGTTATTAAATCCAAGGGTTCACATACTTTTTCCACGTGCACTGTGAATGTTTACATGGTGTGTTCAATAAAAACATGGCAAAATTTAATTATTTGTGTGTTATTAGTTTAAGCAGACTGTGATTGTCTATTGTTGTGACTTAGATGATGATCAGATCCCATTTTATGACCAATTTGTGCAGAAATCCATATCATTCCAAATGGTTCACATACTTTTTCTTGCAACTGTATAACCTTTTGAGACTTTGTTTTGTCAATGTCTCACAGTCTACTCTTCTATCTACTGTATAATATCATATGGAACATTGTGGATCAAACAGGCCAAGGTCATGTGGCACACCACCTACTCAACCTGAATTAACCAGAGTTGCTGTCTTGTTTTCACTGTAAATGACTTAAGACTTTTCTACCCATGTAATGTCTGATTGATTTTTTTTTTACTTTGTATATATTTACTTACATTGACAATATTAAACTTGGATTACTTCTCCACATTACTCCACAAAGCTTGACACAGCTAGGGTAAGTTGTAGATATTGTGCCCGGGTCCAAGAATAGAATTTCCACACCCCATTTCCCCAATTGGGTCCTTTTCCCCAAGGATAATGTTAGGGTGTGCTGGACCAGTTTAGAACTTCAAATGGGCTCTTAAAAAGCCCTGGCTGTAATTTTCCCAATCTTCCTTTGTTAGTCGGAGTTCCCTTTCATATGCATAGATAGTGAAAATGTATTGCTAGAAGTTTAGTGATTAAACATCTGTGTATTTGTGTTTCCTCTTATGTTTTAAAAAGTGTGATAAATCTAAGTGAAATTACTTGTCATATTTTAAGGTTAAGGGAAAACAATAGGGTCAAGAATACAAATGTGTATTCCTGACCCTATAGTGTTAAAATTACTGTTAAGGTGGCAAGTCCCCCTTTTAAAAATGTAATAAACATACCCAGTCTCTAAGGTTAAGCAATATTGAAGGAGCCCTTCTAATATGAGGGGTTCATGGCATAGGATAAAGGATATGAGCTCACGAGGATGCCAGACACACACCAATAGGCTCCCAATGAACCGGAACATGGACCGAGACGGGTCTGACCTGGCTAACAGTCCGTATATAGGCCCCTAAAAGCATAAGTAGAATTGTATGACACAGAAAAGGTGCAAGGAAAAGGATAAAAGTGAGCAGAGCAGCCCTCGAGGGGCATGTTTGAACTGTAGGAGTTAAACAGTGCAGTATGAATTGTTGCTTTCTCTTGTAATCTTGGATTAATATATTAATATAAAAATACTTGACGGAAGGTGACAACTGAAAGCATATGAATAGTGTGTGTAATGACGTCCAAATGGAAAACATGTTAATGGGCGTTTGCGTAAGCCGGAATATTATTGTTTCGTTACTATTGCTGTCAAGATGAAAAATAAAGAATTAAAAAAACAAAAAAAAATGTGATAAACATATCTTTATTCTGGCGCCATGCGAATCTGGTGGCGCTGGCCTCGCCCCCAATCAACCTCCTTGGCTGAGACCATCAAATTTGACAAGGTCAGCCAATGCTTTCTCATAGGAAAGCACTAGCAGGCTATGGTGCAAAATGCAGTGTGGTGCGTAGAGATGCATTGACTCAGTGCATCTCTATGGGAAAAGTACAGCGTCTCCATGCAGAGCGTGGAGACGCTGAACTTCAGTGCTGCACACTGTGCAGCACTGACACTGGAAGCACCTCTAGTGAACATCTGAGTGACTGCCACTGGAGGTGTCCTTAAGCAGCAATGAAAAGGCAGTGTTTACATTAAAATCTTACTGTACTCACCACAACAATTACATTAAGCTGTAGTTGTTCTGTTGACTATAGTATCCCTTTACTAAAATAAATTTATATTATTTATTTATTATGATATCTGCCTGAAATACATGTTCTAGTATACTAATTAGTATGACAATACACAAGGTATACATATATTAATAAATATGTTTTTTTTTAATAATTAATTTGCCATTCACTGTTAAAATCAGGACGCGATCACAAGAATCAACTTACACATTTCCCCACAATAGTTAATGTGATTATTTCTTGATACCAATTTGATGTGAAGCTTCAAATAATTCTGCATTGTACGGTAAAACTGCTCTGTGCACCGTTTTCTTTTCTATATAACACATTCAAAATGACCTTCTGAACACCCAATACAACTCATACTCCTTGCACAGGTTGTACTGCCAGGGTTTCCATGCTATTAACTACAATGATTTCCAAACGTGCTGCAACTAAAAGTACACTTTCTCTCTAATAAAAGAGTAAGTTAAAGGGACACTCCAAACAGAATCTTCCATTAGCTCTCCTATACTAAGTTCATTTTCTAAGAATGTCCTTTGATTGGTCACAGCCTGAGCGAAGCCCCAGCACCACTGAGCTAAGCTCAGAGAGATTGCTTCCAGCTCTCTGTCTGAGATAGTGTAGGTAAGAGCGATGCTTGCTGGACCCCAGATAAGATGTCAAAATGTTTTAAATGGTTTTAACAAATATGAGAGAATCTCAAATACAAGTATCTCTCAATAGATATCCCTTTATATTGACGTCACTTATTTAGAATAAAATATCTTGTACTATATTATTTCATTTAAAAAACAAAAATAATATATATTACTATGTAGAGCTATGTTTTGCAGAATTAGTTATTATTGTTGTTGGCATTTACTTAGCAACAACATAATCCACAGTACTTTACAAATTTAATGAGGGGAAATCACAGAAAACTTAGAAATAAACTATCACAAGTGTTAACAGGAAACAAAAAGCTATTGAGGACCCTGCTCCAATAACCTTACAATCTAGTGAGTGTATGGGAAAGAGTTGGAAGGTCGGAGAGTAAAGTGTGCTGTGGAGCCACTGATTATGGCCTTCATTTAAACTTGTTGGCTAAGCTTTTCAAACTATTTAATATTTTTAAAGGACATCACATTTTTTATATTTTCACATTTTCCAGATATAGAAACATAGAAACATAGACTGTGACGGCAAATAAGAACCATTCGACCCATCTAGTCTGCCCAATTTTCTAAATACTTTCATTAGTCCCTGGCCTTATCTTATAGTTAAGATAGCCTTATGCCTATCCCACGCATGCTTAAACTCCTTTACTGTGTTAACCTCTACCACTTCAGCTGGAAGGCTATTCCATGAATCCACTACCTTCTCAGTAAAGTAATACTTCCTGATATTATTTTTAAACCTTTGTCCCTTTAATTTAAGACTATGTCCTCTTGTTGTGGTAGTTTTTCTTCTTTTAAATATAGTCTCCTCCTTTACTGTGTTGATTCCTTTTATATATTTAAATGTTTCTATCATACCTGTCTCGTCTTTCCTCCAAGCAAAGATCCTTTAACCTTTCCTGGTAAGTTTTATCCCGCAATCCATGAACCAGTTTAGTAGCCCTTCTCTGAACTCTCTCTAAGGTATCAATATCCTTCTGAAGATATGGTCTCCAGTACTGCGTACTATATATATATCAGGACCAGTCAATGCAAAAAACCTCGCTGCAAACTGTGTCAGCACATATGCACAGACAACACAGCCACACACAATAATAAAACCTACAGCATTAAAGGTTCATACTCCTGCACATCCAGCAATGTGGTATACATGATTCAATGCATAAAATGCCACCTAGGATGCTACATTGGGGAAACCACCCAGCCATTAAATGGCAGAATGAACATGCACAGACACTCTATTAAACACCACAAAGAAGAATCATACTGCACTCCTGTGGGACACCACTTTACCCAGCCTGGCCACTCACTGAAGGACCTAAAAATCAAAGTACTGAAAGGGGGTTTTTAAAATACCCAGGAAAGAAAAGCCTTTGAAGCCAGAATGATTAAATGGTTTAACAGCAAGAAGAGAGGAC
>OW240912.1:137037570-137088510 GCA_933207985.1 Pelobates cultripes
AGAAGAAGAGATTACAGGGAGGGAAGGGGGGAAGAAGAAGAGAAATTTTAGGGAGGGAAGAAGGGGAGAGAAGATTAGGGAGGGAAGATTACAGGGGGGAGAAAGGAGAGAAGATTACAGGGGGGGAGAGAAGGGTACAGGGGGGGAGAAGGAGAGAAGGGGGGGAGAGAAGAAGAGATTACAGGGACGGGGAGAAGAAGTGGAGAACACAGGGAGGGAAGAAGTGGAGAACACAGGGGAGGGGAAGAGAGAGGAGAACACGGGGGGAGAAGAAGAGGAGAACACGGGGGGTGGGAGATGAGAACACAGGGAGGGGGGTTGAGGAGAAAAGGTAGGGAGAGACCACTAAAGGAGGGAGGGGGTGGTGGAGAGACCACTAGGGGAGGGGGGTGAGGAGAGACCGCTAAGGGAGGGGGGTGGAGGATAGACCACTAGGGGAGGTGGGGGGAGAGGAGAGACCACTAATGGAAAGGGGGGCAGAGGAGAGCAGAGACCACTAAGGGGGAGACGAGAGACCACTAATGGAAAGTCGGGGATAAAAGGAGACCACTAAGGGAGGTAGGGGGAGAGGAGAGGAGAGACCACTAAGGGGCAGGGGAGATCTCTAAGGGATGGAAGGGAGAGCTCTATAGGACAGGGGGCAGGACAGGGAGCTCTTTCACACCCCACGCGCACACACACACACACACACAATGCATCCCTATACACACAGAAACACAACATGCTTCCCTTACACACAGAGAAACAAATAATGCAACCCTTACACATAAAGACAATACATCCTTTGCACATATACACAGAAACGCACAATGCATCTCTTACACACACATGCAAACACACACTGCTTCTCTTACACACACACACAGAAACACAATGCATCTCTTACACACACTCAACGCACCCCTTACAGACACACACAATGCATCCCTTACATACACAGAAACACACTTTGCATCCCTTATGCATACAAACACAGATTCACACAATGCATCCCTTACACACAACAAGAAACACACAATACATCCCTTATACACAAATACTCACTGCTTTCTATCCCTTACACAAAAACACACTGCATCTTTCTTTTGCCTAGGGCGGCAAAAATCCTTGCACCGGCCCTGGAGACAAGGCTATTTCAGTTTCTATAATTAGAATTTTCGTAGATGGATTTGATGGGCCTATGTCTCATTTTAGGGTATTCCAGCAGTGTGACTGTTCAAATAACTCCACAGAGGGCTTTCATTTGATAAAGCAGACACCCCAGGGTATCTTATATGGTGTATATTATGCCTTAACTTGTCATCTTTTGTGCACCAATTTATGTCAATGTTTGTGGTGAGGGGGGGGGAATGGCATTTTTACATATATGTTACATTTTTGCTGAGTATTTCTTACACTTACTATGTACCACTGTCATAAAAATCCCCAAATTATACTCAGTTACAACTTATGAGAAAAACAAAATGCTCAATGTATGACCTAGACACTATTTTGTGAAGTTACAGTGCTGTAAAAGAGGCGTGACAAGTTCGGGTTTTTAAGTGTGAGTGCTCATGGAGGGTTTTGATGCGTCCGTGTCCCACTTTGAAGCACTGGAGCAGGCTACATATTACAACTACACCATAAAGGTATACCATTTCTTAAAGAAGACATCCCAGAGTATCTCAAAATGCATATTTTGAACCTTAGCATGGGATAATTTTTCCGCTAGCTTGTACCAAGTGTAGTGGTAATAAGCGTTTTTTCTGCCTTTTTAACACACAAAGTGAGTTTGCACAGTATATTTTGCAAACCTTATGTGTGCTACGACTGTGTAATACTATATATGTTGCTCAGCTATGTTGTCTGAGTACAGCAATACCCCTGTATGTACCTTTGCCAGGTATATGTGGATGTTGAAGGGGCACATTTGAGACACGGCCATTCAGGTTTTTTCTAACTTTTAAGTTTTACGCTGTGTCCATGTTCCATTTTGGAGTAGTTTAGATTGTTGGTTATTGAAACTTCCCCACAAACACATACTATTTATTAAAGAATACACGCTGGGGTAATTCAAAAGGCATATTTTGAACCTTAGTGTGGGATCATTTTTTCTCTAGTTTGTTCCAGGTGTAGTGGTAATGTGCGTTTTTAAATGTATTTTTTTCACTTTTTTTAAACTTTTGTTACTTTTTAAAACTAGTTTTTCAACTTTTTTTTGCTTATTAATTTTGTTAAACTTTCCTAAACTTTCTTAAGGCTTTTTTTTAACAGATTTAAAAAATGTTAAGCTTTTTTTTGTACCGTTAACCCCTAACTAGCAGTGAGCAGCACTAACCGTAAATTCCCCAATTTCCCATAACTCCTACCCACCCCAGCTAGCAAAATATATAATTATAAAATACTTAAATTAATTAATTAAATAAATTAAACCCCTGCGGGTTAAAAAATAAATGAAAGTTAATCCTCAGGGGTTAAAAAAAATTAGATCACAGTATAATACTGTGATCTGTATTTTGATCACTGTAGGCAGTGATTGACTGGCAGGGAAGGGGTTAAATTTTATTTGGACTGGGTAAAGGGGGGTGTTTTTTTTTTACTTAAACGTTATTAAAAAAAATTTAAACAGTTTTTTAACTTTTTAAAGCTTATTTTAAAGCTTTTTTTAACATTAACCCCTAGTTAGCCTAATACCAAATCACCCAATTCCCCACTAACTTTCACCCACCCCAGCTAGCTAAATATAGAATTTTAAAATATTTAAATTAATTAATAAAATACATTTAACCCCTGAGGGTTAAAAAAAAAAATTAACCCTCAGAGGTTAAAAAAGGCACAATGCCAGAAGAAAGAGAACAGCTGAATATATGCATTAAGTGCAGCACATGAAAAGGGGAGAGAGATCTGATCAGGTAAGATGGGACAGGATCAAGTGGAGAAGTGGTGGGAAAAGAAGAAAGGAGAAGTGTAGTCACTTCCTGTTCAGTAACCATGAAGAATACCTGAATAGTAGGAAAGGCATGGCAAGCGTGGTTGATAGGGAGTTTGTTTAACTGTCTAATATTTGTGGGAAATGCTTTTTATTATCAGTGGTGGTGTATATTGCCTATGTTGTAATATTCATCAATCTGTTATAGGATCAATAATTTGAATAGAAAAAAAGTTATTTTGTTTCTTTGTGAAAATAGAGCAGCTATCATTGTTTGCCTAAATCAATTTTATACTGTGCAAATGTTCATATTTATGGAGTAGCAACATCAGTCATCATATTGGTGTGTTTCACACCTTCCAACACTAGGTGGGGCTGCTACAAGTGTGCATTGATTTAGAAAAAATAAGAGTGTATCCTACTTTTATCTGCAAATGTTCTCAGTGGTACTCTCACTCTCAGTGGTTACTTCAATGCTGTTTTATAATCTTTCTAATCCCTGTTGTTTATTTTTACCAGTAAAGGTTAATCCTCTGCTTTCATTTAAATCCTACTAAAGGTATTCCACAAAGCAAAACTAACAAAGCATATCTATCATTCACAGATATAGTTGAAAAGTACAAAGGGAGAAACTGAAAGAAAAATAAGGAAGGAAAAAAGGATCAGGGTCTGAAGTGACTTGATACAGGAATGTCCTATTTAGGGGAGTTAGACAGTAAATCTTTTTTGTATGAACATGGAATTTTCATTATTGGTACTGCACTGTCAATTTCATTTTTCAGCTGAAGAGATTATGTTATTACAGGAATTTGTGTAAATGGTTGATTGAAAATCCTCCTGACCTCACTTGTGCAAGCTACTTATAACTTTGCAATTTTGCACCTTAGGCCAGAATTAAATTAATTTTAAATATGGAAACTGGTCAATGGGTCTCATTGGAACCTTGCCAAAAATATTATCTAAATAATCAATTTCCACCTCAACTAACAGATTTTGTAGTTACATCATTAATATCTGCCCAATTATAAGAGGCTAAGGTTTGAAGTCAAAGCTAAAATGTTGAACTGTGGGAAAGTAGGTAAAGAGGAGATGGATATGACTTCACTGAGTCTGGAGTGTGCTATATTTTGACTCTGTTGGAATTTCCATGAATTTGAAATGGCACATGCAATTTACAAATACAAAGAATGCATGTGTTTTTTTTTTTATCATGTCTCTTGCTTTTCTGTAATTTTATTGCAGATTGATATTTTTAATATGTTTTTAAATATGCAACAGCATTTCCATATAATACCAATTAACTAACATTTATTTTTCCTATATAATGTACATTGACCAGCCACATCATTAAAACCACCTGCCTAATATCATGTATATAATTTCTTTTGCCTTTTGTAATATCGTGTAGGTCCTGCATGGACTCCACAAGACGTCTGAACGTGTCTGTGGTATCTGGCACCAAGACATTAACAGTAGATCTTTAAAGGGACACTATAGTTACCTGAACAACTTAAGGTTAATGAAGCAGTTTTGGTGTATAGAACATGCCCCTGTAGCCTCACTGCTCAATCCTCTGCCATTTAGGAGTTAAATCCCTTTGTTTATGAACCCTAGTCACACGTCCCGGCATGTGACTTGCACAGCCTTCCATAAACACTTCCTGTAAAGAGAGCCCTATTTAGGCTTTCTTTATTGCAAGTTCTGTTTAGTTAAGATTCTCTTATCCCCTGCTATGTTAATAGCTTGTTAGACCATGCAAGAGCCTCCTGTATGTGATTAACGTTCAATTTAGAGATTGAGATACAATTATTTAAGGTAAATTACATCTGTTTGAAAGTGAAACCAGTTTTTTTTTTCATGCAAGCTCTGTCAATCATAACCAGGGGAGGTTTGGTTAGGGCTGCATAAACAGAATCAAAGTAATTTAACTCCTAAATGACAGTGAATTGAGCAGTGAAATTGCAGGGGAATGATCTATACACGAAAACTGCTTTATTTAGCTAAAGTAATTTAGGTGACTATAGTGTTCCTTTAAGTCCTGCCAGTTGTGAGGAGGGTCCTCTATGGTTCAAATTTGTTGTTCCAGCACATCCCACAGATGCTCAAAAGGGTTTAGATTTGGGAATTTAGAGGTCATTGCACCTTGAGCTCTTTTTGTAGTGTGGAAGGGTGCATTATGCTGCTGATATAGACCACTGACATGAGGGAATACCATTGCCATGAAGGAGTGCACATGGTTTGTAACAATCTCTAAGTAGGTGGTACATGTCAAAGTAACATCCACATGAATGCCAGGACCCAAGGTTTCCCAGCAGAATATTGCCCAGAGCAATAACACTACCTCTGCCAGCTTGCATTCTTCCCTGGCCATCTGCCTGATCTAAAGCAAAATGTGATTCATCAGACCGTGCAACCTTCTTCCATTGCTCCATGGTCCAGTTCGAATGCTCATATCACCATTGAAGGCACATTTTTTTATGCATAGGGGTTGTGATGGACACTTTTGTCAGTCTGCAGCTGTGCAGCACCATACGCAGCAAACTGAAACGCACTTTGTGTTTTGACAACTTTCTATCATGGCCTGCATTAAGTATATCAGCAACTGAGCTACAGTATACCACCCATGCTTTTCTGCATTATCGGACCAGACAGGTTTGCCTTTGCTCCACCCATGCATCAGTCAGTCTTGGGTGCCTATGATGTTGATGCCAGTTCACTGGTTGTCCTTCCTTGAACATCCCATAAGACTTGCCATTTTGGAGCTCTAAACCAGTTGTATAGCCATCACTTTTTGGCCCTTATCGAAGTCACTCAAATCTTTTTGCTTGTCTATTTCTCCTGCTTCCAAAACATGAAATTCAAGAACTGATTGATCACTTGCTGCCTAATATATTCCACCCTTTGACAGGTGCCATTGTAATGATATAATCAATATTATTCACTTTACCCATCAGACTTCAACAATAGCAGAATCAAGCAACAGAACCTCATTGATGATCCAGTTAGAGCATTTAAAATACCTTGAGAGCAATCTGCAATTATCCATACAGTCAGTGGTTTTAATATTGTGGCTGACCAGTGTATGTGTATTTAACTGTTAACAGTGGAGTTGTCCTGTCTCTTTTAGCATGAGTGGACATGAGAGATCCCCGGCAGGATGACCAAAGAGCACATGGTATTCCAACGCTGGTCTCTTCTGGGCAGAGAGCCAATTTGATTGGGGTGAAATAGGTAGGGAGCAATGGCTTTAGCCAGTTGGCTAAAATACTTGCAAACAGCTTCAGTTCTACCTTGGTCAGTGAGATCGGGTGATAGCTTCCACAAACAGCCAGATCTTTACCTGATTTGTGTATAAGAGTAACAGTAGCCAGCAGGGATTAAGGTGGGAATTGCATTAAAGCCTTTTAAAAAGTGAGGAGTGTCAGGGTTCTTACCTAAGATGGGAGTGTGTAGCGCAGATATGTATGCTCACCCTTGCAGATAGTCACAGTCCAAGGTGACCAGATAAGACGCCACCTCGACTGTGAATCTGTGCACGGGGGCTATGCAGGAAAGGTGATTCCAATGCAGTACCGACAAGGACACAAACAGCAGGATAGTCAAGGGATAGCATCAAAGGATGCCAGAGGTCAAGATTAACAAAGTGTAGCCAAAGTCAAGGGATGCCAGAGATCAGAATAAACAAAGACAGAAGCCGGGGTCAATATGGAGTAAAAGTTCAAGAGACTGGAACACAGGGACTGAACTCACACAACAGAATCAAAGACTTGATAAAGCTCCCAGGGCAAGGCTGTATTGATATATCCTGCTGATGACTGATCGGATGATGACGAAGTCCAGCCCAGAGTGCTGCAGACATAGCCAGAAATAATAGGGCTAGAACAGCACACCATAAAAAGAACTGTTGTGGCTCAAAGGTAGATAGCAGGCCAAGACCAGCAAAGCACCCATGTTCAAATCCCCTGTTGGGTACCCACAGTGCTGTCATCAGAAATTGTGGGGCCCCTAACACAGCTCAAGGTCTGGGCCCCCTAAATGCTTGGGCCACCTGATGGGCCCTGGTGCAGATGCACCTGCAGCAGTTTCTCCGCTCCACGTGGGGCCTGGGTGGCTGTGCCTGTGACAACAGTCATGGTTGTCACCCCCTGATGGTGGCCCTGGGCACCCATGGGGCAGCCACACCGACTGTCTGTATGACATAGTGAGAACCCTGACAAGGAGCTAATAAGTCAAAAAACTATTTACAATATTTCACCAAGAAACTGTTTCTTTTCTTAAGCTTAGATGACTTAAAAGCAAACTTGAGCTATTCTAGGGTAATAGGCTCCTCTATGAACTCAGTTGCCTCTGGAGATAGGGTGGTATGGATGTGTTTGGACAGATATGACCGGATACTGTCATGCAAGTCGACCCCAGAGATCGGGTTAGGGATATTATGCAATAGATACAAAAGGTCTCATCTATAGCTTTAATAGTGTAGACCAATTCTACTGAAGGAAATTTAATCTTTTCCACATAGGTGCATTGCCTTTGTTCTTTAAGAACTCTGGCCAGTAGTCTACTACTTTTGTTGTCAAATTTGTAATATTTAGATTTACATTTCTGCATGGTGTTCTGGACCTTAACATTACGTAAGGAGTTAAGATTAGTCCTGAGGGTGACCAGTTCCTGTAGAGTAGTATCTGCAACATTCATCTTGTGACTAGATTACAATGCTGCAATTTTCTGGAGTAACTCAGCAATTGAAGTTGGCTTTTATTTATCATAAGCTGCTGCACTGATCAAAACTCCCCTAATCACTGGCATATAGGATTCCCATAAAATAGTAGGGAGCACATTAGGAGAGGCATTTTCTTGGAAGTACTTTGTTATGGCAGACTTTAACTGTTGAACAATAACAGGATCAAGCAACAATGAAGGGGGAGGGGGAAGGCAATATTTAAAGAGAAGACAGAGCCCAAGTATCAATGGCAAGTGAACAAATAATCAATTCAGGACTATCATTTATGAGAGTAGGAAAAAAATGTAAAGTCCTTAACATCAGAGTGAGAAATGTACCAAATATCAACTAGGAACAGGTGAGATAGGGCAAGTTTCAATTGCAAAGTTTAGAATAGGAAATATTGGAGGCTCCTGTAGGGGTGTATTTTCCCAGGTCTAAAGCCATATTTAGGTCTCCCCCCAAAAAACAGAATACCTTCAGTGAATTGTCACCAGAACAACTACAGCTTATTGTATTTGATCTGGTGAATGTATTCAGTCCCTTCAGGCTTTTTGCGGTGAACACGGTCTTTTCAGAAAAAATGCAGTGTTTACATTACAGCCTAATGTCCACTGGCCACTCCTCAGATGGCTGCTAGAGGTGCTTCCTGGGGCAGTGCTGCACACTGTGCAGCAGTGGCATTCAGTATCTCCACCCTCTTCATGGAAACACTGAACTTTCCTCATAGAGATGCATTGAATCAAAAGATGCTGATTGGCCAATGCTTTGTTTGGCTTGTGCTGGCTCTGCCCCGATCTGCCTCCTTGAAAATATCAGCAAATCCAATGTTTTCCAATGGAAAATTATTGTGATTGCCTCAGATCACCACTTCTGATGATGTCATCCAAGAAGACAGATCAGGGGCAGAGCCAGCACCAGCAGACTTAAATAAAGGTAAGATTTTACAATATGTAAGGGGCAAGGGGGGCCCCAGGGGGCTAAATAGTGATTTTAACGCTATAGGGTCTGGAATACATGTTTGTGTTCCTGACCCTATAGTGACCCTTTAAGCACTCACAAAAGGAAAGTGTTCTAGTTAGAATTAATGGAAGTATATATTGGCAAATGTATAATGGAAGTTATCAATGAGTCACTTTAAAAAATAAACCTACCCCTCTGGTGCCTATATGTTTCAACATGCCGAAAACCGCACATCAAGAGTCAGCATCAAGAACCGCTACTCCTTTAGTCTTTGAGATAGGAGAAGAAGCAAGGCAGCTTTGTGTGAAGTAACAATTCTGGAGCTGAACATCCGAATCCAAGCAAGTGCATCTTCAGAACCTCCCTGTTAAGATAAGGAAGTGAGGACGTGACTGATGACAGGGATAAGGGGATGGAACTAAGGGAAATACTATGTTTCAACTTAGGGACATATTAAAAAGGGGTGAAGGGGGAAGGTACTCACCAGTCTCCTGGCAGAAGTGTAGTGAAGCTAGCTTTTCCCCAGGGGCTGTAGACTTTACTTTAAAAAAAAAGGTGACAGACCTTTTTTCGGTATCCAAAGACAGGTTATCGGGCCAGGATGTCGGTGGTGTCCAGAGAGGCAGTCGTGGCCTTGTTGCAGGCTTACCTTGAATCCAATGGCTCCAGGTCATAGAGCGGCTTCAGTGCCCACAGAGATGGAGTAGCAACAGATGGCGGTAGGAGTGCCAGGTGATCGCGGCCTCCTACATGCTTATCGCCCAGTCCAGCGAGGAGATCTGGAGGCAGCCGGCAGAGGGGAGATGCAGGCAGCAGCTGCATGCGGTCCCCAGGGCCTATCCAGGAGGTGAGGAGGAGCAAGAGGCCTATTGCAGGAGTCGGGGTTAGAGGACAAGATGACGGCATGGCGGGAAGGTCTCAGAACCCGCCTCTTTTCCGGTCTGGACGTCAGAAGTGACGTGCAACATCGGTGCCCTAGATGCGCCGGATTGGCGTCAGGATGCTGGAAGCAGGAGAATGTCGATGCCGGAAATGGAGCACAACATCGGCGCCCTGGATGCGCCCGATGTGCATCAGGGCGCTGCATGCAGGAGTATGTCGGCAGGTCGGAAGTCGGAGTCTGGTACACTGACCGGGACGGACACCGCACGCACAGGACCATCAGGAGATGGAGGTCGGATACCAGAGGAGAGGTTGGACGGCAGTACAGATGCCGGTCTTATGGGTGGACACTGGAGGTTCTGGATGGAGTCTGGATCGGGTGAGAAGGAATAGGAGATTCCAGGAGGTCGGGTGCCTGCAGTTCCCCAGCGGTTCGGTGAGTTAACTTGCGCTAGCACCTGGGGGTCTGTTGGGGGTCAGAATCAGTCAGATGATTGGTTGCGCTTGCTCAGGGTAATAGTGGATAGGTTTCCCTCGGGTCCCACAGGTCGAGTACAGGAGTCTTCCGGGCAGGTAATGGGGAGCCGGAGTCAGTACACTGGGGTGTTTCGCCTTTGTCTGGCAGGATGTGATTTGGCCCCTTTGGGCCTTTATGTGCCTCAGGATGTCCATGAAAAATTAGCAGAGATGAGTTCGTTGATTTTTTCTCGCTGGTCCCTCCGGATTAAGAATCTGTGGACAGGCCACGACGTGGAGAGGTTCCAGATGCGGAGAAGGGTAAGCACATCCCCAAAACATTTGGGAATTGGCTTCAAGGGCTTAATGTTTTTGCTAGCATTCTGGCGCTTTGGTTTCCGGAAAGGGTGGCATTGCTGTTTGGGTATTTAGATTTAATCTGGTGCGCATATAAACTCTACGGGGGCAATGCGGGTTTCGCTACAACCAGCCGTTTTGCCAAAAGATGGCAGCGTGCCTCGGAATGGATTTCCGGTCCAGGACGGCAGCTTGTGGCTGTTAACCATGACCCCCAGTAGGCCGCCCCCCTTTCCTGGGCCACCCAGAAGAGACTCAGGCACGCCGGCAGTGTCTTTAATGAGAGGTGGTACAGCTCCTGCAGATTCCGGCACGAATGTGCCCATTGTGGAGGAACACATCCAGCAATGTGCTGCTTCAGAAAGGGCAAGCTGGCTGTCGCAAAGGGTTTAACTAGTTCCTAGAGGAGAGGACACTGGTGGATGTGGTGAGGATGCGCCCGTGTCTCCACCGCTACCCTAGGCATTGCGACACCCAGGTCTCGTTTGATGCATTTACGTTAGGGTTTTGGATTCCGTTCGTTGAGTCTTCATCGACTCAGTTCGCTGACAACCCTGCGCTCTGTTCGGGGTAAGGACTTCAGAGGAAATTGGACGTCGAGGTTCAGCGGGTTCGCATGGCGGATTGAGTTTCCCCTGTTTTCCAATTTGCTGGTTTCCCCTCTGGGTTTAGTTCCCAAGAAGGGGGCAGGTTCATTTTGTTTGATCCAGCACCTGTCCTATCCAGCGGGCGGTTCGGTTAATGACGACATCAGAAAAGAGGTGTGTCAGGTTCGCTGTGCTTGAACCAACTCCTAATTTGGAGTTGGTTCAACATGCAGGGGCCGGGCCCTTCTGGCAAAATTCGACATTGAATTGGTTTTCCATCTGTTGCCGGTTCACCCCGCTTGCTTTCAGTTCTTGGGCTTTGTTTTTCCAGGGTTTTTTCTATTATTACATGTGTTTACCCATGGGCTGTTCTATTTCTTGTCATTACTTTGAGATGTTTTCTTAAATGGGTTACAGTTCAGTCATCTGGCTTGTTGGCGGTTACCCATTATCTGGACGATTTTTTGTTCATTAGTTCGTCAGATTTTCAACTATTATACTAGCAGTCCAGGTATAATTAAGATTAGTAAAGCAGTTAGACTAGTCCTCTCTCTTTATAATAGATGCCCTCGAAGGCACAGAGCTTTGTTGCTTTTTCATTTAGGATTTTAGGAGCCTAGTGTGAGTGGTTGTTAGGGTCGTTAGGGTCCGGTTACAGTGAATTTAGGGGTTTCAGTGGTGGAGAGCAAAACGGTGGCTCCGGTTACGGTCTTGTCCTTTTTAGGTATTGAAATCAACACTGTTAAAATGGTTTTTCGGTTGCCAGCGGACAAATTGTCTGTGCTCTTGCGCCTGGTGGATTTGGTACGTGGGGCCAGAAAGGTTTAGTTGCATCAAATGCAGGGGCTGTTGGGGCACTTGGCCTTCCCATGGGTCTGACTTTTTGCAGGCTTCTGTCGTTGTCTATGATGGGTATTCATGGACCTTTTCACTTTATTCAGGTCACGCGTCACCTGCGTGCAAACCTTCAGGTCTGGAGTTCCTTCTAGGAGCGCTACAATGGACACTCCTGTTGGCTGCGGGAGGCTACGTTGAACTTTTTTAAGGTTTTTAATCTGTTCACAGATACATCCGGTTTGGTGGGGTTCGGAGCATATCTTCAGGGTCAATGGTACGCGGAAGCGTGGTGGGTGAGAAGGCTAGGCTTGGATGTGATCTGGAATTTGACCTTTCTGGAGCTGTTTCCCATTGTGGTATTCTTGGAGCTCTGGGGCGAGGCCCTTCGAAATCAAACTGTGTTTTTTACACGGACAACATGAGTGTTGTCCATGTGATTAATCGCTCCTCCTCGAGTTCCCCCCAGTCGTGGCCCTGCTACCTCGGTTGGTTTTGCTAAGTTTAACGTTTAATATCTAGATAAAAGCCATGTGCCGGGTGTGTTAAACGTGGTGGCTGACTCTCTCTCTCGGTGTCAGTGGGACCATTTTCTGGAGTAAGCACCAGAAGCGGAGTTGGTAGGTCTGAGATGCCCAGAATCCTTATGGGGGATCACTTTGGAGGATTGAGGGGATTAGTAGTGGACTCATTGTCCGAATTTTTCTGGAGGTCATCTCGGGAGGTGTGGTGGCACTGGTTGTCCCTTGTCTCCAATGGTCCGGGGGTATCGACCAAGTCGGGGCATTAATCGGCCGAAAAGTCCTTGCCCGCATTGTCCTTTTTGTGTAGGTTTATGGGATGGCGGGAGATCTCTCTCGAGTATTAAACTGGTGATATGGGGTTGGAGGCTCAGAGAGGCGCCAATCGGTTCTGTGTCAGTGGAGTTGTTGTGGCGTACCTTGGCAGCTCTGGGGATGTTTTTTTATTCAGGATACGAGACGTTATTATTTTGTGTGGCGTTTTCCTTTTGGTTTTTTGGGGGGCTTTTCGCGTGGGGGAATTGGTAATGCTGCTGTTGGTATAAGATATTCGCTGGTCCAAAGCGGTGGTTGACATCTTTATTCGCCTTTATTCTAAAACTGAACAAGAAGGTAGGGGTACCTGGACGCGCATAGGTTCCATGGGTGGGGAGTTTTGTCCAGTACGTTTGTGTTCTTCATACTTGAGTCAGAGTCAAGAGAGCGAGGTATCCCTGTTTATTCACAGAGATGGTTCTCCTCTTATGCGCTACCAGTTCACAGCTTCTCTAAAACTGCTATTTTTGCATCTGAAGGGTTAAAACCTGAGGGACCTGGAACTCAGACTACTTCATTGAGCTGAAGTGGTCTAGGTGACTATAGTGTCCCTTTAAGTAGCCACAAATACTTTATTACAATATAAACAGAATAAAACCACAAAGAGTTTCTCCCCTTAGGGCTTTTGCAAGTGGATAAAAACATACCTTGGCATCAACATACTTTTATAGGCTTCTGATTTGGAAATAAGCACCAAAATGATGTCACCTTTGAAGAGACGCTTACCGGCAAACGTGCCTCCGATACCAGTACTCTCATGCTACTTCGAATCTTTTTCTAGTTATATGTTATAAGATATGCAACTATTGTTGAGACTGGTGTTTGTTGATATCGGGGATTTATATCTGTTTGAGACTTGCTCGATATAAATTAGGACCAGGTGTGTATTTGTCCGTTCATATCCACTCTATGTTTCAATATCTGATTTTCAACCATTATACTAGCAGTCCAGGTATAATAAAGATTAGTAAAACAGTTAGACTAGTCCTCTCTCTTTATGATAGATAGCCTCAAAGACACAGAGCTTTGTTGCTTTTTTATTTAGGATTTCAGGAGCCTAGTTTTTTGCTAAAAAAATTTCTGTACTAGACTTGTAGCTCAGTACGTCTCTATCAAGGGGTGCACTCAAAAGACACTGAAATTATTTAATTGTCGCTCTGCTAGACATCTGATGTTGCTCTAACCAGATCTGGGGTTTATATCTTGATATTTTTATATTCTTGAGCAATCTTTAAAACAATTGTTAAGCAACATCCCCTGCTTTGCTGTTCTTAAATTCAGCAACTGTTGTAAACCATTCTGTCTATTTGATTTACCTTCTATAGGCTTTGGGCTGACATTTTAATTACAGTGTTACATGAATAACATTTACAACAATCTCTAAATCTGTATGATCACTAGCTACTACACTGCTCAAAAAAATAAAGGGAAGAATAACACATCCTAGATCTGAATTAATTAAATATTCTTCTGAAATACTTTGTTCTTTACGTAGTTGAATGTGCTGACAACAAAATCACACAAAAATAAAAAAATGGAAATCAAATTTTTCAACCCATGGAGGTCTGGATTTGGAGTCACACTCAAAATTAAAGTGGAAAAACACACTACAGGCTGATCAAACTTTGATGTAATTTCCTTAAAACAAGTCGAAATGAGGCTCAGTAGTGTGTGTAATCTCCACGTGCCTGTATGACCTCCCTACAATGCCTGTGCATGCTCCTGATGAGGTGGCGGATGGTCTCCTGAGGGATCTCCTCCCAGACCTGGACTAAAGCATCTGCAGTCTGTGGTGCAATGTGACGTTGGTGGATGGAGTGAGACATGATGTCCCAGATGTGCTCAATTGGATTCAGGTCCGGGGAACGGGCGGGCCAGTCCATAGCATCGATGCCTTCGTCTTGCAGGAACTGCTGACACACTCCAGCCACGTGAGGTCTAGCATTGTCTTGCATTAGGAGGAACCCAGGGCCAACCGCACCAGCATATGGTGTCACAAGGGGTCTGAGGATCTCATTTCGGTACCTAATGGCAGTCAGGCTACCTCTGGCGAGCACATAGAGGGCTATGCGGCCCCCCAAAGAAATGCTACCCCACACCATTACTGACCCACTGCCAAACCGGTCATGCTGGAGGATGTTGCAGGCAGCAGAACGTTCTCCACGGCGTCTCCAGACTCTGTCACGTCTGTCACATGTGCTCAGTGTGAACCTGCTTTCATCTGTGAAGAGCACAGGGCGCCAGTGGCGAATTTGCCAATCTTGGTGTTCTCTGGCAAATGTCAAACGTCCTGCACGGTGTTGGGCTGTAAGCACAACCCCCACCTGTGGACGTCGGGCCCTCATACCACCCTCATGGAGTCTGTTTCTGACCATTTGAGCAGACACATGCACATTTGTGGCCTGCTGGAGGTCATTTTGCAGGGCTCTGGCAGTGCTCCTCCTGTTCCTCCTTGCACAAAGGCAGAGGTAGCGGCCCTGCTGCTGGGTTGTTGCCCTTCTACAGCCTCCTCCATGTCTCCTGATGTACTGGCCTTTTTCCTGGTAGCGCCTCCATGCTCTGGACACTACGCTGACAGACACAGCAAACCTTCTTGCCACAACTCGCATTGATGTGCCATCCTGGATGAGCTGCACTACCTGATCCACTTGTGTGGGTTGTAGACTCCGTCTCATGCTACCACTAGAGTGAAAGCACCGCCAGCATTCAAAAGTAACCAAAACATCAGCCAGGAAGCATAGGAACAGAGAAGTGGTCTGTGGTCACCACCTGCAGAACCACTCCTTTATTGGGGGTGTCTTGCTAATTGCCTATAATTTCCACCTGTTGTCTATCCCATTTGCACAACAGCATGTGAAATTGATTGTCACTCAGTGTTGCTTCCTAAGTGGACAGTTTGATTTCACTGACTTTGAGTTACATTGCGTTGTTTAAGTGTTCCCTTTATTTTTTTGAGCAGTGTATATGGCTTTGTCTACTGTGAGTGCACCTTAGATTACCAATTATATTTTACCTACTTATTTTGTTTCATTTTTATCTCAACCTCTGTTAAAAGTTACATTTTAGGATTCTATTATTCTCTATATAATAGGACAGTTTGTCTCTTCTTGTTTGCATTTTTGTTTTCATTAGTATATTAACCCCTTAAGGATAGAGCTTCAGAAGCTTGTCTTTCACTTAATGACAACAGCATTTTTTTCATTTTTTGCTGTTTGCGTTCAACTGCAATTTGCATTTTACAAATTTATTGCACCGACACATATTATATATAGTTTTTTAAAGGACAGAAAGGGCTTTAATTTGATGTAAGACATATATATAGAAATGCTTATTTATTATAAAAAAAATACAGAAAAATGCAAAGAAAATGAAAAATGTTGTGTGTTTTTTCACCGTTTTTGCAATAATAATGTGTGCATAATTAGTGCAGGTTAAGGAAAGTAATTAAAAATAAATTCATTTAGTTGTTCTGATTTACAGAATATATAATGTGTCTGGGATTTTAAGGTTTTTTTGGTAGTTACAGGTCACAAAGCACAAGGAGTAAAATAAACTTTTTAATGTGGAGCGATTTTAGAATTTGGTATGTTTGTCTTGTAAGCTTAATAGCCATAAAAGAAAACAAAATTGCCACACAAAAGTATATATTTATATAAAGTAGACATCACAGGCTATTTACCTTGGGTTGTTTTGACATTTTCTACATAGCCATTTCACCACCAACCTCTGCTAAATATTGGAGTAAAATTGTGTTTTTTGGCACACAAACTTATAACAAAGAAATTCTTATGTGTATTTTGTAAAGTTGGTGTGTGCTATTCCTTTATAAAGTTTTATTTTGTGTTCAGTTACATCTGCTGAGTAAAATGACACCCCCAGTGTATGTCTTTGGCACTATTTCCTGAAGTTACAGTGCCATATAGGAGGCCTGTTCTTTTCAGTATTCACAGTAGAATTTTGAGAGACAGATTTAATGAGCCCATGCTTCCATTTGGGGTATTATAACAGTTTGACTGTTCACAAAAAAAAACACAAAGGCCTACCATTTGTAAAAGTAGACACTCCAGGGTATCTTATAAGGTGCCTATTGTGCCTTAACATGCCCCCATTTCTTCACCAATATATGCCAAATTATGTGATAAAAAATAATTGTGTGCGTTTTTTACATATGGATTGCATTTTTGCTGGGCATTTTGTATATTTCACATGTGCCACTAAGTTCAAACCACCCAAATTATGCTCGGCTAAGTCTTCTGAGTAAATAGACACCCCAAATGAATGTCTTTGGCACTATTTCGTGAAGCTACAGTGCCATATAGGACACCAAGCTGTATCAGTTTTACCGAACTTTGAATTTTGACGCTGGGCCTATGTGCAATTTTCAAGCATCTTAGCAGGGTTTAAATTCAAACTACCCCACAAAGGCCTACCATTTCTTAAAGTAGACACCCCAGGGTATTTCAAAAGGTATATTTTGAACCTTAGCGTGGGATCATTTTTGTGTAGTGGTAATAAGTGTTTTTCTGCCTTTTTGACACACAAAGTGAGTTTGCACAGTATATTTTGCAAACCTTATGTGTGCTACGACTGTATAATACTTCATATGTTGCTCAGCTATGTCGTCTGAGTACAGCAATACCACTGTATTTACTTTTTCCAGGTATATGTGGATGTTGAAGGGGCGCATTTGAGATGCAGCCATTCAGTTTTTTTCTAACTTTGAAGTTTTATGCTGTGTCCGTTTCCAATTTGGAGTAGTTTAGATGGTTAGTTATTGAAACTTCCCCATAAACACAAACTATTTATTAAAAAATACAACCTGGGGTAATTCAAAAGGCATATTTTGAACCTTAGCGTGGGATAATTTTTTCTCTAGTTTGTTCCAGGTGTAGAGGCAATGAGCGTTTTTAAATGTATTTTTTTACTTTTAAAAACTAGTTTTTCAACTTTTGTTTTGCTTATTAATTTTTTTTAAACTTTCCTAAAACTTTTTTTTACAGATTTAACATTTTTCTAAGCTTTTTTTTTTTTACCGTTAAACCCTAACTAGCAGTAAGCAGCACTAACAGTAAATTCCCCATTTCCCCATAACTCCCACCCACAAAAATATATAAATATAAAATATTTAAATTAATTAATTAAATAAATTGAACCCCCTGGGGTTAAAAAATAAATAAAAGTTAATCCTCACGGGTTAAAAAAATTTAGATCACAGTATAATACTGTGATCTATATTTTGATCACTGTAGGCAGTGATCGACTGGCAAGGAAGGGGTTAATTTTTATTTCGACTGGGTAAAGGGGGGTGTGTTTTTATTTTTTTACTTAAACGTTATTACAACTTTTTTTTAGCTTAATTTTTTACTTTTTAAAGTTTATTTTAAAAAAAATTTTAACGTTAACCCCTAGTTAGCTTAACACCAAATCCCCCAATTCCCCACTAACTTCCACCCACCCCAGCTAGCTAAACATATAATTTTAAAATATTTAAATTAATTAATTAAATAAATTTAACTCCCGAGGGTTAAAAAAAAAAAAGGAATTAACCCTCAGGGGTTAAAAAAAAATATCAAATGACAGTAAAATGTAATTCCTGCCAATTGATCACTGTAGTCAGTGAACAATTGGCAGGGAAGGGGTTAATTTTTAATTAAAATGCGTAAAGTGGGGTGGGATTTTAAATAAACTTTATTTATTTTTTAACAGGGGGCAGGATCATCACTGATCCGTCTCCCTGCACTTCACACAGAACCAGGAAGTGCAGGGAGGCGGAAGGTTAGTATACTAAGCACATGTGCTGGGCAGCACTATCGGGTGCTGCCGGTCTGCCTCTAATACAGAGGCAGACCGGAGCTCCATTAACCCTGCGATCGCCGCAATCATGGCGATCTGGGGTTAATTTTACCGCGTTAAGGGTTTCCCCTAAGTGACGGACCTTGTCCGTCACTCGTCATTAAGGGGTTAAGGGTTACCAACTATTCTGTCCTAGATCTCTTCTATGTAACTTGCTTCCGGCTTTCTTTTTGTCTAATTTACACTTGACACATATAGCAATAAGTATATTTCCATTATTTGTGTTTATATTTACCTCAATAGAGAGCACTATTGTCTATTTTTTTTGTTTTATCATTGTTATCATATGTTCCACCCTGTCATCATTCTGCTGTGAACTACTGCTTGAAGAATATCCTGCAAATGGGGATACAATACCACTGTATGTTGTTTTATCAAAAGCCGGTATAGCTCTATAATATTGGTTCCACAAGCACTTTATAAATATTGGATGGAGGACTGAGTCTTATTTCTGGTATTTCTTTATCTTTTTACTTCTGGACTGTTATAAAGACTATTTTTATTGTATTTTAGAGATCTCTTTGGAGCATTTGTCTGTTACCTGGCACAACCTGTTTTTCTGTTTTACTTTACTAAGTTCTTGGTTTTAGAGAGAATCCCCTAATTTCAGGTGTGCTGCCTCCTCTGTTTTTTGTTCAGTTGTTCAGCGGTGATCCAATCATTTTGTGTGAGTTGTGCTCAAATGTTTGCATACCCTTTGAAAATTGGTAATATATGCAAGCAGGCAACACACATTTCTTTTATTTCTTATGGGATTCATAATTAAAGGACCACCATAGTGCCAGGAAAACATACTCGTTTACCTGGCATTATAGTGCCCTGAGGGTGCCCCCACCCTCAGGGTCCCACTCCCGTGGCGCTGAAGGGGGAGGAAGGGGTTAATCACTTACCTTTTTTCCAGCGCCAGGCTCCCTCGGCGCTGGGGACTCTCCTCCCTTTTCTGACGTCCCTGGCTGAATGCGCATGCGCGGCAAGAGCCGCGCGCGCATTCTGCCAGTCTCATAGGAAAGCATTATCAATGCTTTCCTATGGACGCTGGCGTCTTCTCACTGTGAAAATCACAGTGAGAAGCACGGAAGCGCCTCTAGTGGCTGTCAGTGAGACAGCCACTAGAGGCTGGATTAATCCATAGGTAAACATAGCATGTTGAACTGCTATGTTTACTGCAAAAAGGGTTAAACCTAGCTGGACCTGGCACCCAGACCACTTCATTAAGCTGAAGTGGTCTGGGTGCCTATAGTGGTCCTTTAACTGTAGGTTTTAACAGAATGGCACAATCATAAAACAAAACATGGCAACAAAGAAAAAAATTAAATGACCCCTGTACAAAAGTCTGCGTACCCTTAGTTCTTCATAGTGTGTATTGCCCCCTTTAGCATCAATGACAGCTTGCAGTCTTTTTTAATAGTTGTCTATGAGGCCAATAATTCTTGCAAGTGGTATAGCTCCCCATTTTTATTGGCAAAATGCCTACAGGTCATGCAAAGTATTTGGATGTGAACCGCACGTTTGAGATCTCCCCAGAGTGACTTGACTATATCAAGGTCAGGAGACTGTGATGGCCACTCCAGAACCTTCACCTTTTTCTGTTGTAACCACTGGAGGGTCAGTTTGGCCTTGTGTTTTAGGCCTTTTCATTAGAGGCCTCCAAGCATAGCACTTATCTTGATAAAGTTCCATTACCTTGCTACGCAGACGCATTTTGACAGTTCCTTTCTGCCCCCCATGGCTCAATATCTAGCCTGCTCAGTGCATCCATGTGAGAGCTAGCAAGCTCATTGACTATTTATACACAGATGCTAATTGCAATTTGAAAAGCCACAAGTGTGAAATTAACCTTTATTTGCCATTTTAACTGTGTGTGTCACCTTCTGTGTCTGTAACAAGGCCAAACATTCAAGTGTATGTAAACTTTTGATCAGGGCCATTTGGGTTATTTCTGTTATTATTATGATTTGAAAAGGAGCCAAACAACTATGTGACAATAAATGGCTTCATATGATCACTATCCTTCAATGAAAGATTTTTTTTGCATGATCATACATATTTTCAAAACCAATGCCAAAATTTGTGCCAGCGTATGCAAACTTTTCATCACACCTGTATAAGTAAATAGCCAGGGAAAGAGTGTTGCAAGACAGTCGTCAACATCTGTCAACAAATAAAGAATTTAAATAAATAACAATAACAGTAATGCTAAACAAAAAATGCAGAAAAAATAAAAGATTCCATAATTTATAGAAATAATGATAAATGAACATCACTATTTAACACTGTAGGTTCAAGGCAATCAATGGCATGTATTCAAAATGTGAATAAATTTTTTTTTTTTTTTTAAAAAGCTTTTGTCTGTCTCTAACTCTTGTTTGAATGGGTACCCATTACAGTGGTTTGCCACTTAAGTTGCGCCTTCTGGGTTCCTATATTTGGCAAAATGAGCTGGAATTGGTTTCTTTTTTAATATGGGTATCAGACCTATGTTTATAGATACGGTTTCTAAGTTCAGTAACTATCTCATCATAAGCAGTGTTTGATTTCAATTTTTTTCCATGTACGTGGTTAGGAGAAAATGTTGGCTCTTAGTGAGGTAACTCCAAGAACTGGAGCCAAGACTTAGAACATTTCCTTATTGTTGTTTACCCAAAAGTGTTTGTTCAGATGGCGTAGATGCGTGATAGTTATGAACAAATGGTAACATAAAAAGTTTGCCCTTACTGTTGTCCATCATTGGTGGGACTTTTTTTTTATTTTGACAATTTTTATTGTTTTGCGCGGTTAAAGGTACAAAAAAGAAGAGGGAGGGCAGGGGGGGAAGGGTGAACAGATTTCATCAATGCACAGTAACAACTCTTATACAGTTGGCAATGAATATTCAAATAGCGTATACTGCACGTATTTAACTAGAAACAGATTCTTGCACCCTCTATGGGTCAGAATGTTATGGTTGTACTTACGACACATTCCCGTATGGGATCTAACATAATGGTTCTAATCCTCACTCTCTAGTTCCTCACGTCTGTTCGCTGCTTCCCACTTATTTGTGAGGTACATTAACAGTTATGCATTATGTACATACAGTATTATTGGTAAGTTACATTTACTTTCCTTCACCCGATCTCCATGAGTTCCACATTTCCCATGCTGCTTGGGCGGTGTTAGTTGGGGGGAACAGTGTTTTTAAGCCCGTTTCAAACGAACTTTGTGTATCTAGGTCCTCAATGACTCGCTGCATACCAGGAGTGGCTGTTTGTTTCCAGTGTTGAGCGATTAAGCGCTGCGCTGTTAAAATTATATGTAGCAGGAGTTTTTGTGTGGCCCTGGGCAGTCCTTTCGGGAGGTCAGTTATCAATATCTGACGGGGCGCGAAAGGAACAGAGCAACCAGTTGCCGCTTGTGCAATTTTATGGACACCCGCCTAGAAGGTCTGGATGCGGGGGCACGACCACAAGACATGCAGGACAGTGCCCTCAGCCCCATTGCAGCGCCAGCACATGTTGGGAGTGTTAGGAAAAATTTTGTGCAGCCTGCATGGTACCATGTACCATCTATAAATTGTTTTGTGAAGTTGCTCTAGATGTGTGGACGATTTGATCAGGAGTCGAGGCAGTCGGAATATGCATTCCCAATCTTTGCTCAGGAGGGAGCAGTTTAGGTCCGCTTCCCACAGCTGTGCTATTTTTGAGGCAGCAAAGGGTAGATGGCGTGAAAGTAGTCTGTAACTCATGGAGATCGGTTTACACGCAGTGGGGAGCAGTCCCTTAATAAGCATTTGTTCCCATTCATTTGGAGTGTCTGGTAGTAGGTTGGGCACAGCATCTCTACAGTAGTGTTTGGTCAAAAACGACCATAGCTGGATATAGGAGTAGTATGACGTAGTAGGCAATGAGTATCGGGTTTGCAGCTCTTCAAAGCGCTAGGAGCCATTGCGGTCTAGATTTTTTTGGTATCCATATTACATCTGCTAAAGTGTGTGGGGCCACCAACTCTCGTTCTAGGTGTACCCACTGTGGGGATGGTGTTTGGAGGAAATGTGGGAGGGCAGTGGCTATGACCGTTGCACAGTAATACGTATGTATGTTAGGCAGCGCCAGACCCCCATCTCGTTTGGGTGCATTTAGCAAGGCATGTGTCACTCTAGGTTTGCCCCCCTTCCATACAAAGTGGTTTATGTCTGATTGGACCATTTTGAAAAAGGATCTGGGGAGTTCTAGTGGTAGCATACGAAACAAGTAGAGTAGTCTAGGGAGGATTGACATTTTGATCGTTATGACCCTTTCCGTCCAGGACAGGTATAGTGGTGACCATTTTTTGAGTAAGTTACGGCAGTTGCTCCATACCGCCACATAGTTTGCAGCGAACAGAGCAGTGTGGGCTCTCGTGTATGTAATCCCTAGGTAGGTGATAGTATCAGTTCTCCATTCGAACGTGTAGTCCTGTTGGAGTTGTTTGATTAGGGTGGCTAGTAGGGATATGCCTAGTGCCTGAGTTTTGGATGTATTGAGGGAGTAGTAGGACACCTTCCCATATTCCTTTATCAGCCGCATAACTACGGGGAGTGTGGTGTGTGGATGCGTCAGATAGAGTAGAATGTCATCCGCAAAGGCTCCTACTTTGACCACTTTGTGACAGATCTTAACTCCTTGGATTTCATCATTAGTTCTGATCCCCTCTAACAATGGTTCTAAAGCCAAAACGTACAGCAACGGGGAGAGCGGGCACCCCTGCCTCGTACCATTTGTTATGTGGAAAGGGGAGGAGAGGAACCCCGACTGGAGTACTTGTGCCGAAGGACTCGCATAGAGTGCGAATATTTGTCGACAAACTTGAGATGGGACCCCATATGCCTCCAACACCCCTTGAAGGAAGGGCCAGCCAAGGCGGTCAAACGCCTTTTCGGCATCTAGCGCTAGCAGGAGACCGCCTTCTCTGGCCCCCCTGAGCTGCTGGAGGACCACCGATAGCTTTCGGGTGTTATCCAGGCCTTGTCTTCCTTTTACGAAGCCAGTTTGATCATCTTTGATAAGTGAGGGCAGTAAGGGGACAAACCGGTTTGCCAAGATTTTTGCATACAGTTTAGCGTCTGTATTGAGTAGGGAGATGGGGCGGAAGTTTTTACAGTTGTCAGTCGATTTACCGGGTTTTGGCAGGGTCACTATAGTGGCCCGCAGCATTTCCGTCGGCAGTGCTCCCCTCTCCATTGCCTGGTGGAAGGTTTAATTGGTGGGACTTTTAACTCATCAATATCAGGATGTGCCCACTATAGAATATTCCAGTGTTTCTTTAATTTTGTGCAGAAGTGTGTTTACCAAATTGATGTACATCACACTAAGGACATATGTGCTAAGAAGATTTCCAATACCAGGATGACTTTTGTAAGCCAAATTGATACATATGTTTCTGCAGTTAACACAATAATAAAGAAACACTGACATATTCTACAGTGGACACATCCTGATATAATATCAAACATTATGATAAACATTTTATTTTTAAAATACTTTGCCTTTGCCCTTCTTGGCATTAGAGCTTTTGCCCTTCCAGTGGCGTTTAGTTGGGTAGGAACGCTCCCTGGAGGAGTCTGAGCCCTCTGAATCTGCCCCATGATGGTTTGACGTTGACAGGTGGGCTTACCCTCTCATGGTCATTGAAGGTAACTAAAAACCTCCATTTGTTTAAAAATACATAGGGATTAAGGAGAGAGCGCAGATAACTTATTTTTCTTTGGTTTTTACTATATATTGGGGCTGATGTGTACTGTAGTCATTGCTGCCGCCCAGTAGTGATGGGAGTGAGCGCAGGACTTATCTTTTTGCATTTGTATCCACTTTTTGTATCACACAGCTTTGTTACAATGCTGCCGCCCATCCCATGTGTTCCCTATTAAGGGTTAATAAATGTATAGGGGCATATATATAAAAAAATAAATAAAATACCCCCTCCTGTCTCGTTGGAGATTTCTTTGCCAGAAGCTCAAGGAAGCAAGGTGAATGGTTAGAGTTAGGACTCACCTAGGGGGGGTTTGCCTTGATGTTGGCAGGTGGGCTTATCCTCTCATGGTCATTGGAGGTAACTAAAAACTTCCATTTGTTTAAAAATACATAGTGATTAAGGAGAGCGCGCATGTAACTTGTTTTAAATGGCCTGAAGATCGACTGGGGCTTGCGACTCTTCCATGGTCAAAACAACAGCGTAACTGGGGCTCACCCAAGGACTATCCTCAGTGGGCACAGCAATAACTGTGGTTTCAAAGACCGTGAAGTGGTTATGGTGAGGCACTAGTGCAGGAGAGGCCTAGGAATGTCTCTATCAAATAGATGCCAACCAGAAGGCCAATATGATGAGAAGGCACTGGGGCTCACCCAGGAGTATTAGAACCTGCATGGACAGGGATATCCCAACTGGTATTAACCAACCCCAAGCAAGCTACCAACCTGCAGCCTGTTCCCATTATGAAGTTGGAGGAGCAAGGTGAAATCTGTAGCAGGTTATTGCTGAGAGAGAGAAAAACTCAGTCTGAGGGAACTTAGGAGTACCTAAGATGGCTACGCGGTTCTCGCAAGATTTTAGAGCCAAAATGGGAGTCTGTGGGACCACCCACCAAATCGCAGGGACCCGACACGTTTCCAAAGTTCGGAAGACGAACGAGCGTTCAGCTGTCGAACGCAGAAACAACCCAGAGGGAAAGTGAGGACCGAATGGGTAAGTGTTCGGGAGTTGTACTCCCCAACCCTATTGGTTAGTCCTGCACATTCGCACTTGCCTAGCGTTCGCGGGACGAAAGGCGTGTTCGGTATAAAACAGCCGATCTCATCTGAGTGAGGTACAAACGCGGGAAAGTGCCTCGGCTGTGGGACAAAAAAGAGAAACCCTCAAGCCCCAAATTTAAATAAAATAACTATAGAAAATATAGGAAGGTAGTTAAAGGTAAAAACAATAATAATACCAGAAAACAATAGCAAAGCTAGTAAAAGTATAAGAGGAAACCACACTTGTCTTGTGATGGAGCAGCAAAGAAAGAGGAAGTGATGCTGTTGGCCACGCCTTTTATAGTCACTACTTATGTTTGATTGGTTCTCAGTTTCTTATATTTCTTCTTTGCTGCTGTGGAGTGAGTAAAGAAAGATTAACTCCTATTATGGTATAAAATTGCTGTTTATCCAACTTTCTCCTTACAAATCCAAGATACATACCGAGCAACTTTTTCAAAGCTGGTGAAGTTTTAATACGGTTGGTTCCCAGACTCAGTCCATGCAATTTGTCTTGCTACACACAGCTACGGCTACACACAGGGCTGGAATTATGCAACCGAGTTTCAGCAGATACACTTATTACTAGGATTGGGTGATTATTTTCAGCAAATGCAGTGTTTGGTGACACATTTTCTGCAGTCATACAGTACAATTATTGAAGGAGACATTTTCAGCAGACATGCACACATTGCTGGGGTTAGGGGACATATTTTCAGCTTACATGCAATGTTGCTATTGGATGGCACATTATCAGCTCACACACATACTGCTGGTATTGAAAGTGAATTTTGATATTGAAAAAAGTTATTTCATGGCATACCCTGGCTGCTGGTGGCTGGGTTGCAAATTGTGTATGGGAATAAAATATTGTCTATGTTTTCTTTATTATTTTTGTTAAATTGGCTAAAAAATAAACACTATTTGAGATATCACATGCACTGAATATATTATTTTACACAGACTAACGCATAGCTAAGTTAACCTATTCACTCTTGCATGTATGAACATAGCGGGGAATGTGGTGCATCTAAGAATAAAGAACTTACCCCAATTTTCGCCTCCCCCTCGTCCAAACTAAAATTCCCTTTTCCTTTCAATGCTCACCACCAGCCGGCTTTTAGCTCGGTGGGCACGTCCAAGTCGGTAACTGAAAAGTTTACCCTACAGAGCAGGGGAGGTTTTTGAGACCCACCTTGTCCATCTCCTGACATTTCATCTGATACTCCCCAACCCTATTGGCAAGGACATGCTCCCCGCCACAACCCCGCTGTTTTAAACCTAAAATCAGCAGGGGGCCCCACCCAAACCAACCAAGGCCTGTTCCACTGCTTCCTGGATAGAATGAATAAAGAGGTCAAGCCCGACCTCCGTGAGGTGCATGCCATAGAAACATAGAATGTGACGGCAGATAAGAACCATTCGGCCCATCTAGTCTGCCCAATTTTCTAAATACTTTCATTAGTCCCTAGCCTTATCTTATAGTTAGGATAGCCTTATATGCCTATCCCACGCATGCTTAAACTCCTGAACAAATTAGCCGCCTCCTGCTCAAACACCTTGTGGCAAACCGGGATTCCTTTAACCCCTAACATGAACTTAGAGACCCTCCAATTCAATTTAACCTGACAGCGTTCCATGGTTCTTTAATTATGGGCCCGCTGCCAGTAGTTGCATGAAATGACCTCCGACCAGATAAGCCGAACGTTCAGGAACAAAACCAAGACCCGTGCTATATCCCTCTTAATAGCGTTCCCCAACCCCCTGTCATGGTTCACACCGTGATATCCAGTCTGCCAGACATGGTCGCTCCGGAAGCGCCCGATAGGGGATTTGAACTGTGATTCTTCTGGACCGTATCCTGCTATTCTTCCTCTGAGCCATTTCAGGACTTTGGATAACTCATGTTTATTCTGGTATTGCCTGCAGCACTTGGGGGCTGGACTTCACCAAAGGCTCAGATCTGCCAGTAACTCTCCAGCTGAATCTGATACCTAATTAACAAGATATAAAAGCCTGCCTCACCCTGGGAGGGGTGTCAGTTCATTGACTCTGGTTCCCTTGTTTGGTTCCTGTTACGCCGTACCTGCGTTCCAGTGATTCCTGTATAATTCCGGCTTCTGACATTGGCTTTCCTCCTGGACTACTCTGACCTCTGGCTTCCCTGATTTGGCTTCCCTTGACCACGCTTCTGCTGGTCAGTTCATCTGTAACGGAGTCTTACCTGATAGGGAGTCCAGCTCGCAGAGTTATATGCTCACCCTTGCAAAGTAGACACAGACCAGGGTGACCAGGTAAGACGCCAGGGTGAGGCAGGCTTTTATATCTTGTTAATTAGGTATCAGATTCAGCTGGAGTGTTACTGACAGATCTGAGCCTTTGGTGAAGTCCAGCCCCCAAGTGCTGCAGGCAATACCAGAATAAACATGAGTTATCCAAAGTCCTGAAATGGCTCAGAGGAAGAATAGCAGGATACGGTCCAGAAGAACCACAGTTCAAATCCCCTATCGGGCGCTTCCGGAGCGACCACGTCTGGCAGACTGGATGTCACAGCGTGAACCGTGACACCCCCACAAATAGGCATTGTCCCAAGATCATTACTCCCCAGGTGAAGCACAAGAACACCAGGTGGACTTCATACCTCTATTCCCAAACCAGCGAACCTCCAATTCAGAAAGCGTGAAACCCAGCAGCTCACCTCCCGGGCGGACAGCTGCCCGTCGCCTGGCCCAGAACTGGCACACATACGAGTGCCCGATCACCCAGACCCTGGGGGGGCTCCCACCTTAGGAGAAAAACATAAATTTAGGAGGCAGGAAGGATGAACATATGAGACATAACGCCCAGAAACCTACCTCCTGCTTGCGCCGACATAACCAGCCTGGCAGCTTCAGTGGCAGCGCCAATACAAAATGAATGGCCATCAAATTCCTTACTGTCAACTCCCAATACCTCCAGCCCAGAGCGAAAAACTCGAATAAATTGAAAATGCGAAAGAAACCATGAACCATAAGAGGGCACAAGGAAATCGGGCACAGCTCGCAGAAATCCCGAAATGAAGTAACCGGGCAAATATCCATACCAGGGACAGCACCCAATCGTACCCATTTACCTTTCCCAAGGACATCCATTTCAGAGCGCCAGATCAGAAACGAAATCCGCTCCTGCTCGCACTGAACGTTAGCAAACAAAACCCCTCCACAGCTGCGCCTACTAGGGCATACCAATTCCCCAATGCGCTTGGCCCCATAGAATGCCAGGAATAGGCCAACTTAAACAGACGGGCCTCAAACACTGAGTAACAGACCTGCGGGAGCACTCCGCAGAGTCTTGACAGGAGTACCGTGGAGACTGGCCGCCTCGTGTCAACCGAAGCAGTCCGATGCCGAAATTCCTTAAGCGCCTGACACACTACAAATGCTTTAGTCGAATTTTCCCACCCGCACAGCTTAAATAGGAAGCTAAGACCGGAAAAATGCACAGAGATCGCAGAGGGAGACTTACCCTCCGATTCCCAGCAGTTCAAGAGCTGCAATAGCCCCCCAAGGTGCTCATCTGGGGTACCAAAACCACCCAACTCCAGCTCCCATTCACCCCTTAATGTAGCGAGTCCAACAACCCCCAAATTGTCGCAGTGAAACACGACCCTTTGATCCAGAAAACGGGACTCAAGACCTCCACTGCCACTAAAATGGGGAAAAGCTCCAAATAGCCAGATTTTTTGTGAGCCCCAAGACATGGCAACTGTCCGGCCACACAGCAGCACACCAACTAGAGCCCAGAATGGCCCCAAACCCACAGAGCCAGCTGCGTCCGTTAAGAGGTGTAGGTCGGCTTTAGAAACCTCTGGCCTTTGCCAGATGGACAGCCATTATATGCAGCCAAGAAGGAGTCCCAGACCGCCAAATCCTCCCGCAGCGGCTGAGTGAGCCAAATGAAATGACGGGGCCCGGAGACTCCAGCTGTCACCTGTTAAAGACCCACCCCACGGGCATGATCCGACTGGCAAAATTCAGCTTACCCAAGAGCGACTGCAGGCAGCGCAGCTGAATCGGAAATCATTGAGGTAGTGGAGCAAGGAGTCAATCCCAGCTTCCTTCCTCACCACCCAGTCCAAGAATATGCTGAAGCATTCAGTATAAGTACAGGGGCTGTAGCCATGTGGGAGGTCCCAGCAGAAGCTTGACCACGGGGGAGGGGGGAACCCACACTGGTGGCTACACCAGGTAGGAGGTGAACAAAATGCTCACGAATTGTGCCTACCGCCATCCAGGGCAGCTGCACCTCTGAGGGCAGAGAGGATTCCTTCTATATCCATCCCTCAAGCAGGAAAAGTCACCAGGCCCAGGACAAACAGGAGTGCAGAGGCAGGGAAGTTGTTTGCTGGCCAGAATCTCAAAGATGATAAGATGATAAGGTAAGATGATCCCTGCCCCACTACAAACCCATAACCACTCCCCTACACACATACAGCCAATCACCAGCACCATCCCCACACTCATATATGTGCCCTTGTCTGTTTAGCTGTGCTAACTCCCCAGGGCCTTGTCCACTTTTCAGAAGACTTCACAGTGAACTTAATATAGTTTGAATAGATACTGATATAATATATTAAGATAAAACACATGTATAAAATATAAATCTGGTAATTACAAAAGACTTGTGGAAAATAAATAGAATGAGCAGGAAATATGCAGGAAATATTAATCGCTATGTATTGAACTTAGCACCTTGATATTGCAAGCTCTGCCCTCTTCTACTTGGCTGCTTTCCAATTCAGATGCCCTACTGGACATTAAATAATGCAATTCAGAAATTTAAAAGTAGACTGGGCGTATTTCAAATTCTAAACATGACTAACTGCTTTTAAAAGTTTATCCAGACATCCTTTATTGATTATCAGTGAGACAGTTTTCACTGTGGTGGAAGAAGGAAGGGGTGGAGGAGGGTGGGGGGAGGGGTGGGTGAATTTAGTTTTGTAATAATTTAAGGCATATGTTTTACAATTAATAATGGAAATTTGCAAGCAGTGCCAGTGCAAGGATTTTTGCCGGCCTGGGCAACAATCCATTTTGCCGCCCCCTCATGAATGCAACTAGATTATCTCAGAGGTTTATTCACTAAACTCTGAATTGCAGTGAAGAGACATTTAGAGAAAGAGACACACTGGGTAGACATTAAAGGTAAACTATAGTGCCAGGAAAATTGTTGTCCTGGCACTATAGTTTCCCCCTCTGTCAATGCCCCCACCCCTTGTGGTGCAGATTGGGATAAAAACCCCTTCTGCCTCTTACCTGGGTCGAGAACCCATGTCCCTCAAACGTCCAGCGTCAGTCAAAAGTCACTTAGCAACCCGGAAGTCCCTCTAGTGGCTGTCTGGTAGACAGTCACTAGAGTTGTAGTTAACCTTGAAAGGTAATTATTACAGTCTCTTAAAAACTGCAATAATTACTTTTGTAGGGTTAAGTGACCTGGGACAGTGCACCCAGACCACTTCAATGGGCTGAAGTCGTCTGGGTGCCTATAGTGTCCCTCTAAGTGAAAGCAGAGAATGTAAACAGCCTGGGGAGACATTTAGGGAATGCCTAATACATCAATACATACTGCCTATTACATACAATCAACCATACACACATAGCCCAATACATAAATACACACACACTCACTTCCCAATACATACATCCATAGACTCATACTGCCTAATATATACATACAATCGTACATCAGTACATTTGGTGGGATTTAATTTGCAATAATGGTGGGATTTAATTTATGTTACAGTGAACTTTAAGTAAAAATTTTTTTTGTTTAATACAGAATTATATTAATATATTACATAATTTAATATATAAGGATCTCTTTACATGGTCACACACACTAGCACACACACTCTGACTGACGTACACACAGTGTCACTTCCACACTCTCACTAACACACTCACTCACTAACACACTCTTACTGACAAACACAGTGTAACTTACACACTCTAACACACACACTCTCACTGGTATACACATTGTCACTTACACGCACTCACTAACATACACACACTGTCAATAATACACACACTCTCTCACTAACTGACACACACAGTGTCACTTGCACACTAACACACACAGTGTCACTTACACACTCTTACTAACATGCACACTGTCACTAACACATGCACATACCGTGTCACTTGCACACTCTCACTAACACACAAAGTCTCACTGATATACACAGTATCACTTACACACTCTCACTGGCATACACACTGTCACTTCCACACTGTCACTAACACACACACTGTCACTAACACACACAGTGTCACCAGGGACGTATTAGCTGCGAGGCAAACAAGGCATTTGCCTTGGGCGGCATTTTTCAGGGGGCGGCAAAAAACGATGCCCCCAAATGCCCAGGACAAATGCCTAGTTAGCCTTGCGGCTAACAGACATGCTGGGCGGTGCTAGCTGGTGGTCGGGCGGGCCGGCTGGGCAGACGGGCGGCTGGCGAGGGAGCTCTTCCCCTGAGCGGTCTGCTCAGCTCCCTCGGCGCCGCAGAGTGAGGCTGGGAGCCAGAAGATAACGTCATATTCCGGCTCCCAGCCTCACTCTGCGGCGAGCGAGGGAGCTGAACAGTCAGCTCAGAGGAAGAGCTCCCTCGCCAGCCGCCCGCCCATCAGCCCGACCGGCAGCCACTGGACCACCAGGGAGAAAGAGAAACCCCCCCCCAGCACTCCCAAAGTTAAGGAGGCTGGGGGGGGGGGTAAATTAAAAAGTGTTAATGTGAGTGATTGTGTGTGTGTGTCTGACTGTGTGTGTGTTTGTGTGACTGTGTATGTGTGTGTCTGACTGTTTGTGTGTGTGTGTGTGTATTTAGAAGGTGGGGCGGGGGGAAGGGTTGGGTGGGGGTGGCGCGGGGGGAGGGGGGTGCCTGAGTTTTGTCCTGCCTAGGGCAGCACAAAACCAGGATACACCACTGAGTGTCACACAGTGTCATTTACACACTCTCACTAACACACAGTGTCACTTACACACTCTCACTTACACACTGTCACTAACACACACACAGTGTCACTTACACACTCTCGCTAACACACACAGTGTCACTTACACACTGTCACTAACACACACTATCACTAACACAAACAGTGTCACACAGTGTCACTTACACACTCTCACTAACACACAGTGTCATACAGTGTCATTTACACACTATCGCTAACACATACTGTCACTAACACAAACACACCACTTTACATAAAGTCACACTTTATTTACTCACACAAATACAGCAATTTAACACATATACACACACCAATTTAAAACCATGCACACAATAAATAGTCCCCCTTAGCCTTCAGTTATGCCCTACCTGTGCTTGTGCTGTGATTAGGAGAAGAGGTCCAGTCTGCAGGGGGAGCAGGAGGGGGGAGTAGGAGAGCAGTGCACTCTGAGCACAGGCTGCTTCCTGCTACCTTCACCATGCTTCCGGTGTTCACAGGCAGGGGGCAGATAGGATACCAGGTCATGTCCTGGCTTCCCCTGCCTGCAGATAGCAAAGTGCTCTACCCGGGTGTTGGGGTTACAGTAACCCCACTCCCTGAGTAGATAATTGGCTTCAGAGGGAGCCCAGCAGCTAAATGGGTGTGCTGGGGGATGGCTAAGGACCCGCTCGCCCAGCACACCAGCCCTAGACAGCAGCAAGGCAGCCCACCAGGAAAATTCCCAGTGGGCGCCCCCCCCAGTGGCCAGCGCCACAGGCGAATGCCTTATTTGCCTAATGGTAGCGCCAACCCTGTTTGCAAGTTAACCATTTCCATCATGGAAAACATTTTTAGTAGTTCATTTTACCACTGGTAATAATAATAGTAATCCTAATAATAATGAAATAATCCTCCATTATGAGAAGTTTTGGACTGAAGATCTGTCCTGTGTGAGAAAAATTCAAATAAACAATGCCAAGCACAAACAAGAAAATAAGCTCTAAGGGAGTAGCTCTTCGTTAGCTGCAAGGCCAGTTTTGCAGCTAAGGATAGGTACATTTTCCTTTACGATATATAGATTTTTTATGAGTTAATGTAAACTCTAACATAAATCCAGTGCAGGCACTGGATAATCTATACACTACAATCACTAAACATGCACAAATTGTATCCTCTAAAAACACACAGTACTTCCTCTACACATATATACTCCACTCCACGCAGGTGGACCTAACTCATGGGCGGACTGTGTCACATGTTATTGTGTTTGCAAAGGGAGAGTAGCTAATTTTTGGCCAATAGCGTTCCACCCATACAAAAAATTGCTTTTGTATTCATTTTCTTCAGTGGCCCTCTTACTAAACTGCTTCCTAATAACAGTATAGTACACAAATGACAAAAAAGTGTACAGTTGCAAAAATGATGCACATTGTACAGCCCACATTAGACTCTACCTTGCCAGCCACATCTCCCAGACACAAGATCTTAAGTAAACAAGCAACTCCACTGACACGTCTAATCTCAGAATATGGACTCTATGACGTATGGCGAACACAGCACCCGGATAGCCGGGAATTTACTTTTTACTCCTCAGTCCATAACACTTACTCTAGAATTGACTACATTCTAGTGTCAGGAGACCTACTACCATATGCTACCAATAGCACCATAGGCGAGATAACATGGTCAGACCATGCAGGGATATGGTTAACACTCAAGGATAATTTTGCATTCCGGGGGGCAACTCCCTGGCGCCTAAATGACACACTTTTAAACAACCCGGAATTTAACCAAACACTGGACACAGAACTAATGTCATATTTCACCCACAACACGGCACCAGAAATAACGCCGGCAACCTTGTGGCTCGCACATAAAGCAGTAATCCGGGGGCACCTTATAAGCAGAGCATCCCACCTTAAGCACAACTCAAACAGAGAATATCTGACCCTACTTAGATCCCTTAGGGACGAAACATCAGCCCAAATTTCACAACCCTCCACTGAACGACAACAGCGGATACAGCAAACACAAAAACAGATCAACAACATACACATGTTGAAAACAGTTCATATCGCAAATAAACTAAAATTCACTACTTACACACAAGCAAATAAGGCAGGGAAAGCGTTGGCGTCGATACTCAGGCAAAAGCATCTGAACGCCAAAATCCCCGTCCTCTTTAACGAGAAAGGAAACAAAATATTTAACCCGCAAGATATAAACAATATGATGGCCGACTATTATGATGCATTATATAATTTAAACACAGACGGTGACACCCACCAACCTCTCCCATCTAACATAGATGAATTTCTATCGGGAATGAGACTGCCTAGGCTGACCCCAGACAACATTCTCACTTTAGAAACACCCGTCACACTTAGCGAAGTACAACAAACAATAAAGTCACTTCCTAAAGGGAAATCTCCAGGACCAGATGGGTTTACAAACCTATATTATAAGACCTTCTCACATACGCTAGCACCCCACTTAGAGAAACTATACAACCATATTTTAAACACGGGAACCATACCCCAAGAAATGCTGATAGCCCATATATCAACTTTACCCAAACCCGGCAAGCCACCCCACAAATGCCAGAACTTACGCCCAATTTCACTATTAAATACAGACTTAAAAATACTAGCCAAAATCTATGCCACTAGATTGGGGAACATTTTACCATCCTTAATAAAGGACGACCAGGTGGGCTTTGTTAAAGGAAGACAAGGTTCTGACGGGACCAGGAAATTAATAAACCTGATCCATAATATTCAACAGACAAAGGAACCCAGTGTGGCCTTGTCACTGGATGCAGAAAAGGCATTTGACAGGCTGCACTGGGGGTACCTGGAGGCAGTCCTTCAAAAATACAACTTCCCAAAACGCTTTTTGAAGCTAGTTTCCGCCCTGTATGACAAACCAACGGCGAAAGTGATCAATGGAGGCTTTGCCTCCAAACAATTTCGAATCTCAAACGGCTCTAGGCAAGGCTGCCCACTATCGCCCCTTTTATATATCCTAGCACTAGAACCACTAGCACAAACTATCAGGGAAAACCGCAACATATCGGGGGTTACCGTGGGCAACAAGACGCATAAAATCACATTATTTGCCGACGACGTGATGCTTACCCTAACCAAACCCGAAACATCCTTACCGGCACTACAAGCTGTAATCCAAAGATTCGGCAACTGCTCATACTATAAACTCAACGTTGCCAAAACCCAGGCCATGAGCTTCAACATTAGAAATCCAAGACTCTCAAACCTGAGAGCTGCCTTTACATATGACTGGAGACAGGACCACCTTACCTTCTTAGGAATAGCTTTAACACAACATACACACAAATTGTACCAAGCTAATTACGTGAAACTCCTTCGGGAAATAAATACTCAACTGCAAAACTGGAGGGGGAAATATGTGTCGTGGATGGGTAGAATAGCGGCGGCAAAAATGATGGTGCTGCCCCGCTTACAATACCTCTTCAGGACACTACAAATTGATCTCCCAAGGCAATTCCTTACTAAGACCCAACAAGCTATAAATACGTTTATATGGGGGGGGGAGAAGAGCCAGAACTGCAGCAGACATCCTATACAAACCCTTCCAAAAGGGAGGAATGGGGGTGCCGGATGTCTCGCGATACTATCGTGCGGCCATAGTAAGCACACTAGTACAAATGCACCACCACAAAAAATCATTGGCATGGACTCAAATAGAAATGGTGCACACAGAGGGGCTACCACTACACACACTAGCCTGGATGCCAGCTGACAAAAGGCCACACCACAAAACAATATGTCCAACTACGGCAACGACACTGAAAGTGTGGGATAAATTAGTTAAGAAACAACAATCTCGAACGCGGATCTCCACGGCCTTCCAACTTCAGGCATTAACTATCCTGATTCCAGGATTCGAATATAAAATATGGCACTCTCATGGGGTATTCTGCTTGTCGCAGGTTCTAGACAACGGACATTTGATAGACTATGACACACTACACAACAAGTATAATCTCCCACCTACCACCTTCTTCCCATACCTACAATTGAAATCGTGGGTACACAAACACTATGATACTACACAAGCCCAGGGACACTTACTCACAGAACGTTTATGCTTAGCAACAAAGCCTCCGCAAAGGCTACTATCCACCTTGTACAGTTTGATCGGACCAAATGACCGTATAGAACAATTAAAATGTATTAAGGCATGGGAAAGGGAACTTGGACAAACACTGACACCAGAAGATTGGTCTAGCGCATTGAGGGCTCACAAAACGCTGACATTAAACACAGCACATATTGAAATCAGTAGGAAAATACTATATCGTTGGTACATGGTGCCAACCAAACTCCACAAAATAGATCACACAAAGAGAGACACCTGCTGGAGATGCGGTGAGGCGCCAGGCAATATGGTACATATATGTGGTGGGCATGCCCGAAACTAACCCCCTTTTGGCCCGAAATATCGGACATATTAAAAAACATCACGGGAGTAAAACTGCCGCACACTCCACTCTCCTTTCTGCTATTAATCTGGCCCGTAACACTGCGAAAACCAGACGCATACATTGCATACCACATCATTATTGCAGCCTTGACCGCCATCAGTAGAAGCTGGCTAAAACCCACACCTCCTAGTGTGCGACAATGCATGGAAATGGTAGAAGTAACAAAAACATTTGAGAAGGCAGCAAGAGGTACACACACATCTATAGGATTCTGGACGTTAGCGTGGAGCAAATGGGAAATATGGAACCAACAAAAATGATCCCCCATAACCCCTATAATTGAATAGGGTGCAAAATGGGCAAAACAAAATCCCCCCTACTATTGTGCCATACTACTGTGACATACTATCGCGACACACGATCGTGACATACTTATGTCCTTAAGTAGAACGGTATCCCTATGGACTAAACCGAACTCGTCCCTCTCCCCCTTCTCCCCCTACCCTCTCCTACCAGGTTTATCCCCCCTTTTGTTCGTACCACTCCCCTACGCTAAAGCGAATTTACCACACTCATACATGGAGGATATCTATCTAAAAACAATAGCCACCGGCCTCAAAGAGGCATCTATGGCGCACCTATTAGACCATGTTAACAAGACGAATTATAGATGTAAGAAACTATAATATGTAACTGCTGATATATAATTGTGATGTGTGAACTTGGAAAAATCTGTAGCAAGACTTCCCTATTCCCCTCTTCTCTTCTGTATCCCCACTGCATTTATGTTTCTGGATGGCAAAACAATAAAAAATATTAAACACAAAAAAAAAATGATGCACATTGACGGACACTTGGAACATTTTTCATCACACAGTTATTTTCTTATTTTAATAAATTTGATATAGATTTGACAGAACTTGTTTACCTGTATATATTGCACATTTTGGTGTCTCCTTGGTGCTAGTCTACTAACTATATTGCAGGACTTTTCAATATTACATCATACAAAAAACAGTCTAAAAATTCCAAATTGATACATACTACTTGAAACTAGGCCTTCTCCTGTCAATAGCCTTACTGTTCAACATCATGTCCTTGTAACTTTTTCTCCATTCAGTTATCTCTAGAAAAGCTTTTGACTGGAAATTTGTGTCAGCCACAATGCCTGTGGAACATTTATGTAAGTGTATTGCTGTTTTACATGGGGCCAATAGCTCACATCCAGATTAATTGAAGCCTTTTGGATTTTGTATGTATCTTTAATTGGATATGTTACGGCTGTTCTCTGTTTCCATGCTATTTTAGCTTTCACTGAAGTCATTCTGGCAATATTGAGACCCATAAGACACATTGTGTCTCTCTCTAATATTCGTGAGGAGTTTAGACTCCAACAGATCTCCAACATAAAATCTAATGTAGATAAGTCCATGATTCTCAATGTAATAAAAATGATTAAGATACTTATCTTAATTTTGGTTTTCTTGATGTGCAGAAAAACTGAAATATGTATGTGAGTCACTAGCATCCTGGGTATCCTACATCAAATCCCTACCCTTCTTTCAAACATTACTATTCGACATGAGTTATTGTTCTTTACCTCGTTTGGTAGGATCAATGCCTTTACAATATATTTGTACAATATATTTATTTATATTGTATTGGTTTTGCATTGCCCAACTGCATCTTGAGGTGCCTAATCAGAAGTGGTTAGCATAATCTGATAGGGCACTGTGTTTTTTCAACACTGAAAGACGGTCACTGACACTACAGACTGGATCTGTGGCAAAGCCTTGTTCTTGTCAAAGTGCAAAGGTTGAGTGGATGGTCAATTGACCACTGACTTTTTTTCTTTTGTTTTTGGATAAATCCCCTATTTTGAACTAAAATGACTTCTGCTCCATATTTTTTATAATAAAAAAAACAAACAATCATTATAAAATTTCTCTAATTTCCTTTTTTCAATTCCAGATATATCCTCATCTAATTTTAACAACTCAAAATTAGCATTGCAAAAATGCCTGATATAATGTAGCCATTAGGCCATTACATGGTTCCTTTTTTCCTGCTGTTCTGGCGACATTCTAGGAGAAGGAAATTCACTTTTTTTGTTGACTTTATGATAAAAAGTGTGACCTGCATTTTACCTCACATCATGTACATGGCAAAATGTCATTTTCATATTTGAATTTGTAAACCATGTTCAACCAAGTCATCACTTCAACTTATTTTAAAGGGCAACTGACTTCTCTGAAATGTACACCATTGAATAAAACATTGACAGGGTTATTTAATAAAGTGAGAAACTACTTCATAATCCAGTTAAGACAAAGCAAAGTCAAGAAAAATATTGGAAATTACAATGAAAATAGAAACATTCTTTATCATATATTTTTTTTATTATTAGCAAAGGACACAGCTTATAATAATGATAGATAGGAAAACAAGGTGCAGGATAAAAAGGTGTAGATGTCTACATTAACTTATTGTTTACACCTCACAAATACATATTTCACAATGTGTTCATTTTCTTTTAAATTCTTATAGTGATTAACATTGTATTAATTAACATTCTGTTTTATATGAACCATGGTTAAAGTTTACAAAGGTAGTTAGGTTGTTTTCTCAAGTTATTTTACCATTTGTTTAGTGACCATTTGATATCATTGGCGTCTATTTTTGATATTTAATGATAAGTTAAATTAAAAAAAAAAAATCTTATTGTAGGTTTTTTGTTGTTGATGTTTTTACATAGTGGCTATTTCGTGATAAGCACGTATTGCTATTTTTAAATTATTTTTGATTCAATACTTTTTCTTGACTTTTGTAATTGCAGAACATCTTTAACCCAAATGACTAAACTTTCGTGAGTAGCGGCGGATGTGCTGCATATACTCACTTACTTCTTTCCAGGAAGAGGCAGTCATTCTTATTCCCCAGCCTTTCACACAGAATATATCTATGCACATTTTGTGTTACTGGTTTTAATTGTTTTTTGAATAATACATTTGATTAAATGCACACCTTTTGATTGGCATATAATCACTTAAGTGTGAAGTAACATGAGAGTGGTAGTAGTCATACTCCTTCCACATATACTGTATTACCAATATATTTGACAGGATTACACTATTGTTGTTTTTTTCTTGTTTTTTCTATTTTATATGTATGGAATACTATCTGGAGTAAAGATACTCACATAAGTATATGTATATTTTTATCATTTACCTTAGAGAATATTATCTTTAGCGCTCCATTTCTATATACACTGTTTATATATATATATATATATATATATATATATATATATATATATAATTTTATTATTTATATAGCACCATCAGATTCCGTAGCGCTGTACATACATATATAGTATATATAATAATAATGAAACAACTTTCATTATTATTGTTTCTGTTATGATTGTTATTACAAGGGTAACTCTATTGCATAAGGGCTCAAATTATTGTTTCAATTATTGCCTGATTTTGCACCAAGATTTGTGACAGATACCACATAAAATCGAAAACCTGTTAAAATTGTGTACAAATACACAATTTAATTTTGTAGGCACACCAACCAATAAATAAAAAATGTATGTTTTTTTCTAAGTTTAAGTGCTAGTCATGCATCTGAGGATTTAAATATATTGTATATTTTTTAAACTAAAAGAACTAGTGACTAAAGCGTTAAGAAAGAATAAGAGTATAAGAGTAATGAGGGATAAGTGAAAGTTGTGCCGATTCCAGATGGTGAGGATATGTCGTGCTGTCAATAAATATCTAACTTTTACATTTACTTTTACCGAATCTAAACATTATGGGATATAACCAAGCAAAATATTTATAAAATACATCAAGCTGTTTGTTTTTTTCAAACAACAAAACCATTAACATCTTTAATATAATGGAATAAACACATTTTATTGTGGTTTTATGGAAGAAGGATGTAACTACATCTGGCTTCTGATGAATTTCTCAGGAAACTATTACAGATGTTTTCTCTGGTGCATACTGAATGATGGTGATGCTCTGATATTCTTAGTTACAGTAACAGTTCTATGGTCTTACCTTTAATATTACGTTGGATAGATCCATACAGAATCTTTTGTACTATGACACAGACATTTATTATTTTTAATGTATATGTAAATATAACATAAAACATATCACATAAACATATCGTGGAGTCACAGTGTTATAAATAAACAAAAATACTTAAAAGTGTTAGTTTTTCACCATATTATTTCCTTATTTAGGGTGACCGTACCATACTATTTGAAATTGAAGAATGTATAATTAAAAGAGTGTAAGGATATCTTCTTCTACATCCTTTTATCTATAGTGCAGGCAAAAAAATACACATTTGTAACATCCAACAAGGACACTGGTACTCAGGGCCGGCCTTAGGGGTGTGCGAGCTGTGCGGCCGCACAGGGCGCCATGGCAGCAGGGGGCGCCCTATGGCTGACAGCTTGCACACCCCCTGCCCTCTACCAGGGCTTAGCAGCGAAAGAGACTGTAGGAGGCGGAGCCAAGCAGCCGATGGGGGCGGAGCCAAGTGGTCGGCGGGGGCGGAGCTAACCGAGGCCTGAATCTGCTGCCTGGTAAGTGAGACCATAGTGCCCCTGCTCCCCCTATAGTACCCCTGTTCCCCATCTATCCCTATAGTGCCCCCCTCTTCCCCTATAGTAATCCTGTTCCCCATCTATCTCTATAGTGCCCCCCCTCTACCCCTATAGTAACCCTGTTCCCCATCTATCCCTATAGTGCCCCCCTCTTCCCCTATAGTACCCCTGTTCCCCATCTATCCCTATAGTGCCCCCCTCTTCCCCTATAGTACCCCTGTTCCCCATCTATCCCTATAGTGCCCCCCTCTTCCCCTATAGTCCCCATCTATCCCTGCCCCCCTCTACCCCTATAGTGCCCCCTCTACCCCTATAGTGCCCCCCTCTACCCCTATAGTGCACCCTCTACCCCTATAGTACCCCTGTTCCCCATCTATCCCTATAGTGCCCCCCTCTTCCCCTATAGTGCCCCCTCTTCCCTATCGTAACCCTGTTCCCCATCTATCCCTATAGTGCCCCCCTCTACCCCTATAGTAACCCTGTTCCCCATCTATCCCTATAGTGCCCCCCTCTTCCCCTATAGTACCCCTGTTCCCCATCTATCCCAATAGTGCCACCCTCTTCCCCTATAGTAATCCTGTTCCCCATCTATCTCTATAGTGCCCCCCTCTTCCCCTATAGTAATCCTGTTCCCCCTCTATATCTCTATAGTGCCCCCCCTCTACCCCTATAGTAACCCTGTTCTCTACCCTAGTGCCCCCCTCTCCCCTATAGTACCCCTATAGTAACCCTGTTCCCCATCTATCCCTATAGTGCCCCCCTCTTCCCCTATAGTGCCCCCTCTTCCCCTATAGTAACCCTGTTCCCCATCTATCCCTATAGTGCCCCCCCTCTTCCCCTATAGTGCACCCTTTACCCCTATAGTAACCCTGTTCCCCATCTATCCCTATAGTGCCCCCTCTACTCTTATAGTAACCCTGTTCCCCATCTATCCCTATAGTGCCCCCTATCCCTATAGGGCCCCCCTCTACCCCTATAGTAACCCTGTTCCCCCTCTACCACTAAAGTGACCCCCCTCTACCCCTATAGTACCCCTGTTCCCTATAGTGCCCCCTCTACCCCTATAGTACCCCTGTTCCCCATATATACCTATAGTGCCCCCTCTACCCCTATAGTGCTCCCCATCTACACCTATAGTGCCCCTGCTCCCCTTATAGTACCCCTGTTCCCCATCTATCCCTATAGTGCCCCCATCTACACCTATAGTGCCCCTGCTCCCCTTATAGTACCCCTGTTCCCATCTATCCCTACAGCCCCTGCTCCCACTATAGTACCCCTGTTCCCCATCTATCCCTATAGTGCCCCCATCTACACCTATAGTACCCCTTCCCATCTATCCCTACAGTGCCCCTGCTCCCACTATAGTACCCCTGTTCCCCCTCTACCCCTATAGTGCCCCTGCTCCCCCTATAGTACACCTGTTCCCCATCTATCCCTATAGTGCCCCCCTCTACCCCTATAGTGCCCCCTCTACTCCTATAGTGCCCCCTCTACTCCTATAGTACCCATGTTCCCCATCTATCTCTATAGTTCCCCCTATCTACCTCTATAGTGCCCCTGCTCCTCGATCTACCACTATAGCACCCCTGCTCCCCATCTACCCCTATAGTGCTTCCCCATTTACCCCTATAGTGTACCTGATCCCTCCATCTACCCCTATAGTGCCCATGCTCCTTATCCATCCCTATTGTGCCCATGCTCCCCCTATATTGCCATTGTTCCCTGTCTACCCTAGTGACACTGCTCCCCTTATCTACTGCTATAGTGCATTGCTCCCACATCTACCCCAGTGCCCCTGCTCCCCCTATCTACTGCTATAGTGAACAAAAATCACACACGGTCAATACACACACATATCAGACACAGTCAATACACCCATTACAAATATGGCACACAGAGAACACATCACACAATCACGTCTGACACACACATGATAAATGTAGCTGTCTTCCGAGTTCCGGCCAATCAGAACGTTGCCGCGGATTACCACAGGAAAGCTCTGATCACCAGAGATCAGCATGCCCTCCCTCCATGCAAGGTAATGACAGGGAAGAGGTGATAAATATTTGTTAATTGTTAAATTTTCATTTAATAAATCCCCTATACACATGGATGGCGCGGGGGGGGGGGCGCTGTTAAGATTTTTCGCACAGGGCGCCTGAAGGCCTAAGGCCGGCCCTGCTGGTACTCCTAACAATTTTGACAAATGTTTCATAGATTTAGAGGAAGCACGGCACTTCAAATTCAGTTACACTATTATTAGGAGTTAAATCAATGACATCTAAAGATTTTTTTGTATAGTTTTCAAAAACAAGTCTGACCCCAACAGTACAGCAGATGTATTCCCAGTTCACCCTTCACATGACAAAATTTAAAGATCCCTTGAAGATTTAGTGAACACATAAAGCTGTCAAAGCATTTGTAGCCCAGAAGAATGCTCTTGGTGCTAGTCCAAATGTATTATGACACATAGACATATTTGCGTTTGCTGTCAATGTGGGTACACTATGATCACAATTCTATGTATTTAAACAGGGTTAAAGGAACGCTCCAAGCACCAAAACTATTTGAGCATGTTGTAGTGGTTATGGTGCCAGCAGTGCCCAGGCACTTTTCCAATGTACGTAGTAAACTGCTTGAGAATGGTTTGACACATTAAAGACATCTTTCCACAAAATATTTTTTGTGTAATTAAGTGGTCTTGGTGCATAGATCATGCTACATTCTCACTGTTCAATTCTCAGTCATTTAGGAGTTAGATCACTTTGTATTTGCAGCCTTGCTTGGGACTTACAGAACCTCACTTAACACTTCCTGAAACACTTCCTTTCAGGGCCGGACTGGGAAAAAAATTAGCCCCCCGGCATTTTTCAATCAGAGCGGCCCCCTAAGAAGGGGGCGGGGCCAGAGAGGGTGAGTTTTGTCATCACTAATGACAAGCACGCCCCCTCTCAAAGTGAGCATGTTGGTTCAATGCGCAGAGCCCCGGTGAAGAGCTCTATCATTAGAAAAAGGCTGTGTATTTGTTCTGCTCAGCGCAAGCAAATTTAATAACATGCTTGCACTGTGTTTGCTTTTAAATTGTCTTTGGTGTCTCCACAAGTGGGATACCAGAGGACAAAAGGGCGAGGAAAGTGTATGGTGCATGTGTTTGGAGCCTGCTTGTGGGATTGCGTGTGTGTAGAGTGTGGTGTGGTATTGTGTAAATAGGTCAATTTCATTTGTGTTTGTGGTGTAATATGTGTGGCTAGGGGTTGTAGAGAGTGTGTGTATAGGGGGCATAGTGTTATAAGGGATGTAGCGAGTGTGTGCATACGGGCTGTAGTGTGTGTGTGTATAGGTGACGTAGTGTGTCTAGGGGTTCTAGAGAGGGTGTGTTTAGAGAATGTTGTATGTGTTTGCTGACAAGGAATGTAGTGTGTGTGTAGGTGGTGCAGTGTGTGTAGGAGATTTAGTGTGTAAAGGACCCAGAGTGTGTATAGGAGATTGTGTGTGTTTGTGTGTGTGTGTGTGTAGAGGATTAGGAGTGCATATAGGGTAAGGGATCTAGCGTGTATCTGGAGCATAATGTGTGTAGTGGTGCAGTGTGAGGGGTGCTGTAGTGTGTGTGTGTGTGTATATATATATATATATATATATATATATATATATATATATATGGATGTATTGTATGTGTGAGGGGCGCAGTGTGTGTGTGTAAAAGGGATACTGTGTGTGAGGGTGTTTTTATTTGCCATCACATTCTAGGTTTCTAATTTTCTTTGTCTGTTAACTCACTGAGGGTTATTTTATATATTATATATATATATATGCGTCTGTGTGTGTGCTGTATATGTGTGGGAGTGTGCTGTGTGTGTGTGAGCGAGGGTGCTGTCTGTCTGAGGGTGCTGTCTGTGAGTGAGGGTGCTGTGTGTGAGTGAGGGTGCTGTGTGTGTCTGAAGTGTGTCTGGGTGCTGTGTGTGTCTGGGGGTGCTGTGTGTGTGCTGGGGGTGCTGTGTGTGTGAGGGTGCTGTGTGTGTTTCTGAGGGTGCTGTGTGTGTCTGGGGGTGCTGTGTGTGTCTGAGGGTGCTATGTGTGTCTGGGGGCTGTGTGTGTCTGGGGGTGCTGTGTGGGTGTCTGAGGGTGCTGTGTGTGGGAGGGGGGTGCTGTGTGTGTGTCTGGGGGTGCTGCTGTGTGTGTGAGGGGGCTGTTAGTGTGAGTGTAAATTTATTTTTTATTTAAATTTAAATATATTTTTTATTAATAATTTTAAAAAAGTTATATCCCCCCTCCCTTCTTACCTTTAGCCTGGGAGGGGGGAGCCGTGCTGCCATGGATTCGGGAGCCATGCTGACTTCCCTGGTGGTCCTAGTGGTGAGAGTGAACTCTAGCCTGTAGGCTAGAGTTCACTCTCGCGAGATCTGAGCATTGCCGCGGTCAGACCTCGCGAGAGGAACCTGGCGGAGTTGCTGGCTAGAGCTCCCCGGGTCCTTTCCTGCCTCCCTCACTCCCCAGCCTGCGGCCGCTTATAATTGTCTGTGGGCCGGTGAGGGAGATCTTTGATCTCCCCACCAGCCCATGAAGGCACACAGCAGAGCCGGCCCTCGGTAAGCGCGGGCCCTGCATGGGCCGGCTGGGGAGATCCTGTGATCTCTCCTGCCGGCTGCGGCCCACCGCCCGGTATGCCGATGGCCAGTCCGGGCTTGCTTCCTTTATTGAACAGTGTTTTTAATTTAGAATTTCTTCTCTCAGACTCTATTATTAACCTGCTAGAGTCTACAGCAGTCTTGTGTGTAATTAAAGTTCTATTAAAGGGACACCCCACTTCCCAAATACAAGATAAATAAAATCACTTTTTAGTCGATATACCCCAATGAAAACATGCTTGCATTTAATTATGCATTTTATCATTGGGAGTTAAAACAGCTTGCGAAAGGTACAGTTCTCTTGTCTGTTGTCTTTGCAAGCCCCCCCACCCAGACGGTCTTATTACACAGTTTCCAATGCAACTCAATACGAATACTTTGCAAGGCAGGTGCTCTGGGCCATTGCCTTCCTCTTGAGATTAGCTCTACTATACTAAACAAACCAGGAAATAACAGGACCTGCTGTCTGCTTGAAAACCAGGGGTGTAGCAAGGTCAGGGCCAGCCTTAGGCCATTAGGTGCCCTGTTTGCAAAGTCTTCATGGCCCTCCCCCTTCCCCCCCCACCGAGTTGCCTTTATACAGTCACACACAAAGGTACAGACAGACAGTCACAGAAACAGTTACAAGCAGACAGTCAGACACGCTCAGTTACAGGCAGACAGTCACACACACACACACACAGTTACAGGCAGACAGTCACAGCAGTCACAGAGACAAACACACAGTTATAGGCAGAAAGTCACACACACAGTCACAAGCAGACAGTCACACATACTCCGTTACAAGCAGACAGTCACAAACGTGACAGGCATGCAGACACTCACACACGCTGATAGGCACACACACACTCTGTTAAAGGCAGATAGTCACATACAAAGGCACAGCTACAGTCACACACAGGCAGACAGTCACACAGACAGACAGTCACACACAGGCAGACAGTTGCACACAGAGGCAGACAGTCACACACACACAGGCAGACAGTCAAACACACAGGCAGGCAGTCACACACACAATCACACACACACAGACAGTCACACATACACAGACAGTCTCACACACACAGGCAGATAGTCACACACACACAGGCAGATAGTCACACAGACAGACAGTCACACACACAGGAAGACAGTCACACAGACAGACACACACAGACAGGCAGTCACACACACAGGCAGGCAGTCATACACACACAGGCAGGCAGTCATACACACACAGGCAGGCAGTCACAGTCAAACAAACACTTGCCTCTTCCATTATGGCTGGAAGGGGAAGTGGAGGCAGTTGGTTGTTGGGGAAGCAGGGACTACTTCCTGCTTCCCCCTTCCTGTGCAGCAGTTACCAGGGGCTTCTGGCAGATGTTAGTCCTGCCTCGGCCTTGTGAAAAGCTCCGCCCAGTAAGCTCCACCCCATAACTCGTAAGCCCCACCCCCGCTGCCTCAATATTTTTTTCATAGACCCGGGTGGAGAATAATTAATATCCTTCACCTGCTTTAGCTCCCCTGCACTCCTGTCACCTGGTCATGTGCGAGCTGTGTCAGACACATTATGCCCCTGAAACATGGTGTCCTGCGCGGCCACACAGCTCGCACACCACTAAGGCCGGCCCTGAGCAAGGTTTATTTTCTATTGAAATCCACACTTTTTGTAAAAAGAAAAAAAAGGACACACCCTTTACACATAAAGCTTTCAGCAGACTAAGGCACTTTAGGGGTCTGGAGTGTCCCTTTAACAGAGTAGATGATAAGAACAGCTAAATTAAACATGCTGTTCTGTAACATCTGATTAAAGATACCATTTTTGGTGGGGTGAGTCACTGCTAGGGGAGATGTGGATAGTGCTGCATCAGAAATAAAAGTGATTTACTTCCTAAAATGGCAATGAATTCAACAGTGAGACTGCAGGGGCATGATCTATACACCAAAATTGCATCACCAAAAGTATCACCACACCACTTACATGAAGTTGCTAAACAGTAAAAAAAAAAATGGGCTCAACTTACCTTTTACGTGTACGTAGAGTAGCTCTTCATGAAGCATCATTTTCTGCCTGATATATGATATATCATGATGCTTAGTTTCCGATTATTGCAGATTTTAACTTCTACATATAAGCGAACATATTCTCGTAAGTAATGTATGAGTATGATACATTGAAAGTTCCCTGATAAAAATATACGAACAATCTTGTCTGCAGGGCTGTCTTCTTAATGTCTTTCGCTGCTGTGTAGTAGATCTATATGTTCCTCGTGTGTTGGACCATCACTGTGATTTGGATTGCAACAGGAACACTGCACACATGCGCTATACATCATTACAGATTAACGCCAATCCTGTCCAACTCATATATACCCATTGAGATGAATAAAGCCTCCTAAGTATCTGATAAATACCAGCTTGCCAATGATTTTAAGCAGCAGTTACAACATGATTTTTGTGATAAGCACATCATGAACAAGATATAAAAGTGTTACTTTTGTTGGTTAACATAGAGAGTAGTCACAACAAGACATATCAACACATGTTGAGACTAGACTTGCAGATGGGGAAAAAATTTGGCTCAGCCGAAACGATTCACTTAAAAAAAAAAAGAAAAATTGTTGTTTGTGAGTCTGTTATTTTAAAAATGGAATAGTTTTATTTCACACTAAATTGGTTTTAAATTGTTATTTTGATTATAGTAGACAGTGTGGTTATGAATAAAGTTCTGGAATTAATGGACACACTATTAATTCAACTTGTTTTTCTTATTATAAACTATATCAGAAGCTTTGTTGGTAGCCAGATCTCTAGGGGAGTGGAGCATTCAACAGTTGCTTAATCTGCTTATATTGCTAAGTAACTAATAAAATAAATCCTTAATTATTTATTTTGCCCAAGCTACATAACAAGTCTGGTACATTTCCCACCGATTCAAAACTAAGCCCTAAGAGTAAGGAAATACAATACAGAAATATTACAGTTCTGTATATCTAGATATGATTAGTGTATCATACACTAGTCAATAGACTTAAAGATTAATTTTGTTCCGAAGTGCAGTTCTTCTGAATGCGTGCCGGTCGGTTGATTGGTTGAATTCCCAAACTCTGAATTGAAATGTGGACACAAAACAAACAATATTCGAGATTTTGAATTATGTAATTCGTAATTATGAATTCTAATGAGAATTGAGCAAAAACAGAAAAAAGGAGAAACCAGAAACAAACAAATCTATATATGATTAATTGTCTTCTTTTTTAGTACATCTATAATGGGCTCTAGCTCAGCTAACTAATTAATAAACAGTTTTTTAAAAGTTGTGATGACTTGAGAACCAACTTACAAGGTTTAGGCCTGAACCAAGGGCATTTAAAGTGGATTACAAAGATCTGGTGTGGGTCTGGTAGCTTTAGGGTGCAAGGGTGGTAAGTTCTACTTACCTCAAGCTGTTCCTCGCGGCCGTCTCCATATTCTTGCTGCTGTCCTCTTGGCACTTCATTTGCCTTGAGCCGCGTCAGTGTGGTACTCTCGCACAAGCACCTCACTGAGATCTATGGAGGATCCCGCTAGAGCCTCTATAGATTAATGTTTAATTCCCATTGGAATAAGCGTTAGACAAAAGTTGAAGGCGGTGCTCTGTCAACCTAAAATACTCCCTAGTTCATCATATGATATATTTCGATTGGATTGGAATTTCAGTGACATTCCAACACAGTCTTTTATCAGTGTAACCGAGAGAAAAAGAAAATCGGAGGTGATAGCAAGTAAGGTATGCGAGTGTGGATTAGCCTGAGAAGATAATGAATTAAAACGTCACTTTTAATAATATCCTATAAACAAGTCCCAGAACTTGGGCTTAATAGCACTATAAACTAATGAAAAAATAATAAATCTAAAAAATTATTATTATTTATTATTTAGATTTATTATTTTTTCATTAGTTTATAGTGTTATTAAGCCCGAATTCTGGGACTTTTTTTTATAGAATATTATTATTATATCTTTAGAAAATACTGAAAAGTGACAGATACACTTTAATTGGATACAAAGTATGGTAATCACAGTGGGAGATAAGACAATCAAGAACTGGCATGTGCTCCTGTTGAGATGGAAGTTCTTTCATTTGGAACCTTTCAGTCCTCAATCTGGATGATAAGGATTATTTATTTATGTATAGATAGCCTTTTGCTGTCTTCTGAATGTGGTCAAATATTAGTTAACCTCAATGTTGTCTCCTATGTATAACAGTTCAGACTTTTCAGTTTTGTTTTTTTCAATGTACTTTTTGTACACTAGAGACCTCTTGTGGAGGTAAGTAAAAAATAAATAAATACTCATTTCATTTCATGCCTCCGATTCTGTATTTAGTTCTGAAAATGTTTATCACGAATGGGACTCGTCAGTTCTGTTTGCCACAATTATCTATGGCGATTAGGAACAACATGGAAATTACAGATATTTGAACAAATCAGGGGAAGCAAAAAAAAATTGCTGCATTTGCAAATGTTATTCTGCTAACACTATGTAATATTACAACTTCACTGCCCAGTGTTTTGGAATTACTGCAAAAGCAAAATAAGATCTTCTTATATAAGCAGACATTCCAATTCTTCCTGAAGTTCCAGGAGACTCCTGCATTTTAAATGCCGCTCCCTGACACCGGAAATTGACTTTGAGTGTGTGTGTGATTTCTAGGATATTGTATATGATCTATGCCTCCCTCCTAACACTCACTTAATAGGGGCCCGTTAGGTGCCGGCCCTTTAAGAAGCAACCGGGCCCCTGTAGTATCACCCGGCAGGGAGAAAATAAAACAAGAGGAATACCAAACCACTAAATATGCATATACAAGCAAACCTACTATACAAGCAAACCTCCAAAAATTGCAATTGTTTTCTCCAAAGATTTCTGAAACTTAAAAAACAGGTGTTAAAAATAATGAGAATAAACATGATATAAAAAGAGAGCTCAGGAAAAAAAGGGGGAGCTCAGGAGAAAAACCCCAACCATAGAAACAACAGAAGAAATACACCAGCAAAATATAATAAAAGAAAAGAAAAAGACAAATAGAGTGGAGGGGATTGAGAGAAGGTCTTATCTATTCTATATTCTGAATATATGTCAAATTAGC
>OW240912.1:137096971-137152002 GCA_933207985.1 Pelobates cultripes
TAAACACACCACTCCTTTTTTTTGGTGAGGCTTTACAGGACAGAGTGCTTCTCCACGGGACATGTTAACTCACGGGCAGCTGGCTCGTCAAGGAACCACAGCAGCTTTCCATGTACAGGTAAGACACGTGCAGCCGGTAAGGGTTCAGGCTCTTCTTCCTGGAGGATACGCTGCAAGCCTGTTGAACGAGGTGACCTTGCTGGGGTCCCAGGTGTACGGTTCCTAAAATGGCTGCCATATACACGTCCACTGATAGGAGGCGCGGAAGGTATTAAACTGATCAGAACAATACTAAACACACCACAAATAAGGTTTCTCTCCTGTATGGCTCCTCAAATGATGCTTAAGATTAGAAGCGGCTGAAAAGCATTTCTCACACTCGAACAAAAATATATTTTTTTAACATTCTCTCCACTTTGAACGAAATGACGTTTGGGAAGAGATTAACATAATTAAACACAGGCAGTAGAAATACAGTTTTTAGCCATACACTGTAACTTTAAAACTACACATCCCATCTTCATAATTACATATTTGGAATCAGCACACTTAAAACATAAACATAACCAAAAAATCAGCCAAATCCATCCAGGGGTTAAAAAGTTAGCTGGAGGTCCCTTTATGACCGACCGCAAGCACATTTTCCTGCCCAAAACAGTTCCATAGTTTTGGGCTGTGAGGTCGGTCTATTTCAGGCTGAAAAAACGACTAAGTCCCATCGCCGAATGGGACTTAGTCTCTGCAACTGAAATAAGGCTGAAAAAAACGGCTGAAAAAAAGACTAAGTCCCATCGCTGAATGGGACTTAGTCTCTGCAGCTGAAATAATTTCCCATTTACTGAACCAAGTAGGAAATAGCCAGGCAGGCACAAAGGGTTTGCACCAGGTCTGGGGACACAGGGGACACCGTCTTAAAGGGGCCGTGTCCCCAACAAGTTTGGGGACACGGCCTGAAAGGGGCAGTGTCCCAATCTTCCTGTCCCCAAAAAAGGTGTTTAAAGGGCCAGCACCAGTCACATAAAGAGTCCATAAGCCCCAATATGCCCACCGACAGTCTTAAAGGTGCCATACACACCAAATAAAAGTGCATACATTTTCACAATCTCCCAGGGGCCATAGTCATGCGGGAGGAGGCTGGCAAATAGGCTTCTCCACAACCCAGGGAAGCAGGGCAATTTGCCATTTAAAGGGCCCGTTACAAATAGCAGTTTGTAACAAGGTGTCAATCCATATCTGCCAAGTGACCCGATGTAGGGGGACCAGTCCTTATTCTGCTCTGTGTCAGTGTGTATCAGGGAACCTTAGGACAGGTGTCAATCCATATCTGCCAAGTGACCCGATGTAGGGGGAACAGTCCCTATTCTGCTCTGTGTCAGTGTGTATCAGGGATCCTTAGGACAGGTGTCAATCCATATCTGCCAAGTGACCCTATGTAGGGGGACCAGTCTCTATTCTGCTCTGTGTCCGTGTGCATCAGGGGCTCTGAGGACAGGTGTCAATCCATATGTCAAGGTGTCAATATGTCATATGTCAGGTGTCAATCCATATTGATTGTGATTTAGGAATGTTAGGTGATTTCTGCCCTTTATGGATTAAAACCAGACTCTGTATCAACTGTGTAATTTTCCATGGGAGTTTTGCCATGGATCCCCCTCCGGCATGCCACAGTCCAGGTGTTAGTCCCCTTGAAACAACTTTTCCATCCCTATTGTGGCCAGAAAGAGTCCCTGTGTGTTTTAAAATTCGCCTCCCATTGAAGTCAATGGCGTTTCGGGCGGTTCGCCGGTTCGCGAACATTTGCGGAAGTTCGCGTTCGCCGTTCGCGAACCGAAAATTTCGGGTTCGCGACATCACTATACATTGAATGTTTTATGGTCTTAAAGACACAGCACACCTTTTTGATTATATATATTTGTATGCCTTTCTCTTCTGGTTTTTATGAGCTCATTGACTCTCCTCTTTTTATTTTCTTGTTCTGGCTATCCTCAACCAATCTGCACCTTTCACTCTTAAGCACATCTTTTGCTATTTATGACACGCCACTCACCCCCTCCCCTTCTCTAACAAAATCAGTTGTTTTAAGTGTTACATTATTATTGATCATTATTGCTTCTGAGGAAGGGATAAAAACTCTTGAAAGTTTGTATGACAAACGCTCCTTCTCACAAACATTTGCCATGAACTTCTGGAGGAGTGTGGAAACCTGTCTCCTGCCCACCATCTATGGTCCAGGTCTGAGACACCATTAGCAGCTTTCCCTGGATGCTCCTGGTTCAGCACTTTCCCTTCATTTGAATGGAACCGAATGGTACCTCCCTGGTGGCCATTTCCATTAACCAAGCCCACAAATGGTCCTTAACAGTACTTAGCCACAACCGCTATAGAACTAATTTTGGCATGAGGACTTCATGGTTCCCCGGTCACCTCAGCGGTACTTAGCCATGAATGTTATGGAACTGTTTTCAGCATGAGGTGACCATGCGGTTTCTGGACAACTTGGTCTAGGGTTTTGAACCATTTTGCAACTAGCCAGGAGAGCGCTTTTAGGAGGGAAGGTGCCTGAGACTAAGGGGAACAAACGCTCCCTGAGAGCTAGGCAGAGCACCCCATATTGCGGCCGCAAGAGCTCCTGAAAATTGACCGGCAAAAGCACCTAACACACTGGATCTATTTTCAGAATAGGACCCCGTTTGCGGCCGGTCAGAACTTTAACGTTTCCCCTACACTGAACGGATCTGAGCGCTTTTTGGACAACTTGGGCGCTCATAATATGTGAGGTTATTGTATTTATTCATTATGTTTTGGAGTACTTTCATGTTTTGTTTTGGGCTCTCTGCTCCTGGAAGATAATTGGCTTGTTTAACTCAATTAACTCCCAGGCACAGAGATTCCTGGGAGGGGCTTGTGTTAAATACAATGGAGACCCCATGCTGGGGTCTGTGCATAAAAGGAAGAGTTTGACTCATTACAATCAGTTGTACTCCCAGAGCTATGTGTCATCAAGTTACTGGGAGGGGAAAGGGCTAATCCCTGCTCAGTACCTTGTTCCTGCTTGTGGAGGATTCAGCCGGGAAGGTCCTTGTAAGGACACCCCCTGGGAGGGAATAGAGCTAGCCCCTTATGCTGTTCCAGGACGGAGAGGCTCCAGGAGGACCCCAGTCAAGCCTGGGAAGAAGCGCTGAGGTTTTCCTGGTAGTTCCAGCTAGGAAGCGACCATTGGCGGAAGTACCCAGACGGGGTACAGGGAGCTCCGCTACAGTTTGTATTTTAAGCATTATGTTAGTCTAATAAAAAATGGATCAGTGCATACTGCAATATTCTGGTATTTTGGCATTATATATACTGTATATATATATATATATATATATATATAGAGAGAGAGAGAGAGAGAGAGAGAAAGAGCTAGCCTGATGAGGGGCATGCTTGCTAAACATGATTAAGGCTATTGCACCAAAATGTTGTATTTTGTGGCTGTCCCCATTATGTGAATAAAGATGAAGACTATCCTAGGTGTGTATTTTTGTCAATTTTGATCTCTATTTGGAGTCTAGCAGTGACACTTTGGACTGTAACACCACTAGGTGCCACATTTGTCCTTTGAGTGCAGCATTACTAATAGTTATTTGGAAAGACTGTTGTGAGAGCCCAGCATGTAATTAGAGAGAGTCAAGAGAGCGGATATATGATAAATCTACCCTATTGTGTTTGGTTAGATACCAGGGTATTTTATCCTTATCATCTTTCTTTTACAAACAAAGCAATAAAGTTTTTAAAGGAACACTACATAGTCAGGAATAAAAACATGTATTCCTGCCCTATAGTGCTAAAAACACTATTTAAGTGGCTGCCTTCCTTCCTTGACCCCCTTAAAAATCTGTAAAACTCACCTTGTGACTGCCACAAGTGGTGTCTCTAGGCAGCAATGTAAACACTGCCTTCTTAAAAGGCAGTGCTTACGTGAAAAGGCCTACAGGGACTGACTATACTATAAGTTGTTCTGGTGACTATAGGGTCTCTTTAATCCCATAAAAGTCAATCACATCAATGTCGTATTAAAGCGGCACTGTCATGCCGTACTTATCTTTCTTTAATCGATTCCTCTTCGCTCCCTTTCTCAGGATCTGTTCTTCATTTCTTCCTGTCTGCTCTAGTTTTCTTTAAAACATAAGACAAAGTATGGACTATGTGTTGTAAAGAACCAGGGGGGGGGGGGGAATTCCTTAGTTTCTAATAATACCACCCCTCGCCTAAATTGGACCCTGAGACTTAGACTCACCGTCACCTGGTTTCAAGGTACCAACCTTTCCTGGGAGCTAGGATTCCCCATGCACTTAAAGGAACACTACAGCATAAGGAAAAAAGATTTTTTATTGCTATTGCTATAGTGGCCAAGTCATGGTTTAGGTGATTGCCTCCTACAAGGGTTAAAAAGGGTTTTATTCACAAGATCAAGAGATAGGTAGGACCTTGCTCAAACAAGCTTACAATCTAAAGGACATGGGATACAGTTGTTTACAATTATAAAGCATACATGCTTGCAAAGGACGAGGATGGGATATAGAGATGCATAGATGCTGATAAAAATAGTTATAAAAAGTAGCTCTGAAGATGTGTGAATACCTATTATTACAGAAAATCACTTATACAAATAACTAATGTGCCGACTAGAGATGAGACAATCTGGGGTCTCACCTATACTTGTTCCTATAACTTGGACCAATTTGTGTACACAAGAAATGTCATGTAAATAAGTATGCATAAAATAAATTCTATTATTTATAAATGAGCTGTATATTATATTATACTTTGTATTTATTAACATACAGTGTAATAGTTGTAGAAACAAACAAGAATATTTTTTTATTGTGACTCATTGAAAAACTCATAATAGATATGGTCCATCTACATTATTAAAACATTAAAAGTAATGCAGAGGGACCATATTCATTAACATGATATGTTTTTCTATTACCACAATCATTCTATTGGCTGATTGGCCATTGTTAGGCAATGAAAATGCTTGTAGCTGATTGTCTGCTGCTTAAGTTGCTATAGCAACAGTGACAAACATGCAACCATGTGCTACTGTGACTCACTGTGTGGTGAGAAGGTGCAGCAGAGACTGGTTGAAGTTGTGAAAAGCCAAGTCCCTAAAGCTTAGAGAGAACCACGCTGAGCAAGTTCTAGTGAAGCTAATTAGAGCAACTCTATCATGGAGCGCTCTCTGAATGACAATCATTTAATAAGTCTTACCGTGACGAAGCTCAAGGGGTTCAAAACCAAGCAAAAGAGGGGCATCAAACTGCTCAGGCGCATCCTACTGATCAATGTGCTGCGCAGGGCCAAACAGCACAATAAGAGGCAGGGCTCTGCCAAGAAAAGCTGCCAGCAGCCCATTCCTCAGCTTACAGATTGTAAGCCTGCTAAGACACAACCCAAGCAACAACAGGGTGATATGTACTGGGTACCCAATACAGAGATTGGATCAGAGCTACTGGAGCCTGTCTGGTTCCATGACGAGCCCTTTGATCTGCCATCCTCTGCTCTCACTCCTGTAGAAGTATGCCCTAGCAGCTACTTCTTAGAAGACCCAGGCTCAGGTTACACATTATTGGACCTGGACAACTATGAACCAACCTCCTTCCAGAGCAGCTATCCTACCCAGGAGAACTTCTACACTTCTGATTGGCTGTGGCAGCAAACACCATGCCAAGAGTTTCAAACAGTTGATCCTGAGCTCCCTGTGGAATACATCTGTGAACAGCCCTAAGTAGACAACACTTTAAATGGACAGATGGGTGAAGACCAAGGACTGTCCAACATCGCAGCCTGGATAACAGATATAGCATCTTTATAAAATCCTTAAAGATGCTCTATGTGCTGGAAGCTCAAGGATGGAACTGCCATTAACTCTCCTGAGAAAGCTGATCACTGCTCCGCTGGGTTTAGCTCAATACAGAGAGCGTCCACCTCTCACAGAGGAGGTGAGCGGCACCCAGACAATCCCAGGTAAGTTTTCCTTAAATTGGGCTGGCACCATAATAGTAGTGATTATAGTTTACCTTTAACTATAGTCTATGAGGAAAGCTCGCCCATTCCCAGCTGAGAACTCCCTGAGCTCCAAATCATGATCTCTCAGTTCCCACACTAGATTATCTTCAATCTCTGAAACTGCTAGAAAACAGTGCAACAGTTAATAATCACAGAGCAACTTCATCAGCTCAATAATTACAAAATATTTACAAAATAAATTCCATGTTAATTAGTGCAAATTTAAAATTCAATTTAGAATTCCTACCAATTCTAACTTTAGTGAATAACCCTGTTAGCAAAATCCAAGCATATAGACTATACAAGCTGTTTATCATTTATACATGAAGCAATAATTACATAATAAATTGCATGGGGTGATCCTCACCAAATCATATATTTTACCCCTTAATAACTAAATAATTGTCCAATTTCAGAACTAAAATAAAACTTAGGATTTGTTCTCTGTGTCTCTTCAACAATATTTTTCCTCTTTCTGATTAAGTGCACCATAATATCTCATTTTTAAAGGACAGGTTGGAATACTTTTGATGCCTTTTATGTGTGCATGAAAGAACTGTAAGTACAAATAGAATATTAACTAAGGTTTTACTTATAATAATTGATATATAATAAATGCAAGTGAACAAGTGAATACTAATTCTAAATACATTAAATTATTAGTCAAGCTTGATAAAAGGTTACCAAAGACTATGACCACTTCAGTGATTTTAGGTGGTTAGGTGCAAGAAGCCTGCATGTGAGGAATTTCATATAGAAACACAGTGGGGCACCTATTTTAATGACTAACGGGGGAATGGTAGGGCGCAGGGTGACCCACTCCAGCACCCACCGAATGAGAGGATGGGATATTTAGATATCTTTTATGTATGCATAAGAGAACTGTAAGTTCAAATAAAATATTTAAAAAGATAATCAAATGTTTTGCTTAATATATTTTTTATATAATAAATTAAATAGTCAACAAGTGAATACCAATTCAAAATACATTCATTTACTAGTTGAGATTGTTAAAGTGTTACTGCAAGCACTATGACTACTTCAGTGATTTGAAGTGGTTATGGTGCAAGAAGCCTGTATGTGCAGTGGTTCTACATAAAATGCTGCTGCCACAGGTGTAAGTTCACTTGTGGCTCCATCCAAAGCGAGCCTGTAATGGGAGCTCCAGGCTTCTAATGTTAAATCTGTGCATTAAATTTATCTGCGCATTAAATATAGCATAGCATTCCGGCGGTGGAATTACAATGGTGGCAAAGTCCACCTACTCTGTGCCACTTATTGATCTTCCCTGACCATGCCTTTATGAAATATTTTGACTTGCAGTGACCGGGAGTAATGTCAAGGAAGGAGGAATAGTCTGCAGGGAGAACTTGGGAAAACTTGGCCTCTGGTGAGCTTTATCTTTTTATCTTTATCTTTTTTTTCTTTTCTTAAAAGGGGGGTATGCCAGCAAACTATAAATCTATGTTAAATGCGAGTAAATAGAGATTACACTAAATATTAGTGACACTAAATTTCTTCAAAATCAATCTGAATCTATGAAGCACACCTTTATGTGAATGTGGCTAAATTATCATCCTCGTTTAGTCCCCAGGGATACAAATCAGGAAGCAGGAGTGAAATTATCTCCAAATGTTCCTGACATGAGGCCACATGAGATGTGACACAGGCAACAGTGAGCTGTAAGGTAAGTACACAGACATTATGTGTTGCTATGGGTGAAATTAATTCTGTATTTCCAAAACAAATTTTACTCGGATAACAAAATAGTTATGGAGCATCCCTGAGGGGTCCTCATGGGGCAATAAGCAAATCTTCTGTTGTACAGAATCAACAACTCCTCTTTTTAACTTTAGGGATAAAAATCCCCGTATACAGCACTGTCACAACGAACTTACCTTTTCTGACTAGTTTCCTCTTTTCTTCCTCTTTTAGAATCTGTTCCTCTCTTTTTTTATTTCTGATCTAGTTTTCTTTAAAACACAAGGTAAATTAGGGGCTACTTTGCCTTATGTATTTTTCCAACACTTGACATTCTTTGAATGAAGGAGAAGCTTAAGTCAGCTCCATTTCTTGTCTAAGAAAGTTTATCCATCATACACGCCCTCCTTCGTGTTCTTGTGATGCTTTATTCACCTTGAACGAACGTCCCCTCATTTAGGCAGGGTGTCAGCGAATTGACCAAATTTGGTAATTATATTCGGTTCGGAATATAATTCGGAGAATCCAATCCGATCCATGCCATGGCTGCATCTTGCAGATGTTTAGTAGATGACCCCCTAATTCCCACAATGATTAGGGAGCTATCTGCTAAAAAGCTGGAAGACCTAAATAGGTCATTCAGCTAATTTTACTAATACTAATTTGGGATACTTTTGATACTTTTTATGTGTGCATAAGAGAACTGTAAGTTCAAATAAATTATTTAAAAAGGTAATAAAATGTTTTGCTTATAATAATTTTTAGATAATAAATTAAATAAATTAAAAAATAAACAACTGAATACCAATTCAAAATGCATTCAATTATTTGTTGAGATTGTGTTACTCCACGCATTATGACCATTTCAGTGATTTGAAGTGGTTATGGTGCAAGCAGCCTGTATGTGTAGTGTTTCTATATAAAATGCTGCACATACTAATCTGAGGTTGCTGCCACAGGTGTAAATTCATTTGTTAAATATGTGCATTAAATATATTTGTCGTTAACATGTCAGTGATGGACATCCAATGGTGGCACAGTTACCATTTGCTCTTTCCTGACCATGCATTCATGATATCTTTCTATTTGCAGTGATCTGGAGGGATGTCATGGAGGGAGGATTAGGCTGTAGGAAGAACTTGACCTCTGGTGAGCTTTATCTATAAATCTATATAAAATGGGAGTAAATAGAGTTTACACAAAATTGTAGTGACAGTTAATTGCTTCTAAATCCATCTGAATCTATGAAGCACACCTTTATGTGAATGTAGCTATTTTATCATCCTAGTTCAGTCTCCAGGGATACAAAGCAGGAAGCAGGAGTGAAATTAACTCCACCTGTTCCTGACATGAGGCCACATGGGATGTGAGACAGGCAACAGTGAGCTGTAAGGTAAGTACACAAACATTATGTGTTGCTATGGGTGAAACCCATTCTGCATTACAAAATAGTTATGGAGCATCCCTGAGGAATCCTCATGGGGCAATAAGGAAGCAGGGATAACCTCCATCAATTTACACCTGAGATCCCTGTATGATTACAGACGTTAAAGGAAGCCACCACTATTAGTTCCAAACTGAACCCTGGAACAGAGCTTATAATACAGCCTTGAAGGCAGCCAATCAGAGGAGGGATTTCTTTCCCCTCTAGTTAGCTGCTATGAAGTCACAGGAAGCACTTGTTATTCTGCACGTTAAATCGGAATAGATCCATTGACAAGCGCACAATAATTTTATGTACTATTTGCCTACTGGGAGCACTACCAGCCAGCGGGCAAATAGTTAAAGGGACTGTAGTCACTATAAGCATTTCATCTCTTTGAATTGGTTATAGTGCCTGGAGTGCCCTGACACTGTCCCTCCATTCAGTGTTGCACCATGTTCGTGCAGTATGCCACAAAATAAGAGTCCCTGGCCACCCACAGTCCAGCCCCTTCAGTATGTGTAGCTAAGGCAGAGATTACACACTTCCTTGTTGTCATACCCATTCATACCGTCAGTTGGAACTCTGACAGGCTAAAAGCAGTCAGCTGACACTCTCAGCCAATCACAGCTGCCTATTGCTGCTCAGGCTAATACTTCCTTATTAGCCAAAGCAGCACAGAGGGGATGGATTGCCGGGGACTCTTGTTTAGCATTAAAACATTAAAAGTTTAAAAACTGTTTAATGCTGAAAGAAATGATGGTACCAGAGGACTCCAGACACTAGAACCAGCTTAATGAGATGAAGCAGATACAGTGTCTACGGTGTCCCTTTAAATAACCCTTGGCAGCACGAGGGTTTAATTATGTGGTAAATGGCCAGTGCTTGCTAGTAAGCCACAACTTTAAAAGTATTTAGAAAATGGGAATTGCCCACGCTATCCAAAATCAGTCAGAGCTCTCTGATTGGTTCGCTCTAATGAGAATTCAAAGTGTTGGACAGCCTTTATAAAGGTATTACCTATTTGAAGCCTAATTCTGCATGGAGCCCTCCCAGGGCAAAGAAGGATTTATGAATTTTTTATATTTGAACTATTTGGGTTTAGATTTCAGCCATCTGAAGGCATTTGGTTCCTGAATTGCCAAATCCGGACATTGTTAAATATCATATTTGGTTCTCTAGGAAATGTTTTCTGCCATGTTCTTCACATTTGATTATATTTCAGAAATGTAACAAGTAGTCTTTTAATCTGGTGATCGCCAGGTTCTTAACAAATCGCTAGATCAAATTCCTCTGACCACAGTGTCTCCATGTTAGTTGTGGTCCTGTAGAAGACAATTTAAAATCACTAGTTGTGAGCCAGTGTGGGATTTGTTTATTGTTAATATCATTAATATCATTTATTGTTAATAATCAATTGCAAGTGTTGGCCTGAAAGTAATGTTTACCTTTATCTTTTTTTTTCAGAGACCAACTTTAAAAACATTGATGCTCATTTGACCTCCGAAACCATACAGAATGGTTCCTAATTCTAATATCATTTATTGCACAGTTCTAATGAAGATACGGATAACGAGAATAAATCTTAAATAAACAGAATTTTACCATTTGAAAATGTAGCAATTTCACTCCATTACACCGCAAATTAATTTATTTTGCCCCCATTCTTTGTGTAAGAAATACATTTATTCATATTCTCTTTGGAAGAAACTTGGAATGAACATAATATGAATATAACTCATGTCATATCCCTACGGAAATGCTCTATATGACTTTTCTACTTAGATATGAACAGCTTTTGTATTAAGAGTTGCAGGTATTTTACCAATATCTCAGGACTTCATATAAGACATGTGCACAGAGAGATATTACAGTGTTTTCAGGCATTCAGAGAGAGAGAAAAACATATTGGTTATTTTGACTTTTAGGGATGTCTGTTCTTTTCGTCCAAAAATCAATTTTCAGTAAATTATTAATATCTATTGGAAATCAATTAAGACAGACAGGGTTGATGGAAACATGAAAACAAACAAAATATTAATAAAAAAATATTACTTCTAGAGAAAGGCTTATGGCTGGATGGCTGGCTACTACTGGCTATGGCTAAATAACTGAGAAATGTATGCATTGTACACTTTGCACAGTTCATAACTCACTCACAGCCAGATTAAAATAAGATTTGGACATAAGACCAGGGACAGAGGTGTCAGACTGGCAGATGGTTGAGCAGTCTGTTTAATATTACCATTGCAAACCATCCCTTTCTAACGAAGCCCAGACTGTCCAATGACAGACTTTCCAATGCAGCTTAATGAAAAGTCTTTGCAATTACCGCCTCTTGAGTTTAGCTCTGCTGTGCTAAACAAACCAAAAAGTAATAGGACCTGTGGTCTGCATAAAAGTCAAGGAGGTTTAACTGGGTCAGGGATAAACAACCTTCGACACTCCAGATGTTGTGGACTATATATCCCCCAATATGACTCTAAGGGCATCCAGGAGTCCAGGAAACAAGTGGCCGTCACTAGGGACGTATTAGCCGCGAGGCAAACAAGGCATTTGCCTTGGGCGTCATTTTTCAGGGGGCGGCAAAAAACGCCGCCCCCAAATGCCTTGTGGCTAACTGACATGCCGGTCGGGCTGGCGGGCAGCTGGCGAGGGAGCTCTTACTCTGAGCGGTCTGCTCAGCTCCCTCGCGCGTCGCAGAGTGAGGCTGGGAGTCGGAATATGACGTCATATTCCGGCTCCCAGCCTCACTCTGCGTTGCGCGAGGGAGCTGAGCAGACCGCTCAGAGGAAGAGCTCCCTCGCCAGCCGCCCGCCTAGCAGCCCGACCGGCAGCCACTGGACCCCCAGAGATAGAGAATCCCCCCAGCATTCCCAAAGGTAAGGAGGCGGGGGGGGTTAAATAAATTGAAAAAAAAAGTGTTAATGTGAGTGATTGTGTGTGTGTGTGTGTGTGTCTGACTGTATGTGTGTCAGACTGTGTGTGTGTATTTAGAAGGTGGGGCGGGGGGGAAGGGTTGGGTGGGGGGGAGGGGGGCGTCTGAGTTTTGTCCTGCCTAGGGCAGCACAAAACCAGGATTCACCACTGGCCGTCACAAAGAAAGAATTTAAGCTTTGGATTAATCAATTTGCATCTGCGTTAACATGTAGCGATGGGTTTAGAAGCTTGAGTACGTTGAAATTTAAAAAGCAATTTTCTCAACTAAATCTAGTGACAGCTGAGACAAATAGAGATTGAGGAAGTTGCCAGTAACTGAGAAGACTCTCTCACTCTGAACACTTGTGGGTGGACATGACAGCAAATGTTGCACAAACAACATAAGCCCTGGCCACACCTGACTTTTGTTTCCAGTGAGTGAAAGGCTCTGTAGTATGAGACAATGTAGGTTCTGAAAAGGATTCTTCAACCATTTCGGAGGCGCAGCTTGGGGCTGATGATGTGGATCCACTAGTTCCTCCTACAAGTGCTCTGGTAAGGGCCTTGGCCCAAACGGTTGCTGCTCCAGTCTGTCTACATCTACCTTTAGCACCATGATCACTGACACCAGCTAAGGGAGGGGGATTTCTGCTGCATGGAAGTGCTGCCAGTGCTATAAGGAGTTTCAGTATGTGTTTGAATTGTTGTTTCTCCCATTTCCAATACCAACTTCTGCCATTCCTCATTATTATACCCATCTCTCTCTCTCTCTCTTCACCTAATACACTTTACAAGCTAGTCTGTCTTTCCACATATGCAGAGCAATATTCCTCACAGCCAGACTGCCCTTTATTCTTGAGTCACAAACAGTAGCATTCATTAACTCTGGAGTGATGTCAATCAATCCATGCATGCAACCTTTTAATTCCTCTATATAATACCTGCCACATTTGAATGCAGCAATCTCATGGCTCTGTAGGACTACTTCCATATTGACTTTAAGGAACATGAATAATGGAATCACCTAAAAGCTTGCTGGACATCCTGAAAGTCCTGTGGAGTGCCAATATTCGAGCTGTAGGCTCCCTGGCCTTCAGTTTTTCCCAATGGATATGTCACTTTATTCCCTCGACCCCAGATGACAAGGAATATACTACTTTGCTGTGTTTCAAGGATGTGTTCCATCATCTCCAAAGTGTGATTCCATGTCACAACATCTAGACAAAATGATGCTATGGTAAACCTATTTTTCTTGATGCTCCCTCACTTTTGACTAGCCTTCAGACTGTACCGCTGGAAGCGAATTGCCGGCAATGTTTCAACATCTCTTTGGGCTGCACAAATTCCTACCACTTCTTCAATGGTGAAAGTGCCTTTAAAATTAATATAAGTGGGGTACAGAGACATTACAACTTTCCTGCCAGTTGTTGTTCTCCCCTGGTTCGGCACTTTCCTTTCGTGCACATAGAACCGAACGCTAGCCCGCTGGCGGCCATTCGCATGAACCAAAATAGACTTAAGGGGAATTTAGCCGCGGATGCACTGTAACTATTTTTGGCCAATGGTGGATCAAGGAGGGGGGAACGGGGCCGGTGTCCTCTCCTGCTGCTATCCAAGTGCCGGCCCTGCTAAGTGCCTTCACGGACCGGAGGGGAGATCATAGATCTCCCTCACCGTTCCACAGGCACATTGCTGGGCAGCCGGCACAGGAGGGAGAGGAGACCCGGGAGCTCTAGCCTGTAGCTCCGCCGGGTCTCCTCTCATGAGCACGGAGCGTTGCCGTGGTTACCATGGCAATGCTCCATTCTCGTGAGAGTGAATTCTAGCCTCAGGAGCTGCAGGCTAGAGTTCACTCCCCACTAGAACCGCCAGGGATTCCACCGGACCACCAGAGATTGGAAGTAATAACCCCCCACACACTGCCCCCCACTACACCCTCATACACACACTGGTCCCATACACACAGTGCTCCCACTGCACCCCACAAATATACACTGCATTCCCATGCACACATTACACCCCTCACACAAACACACACTGCCCCTCCTACACACAGTGCTCCCACTGCACCCCCATACACACACTGAACCCCTCACATATGCACTGCCTCCCGTACACACACACTCTGCACCCCTCATACACACTGCCTCCCATACACACACTGCATCCCTCACACACTCGGTGCCTCACACACACACTACTATAGGCCCTATCCCCTACTACAGCCCCTATCCTGGCAGACCCCAGGTAAATTGTTAAACTGTTCTAAAACTGTTTGACTATTTACTCTGGGAGAGCGCCACGGCACTCTTGGCACCATAGCCACTACAGAACGCTGTAGTGGTTATTATGCCTTGATTGTTTCTTTAAATAATCTATGAGTGCCCCTCCCAAGATAAGGTTCTGGTTTCGCCAGTGTTTTCGGCATGAAGACTTTGCGGTTCCCGGTCAGTCCCCTGCAGCAACCTAGCCATGATTCTATGGAACTATTTTCGGCATGGGACCATGCATGCGGTCGGTCAAATTATAACTTCCAGGAAATTCCTGAATCCCTGAACCAATCTGAGTGATTTTTGGATCTGTTGGTCACCCAGATCAGAGCTATCAGGGGATGTATTTTTTGTGTTTTTAGGGTATTTTGGGGGGTTTTGTAAAAATATATGTTTTCTGTGCCTGGAGATAATTGAGTTTAATACAGTGCTTGACTCAATTATCTCCCAGGCACAGGGGAGAGATTGACCTATTTTGTATAGGAGTGTCCTGAACCTGAGAGCCAATGTAATCCTGTGTATGTTTTTACTGTAGGTCCAGGGGGGAATGCCCCTTGCATGGGGACCTGCATATAAGGCCAGTTGTGGCTGCCATTAAAGAGTTTCGTTTTACCCTTCATGAAGTCTAGGCTCATGTTTGGGGGATTGGAAAACTATATTGACTCTGGGGATTGCTATAATCACTAAACTTCCTAGGCTTCTAAGAGCAGCCTGCTTTGCTTTCTGGACTAGGAGAGGTCTACCCACTGGAAGCTGGATACTGGTCTTGGGTCCAGGGTGGGTGGAGGACAGGGAGACCCCAACCAAGCTGCGGTGGTTTGTTGGGTTTACGGTGGTTATGGTGCCTAGTGCGGTGCTTATGGCACTCAAGTATTACTAGGAAGCAGCAATTGACGGAGGTACCCAGTCGGGGTGCCAGGCGTTCCGTCACAGTTACATCTCCACTTATTGGTGATGCTGGTGGTGACGTCCCCTGCTTAAAATCTCTCATATAAGTACTTGCTGCTTCTACCTTTGTTCTGTGAATAACATGTGTAGTACATCTAGTGGTAATAGTGCTACCTTTCACTATAGCTCTACTGTTGGCTTACTGGATCTTCTGGCTACATTGCTCCTTATACATGGTATTGTAAGAGTGCAGATGCTACTTTCACTATCTTCAGTAAATATTTTTCTATAACTAGTTATTGCAGGATCTGACTTTGTCTTTTACTAACAGAATACACGGACCAAGACTTTCCTATCCTACATTTCCCCTACTTTTGAACCTTTGAATATAATACAGATACTGACTTTTTCTTATTATGTGGTGGGTTAGACATTTCTTTCCTAGGTTGGAGGCGTTGCTGCTGTTGGCGCATGCAGCTGCAGAGGTGGATGGCGTTGGTTTATCGTCATCATTTGCCAAACCAGTCTCTCTCATAGCCTTCTTCATGAAAATCATACCTGGCACATTATGTGGATTACTGGTAATCAGTGGCGGACTAAGGGGGGGCGGAGGGGGCGGTCCGCCCCGGGTGCCACCTGGTAGGGGGGTGCCTTGACCCTGGTCTTGGGGATTGGAGGGGGCTGTGTGAGCTGCGCCCCATGGCAGCTGAAGTGTCACACAGCTCACATGGAGAGACCAGCAAGATGAACTGGCCGCACGGGAGGAAGAAGGGGCGGAGCTACGGTCATTTAGGGGTGGAGCCTAACCACAAACGGGGCAGGGCTTAACACAGCCCTTACAAGCTGCTGTAACTGCTGCACATGGAGGTGCAGCAAGCAGAAATCCCTGCACCTCCTCCTCCAGCCACGGAAGGACTTCAGGCCAGGGAATCCACACCTCCAGCCCACACTGTCTGTAAGTATAAGAGTGTGTGCGTGTGTGTAACTGCCTGAAACTGTGTGTGTGTGTGTGTGTGTGTAACTGCCTGAAATTGTGTGTGTGTGTGTGTGTGTGTGTGTAACTGCCTGAAACTGTGTGTGTGTGTGTGTGTGTAAAAACTGTGTGTGCGTGTGTGAAATCGCCTGTGTGTGTGCGTAAAAACTGTGTGTGTGTGTGTGTAACTGCCTGAAACCTGTGTGCGTGTGTGTGTGTGTAACTGCCTGAAACTGTGTGTGTATGTGTGTGTAACCGTCTGCCTGAAACCGTGTGTGTGTGTGTGTAACTGCCTGAAACTGTGTGTGCGTGTGTAACCGTTCGTCTGAATTCGTGTGAACTGCCTGGAAACTGTGTGTGTGTGTAACTGTGTGTCTGTGTGCGTGCCTGAAACTGTGTGTGTGCCGTGTGTGTGTAACTGCCTGGAAACTGTGTGTGTGTGTGTAACTGCCTGAAACTGTGTGTGTGTGTGTGTGTGTGTGTGTGTGTGTGTGTAACTGTCTGCCTGAAACTGTGTGTGTGTAACTGCCTGAAACTGTGTATGTGTGTGTGTAACTGTCTGCCTGAAACTGTGTGTGTGTGTGAGACTGTTTGTCTGTAACTTTGTGTGTGTGTGTGACTGTCTGTAACTGTGTGTGTGTGTGTGTGTGTGTGACTGTCTGCCTTGTGTGTGTGTATAACTGTCTGCCTGTAAATATGTGTGTGTGTAACTGTCTGCATGTAACTGTGTGTGTGTGTGTAACTGCCTACCTGTAACTGTGTGTGTGTAACAGTCTGCCTGTAACTGTGTGTATGTGCATAACTGTCTACCTGTAACTGTGTGTGCGTAACTGTCCACCTTTAACTGTGTGTGTATGTGTGTGTGTGTGACTGCATGCCTGTAACTGTGTGTGTGTGACTGTCTGTGACTGTGTGTGACAGTCTGCCTGTGACTGTGTGATGCTGCCCGTAACTGTGTGTTACTGTCTGCCTGTGACTGTCTGCATGTAACTTTGTGAGTGGCTGCCTGTAACTGACTGTGTGTGTCACTGTCTGTAACTGTGTGTGTAACTGCCTGAAACTGTGTGTGTGTGTGTAACTGTCTGTCTGAAACTGTGTGTGTGTGTGTGTAACTGCCTGAAACTGTGTGTGTGTATGTGTGTGTGTGTAACTGCCTGAAACTGTGTGTGTGTGTAACTGCCTGAAACTGTGTGTGTGTGTGTGTGTAACTGTCTGCCTGAAACTGTGTGTGTGTAACTGCCTGAAACTGTGTATGTGTGTGTAACTGTCTGCCTGAAACTGTGTGTGTGTGTAAGACTGTCTGTAACTGTGTGTGTGTGACTGTCTGTAACTGTGTGTGTGTGTGTGTGTGTGTGACTGTCTGCCTTGTGTGTGTGTATAACTGTCTGCCTGTAAATATGTGTGTGTGTAACTGTCTGCATGTAACTGTGTGTGTGTGCGTAACTGTCTACCTGTAACTGTGTGTGTGTGTAACAGTCTGCCTGTAACTGTGTGTATGTGCATAACTGTCTACCTGTAACTGTGTGTGTATGTGTGTGTGTGTGACTGCATGCCTGTAACTGTGTGTGTGTGACTGTCTGTGACTGTGTGTGACAGTCTGCCTGTGACTGTGTGATGCTGCCCGTAACTGTGTGTTACTGTCTGCCTGTGACTGTCTGCATGTAACTTTGTACGTGGCTGCCTGTAACTGACTGTGTGTGTCACTGTCTGTAACTGTGTGTGTTTGTGGCTGTAACTATGTGTATGACTGTCTGCCTGTGACCGTGTGTGTGACTGTATATGTGACTGTCTGCCTGTAACAGCGTGCGTGACTGTGTGTAACTGCTTGTAACTGACTGTGTTTGTGTGTAACTCTCTACCTGTAACTGTGTGTATGACTGCCTGTGACTGTGTGCGTGTGACTGCTTGTAACTGTGTGTGACTGTCTGCCTGTAACTGTGTGTGAGGGGGTGCAGGGATTTTGTAAAGGGGGGCAGGGGTTTTAAAAAGTTTAAAAATGTGTTCAATAAATCTTTTTTTTTTTAAATTTTTTCAAAAATATCACACATTTTAAAAATGTAGTAGGCTTTTTTTTTTTTGGAGAATTGGGAAGGGGGCAAGGGGGGGGTGCCAAACCCAGGACCCGCCCCGGGTGCCACATGCCCTAGGTACGCCCCTGCTGGTAATTGCTTTATTAAACTTTATTACCGAGATTGGTAGGGGAGTTGGAAATGCTTGACACACAAACACAACACAACTAGCTTAAACTTAAACACAAAGAAAACACATAAACTAGGTGCACTGAATAAAGTTGAGCATATATAATCATTCAACATACAATTTTTTCTTTGAAAAAAAGGTACTTTTTTTTTTTCCCTTCGAAACAGCTAATAAACTGCAGCTTTAACGGGCTAAGCAGGCATCCCTAACTTAAAGGGAAACTATAGTCACCAGAACATATAGTTGTTCTGGTGTCTATAGCTTGTCACTGCAGGATTTTTGCAGTAAAAACTGCTTTTTCAGATAAAAGGCAGTTTTTACATTGCTGCCTAAGGACACCTCCAGTAGTAGTCACATAGTGCAGCACTGACTTTCAGCATATACAAGCTCTGCAAGGAAATTGTGAACATTCCTCATAGAGATGCACTGATTCAATGCATCTCTATGAGGAGATGCTTGTATGTACGTAGTGGGGAATCGCGATGCAGCCTAGAATAAATCTAGCCCCATTAAACCCCCCAATAACGACAAACAACTTAGTATGGATGAACAGGCCACAGCATTTATTATAACATAAATAAATTACTGCATAACACATCCATAACTTTTTATTAAATCTCTTCTTTCTGTAATGAAATAAATAATCATAAATTAACATATAAACATATTACTCAACACAGTGTTATGCAGTGACCCAACCGTCCTTGCCAATAAACATACAGTGGTTCCTAACCACCACTTCCTCTCACCTCCCCCCTCGTCATAAATCATCTCTTTCCAATGCCCGCCATCAGCCGACCTTATCCACGCTCAATGGGCACGACACCTCAGGCAACCTAATGTTAACCGTTTGAAGCAGGGGAGGTTGAGACCTGCAAACATAATGAACTTACTCCATCCTTAAACATAACCCCTCAAACTTAATTGGCAAGGACATACCCCCGCCACCAGACCCCCCTAAATCAGCGGGGAACCCCACCAAAACCCCCCATGGCCTGTTCCACCGCCTCCTGTAGGGCGAGATTAAAAAGGTCGAGCCCGACCTCCATTAGGTGTACACCATCCCTTTGAAAAAATGCGGCCGCCTCACGCTCAAAAACCCTATGGCGGACTGGAATCCCCCGAACCCCCAAAACAAACTGGGAAACCCGCCTTTTAAACTTGCGCCTGCACCACTCCACGGCACTCTGGCTCCTAGCGCCACGCCAATAGTTACGGGCAATGACTTCTGACCAGACCAAGCGCACGTTGAGGAATAGGACTAAAATGCGGGCTAAGTCCCGCTTCACCACCGAAATCAAATCCCAGATGGGCACTGAACCCAAATCATTCCCCCCTAAGTGGATCACTAGGACACTCGGTACCCCTAGTAGGTGAGAAAGCTGCACCAACTCAGGGAGGAGCCGAACCCACCTCATACCCCTCGCACCGAGCCATCGAACCTCTGCTACGGAAGGCGTGAAACCCAACCGCTCGCATCCAGGCCATACCACCGCATGCTGCCCAGCCCAGTAAACATAAGAGTGCCCGATGATCCAAATCCTGGGGGGAACCGAAACTGTGGAAAGAAATTACGACAGTAAACCATCCGGACGAACATAGGAAACATAACGTCTTGATTCCCACCTACCAATCCTCTGAACCACCTGCGCAGGCATGCCAACCCTAGAGGCCTCAGTAGCCGCCCCAATACGGAACGAGTGGCCCCCGAACTCCTTGCTAACCAAACCCATGGCTTCCAGCCCCAAACGAAACACTCTAATAAACTGAAAATGTGACAGGAAATTCCCATCCCCATGTACCAGGAGGGGCAGCGCAGTAGAAGGCCGCAAGGTGCAATATTCCCCAAAGGACCACACAGGACAAATGCCAGAACCAGGCACGGCCCCTAACCGGACCCACTTACCCCTCCCCAAGACATCCGTCTTAGAGCGGCGGATCCTGAACGAGATCCTATCCGCGGTGCACGTAACGTCCCCAAATAGCACGCCGCCCTAGAGCCTGTGAAACCACTAGGCGCAGGTCCAGGACCTTGTCCTGGGGTAACTGACATTCCCCGGCTACTGAATCGATTTCAATGCCCAGGAAACTAAGGCACGTGACCGGACCCACCGTCTTGTCATGAGCCAACGGAACATCAAAACGCTGAAACACCTCCCCGAGAACCCGCAACAGACGTGCGACTCTGCCGGCCCTACGCACAAGAAGTCATCTAGGTAATGCAGAAGGGAAGCGACACCCGCTTCCCTCCGCACCACCCATTCTAGAAAAGTGCTAAAGCACTCAAAATAGAAACATGACAGAGAGCAACCCATAGGTAGGCACATATCCACAAAGAGCTGGCCCTCAAAAGCACAGCCCAGTAAATGATGGCACTCCGGGTGCACTGGAAGCAATCGAAAAGCAGATTCCACGTCCGCCTTTGCTAGCAGCGCCCCGGGGCCAGCAGCCCTCACCATGCGAACTGCAGCATCGAAGGAGGCATAGGAAACCCTGCAAAGCTCCGCCGAGATGTCATCATTCACCGAACCCCCCCGGGGGTAAGACAAATGGTGAATTAGTCAAAACTTACCGGGTTCCTTCTTAGGCACCACGCCCAAAGGAGAAACCCGCAAGTTAGGCATGGGTAGGAAGGAAAACGGGCCGGCCATCCGGCCCAAGGAGACCTCCTTCCCCAGTTTTTCCCGAACCACATGAGGAAATTCCCACACGGACCTGAGGTTCCGAACAGAGTGCTGTGGAGGGCGCTCCGAAAAGGGGATCCAAAAACCCTGCTCAAACCCTTCCACTAGGATCTGTGCTGCCGCCCGGTTCCTATAAAGGTCGAGCCACGGGCGCATCGCGTTTACGAGCACCGGTGTTGTCGCCCTTAACACCCATGTCCCCTTTTTCGCCCGTTTTCCCACGCTTGAAACAGCGAGAGGCGGGATGAGCCCCACTGCAGCTGGAGCACTCATGCTTAAACCGGCACGAGGACCCCCACTTGCAGTGACTGTCGTTGAACTTCCAACAACAGCCCGTCCTCTGATTGGGGGCCGATAGGGCAAAGGAGCCCCCCCAAGAAAGGACGAAACCGCGCCCTGCTGAGGGGCTGGACGGGTCATAATTGCAAGCCAGAGACCAATGTCCATCTGGTCCCAAGACAACAATGGACGCACTGCCAGCCGCTGCCGGAACTGCTTGTCGTACCTCCACCACCCCAGCCCCCCATAGGTTCGACAGGCGTTCCAAATCGTGTCCTGATAACAGAACAATGCGGAACACTTTTGGGGAGCTTTCTCCCCGACCACGCTGGCCAGGATGGAGAACGCCCGAATCCAATTCCCAAACGTTTTGGGAATTTTCCGATAGCGGTATTTCTCCTTGTCTTTTTCAGACTCCTTACTGTCTTTTTCTGCCGCGGGAGGAGCTTCCTCCAGCGGCAGGAGAGAAAATATTTCGACGAACTCACCCTTCCAAATTTTTTCCCTCGTTTCCTGCTTTAAGTGCAGACCCAGAGGGCCAGACCAGCACATATAGGCTGCGCCACGCGCCACGCACCACTCGCCACGTCTGCCATGCCCGTCTCAGGGGGAGCGTCACCCACGGGCGCACAAACACCGTCCCCCGTGGGTCCCAGGGGCAACGAACCACTACCCACTACTGAAAGGGGCCTGGGAGGAGGGGGAATCTGAACCGCGGGGGGGGACTGCGCGGGGGACCAAACAGATCGCAGCTGACTATCTACAGAGGTGTCCCCTTTTCCCGCCGCCCCTTGTTCCCATTGATCTAACAAACCTCGAAGACCCGAAAGAAACCCCCCCAGCCCGAGACCCGAAGCGGCAATAGAGGAGGGAACATTGTACTCACCGGCGGCAGCTTGGCGATCCAAACCCTGCCCTGCATTCACGGAAGACTGAGGCACTGAAAATTGGGTTCCAGCATCCAGAGAAGAGATTAGCTGTGTTCCAGGCGCCACCTGCTGGCTGGATCTACGAACTGCAGCAGTATCCTGAGGAGAGAGCAGCGAAGAAGACGTGAGCCCATGCCCCAGAGGAGATGGCCGAGGTAAGTGACCTGAAGGGGGGGGAGGGGACCCAGGCAAGGTAAGAGGGGGGGTGGAGAACAGAGGGGGCCCAGATAGAGTAGGTTAGCCCCCAGGGGAGGTAGAGGCAGACATGGGGGGGGGCAGGGAAGGAGGAAGAAAGGGGGGAGGACCCACAGAATAGAGGGGGGGAGGGGAGAAGAGGAGGCCAGAGAAGAAGAGGAGGCCAGAGAAACATGAGGGGGACCCGGGGGGACCCCCTCGTGGAACTTACATGGGAGGGGGAGGGGACAGGAGAGGGAGAATATCGTGAGCCTTCCTCACTGGCAGAGGAGGCTTCCGACATACAAGGGGACCCCCCCCGCACCCCCAGCGGCAGTACTGCGGTACCCCGCGGCACCACTCACCACCGGGGCCCCAGCGGCATCCCCACTCCCCCGCCGGCCGTGGGGGGATCTGGAATGTTGCCGGGCGGCCACCCGCCACCCAGATGTAGCTGCAGGCCTCCCGCCGCCCACCGCGTTCCAAAGCTGGCGGCCAGGGCGGGAGGCAGGGGAACCGGCCGGGCACGTGGAGCCCGCCGGGTAGGCCGCGCACCAGGCCTCCGGGCCGCAGGGCGCACGGCAGAACAAGGCTTCACCTCAGGCCTTGAGGGGGCAGGCTGCACCGCATGTGCAGCCGCAGAAGGCCGCAAATCCCGGCCACTGGACCCAGGCCGTGTGTCTGGAGCCCCAGACACGCGGTTCTGGCAATGCCTCAGGCCCGGGCTCCTGCTCCTCAACCGGGCCCGAGGGGTATTATCAGGAGACAGCCTGGCAGGCGGACGGGAACGCCTGCCAGCGCTGGTGCGGCCCCCAGGGGCAGGGACCACATGGGAAGCAGCAGGGGAGACCGCAGGGGGTGCTCCAGGGGAGGGTAAGCCACGGGGGGTGCCCACACCGACAGTCATACCTCCACTAATGCCCTGAAATTGCTCCCTCAGTTGCCGGACACCATCCAGCGCAGCAGCAGCCCTGAGGGACGACAGGATCGCCTCAATATCCATCACCTCAAGCTGTGAAAACTAAAGCCCACGCTAACTTATATTGAACCTAACCCCTCCCACACACATTACCCAAGTCACTCCCCTGCATCTATCCTTACACTCCTACATGTGCCCTTGTCCGCTTAGCTGCGCTATCTCCCCAGGGTCTAAATGGCCAGCACGGTGTTTGATCCGCCCCCACAAAATTAATTATCTCAGACAATCTTCAGTTTTTATGATCTCAGCCAAGAGGGCGGATCGGGGTGGAGTCAGCGCCTGCAGACCAACACGGCACTGGAATCAAGTTGTTTTAACACTATAGGGTCAGAAATACATGTTTGTGTTCCTGACCTATAGTGTTCCTTTAAACTGATATCATGATACTTGTCACAATTCGATTTATTCTCAGTCTGGTGCAGTACCTCACAATGTTACTACCTGTCTGTGGTGCCATTGCAGGTGGCTGCACCCTCTATATCTCTATGTACCCAGCTGACCTTACTTTACAATTATCTTCTCCCTATCTAGTTGAGCCTCACCCATTCTTGTTTGCCATGTCATTAATGTTTATGTTGTTGGTCTGTTTCTTTTGTTCCTAACTGCCCTGTATCCAGAGGCCTTTCCTGCATTCTCTGTATCCAGATGCCTTACCTGTGTTCCCTGTATCCAGAGGCCCTTCTCCTTCATTCAATTATCTGTGTTTGTATTTTATTTAACTGTCTTTCTTGTAAATATCAATATACTTGTTTACTATATACTTTTTTTTTTGCCTTGATTTGTGTGTGTAGTGGCTTCTTTGCATTCCGGGTTTCACCCTATAGAGGTTGCTGAACTGGGCAGCACCCTTTCCGACCAGACACCTGACAAAATGAACTGGCCATTAAATATGGACCACATATTTTCTTAATATGTATCAAACCCTGTCCTGGCCAATCAGCATCTCCTTATAGAGATGCATTGAATTAATGTATATCTATAAGGAATGTTCAGAGTTTCCTTGCAGAGCTTGGATATGCTGAATGTCAAAGCCGCATAGCATTGTGCAGCACTGACCCAGGAAGCACCTCTAGTGGCCGTCTGAGTGACTACTACTGGAGGTGTCTCTGAAAACGCAGTTTTACAGCAAAAAGCCTGCAGGGAAAAGCTATAGACACCAAAACAATTAAAACATTAAGCTGTAGTTGTTCTGGTGACTATAGTGTCCCTTTAATTCTATTTTATGTGAAATGTGTTCTTGTTATGAACAGGTTTTATTTGGGGGAAATTTGTTGGTAAATAAGGTTGGTCTCATTACACAGTAACCACTACCTGCACACATGACAATTTCATGTTCATTTGTCTAGATATCCATAATGATGGATTATTACTGCCACAATATCAAATTTCTGTACACAACTTGAGCTGATGATACAACATTTGCTCTGTCGTAGTCAAGATATTCAAAAGACTCCTATACAGCACCTTAACATGACAGATGCCATAACTGAGAGCTCCATGTAGGCTGTCTACAAATCTTTATTGCTCTTCGATTGCAGATCAGCATAGGACAAAGCTCTAAGTCGCCAGAGCAGATTCCACTATCAGTTTACAAGATATCGGTGGCTGGATGCTCTCACCAGGGAACCATCAATGAGAGATAAGGAGGATTGCCACTTTTGTTACTTTCTCAGATCTCCAAACTTGAAACTGTGACTCTGTGACTACATTTAACAATGTTTAATGTTAACTTTGATTAAAATGTGACTCCAAAAGTTAAATATGGTTGTATAGGTCTGTCTTTTATTTATTTCAAGTTACGCGTCTTAGGCGGACCATTGCTACAGATTATGACAATATATCTGGCCAATAACAGATTTTGTTAAGAAAATGCACTTTTAAACTATTCCATGCACCATCACTGCATTATTGTCATGAATATGTTTTAAAACATGTATATCTCCAACACCCTTACAACACCAGTGGAGGCCAATAACAGAAGAACAATTACCCTCCTATATTTAGAAAACTGCAAATCCCCCAAAATTCTACTATATCCAATAGAAAAAAAACATTAGATTTTACAGATAGAAATAATAAACATACATATGTCAACACCGTATAAATCACCAGGAGAGCATAAGTTGCACTCACAAGATACCTGATACAGAAGACGTGTCTCCCAATAATGGATAATGTACCAATAGTCACTGTATCTTTTTGTTAGACTGGTCACTTAAAAGTAAGTGTAAAGAGAAAAAAAACACAACATACTGTGCACTTATAAAACCAGAAGTATTTAAAAATTGCCCTTAAGGTAAAAAAAATAAAAAATCACAAAAAGCATATCACCAAATGCTGCACACAGTCTGCTACTTAAGGCTCCTTTGCTTTTAGTCTCAAAAGTCTGAATATGTGAAAAGCAGAAATTCCCATGCATAGCTTTCTTTAGGGAAAACTAAATATATATTGACAAGAAAGGAGGGTAGATACAACAGAGCAGGGAAGGGAGTCCAGGGAGGGTTGTGGGAGTTGGGTCAGATTTCCCAATTGAGGAAGGGAGGGAAAGAGAATGGCATTCCAGGGGCAGGGAAGAGTCTTCCAGGTAGTGTGGTGGGAGGGAGCACGGGAGGTAGTGAGCTGGGGAACATTTGCCCAGGGATATAGGTGGGTAGATTAGGCATTCCAAGGGCTTCTAGGGATGGCGGAGGGAGGGGTCAGTTGGGGGAGATTTGCCTAGGAAGGCAGGGCGAGGGAAAGCATTCCAGAGGCATTCGGGGAACAAAGGCAAGGACACATGGAAACAAAGGGACTTCATGAGATGGCAGGAACCAAAGAGGAAGAACAAGAAACAGAGAAAAAGGTAGACGGAGACTCTATACTACAAAAACTACACTACTCGCCTACTGGATGCATTTATTGAGATATCATCACAGGCGTCAGGCAACACAATTTTTCAACCAAGAGGGCCATAAAATAAAAACAATAATCAAAATTAATGAGGGTGGTAGTGCTAAGAGACTAGCTAAAACTTCTCAGTCCACGAAAGCATACTGCTCAACCTGATCCTGTAGCAAAGCACCCAATACTTCTGCTCAAATCAGAGGCGCAAGGAAAGCAAAGGAGATCTTGGCACTGCCACACTGAACATAAAATACAGGTGGGCTTCCCAGTCAGGTCACTGAGCAAGAAGGGGAAAAAGTCCAGCCTCCTTGACGCCATCACTCCCACTCTCTCTCTCTCTCTGCACCTCACCATAAGTCACTCGCCACAAGAGAGCAACTGTCTTGCCGACAACCCAAAACAAAGTTATTCATAGCTCAGGTTAGATACAAATCAAATAAAAAAATGTCGAGACCAGCAATGCTGAGGTGGATCCTGGTCGGCTGAAATGCCCATATACTGTATAACAAACCTATTTAGCTCAGCAACCACCTGACCTACCAGCCTTTCAATCTTCTTACGGGCCCTGTAAACAACAGATCCAGAACAGGAATAGCCTCCAATATGGATCTTGATGCAGACTACCCCGACGAGCCCCTGAATCCTGCAGCATGGCACACCAGCTCAGCCAAAGGACAGAGATCTGAGAGGCTGGAAAGGCCAGGTTCTAGCTCAGCACTGAGAAGAGTATGTGTAATGTGATGGAATGGTTAAACGAGTGGATAAACGAGTCCCCCACCAACCAAACTCGAGTAAGGGTGGGACTGGTTATAAAGCAAAGCAATAGTTAACAAATGAGAAAACAAGAACTTAACACATGTACTTATGCAGTGGAAAGGAGGCAAACCTATAACTTATACCTCTGTACCTGACTTAAAAAGCCGCAAGTGACACAGTTCATGGGGGGGTACGGGGGAGGGGAGAGGTGCCTCAGTGGAGCTGCAGAAGTCACTGTACCAATCCTAAAAGAACAGGATGTAATATGACAGGAAGACAGTCCGGCTCATTGAACAACAAAACGTTTGGTCAGACTTTGAATAGGGTATAAAGCACAAAATCACTTAGGGAGATATTGAGACCTAAGAATCCTGTATCCCATTTCTGGCTGTCTTGGCTGACTGTGCTACAAGATGACCCTTCAGGTTAGGGCAAAACTTCCATATGCTTTTTTTGGGCACAAAACCCAGTAGGGTCTGCTATAGGCAGATAGTGAAGGTGACAGCTATCCTACAAAAAGAGACCACTTGCGGGAAAGAATAGGCAGACTACATATTACTAGGAGAGGAACTACCAGGAAAAAAACCTGAAACTGGTATCACAAGGCCCTCCCAAAGATCTGAGCGAAGTCAGTCAGCTTGCTGCCAAGGAAGATAAAAGAACAACCATCTTTTAGTTGCGTCTACTTTCAGTGGAATTGGCACCATTGAGAAAGGAGGATAAATGTCCAGAGGAGCCCTGTGACTGGGAAGGTTGCATGCACCCTACCCCGAGTTTGCAAGTAACCACCTCTGCTTGCCTCAGCTGAAAGAGTGGGAATACTGAGGGATGCACCCTTGGCTCTCTTTACCACTTAAGTGTAAATAATAATTTGTTACATGTAATAACAGAGATCCAATCAGCACTTACACTAAGTGCCAATCAGTTCACTCCATTCATTCAATAATATAAATGTCAATTTTTTAAAACATTAAGTTCCCAATTAATACCAAAATAGGCCAGGTGCAGGGGCTGTGTGATGGGAACAGCAATGCTTTCATTGCAGGGTAAAATACCCCTCTAGTGGCTATGTTCCAGATAGTCATTAGAGGCATTTCCCCTGTGAGAACAAAGTTAGCATTGGATTGGCTGAGATTAATCAATCTACATGATCTCAGCCAGGGAGTCAGATCATGTAGCATGGCGGAATGTTATGAGCTGAAAGGTATGTAAAAATGCTTTGTTTTTTTATTACCAAATGTGTGCGGGACACCTAAATAGTTAGTAGGAAACACTATAGTGTTAAAAATGCATGATTACTGTGAGAACCTGGGGACAGGTCCTTTTAGAAGCCCCAAGGTGAGATTTTCCTAGCAAATCAAGGATTCTTGGGAGGGTATGTATTTATCTACAATTACTTAATAACACGTGATGTACATGTGATATCATGTGGTTTAGTTTTGCAGCAAATATATTTTCAATGTTATTTACCAAAGTAAGAATTCAAAGTGAAATTCAAATTTAAGTCCAAAGAAGCCAAGCTGATAGCAAGCTGACTTGAACATTGTTTCCACTTTGGCTGTTTGTTTATTAAATTTTTAGGTATTAAATGAATTAACATTTTCACAAGACTAATTTTGTCTCTTGAAATTAACACACTATGAGACTATCTTATCTTCCAGTTTGAATTCTTAAATATAATGGTTATCCTTATGAGATGTGATAAGGATCTGCTAATCACTTATTAATCAGAAATTATTGTTAATAATTGTGTAACACATTTACGTAAGACTTAACGCACCTTGAAAAAATAACTAGAAAGTCAGATAGAGAGGATCTTTATGCAAACGGTGACTTTAAAAATATCTTATACTGCAGCAATTAAAGCTTTGCTTAAACTGGTTTATGATTGAACATATTTCTGGTGATAGAGATCCTTAAGCTGAAACCCAGCAAGAGTCTGCGCATTTGCTTGTCATAAAAAGTAAATTAGCCATTGCCGTTAGATATTATGCCTTTGTTTCAATGCGTCACGGTCAAAGTCTGGTTTTTTTTCCAGCTGAGTTTTCAGCACTGACTAATATGCAGATACATAACAGATGGGTCGTCATTTGTTGTCACAATAATCAAAAATAAGTGTAGCACACTTCTTCACCATCCACCTGTTGCCACACAGTCAACAGCACCACCTCCAATACACTGCTTAAATAGATCGGGCACTCAAAGTGTATGTAAGAGTACCTTTATACTACCCTACCCACTCTGGGTAATTTCTGTAGACAGTGGTGTATCCTGGTTTTGTGCTGCCCTAGGTATGACAAAACTCATGTGTATATGTGTATTTTAGTGCAGTAAAAGCTAACAGTATTATGTCATTCACAATTACATTTACATGCAGAACTTGAAAAATATGAAAACGTCTTTATTTTTCACACTTTTTTAGATTCTATTCACATGAAACTTTCATATATAAATATTTGATGTGAAATGAAGGCCCTGTTTCTCCTGAACATAATTATATATTATAAGTGCAGGTGCCCTTCATATGAAAGAGATAAATTATGGTCGAACAGATATATAGTCAAATTCTAGGTCTTATTTTGATTCAGAATTTTGACAATTGCCTCCGTCCTTAAAGGATTAAGGCCAGAGAAGCTGAACTGAAAGTATAGCTGAGATTTTTTCCAGTTCGCTATTTTGACCTTAAATTTGAAATTAGCTTCGAATTTACTTTGAATTCTCACTTTATTGAATAACCTTGTTAATTTTTGGCAAATACACAAGGAAAAAAAATATATTTTTTTTTTCTTCTAGTGTTGTCATAAATAGCAAATGAGTAGAACCCTGAAACAGTATGCAGTTTATATGGTAAACAGTCAAATAAAACCAATATGTAAAATCCAGCTTAAAAATTACCAAGCTGTAACTATAGCTTAGCTGAAGAATTATTCTAAATCAGATATTGTAGACTAAATCATAGGCGTGCGCACATAGGTGCCTCCCTCCGTGGGCAGGTGAGGGAGATCAAAGATCTCCCTCACCTAACCACAGGCAGGGAGGGAGGCAGGAGAGGACCCGAGGAGCTCTTGCCAGCAGCTTCGCCGGGTTCCTCTCGCGCGGTCGGAGCTCAGATCTCGCGAGAGTGAACTCTAGCCCCACAGGGGGCTAGAGTTCACTTTCCACTGGACCACCAGGGAAGGCAGGAGCACGGTCCCCCCTCCCTACATAAGGTAAGAAGGGAGGGGGGATATTAACTAAACGGCCCCCACACATTACACACAAACATACAGCACATACACATACATCACTCTTACACACACAGCACACACACTAACAGCACCCTCACACTAACAACACCCTTACACACACAGCACCCTCACACATACACACACAGCACACACTAACAGCACCCTTACACACACAGCACCCTTACACATACACACACTAACAGCACCCTTACACACAGCACCCTCACACAAGCACAGCACCCTTACACACACACAGCACACACTAACAACACCCTTACACACACACACTAACAGCACCTTCACACACACACACACACACACACTAACACACTAACAGCACCCTCACAATAACAACACCCTTACACACACAGCACCCTCACACATACATACACACACTAACAACACCCTTACACACACACACTAACAGCACCTTCACACACACACACACACACTAACACACTAACAGCACCCTCACAATAACAACACCCATACACACACAGCACACACTAACAGCACCCTTACACACAGAACCCTCACACACACAGCACCCTTACACACACACAGCACACACAAACAGCACCCTTACACACACAGCACCCTTACACATACACACACTAACATCACCCTCACACACACAGCACCCTTACACACACACAGCACCCTTACTCACACAGCACCCTCACCCACACACACAAAGCACACACTAACAGCACCCTTACACACACAGCACCCTCACACACACACACACTAACAACACCCTTTAACATACACACACACAGCACACACTAACAGCACCCTTATACACACAGCACCTTCACACACACAGCGCCTCCACACACACAGCGCCCACACACACACACAGCGCCTTCACGCACAGCACCTGCACACACACAGCGCCTTCACACACAGCACCTACACACACACAGCACCCTCACACACACAGAAGTGTGTGTGTGTATGTATGTGTATATATGTATATATATATATATATATATATATATATATATATACATATATATATATATATAAATATATATATACGCGGCGTGTGTGTTTCTGCTTTAGGGTGCACACCCTTATACAATAGGCTGCGCACGCCTATGGACTAAATATTGAAATTTGTTTTTTAATTCACTACAATTCTTTAGTGTATAAACCCCTGTGTTTTCATGTGTTAATTCATTATGTGACTTTTTAATAACCAGTAACAGAGACTGTCTCAGGTCAAAGGATAACAGGAATCCATAGGTAAGGGGAGGAGCTGAATTAACAATGCGATTGCACGTATTACTAAGTTGCATAAACACATATGAAGAGGAGAGGAGGAGGGGGGTGTCATTTTTTCCTGGGCAAAGAGCAAAGGGTGTGTAGTCTAGAAGACATTCATCGCAGTGAGTGATTACTAACAAGACAGTGGTGGCTTTGAGAAAGGGATTAATTGCAGAGACCTTCTTTCACCTGATCTTTTACATTCTTGTTTTCTTGCCTCTCCAACAACTTCAGGACATAAGTGGATGGATGTGTGGTTAATGAGAATACACTGACAGGATCAAGTCGCCTGGTGAGCAAATTATGTTCAGGGAATTGTGAACGAACACACTTATAGGCAAAGCTGGAAAAATATGTATATAGTCAATAGTAATATGTAATATGTATAATGTATATAGTAAAAAAGTAAATAGATTTAGAACACATTATTTTTTTTCTAACAGTCAGAGTGTTACTGTAAAGACCAAACGGGTTTTCCACCTGTGTTAGCATCTCAGGATATTGGTAAATTTTACATATATGTTCACTCTCATTACCTTGTGCTCATGCCTAAGAAAATAATTCACAAAATGTACAAAAAAAATCCAAATCCATAGTCACAGCTAACAATTTTAAATAACAGAGATTTTAATACCACTATAACGGTCATCGAAATGTAAGCTCACTGCCAACAAGGCAAACCTCGTAATAAGTCCTAAGTTCAGTTTTTGTGTCTGCTTGTAGCTCAAAGTCATAAAGTTAAAATAGATGGACCTGTTTTTTACATAAAACCCTTGACATGCTTAGTCGCCTTTCCGGCATATGTGGTATAAAACACCTCCGAAAACCCAATGATACTCGGACACCTTATGTTTGGGAACATTATCACAGCTTTATTAATAAATAAAATATATATAAATTATTAAAGGTCATTGTCAACCTATTTTACATAACATCTCAGCCCTGACTCTTTTAACAATTCAACCCTGACAATGACCCACATAAACAAACAATATTAGCATAAATAACATCTAACCACTTAAACCATTGCCACTGAGGGCATGATTTACCATGTTCCACCATGTAGGGGTATACCCTACACACACCAGGTTCGGAGCTACCGACGAGCTCGAACCAACCGAAATCTAACCAAACCTAACCGTTCTTAGTGAACTAAACTTATGTTACATCTGTACTAACAATCTACACCCCAACTTGTTTATCCATCCCCCACTGCCGTGACCAAACCGGATCCAGAACTTGCTTAAAGGGAGAGAGGGTGGGACAAAAGAGGTAAGTGAGGATTAATTAAGATGGCCCTTGATCTAAAATGGCCGTTATATATACTCCCATAATCTAAAAACCCCACCCTCACTTTCTATTGACAAAACCCCCACATTATCACTTCCTATGCCTGTCTCTTAGACATGTCAAGGCCCATTCCACTTAGGATGCGCTGCTCCATGGACTACAACACACTAATAATTCATCCTAAATAGGCACTTATGGAGGTAGGTGAAAGCACCATGTAATGCAAATGTTTGTGAGATACAAATACAGTTAAAGGAAAATTACAGACTCCATATCCACAACAGCGAGTGTCCTAGTGCCCCCCGATGTAAGTAGTCAAACCGTTTTAGAACGATTTGATGTCTTACCTGGGTTCCGCAGCTGTCACACAGTCTTGCTAGATTATTTGGGTTGACACCAGGACTCTTTTTCCTATATATCATGTTCTAAGGGAGGGAAGTTCATACTGCCATGTGGCCATTTACTGGTCCTCTACCCCTGTCATTCGGGTGAAAAAAATTATCATAGCTGCCACATGACTGTTTAAAACATATTATGGATGTAAGCACATTTTTCAATGGTAGTTTTAAATGGTTTATCTTTTTTTTAGTACACCTATTTCATTAAGCAAAAGTTGACTAGCAGGGGCAATAGGTAAGCTGGGCACCCATGCCCGAGGTACTGCTTATTCACCAGCAGGCAATAGTGCCCTGGAGACTCTCTCTGATATATATGGAGGGGAGCTCTAACAGTATCTGAGGAGTGATCAAATCTTATATACTCTATTTACCAAGGTGCACTAATGTAGGGGGAAATTAAATAGATATAAAAACTCACACACTCCCTTTCTATGCCCCTTCCCTTGCCACATGTGATTTTTGGTTATCATGCCCAGACTGGCCATCGGGCAAAACAGGCAAATGTCCGGTGGACCAAGGTATCAGGTTCACAGAAGCTTCACGATCAGCCCCTTCAGTGCTAAGCTCAAACAGAGGGTTCCATGGCTGGCAGGGAGATGAAGGACCTCCCTCAATGGCCAGCCCTCGGTACTACCAGAGTCTCTCCCACACAAACACACACTCTATCCTCTTTTTACCTCTCTGGCTTGTGTCTCACTTATGGGAAAATAAGGGGGACAAGTGACCAGCAAACACATTAGAATGTCTTGCACTGTGTTAAACAGTCCTGGAGGGACATCAACCTGATACGCCCACTATGGAGTGAGTGCATTCCAATGTTGATACAATGTGCCCCTTCCTATTTGGCTGCTCTGCCTTAAAATGCATAGTCCAAATTTTTGTCTCAGTCCAACCCTGGTGGTTATAAGGGTAGTCCATGGGAATGCCGCACTATTCAACAACCTCAAGAGTGAGATGGAGCAGAAAAAAAGGGGTACCTTGTTTTATGCTGTGCTAATATTACAGAGGACTGGGCATGATTCTGCATAGCCCCCTTGCTTGCTTAAGATGAGGTCTGAACCCCCTCATATTTCTGTTATACCCTCACCTATGAAGTCATAGATCTTTTACTTTTATCTCCCACAGCCCCAGAGGTTTTTTTTTTTTAAAGTTTTTATCTCTTGTGTATAACATGAGGCAAGAGGAGGGAGCTGGTTTGGACACGCGCTTGGTTATTAGGGGCTACTGAGATTCCTTATTCAGTGTTTCAGTTTAATTATTTTAAGGTAAGTTCTAGTCAGCTTCTTTCCAGTGGTCCAAATTCCACATTTCTCCTGCATGTTTCATGAAAAAAGTGCTGTAAGCAAAAATCAATTAATATGTTTCCATAGTGAAAAGTCTAAAGTACTGTACTTTATGAGGAGGTGATACATTTGACAAATGTATTGCCAGACATCAAATTGCTCAAGACTGTATCTGCATATTTAGGCTTAATCTTCTATTTTTTCTCAAATTGCCATCAGTGTCACTGTATACTGGTACCTCCTTTATAGACACCAGGCTGAATATGGCTCCCTGACATCACCTCCCTAAATTCAGCAAAATGTTGCTTCCACTGTTTTCTACTATACGTTTGCATTTCTATGTAGTCTGTAGCATCTCTTGTGACCTCACTCACTTCTGGTAGCCTGGTATTTAGTGTATTTGCCTCTGAATTACTCTCCCCACGTTGACACAACTTTCAGGAAGAGGATAAATCACAAAAGATATATGATTTGCAGAACAATTGTCAATTTTTCTCTACAATATGCTATTGTAGAATTAAGCTTACATACAGTTGAAATCATAATTATTTGTTTCTTGTTGAAAGTTACACACTGCCCATTACATTGTTGATGCTAACAGACAGATAATTCACATATTATGTTCCTGTCATGGTACCTGTTCAATCCTTGTGTCAATCTTGTACACATTGCAAAATTCTACTTCATTCCAGTGTCCATTCTAGGGATTCTTCTCAGGCCAACATGACATTGTGCATCATTCCAGTGTCAAAATTGATGCAAGGCAATCCTTTTCAAGCCGTGTTGCAACTCATTATTTCTGCATTAACATTGGCAGAAATCAATCTTTTTCAGACAAAAGTGATGTGATGCATCATTCCAGCATCAAGAGTGATGTGGACCATTGTGTCCATGCTCAATTTATACCCAATAAAGCATAGCATCCGGCATCACAATTTAATTACATTTTGGCGCCTTATTCCCAATAAAGCATGGCATCCGGCATTACAGTTTAATTACTTTTTGGCGCCACTCTGATGACGCTAATGATATTTAATCCTAGTCCACAATGAGGCATGTAACCTGCTGAAGTCTCTAGTACCCAAGAGTGCGCTTTTACTGTGTTTGTTTTTTCTGGAATTTTGATCTTGGTTTGTTATCTCTCCAATCCTGTATGTGGCTCGTCTCACAGTTTTGTTGTCTTTCTGTATCATTTGAACTCATCCTATTCTTTGACCATTCTCGTACTTGTCTATCAACTTAATCCCGGTCACCTCTAAGGTCCAGTAACACATTCTATTTACTTAGCTTTCCTATATTTACATATTGGGACTCCCTACCAATCCTGACAGTTTCATATGGAAATTGTACTTCATGTGCACATGTGTATTTGTGGTGTTATCAAAGTTGCTATATTATATTGTAGTTAATTGTCTTTGCTTTGTAGAATTGATAAGCAAGGAATCAATGTTGCTTGTACACATCATGAAGCAAGGGGAGTTGTTTGTGGTGTTTTCTGATTATGCTCAAACACTTTTTGGTGTTTCATTTACTAAGTCATAGATAGCTCTGTTCAAGTGTAGATAACTTTTTTATTATTGCTTAAACTTGAGTGTTTAATGTAAAGTATAGGGCCCTTTTTCATTGAATGGATAATAGAAAAGGCAATAAACAAAACTTGTGCTCAGTGTTTAGATGATAGCAGTGAAGCACTTGGTCCTACAAGGACAACGTACCCCTTTAAGCAGCATGTAAATATATAAAACCAAAAAGAAAAAAAATAGTGCGATACTATATATATATATATATGTATATATATATATATATATATTGCATGTGGATATAAGAAAGGTGAGTAGTAGACACCCATATTTGCAAGAGCCTTTTCTATGAATAAGCTCTAAGCGTGTAAGCTTCTGTGCCTTTAAGGCAGCAACACTACCTTCATTTGCAGAGATGTGGTGAATAACTTCCAGTGGTGGATACAGGAAAAAATAATAAAGAGAAAGCAAATTTGGTGCAGGATATTTGGTAAAATATAATACTAAACAGAAAACCAAGTGGTTATGTGCTCACCTTGATTTGGGGCCCATGAATGACTGGCTCTGACTTTGTGGACACATTGTAAAATATAGGGCAACAATGCCCTCTTTTTATTTTATTAATTCTTTATTTTTGTTGTGCATTTAGTGACAAACTTACTTACTTGCAGAGCCACAACAGCTATAGCAAGCGATTTGAAAGGCATAGTAGTTCAATTGTGTGGCATAGCGTTAATAATGTGCATTTTCAACAATTATAGCAAGAAAAGAGACACAGTTTGTGGCGTTACATACAAGAATAACAAAGCCAAGGTAAGCATATGCACTGAGTAGCTTATGAACAACAGAATGCAGCTCCACCGAACAGGGTGGTTGTTAAATGCAAAAGTAGAACTGGGCTAGTGCACAGAGAGAGGAGTAGATATAAAGATTAAAATAATACGTAGTAATAGACCTTCTCACTGACTGCTGATTAGTAGGCAAGTATATAACAACATAAAAAAGCTCAAATACTTGTAACCAACGGAGGTCAGTCTGCAATTAACTCCTCTAAGAGGTCACTCCCAGAGTAAGCAAGGATGGTGTGGCGGCTTGGAATTAATATTGACACCAAACCATATGGTGGTCTTACTACGAGTTGTTATCATGTTGAGGACATTAATGACTGGCTGCCATGTTATGATACTCCATGCTCGTGCAACAACACGCCATCCTATCACACAGGCTGCCGTCAAATCAGTGTTGAGAATTTAGCATACTAGGTAGATATATCTAGTGCCAGGTATGTAGGCTTGTCGTACTGCTAAACAAAACTTAAACAAGGAGCATGGCTGACTGACAATAAATAAAATAAATAAACTAAAGCGGTTAGGCAGTGCTTATAACTTTGGCAAGTTGGGTTAGCAGTATATATGTGTACAATGCGTTAGTTCTGGCCTGTTCGGTGAACTAGTGTGGTATCCCCGTTTCTGGGTCTGCAGGGTTTCTAGTCCATCTCCGGTGCAGTCTGTTCTCAATTAGCCAGTGTCGGCTCTGGGGGCTAGGTTGGTGAGCCAAGTTCAATGACAGGGTTCGTGCCGTGGTGAGGTTCCTTCACCTATAAGACCCGAAGGGGCTCTCTGCCGGGTTTAGGTTCATGCGATGGCCTTAGCATATGAGTCTGTGGGTGGTCTCCTTGGCACGAACTCTGGGGCATCCACGGTGTGTCTTCCGATTGGGCATATGTGGCCTGCAGGTTGTGTCACTTGAGCCAGTGGTTCTATGGGGAGGTTCAGTAGCCCCAGTATCTCAGTGGCCTCTTGGGGATTGTGGACAGCGTGCTTGGTGTCTCCTTTTTCGATGGTGAGAGTGCGGCTTGGGCCCCAGCGGTAGCGTATTTGGTGGAGGCGCAGGAGGGCCGTAAATGAGCTCAGGGATCTCCTCCACGCCAATGTCCCGGCCGACAGGTCCGCGTAAAAGGAGAGGATCATCCCTTCAAAGGGGTAAGATGACTGACCATTTGTGGCCTCCACGACCGTCTTCTTGTCCCTGGCTGTTTGAAACTGTAGTATTAGGTCCCCTGTGGCGTCAGGTGGGGCCTTTGCTGGTCGCAGTATGCGAAATAGACCCTCCAGGGTGATCGCTTTCGCCGCCTTTGGAGTCAATAGTTCTGTGAGGAGTCTTCTAAAAAAGTGAGGAAGTTCAACCTCCGGTATGGAGTCAGCGACTCCTCTGAGCTTGAGATTGTTTCGGCGGTGCCTCTTTTCTTGAGCGGCAATTAGTTGTTCGTGCTGCCAGGATTTTTGTTGCAGGTCCCTAATCGCTGCTTGCAGATCCGTGATCTAGTTAGTGTGGCTGGTGGAGGAGGCTTCTACCACTCCCAGCCTATTGGTAATGCCTTTGATGTCGCCTCTGATTAGGGCCACGTCCGCCGCGATCTTCCTGTGGTGGTCTGCCATTAGCTCCCCAATAGCCTCCATGGTCACAGGGGTGGGGGCATTTTTGTGTGGTAGTGCCCGTGGTGGCGGTGGGACCGGCAGGGCCATTGTGGGGTCTCCCCCATCTTCGTCTGATGTGAAATCCGAGCAGCCCCCGTGCAGGGACGCCATCTTGGCGCATCCTGCCTCATGTGCCTGCCGCCATAATTCCCCGATATCCATGCCCTGGCGAGGCTTGTCGGGCCTCACTTTCTTGTTCTTTCGGCCCATTTAGTTCTTATGGTTCTCCGGGTCACCCCTGGTTAGATATTTGTGTGGGTTCAGGTGCTGGAAATGTCCAATGCCCTCTTTTTAACCCAGGAAGGAATCACTGATTTTCATATTCACTGATGTGAAGTAGATTTATAGAAGATGTATTTTTAGTATGGAAAAGAGTAGGTTGCTAGAATAGTTTACAATGACGGGTTAGTTTTTTTGGATAGCACAGTTGCAGGAGAGGAAGCTGGGTGGGTTGGGGGTGTAAAGCTATTAACCCATTTAATTGATATTCTTTCCTAAAGAAGTGAAAACATGTCTTTATATTTACAGTACGTTTTTTAAATTATATGGCACATCTCAAAGTCTACAGGTAGAATTTCTTTCATATCTTAGTGAACATTTCAATAATAAATTATTATCCGTCTCAATGTCAACATTGTTTATGGTTTGTTTTTGGTTATATAGCACATCAAATGTTTTATTATTATAATGCTGCATGCTGCATCCATGATTTTCCCTTTACTGTTCATCGTTACATTTTTGTCTTATCTAACCCATTTAATAGTGTGCTTATTTTACTTACGTTACTTACGTTCATTTTTATTCAGCATTTATTCTATAATTAGAATACAAAGAAACACATTAAATTTTAATCTTCAATTTTTTAAGATCTTTATGTATATTTTCTACTAGTGTTCCATAATTAAGCTTATATATCTCTTTCTGTTCTCCTGCAAGCTGTACCCCTAGATATGTTAGGCCTCTATCTGCCCATTTATATTTATACTTTCTCAGTATATGTTCTTTTAATCTGACATCTACATTAACCCTAATATTTCACACTTATCCATGTTCACTTTAAAGTTTGAAAGTGCTCCATGTGTCTCCAATGCCATCTGAACTAGGGGTAACGAGCAGAGTGGGTCTCTAATCGAAAGCAAAACATCATACACAAATGTGGATACTTTGATCTCTCTATGCCTATATCCCTTAATATATATATTATTCCGAATGGCCGTAAGGAATAGTTAAAATGCCAGGATAAAAAGAAGGGGGGATAGTGGGCACCCTTGGTGCGTGCCGGGTTTGATAGAGAATGGTGTTGATAATTGGCCATTAACTCGAATGTTAGCTGTAGGGCCGCTATAGAATGCCTGTCCAATTACTTAGTCTAGGCCCAAACTTACATGGGATATTCCTAGATAAATAATCTTCTAATTCAAGGGATCCTGATAGAAATCCCTAAAGGAAGTAGCTATTGTACCTGTAGTGTTACAAGATGTCCCATTTTTATTTATTTTTGGTATATATGTTTTCTGAAGTTTTGCTTTCAATGTCCTGGCCAGTAGCTTCCCACTTTTATTTTCATATGTATAGAAGGAGCTTTGTGTCATCTGAACGTCTCTCTGTGCCTCAAATGTGAGGAGGGATCTGAGTTTTAATCTATTTGCCGTTAGGCGTTGAAAATTCTCTTTGAAGGAATCTGTTTATGATTAATCTCTGCGTCATTTATTACTCCAGTAAGAAAATGTATTTCCTCTGTTCGTTCCTTTTTTAGTCTGGAGCCCCATTTAATTAATATATCCCGGAAGACCCCCTTATGAGCTTCCCATATCCATGAATCATTTGTATCAGATGTACAATTCACCTAAAAATTATGAGATAGGGTCATATTTAAATCCTCAATAACCCGTGAGTCATCAAGGAGAGTTTCATTTAAGCGCCAAATAATGCTTCTCCTAGAGTCTCCTTGTAGTTCTATTCTAAGTTAAAAAAAATAGGGGCATGATCTGACCATGTGATGTTTCCAATGGACGCTCCTTTGAGCAAATGCAGATCTCTATGATTTATTAAGAACATATCTATCCTTGAGTAGCTATTGGCCACTGGAGAATAGAAAGTGTAATCCCGATCTTGTGGATGGTTAATAAACCAGGTGTCAATCAGTTGGTGGAAATACAATGTGTTTAAAAAAACAGACCTCTGATGGTCTGTCACCTGTGAGGAACTATCCATTGCATGGTCTAATACTAAATTCCAACCACCCCCAACAATCAAAATCCCTTGTGAGAACCCTTTCAGTTTTCTCAGACAGAAAGTTATAAAAGATGCTTGGCTTTTGTTAGGCGCATAATCATCTAATTCGTAATAATCGCATAATAATCTAATGCGTAATAATCTAGTCATTAACCTTCTCCTTTATAAAGACAAATCTCCTTCTCTACTTCAATAAAGTTTAAATGGGAGGCAACAAAAAATTGCTACTCCTCTAGATTTCCCTTTTATATAGTTACTATAAAAAATTTGCTTAATTGGAAGTTGCCTTCATAGTGGGTTTCTTGAATAAACATAACATCATTTTTTTTGCCTATTTAGCTCCTGTGCTAGCATAGAACTCTTTCCTGGAGAGTTAAGGCCTCTAACATTCAGAGACATAAGACTAATTTGGACCATATAGAGAGCAGAGGATAGGACTTATATAATACCATGTTCTAGAGGGTAAATCATAAAGGAGAAGAAATTTAAGCAGGATACAAAATAGATACCTACAAAGGGTCTGAACTAATTACAAATGTATGAGTATAGTAACGTATGTTGGGATTGGTTATGATGCCACACCTGTGGGAGACACTATTGTGTCCACAAGCCATATGGGGATCTCTCAGGGTGGAAAGACATGTATAGATAAATAAGTAAGTAAGTGACATGTATCGATAAACAATTCTAATTGACCTCTCCTCCAACTCATAATCTCAAGCACTAATACGCCCTATAATTGATTAGGGAGTAATGGAGCGTATATATCCCAGTACCTTGTCTAAATAATAAATAGTTACTCCAACCCAAACACTGGAAGCCCCAATGCCTGTAGGAAATCCCGTATATCTGCCGGCGTGGATATACTAAATGTCTTCCCCTGTTGTATAAATGCTAATGCAAATGGGTAGTACCAACGGTATTTAACTTGTTTCTCTGTCAATAATTGTGTAATGGGTCGCAGGTTCCCCATTTTCTTCTAATGCCTGCACTCTATTGCCCAAATGCTGTATTTCTGTAGTAACAGCTACTAACTTTTCACTGAAACTATCCTCCATTTTCTTAAACATAATGATGAGATCGGACTGAAGGTAATTGGGTCAGGATTGTTCTAAGGTCCAACACTTCGACTGAACACTCTAAGATTGGTGGGCTTTCTGGCGGGCTTCCTTGCTTGCTTACTGAAGGAGTCATTTTGTCTCGTAGGTCGTGGTCTGCCTGTTCCGTCAGGAACTTCCGTTGTGGCGATTTTAGCGTTGCCAGGTTGGGACCATACTACCTAATTGCTTCCTGGTCGACCATATTGGTTATTTCTTAATAGAGTGATGCCAATGACAGTTGGCGCGCTCAATCAGTAGCAATCAGTATCAACGCAGTAGTATCTACCCAGCAGAAATATTGCAAAGATTTTGCTCTTATATTGCTCTTATAGTGCTTATCAGATTATTTCACAAATGCATCCAATTGCTTATTAGATTGGTGATAAAGGCTTTGAAGATTATCATTCCTCACAACTCCTCTTAATTCTTTCTAAGTATACTGAATAGCCTGGATTGCTGAATAGACATTAAGACAGCCCCCCTTAAGTAACTCCCTGAACAAGGGAAAATCACTGCGCTGTTTACCGCTCTGTTTAATGTCAGGAGCCGACCCTACCTTCCCATACACCCACCTTTTATCTTTTTCCAGCAGGTTGCTCGGGAACTTCTTCCGATGCTTCCTTATCCCACCTTTTATGTGTCAGAAAAGTTTCTGTGGCTCATACGTCCTTTTCACTTCCCCTTTCAAGTTTGCAGGTGCTTTTCCAAACACTCTTCTGGCCCCCAGGGGTATATATTAGGTATATATTAGGAATCAAATACCAAAGTGGCATCAATGTCGGCATTCGCCGGAACATGAGGAACAACTGCACTCAAGATCATCTGGACTGGAAACCTTTCGACAGGCCCTCTGACCCACATCACGGCCTCACATCCAAGAGACGCATTTCAGCAGGGATTACACACCAGCTATATATAATAAATATTACCCAACCCAGTTCCACACCCTCTCCGAAAACAAGACAAATGGGGTCTCAGTCTTTATTCATAAAGATATAGTTTTAAAATCATAGACACAAAGGGCAGGTATATCATCCTCATAGGCCTAATTAACAACACACTGTATACCTTAGTAACTACTTACTTCCCAAAATACTTGGGCCCTTCTCCAGCCTATCACCATACAAAAAATTATGCAAACTACTAAACAACTTCCCCCGGGGAAGTCTCCGGGTGCAGACAGACTCTCCAACTCTACTACAAGGCGTTCAGTACCATACTGGCGCCGCAGCTCCTGCAGGTGTACCAGCAGACTGCATCCTCAGTCCATTTGCCACCTGATATGCTACTAGCTACAATAGTTACAATCCCCAAACCAGACAAAACTCCGGACATATGCAAGAACTACAGACCTATATCTTTACTCAATACAGATGCGAAAATCTATGCCAAGATTATTGCTAATAGACTTAATCAAATTCTGCCACACGTAATCCATGATGACCAGAAAGGCTTTGTGATGGACCGACAAGGCCTAGACAATACCTGGAAACTTACCCTGGTACAATGAGAGCTCGGAAGGTCGACTCGAGGTGGTCTTCTATTAGCACTGGACGCAGAAAAAGCTTTGACCGCCTTGGCCGGGCCTTCCTGAAGCAGGTTTTAGACAGCTATGGGTTTCTTCCACAAGTAATCCAACAAATATTTGCATTAGATTCCTCACCCTCGGCACAAGTGATCCAGTCAGGATTCCTATCCCCTACCTTTAGAATCACGAATGGAACGAGACAGGGCTGCCCCCTTTCCCCACTCCTCTATGTCCTCGCATTAGAACCCCTACTGCAACTTATTAGACAAAATGAGAGCATACAGTGAATAAGCCTGGGCAATAAACAGATTAAAATTAGTGCATTTGATGACAATGTACTATTGTATATTGCGAATCCCCAAGACTCTCTGCCCACACTGATGCAGTTGATTCAGGCTTATGAATATGGTGGTACTTACTGCCGACCAGATTACATAAAATCTTTCCTTCCACCTCCCCACTCTGTTAGAGATATCATGAAACTGAGGGCTCGATGCACCATATCTGGTGAAGCTGTCCACAGCTAACCCACTACTGGACAGAAGTCCACAAACTAATCCAAGACATAACGAAAGGCTCCCTCCCATTTGCTCTAAAATCTTGCCTATTGTTAGATCTTCCGAGGAGATGTCCCAACACATGAGAAAAATGATTTTACACATCGCCTTGACAGCACAGCAACTAATAGCGAGGAGCTTTGGCATGCATGGAGATCTGGTAAATTGCTATGTTTGTAGTCCTATGAGGGTTCTTGGGTTCCACAACCGAATCTATTTACCCAAGCGTTATACTGATACTGGGTGAATGTTTAAACCTCGTCACCCTAATGTTACGTATAAAATGTACAATGCCGTCTGACTGTCGACATATTGTTCTGTACAGTGATGCACCCCCCCCTTCTTTCCCACTCCCACCTTTTTGTTTCTGTACCTGCTCCCTATGTTACGTCAACAAAAATAAATACATCTTCAAATGAAAAAATAAACAGTGCAGTTGCGTCTTTCCACTTTCTAAAATCCTAGATAACAGATGGCTTGGTCAGGAGTGTCGCTCTCTAAGCCAATCGGTAACTCTCCATTCATAAAAAAAGTTATTACAGTATCTCCACAGACAGTTTAACCCCTAAAGATGGATAATCCAATGGGGTAGTATTGTGGTCTGCACTTCTATTGGGTGCAAATCACATTAAGAGACACTCTGCATGAGTCAGATTTGTCCCCACAGGAAAACATTGATTCGATGCTTTCCTGTGGGGAGGTCTAATGCGCAGACGGCATTTGCCACGCATGTGCACTAGTGTCCTCTCGTTGCAAGACGTCGGAGAAGGCGGAGCCACGACCCAAAGCACATCAGGGGAAAGGTAAGTAAATTAAGGATTTTTAACCCTTTATTCACCGTCATGGGGGCGTGAGGGAGGGGGGAGGCAGAGGGACCAATAGTGCCAAGAATACAGCTTTCCTATAACTTATAGCATACCTTTAAGAAAATCAGTATAAATCAAATCAGCATCTCAAATATGTGTGGAGGAACCGGCAGTTATCCCAGCACAAGCTCACCTATCGTTAAATTCCAATGTTGTAGGGATAGAATTAAGTAGGTGACAAGAGATGATAGATGTATATGTAAGGCTGTATAAACTTGTACTTATGTTCATCACTGTGTACAACAATCCATTTCTGGAGACTTTGTGAACTAGCTGTCTTTCTAAATAAAGAATTTAAAAAAAATAAAGAATTAAGTAGGTGTCCTAGGGTGGGAGAAACTGAGATGACCGGTTATAGAAAAATAAGATGGAGCTAGGGCAACCATGAAGGATTGTAAATATTGAACTTACTCTTTTTACCTTTTGGCTGTTTTGGTTTTTCGTTGGCATGAAAATATATCCTGAATTCCAGGTGAATTTCAACTTTTAAGCCAACATAAGCAAATTTTAAAAACTACTGACATTTCCTATTTTCTATCTTGGTCTAAAAGTTGAACATTCAATTTCAATTCACTAGTGAATAAACCTATGTATGTCTGTCTTTATTTAGACACTACACATATTGCTGGAATTATGGTTAACATGAGTCTTAATATTAGTATGACAGTATTAGCTTTTCCAGAGGGAACCAAATACAGATTACGAATGTAAAGAAATTGCTGATAAATATCCACAGATTCAGATTTTTGGGGTTATTAACCAAGGGTAATGTTCTTGAATTTGTATTACTATACTGTGCATAATGTATTTATTATAAATTTTTTCCTTTTTTTCAGTCTTATACCATTTTAAAGATGGATGATTACTTTAATTCAACAGAGTAAGTATTTACCTCGCCATCTACATATTGTCTGCTTATTTCCAACATGGAACAAAAAAAACAATTAATTGCTCTACTGGCCCTTTATATGGGCTTTTTAAGATTATCTGCCCTCACGTGCTAAACTCTTCAGGACCACCATAGCCTTGGACAATCCCTGCCACCATCTACAAAACAGCTTTATGAATTTAGGGGCAGAGGTTTGTTATGAGGTTATTACTGGTTATTTTATAATGTAAGTGATATTACTATAGTTAAACCAAATATTTAAATATACTGTTAGCTTGGCATAATCTATTAAAAAGGTAGATGAACATATGGCATTTACTCAAATATTCTTAATTATTTTATGTTAAAGAAATAAAGAAACACTTTTTGTGTTAGACTGTTAGTTTGGTTTGTGTCTAGGTTACATTAAAGGGACACTATAGTCACCTGAACAACTTTAACTTAATGAATCAGTTTTGGTGTATAGAACATGCCCCTGCAGCCTCACTGCTCAATTCTCTGCCATTTAGGAATTAAATCCCTTTGTTTATGAACCCTAGTCACACCTCCCTGCATGTGACTTGCACAGCCTTCCATAAACACTTCCTGTAAAGGAAATTGCAAGTTCTGTTTAATTAAGATGTTCTTATCCCCTGCTATGTTAATAGCTTGCTAGACCCTGCAAGAGCCTTCTGTATGTGATTAAAGTTCAATTTAGAGATTGAGATACAATTATTTAAGGTAACTTACATCTGTTTGAAAGTGAAACCAGTTTTTTTTTTTCATGCAGGCTCTGTCAATCATAGCCAGGGGAGGTGTGGCTAGGGCTGCATAAACAGAAACAAAGTGATTTAACTCCTAAATGGCAGTGAATTGAGCAGTGAAATTGCAGGGGAATGATCTATACACTAAAACTGCTTTATTCAGCTAAAGTAATTTAGGTGACTATAGTGTTCCTTTAAAACAAACAGCACCCAGGGTGAAATCTACACAAAACACAAAAATTACTCATGATTTTTTTCCATTGATGTCTGTGTGCACCTGTACTCAAGAGTAGAATTAGCAGATGTTGTTTATTGTACCTATGTCACACCCTATTTCAATTCAATTACGCTACTGTTTCAGGTGATATAAAGACACTACAAGCTATTAGAGTATAGCTAATAGCTATAGGAAGGAAGTACACACCCCAACAGAAAACACGTGCAATAGAATAGAGTTAGTTGCATGTAAACCAAACATAACATCCATAACATCTACCTATTTTAGTATTAATAAATCAACATCCTTGGCTTAAGGATAGAGTACAACGAGTTGTAATTAATGGTAAATTTTCAAGCTGGACAAAAGTGGTAAGTGGTGTCCCTCAGGGTTCTGTTTTGGGACTGCTTCTATTTAACATATTTATAAATGATCTTGAAATAGGCATTGAAAGCCATGTATCAGTGTTTGCAGATGACACAACACTTTGTAAAGTAATAAAATGTGAGCAGGATATCGCCTTGCTGCAGAGGGATTTGGATAGATTGGGGGACTGGGCACTAAAATGGCAGATGAAATTTAACATAGAGAAATGCAAAGTTATGCCCTTCGTGGTTAAGAATGCACAAGCAATTTACACCCTAAATGGTAGTGAACTAGGGATAACCACACACAAGAAGGATTTGGGAATTGTTATAGGCCAGTAAGGTTTTGTCATGTATAAATAGGGGCATAAATTCTCGGGATGAAAATATAATTTTGCCTCTTTATAAATCGCTGGTAAGACCACACCTTGAATATGCTGTGCAATTTTGGGCACCTGTTCTAAAGAAAGATATCACTAGAAAAAGTGCAGAGACGAGCTACAAAATTGATAAAAGGAATGGCGCATTTTAGTTATGAAGCAAGGTTAAAAAATGTAAATCTCTTTAGTTTGGAAAAACGGCGCCTGAGAGGGGATATGATAACATTATACAAATATATTTGGGGCCAGTACACACCATTATCTGGAAATCTATTCATAAACAGGGCTATACATAGGACACAAGGTCACACATTTAGGCTTGAAGAAAGGAGATTTCATCTAAGGCAAAGAAAAGGTTTTTTTATAGTAAGAGGAATAAGGATATGGAATTCTTTGCCTGAAGAGGTGGTTTTGTCAGAGTCTATACAGATGTTTAAACTGCAATTGGATAAATACTTGCAAAAACATAACATACAGGGATATAATTTCTAATTAGTGGGGTAATAGCTGCTTGATCCAATGAGACATCTGACTGCTATTTTGGGGTCAAGAAGGAATTTTTTCCTAGTTTGTTGCAAAATTGGAAGCAATTCAGACTGGTTTTTTTGCCTTCTTTTGGATCAACAGCAAAAACATATGTGAGGAAGGCTGAACTTGATGGACGCAAGTCTCTTTTCAGCTATGTAACTATGTAACAATAAACAACATCTGCTAATTCTACTCTCGAGTTCAGGTGCACACAGACATAAATGTAACATTGTGAAATTTGGAGTCCAAATCACTGTCCTTGTAATAACATTCTAGAGGTTAAGTCTCTCAGGTGGTTGTGAATGTCTGCCACTACGTATGAGTGAAGACTGATTCAGGTTGAGCAACCTTTGAAACTGACTGCTGTCAGGTCCTGCTTGCTCAGGGCCTTCAACAGACCATATTTGGGATTATTAATAAAACTTGTAGTGAATGGAGAAGTTCAAGAATAGGAAAAATAGGTTTTAGCAACTAAATGACCACTCAGCTTGGATCTATTTAGTTACAGATTTAATTATGTATTGAAATATTCCTCTATCCTAGACAAATTGCTCTAGATTCTTTAAATTACCAAGTCCTACAGTGCATGTACCCTATCATACTTCACAGGCATTACATTAAATCATATATATTTCAATACCCCAAGTGTCCCTATTTAGGAGGGACAGTCCATATTTTGGGCTCAAAACTCTACGTACCCCTTTTCTATCCTAATATCCCTCTTGCTCCATAATGTTTTTGTGTCGGAGTGTATAACAGAGCTTCACAGCAATAATACTATCACTGTCATATGCATGCGCAATACACAGGATAGGCAGCATTAGAAATATGTTGCTTTTTCCAGCGGAAATTAAGCTCCAAAAAGACCCCTTAAACTCACACACACCAGATTGCTGATTCCCGGAGCATCCTTATAAAGTTTGGATGGATCCTGCACCTAATATTGATAGGATAACCGGGTTAACTAGAACAAGCGCACAGGAAGACCACATCATTTTGTGATGGGGAAAAGAGGGAAAACTAACAAGGTCAGGATATAGCAGCTACTTAAAGGACACATTTGTGCTACTAGCTTTCAAGTGTTCTGTATTATAAATGCAGCCTCTGACACTGTGTTTAGTACATGCAGCCTATGACCCTTGTCATTATTTCATTGTCTATTTTTATTGTCTGTAATGCTGTGTGCATGCTTAAAAATCTTTCTTCATTCAGTAGGGTCTTGGCACACCAAGGTGAACCATCAAGACACAGCATGAGGCCATCTGCCAAGAGCATCTATGGTATGTTTAACAATTTAAATTATACTAAAAAACTTCAGCTCACTATGTCTCAAGTAATTGTCTAATATTGACTAAATATTCAGTTTCCAACCTGCTTTAAAAGTCTATCCCTCACTAAAAATGTTAATAATTGTCCTTGTCATATAGCTATTCTAATCACCCACAGGAGTCAAGAGTGTAGATTCATCAAAGCAAAATAGGTGCTATTCTAGAACCAAGAGCTAAATCAGGCATCACCATGGCAACCAGTATAATGTGTCTCAACATTTAGCACTTTGCACCCAAAATAGCACCTTGATAAACCTTCACACTAGAACTGTTGACTGTGTCAGTCTCTATTTTGCTGGAACAGTCTTACATTTTGGGGTCCTGTCTCAACAAAAATGGATTCCGGAAACCTGTCTGCATTCTCAAGTCTGCCCAACAGTTCAATCTTCTTCACAGGTTTTGAGAAGAAGGAGGGGACAATAGGATCACGCTGATAATACTGGAACAGCGATCCATAAATTGTCTACCCCGAGGTGGAGTCTGTAAGTCATGCTAGGTACCCACTCTAGGGGTGGCCCCGCCCCCTTCAGGATTGGGCCCTCTCCTTTCATGGACAGATCCACGCATCTCTGCAGCTGGCTCCCAATCACTGTACTTGATGGTATCCAGGCAAATCTACATGTATTTAGATATGTATTAACCCACCCAGTACTCTTTAACATTTCTTCTTTAACTATTCCAGTGTCCATCTTAGCATCCTCTATTGCTGAGCTGCTCATCTATGTGCAAACCTTACCCTTCTTAGTTTCCAACTTATACTTAGATACATCAGCTATGCCAGTTCAGCTATTATCACTAAGACTCAACAAATGTGTCTGTCACAGCTGGGCCCTTACTGGAGTATTGGCTGAGCCCCTGTCCTCGGAGCCACATTGCCTGTTAGAGACTCTTTTAGAAATAGTATATAAATTCTATTTGTGAAACTCTATAGTCTTAAATAATAATTTATTTTTCATGCATGAGAGTACAGAGAATCTTGCATTGCCACAACAGCAGGTACAGGGTTAACATTAGCTATATAAAGAAAGTATGAATGCATAAAGTAATAGCGTGATAACACCCTGGAGCACTAACGTTTTGAAAATGTGCCCACTGTAAAGCTTTATAATGAGGTATATAACTTTAACAACTTTTGTAAAAGCCTTATATAGGCTTAACTATAAACTATATTTGCTAAACTAAATGTTTTGCCAAGTATTTCTAAATAAGTTGTTGCACTTTTGTCCATAATATGTAAATATAAAAAAAATAAATGCAAGAATGTGTTCGTTAATGAACATGGCAGATTGTATATATTTATGTAAATACCCTGAAGTATAAATTTTTGAAATCATATATGAATGTGGTAACCCCTATGCTATACAATACAGTTACTTTACTATACCCCCGATAAATTAATACATTCTCTTATATTTCATATTATTTTTCTATCTCCTGTGAAGAGCAAAGGAAGCAGTACGCACAGTCTCTAACGATGGCTGAAAACAGTTTTGAGCATCGTGTGGAGGTAAGCATGGTCTTAAAACAAAATAGTTTTTCTTTAACTTATGAAGCAAATTAAATCTGCAGAGCTAGCTTTCTAGTAAAGCAAAATAGTTACTTTACTTTTTTATATACATGGACCTTTGATCTTGTCCACCAGCTCCTACTACAAAGCATTAACCCCTTAAGGACCAAACTTCTGGAATAAAAGGGAATCATGACATGTCACACATGTCGTGTCCTTAAGGGGTTAAACACCACAAAGTAAATTCCAAATACCTCTGATCACCCTTCATTTGCTAATGTAGACACAAAAATGGTACTTGCATGATCATTGGCTGCTACTCTCTGTTAATATCTGCATGTAAAATGTATCTACTCTTTATTTACTGTATATGTTCCAATAAAGCTGTTTTTTTAAATGCAAAAGCAGTAGCCCATGGTCTGTTTTTGTGACTCCTCCGTGGCATCTGCATGCAGTTTAGTGGATTAAAATTACTGCAAACTACTAAACTGTGCTGTCATAATTGTATGATCGTATTGCTGGGACAAGGAAGCTACTGCCAAGTGATAATCATCCATTAAAAGGACAATACAAGCTAAGTAGTTGTGGTGCATAGTTGGTGTCTGTGTTTACTAGGAGAATGTAAAACTGTTCTGAGAAACAGCAATGTTTACATTTGTCAGAGAATACACCTTTAATGACTAGCAGACTGACAGCCCAGAAATGTGGAAATACCTGTGGTGCAGCCCAGCTTTGGCATAGCACATTGCAAGATAAAGGCCTCAGCCACCATATGACCCTTCCTGGCCACACTGTCACTGCCAGTAGTTCCTGCAGCAAAGAGGGAGGAAGGGCAACCAAACTTGGTAGCCAAACTTGGGGGAAACGTGTAGTGTCGACAGTAGGATGCAAGGAAGAATGCAGGAGGGAGAGTTGGAGAGAGGCTGCATATCTATGTGTCCTGTGTATGTGTGTTGGTATGTGTCTATATGTTTGTGTGTCTATCTATATATGTTAATTTGTGTGTGTATTTGTGCACGTGTCATTGAGTTTATTTGTGCATCTATGTGTGTATGTCTCTTGGAGGATATTTGTGTGTTTGTGTCTGTGTTCATCTATGTGTAGCAGTGTATGTGTGTATATATTTGTCTGGCAGTGTTTGTGTGGCAATATATGTGTCTGTAGGTTTTGTGGTTTTGTGTGTGTAAATGTGATTACATGCACCAAGATTACAAACATACACTCCACTGCAAAAACAAAAATACACCAATGCATTCAAATGACAACACTATCTGCACAACCCCCTCCCCCACATTCTAACTCCAAACCTACACAAATACACCATGTATTCAAATGCTAACACTACAAGCAAGCACCCCTGCATACATACAGAAACACTACACACATGTACACTTCTGCATTATACACAAATACACAAACATTCACACATATACTCCATATAAACATGCCTATATTCACACACAGGCATTGCGCAACAAATACAACACAAATACAACTCTGGATGGGCAAATGGCAGATCCATTGCTAGCAAAGCATCAGTTGAGTTGGCTACTCATGCTTTATAGGGGGCCCAAAAACATTTATTTCTGCCACTGCCTAGAACCTTCTATTTTTAAACAACGTCATATTTGGTGTCATCACACACAGCATGTAGGAATCTGGACACCACTAACACAATGCTTCTCACAGAGAGGCATTGGAGTTGATGCTTCTCTATGAAAATCATCAGATTGGTGGAGTTTGGTGATTGCAACAGATGCAATATAAGTCCCCAATATCTCTCTATAAGAACATCGTGGGCCTATTTATATCGGAAAGCATCATTAAAGAGCAATGAAAACCGCTTCACTCTATGCTGTACCGACACACTGTTTAAAAAATACACCTTTTTGATAGCGCAGTTTTAAATGTATAAGGAAAAATAATATTGCAAGAGCTGACCATAATAATTTATATGAAGATAGTTTGTTAGATGATGACAGTATGGTCACAAAGAATCTTGCTCCTGCTTTGAAAGATGCACACACACCGTCTCTATTACTATTGCATATTTTCTATCTGGATCCATAAGTACGAGTTCTAAGTTTCTATAAAGTCTCTTCTGGTAATGGCCAGGAACTCTGTGGGTCTCTGATTGGTTTAATTTTTTCCTAGCACCTCCTAACATGTGACTTGGATAATGAAGTTCGTAGTGTAGAGGATTGTATGAAGCGTCTTCGTTCACTCGATGCTGAGGGAAGAATATGGGGTCAAGACTTGATGCTAGAAGTGAAAAATGGAAATCTGCAGCTAAATGACCTGGAGACGCGGGTGAGTTAGAGTGTAGAATTGAGAAGTCTATAGAAGATCGAATACATAAACTATACGGTACTTGTACTTCCTCTCCTGGTACTTGTGCATTAAAACCATTTTTCTCCTCTATCCAAATCTAACCATGTTTATTTTGGATTTGTGTTTTGCACAGGACAGTCTGGAAAGTGTGCCACTACGTAATGTACTGAGCTGTCGTTCATTAATGGGGGGCACCACATATAATTCAGTTCTCACAGTTACTATACAGGACCCGCAAAAATCAACTGTATTCATTTTCCAGTGTGACGAACAGCCGGTGAGTGATATCACTGTGTCTGCAAAAAGAGGTATCTGAGGGTCTTGTTTGGTTTTTATTCTATGTATTGGAGGTGAAGTGCACTGTAGTCATTGCTACCATGAGGAAGCAGTGGGAATTTGAGCAAAGGACTTAATATTGAATGGCTGTGGGTTTTGTGTCTTTATCCAAACTACTTTAACCAGATCATTCCATGATGTCTATATGTGCAGCACCACTAGTCGAGATGTTATGTGTTATGGCTGTCCATTTTGAAGTATGTGGCAACAGTTTAGCAAATACATTACAGTATCCTTTCTATATCCACAGGCCAATGTTTTGCATTCACACTTGGAAAAAGCCTTAAAGCAAGAAAAATCAAATACAGAAGGCAACAATTCCAGGTAAATATTCCTTCTTCTAGAAGTCGGAATTCAGTTTCTCATGCTCAAGACAGTTGATTGTAACACATGTAACTGCTTTGCTACCAAGTGATGGTATGCAATGTATGCGTACAAAGGTAGATTAGATGGATAAATAGTCAGATCACTTTTACAGGGTTATTCATTAAAGTGAGATGTGTTGGGAATTCAAAGTGAATTTCTAATTTAAGACCAAAGCACAGCTTGATTTAAAATGTTTTTCCCTGTCTCCTATTTTGGCATAAAAATTTGATATCCACTTTGAACTCAGTTTGAAGCACAGCCACCATTACATGTAGTGTTTATGGTACTAAGAATCTGTGGGCGCCATCCCCCTGTTTTTTTTGTTTTTTCTGCCATTTTCAAACAGATCTATAAAATTGATTCAATTCAGGTTTAGCAACAGGTGAGCTATTGGTTCAGTTTTGCTATTTGAATTTAAATTCAGTTCAGTTTGGAGTTTAGTGATTAACCATGATAATGTCTAATGCTTTTAATAGCACTTTTATAGATTGACCATGTCACCATTTAGTAACTATTTGCCCCTTTACCATGGGTTCCCAGGTGGAGTTACACCTTCGACAGGTAAGGAGGTAATCGTTGTATATGCACTGTTTCAAAGCGAAACTCTGCACACACTGACTTCAGGCACCATGACTACTTCAAATCACTGAAGTGGTCATGGTGCTTGAAGTAATCCTTAAAGTTGTATCAAACCAGAAAAAATGGGCACCTTGGAAGCAATTTATTGCATAAAAACATGGCATGGAAGCATTACTTAAAAATAAAGGGAACTGGACCCCAGTATATACATTTTACATATTAAAGGGATATTGTGGATAATTGTGGATGCAAGATGTGTTCATGTCAAGGAAGCCAAATTTAGTTATTTTTTAGACTCGTGTCCTTTAGTCTAGCAGTAAGATCTTCCACTGAATTCCCATCCAAGAGGTACAGGTCTTGTAATATGTACAGAAAAAAGGCAGGTGTAGGCGTTCGGTATAATGTGAACAGGCAGCTGTAAATTTACAGGGATTCCCAAACCTTGCGTAAGATACAGAAATGTGACAAAACAACAGGTGATAAACCGCGCCAAACAGAACTGAAAAAAAGCACATGGGTATACTTAATCTCAACAATAACCCAATAATGTGTAATAAATTATGTATCATCTCTCTGGAGTAAAGTGATTTTGTATTTCAGGATC
>OW240912.1:137152102-137225993 GCA_933207985.1 Pelobates cultripes
GCGCATGCGCGCCGACGTCATAATGATTTTGCCGCGAAAATTCAAATGCGGCCACGCTCCCGAACCTTTTGGGGGCGTGGCTTTAAAGTGACACACACACATTAGTATAAAAGGGCATCCCTGTCCACCCCTCAGTGCCCTAGTGTGGTTCTTGATTGTTCCCCTAGTGCTCTTATACTGTTTTGCTGTTTTTCTGGTATTTTGACCCTTGGCTTTCGTTCTGACTATTCTCCTATCTGGCTTCCCGACTTTTGGCTTGGCTTTCTCGTTTATCCCGATTTCCGTACTCCCTTGACCCTCGGCTTTTTCTTGACTATTCTTTGACGTTAAGTCCGGCCACCCTAAGGTCCGGTATACGTCCCTTTCAGGGTTACCATCTGTGTGAAGGGGTCACTATCGTGACATTACACTAGGGCCTTGGACCCTGCAGGTGCTAATCCTCATGGCCCGGTTCCTCATGGCCCGGTTCCTGATAATCGATTTGAGGAGCTGGACCATCGTATGGACCAGTTTGCTGTAGCCGTTCAGATCCTGTTAGCTCGGACTGCACATCTACAGCCAGAGGACCATATTCCGGGTCTTAGACCTCAGGAACCTCATTTGGAGATGGCGACAGGGGGTGCTTCTGCCCATGCCACATCCCCTCTCCGTTACGGAGGTGATCCCAAGGGTTGTCGGGGTTTCCTCAATCAAATAAGTATTAACTTTGAACTTCATCCTAGGGCATATCCTACCGATAGAGCTAAGATTGGTTATATTATAACATTGTTAGTCGATAGAGCACTAGTTTGGGTTAATCCATTGTGGGAAAACAACAATCCCATAGTTTTCAACTACGCAGAGTTTGTCGCAGCCTTTAGAAGAACGTTTGATCCCCCTGGGAGACGTACCAATGCTGCTAAAACCCTCTTACGAATGAAACAAGGGACGCGTTCCCTTGTGGACTATGCTCTAGAATTTCACACTCATGCTGCAGAGGTCAGATGGAATTAGCAGGCCTTTGTAGATGTGTTTATGAACGGGCTTTCTGACAAACTTTTAGATGAGGTAGCCACCCGAGATCTCCCTAATGTGTTGGAAGAATTAATTACATATCTAGCACATATAGATGAACGTCTCAGACATAGACAAAACACCAGGGATAGACCTAGGCGTATACCAGAACGCCTGGCATTAACGTTTCCTTCATCTGAGGAAACCTCTGTCGCTCCAGTAGAACCCATGCAACTGGGAGCCACACGGTTGTCTGAACCTGAGAGACAATATAGACGAAGGGAAGGACTTTGTATGTATTGTGGGAAAAGAGGGCATACCCGCTTACACTGCCCAAGCCGGCCGGAAAACTCCAACGCCTAAGCCCTCAAGGAGGACAGGCCTTGGGTGTAACGTGTATGTCCTCCTTCCAAGATAGAAAAGAACTCAGGCTTCTTCTACCGATAACTATAGAATGGGAGAAAAAGTTAATAAATACTTCTGCGCTAATAGACTCGGGGGCAGCAGAGAACTTTATTGACCGTACTTTCGGCCAACACCACAACCTCCCATTTCGAGAAAGAACAACACCCTTGGCCGTTGAGGCCATAGATGGTAGACCATTATCCATTCCTTTTATCACTCAAGAATCCAAACCCTTAGTCTTGACTGTAGGTTCATTGCATAAAGAAACCATAATCTTACAGCAAATACCTTCTCCTACCTTTCCGATTATACTTGGGTTTCCTTGGCTTACCAAGCATAATCCTCTAATTAACTGGGAAAGAAAAGAATTAGTAAAATGGGGTGATTCTTGTTTTAAGGAGTGTATCAGTCGAGTTAAACCTATTGGACTCCTCAACGTTCCTACCATGGAACCATTAACCACTCAAGTACCCGAACCCTGTCGGGATCTCAAGGCAGTCTTTGAACAAAGGGAAGCAAACAAATTACCACCCCATCGTTCTTATGACTGCGCTATTGAATTGTTGCCTGGTACTATGCCCCCTAGGGGTACCGTGTATCCCCTCTCTGTAACAGAAAACAAAGTACTGGAAGAGTACATCACAGAAAATCTGAAGAAGGGTTTTATTACCAAATCATCCTCCCCGGCTGGTGCAGGGTTTTTTTTTGTTTCCAAAAAGGAAGGTGACCTAAGACCCTGCATCGATTATCGGGGATTAAACAAAATAACTATACGAAATGCGTATCCTATTCCGCTCATTACTGAGCTTTTTGATAGGTTAAAGGGTGCTACCATATTCACTAAACTAGACATACGGGGAGCTTATAATTTAGTTCGTATTAAGAAGGGACATGAGTGGAAAACGGCCTTCAATACTCGCTATGGCCATTATCAATATAGGGTTATGCCCTTCGGTTTATGCAACGCTCCGGCAGTCTTTCAAGATTTTATAAACGATGTATTAAGGGACTATCTACAAAGGTTTGTTGTTGTTTATCTAGATGACATACTCATCTACTCAAAGAATATCAAGGAGCACCATAGGCATGTCAGAATAGTATTATCCAAATTATTAAAGAACGGACTTTACTGTAAATTAGAAAAATGTTTATTTGACGTGGAGAAGGTTAATTTCTTGGGTTACATAATTTCCGGTTCCAGCTTTCAAATGGAACCCAAAAAACTAGAAGCCATTTTAAATTGGCCCCTACCCGTTGGACTAAAAGCCATCCAACGTTTCCTGGGGTTTGCTAATTACTATAGAAAGTTTATCAGAGGATTTTCCTCTATTACCGCTCCTATTACAGCTATGACAAAAAAGAATAGAAGTCATACGGTGTGGAGTACTGAAGCTAAGGAGGCCTTTGAAAAATTGAAGCTAGCCTTTTCTTCAGCCCCGGTGTTAAGTCACCCTAATCCTTTGCGTCCTTTTTTGCTAGAAGTGGATGCTTCTGAGACAGGGATAGGAGCTGTACTCTCTCAGAGATCCTCGAATGACCAGCCCCTACATCCCTGTGGCTATTTTTCTAAAAAACTGACGGAAACAGAACATAGATACGATATAGGGGATAGGGAATTGTTGGCTATCATTTCAGCACTCAAAGAATGGCGGCATCTATTAGAGGGGACATCTGAACCGATCATCATCTTCACTGATCACAAGAACCTCTCCTATTTTGGAGAAGCTAAAAGAATGACTGACAGGCAGATTCGTTGGTCTTTATTCCTAACACGTTTTAATTACTTAGTGACATACAGACCCGGTTCTAAGAATACTAAAGCAGATGCCTTATCTCGGCAACATGAACACATATCCCCACCAGTAACCCATTTATCTTCTATAATCCCTGCTTCACAAATAGTGGCTACGATACGTACTAAAATCTCTTCTAGCTTAATAGAAGTATTGTCTAAATTCCAAAACCACAACTCCCTGACTATCCCTCAGGGAAAATTATACGTACCCTTCAATTATAGAAGACAAATCCTATCCTTGGTACACGACTCTAAGATTGCCGGTCATCCCGGTATCCATAAAACAGAAGCACTACTCGAAAAGCAATTCTGGTGGCCTTCTTACAAGAAGGACATTCGAGAATATGTCCTGGCCTGTAACATTTGTTCCTCTAGTAAGTCCCCTAAAAGTCGTCCTTTAGGCCTCCTCATGCCGTTACCTATTCCCGAAATGCCCTGGTCAAGTATCGCCATGGATTTCATAGTAGACCTGCCACCTTCAAAAAATCACCGGGTGATTCTAACTATCATCGATAGGTTTTCCAAAATGACCCACCTAGTCCCTTTAATTAAACTTCCTTCATCCTCAGAACTGGCCACGATATTCATAAGGGAGGTGGTTCGTTTACATGGTATTCCTACAGACATAGTCTCTGACAGAGGCTCACAGTTTATTTCCAGGTTTTGGAGGGCGTTTTGTGTTCAGTTAGGTATTAAACTTAATCACTCCTCTTCGTACCATCCCCAATCCAACGGAGTTACTGAGAGAATGAATCAGTCACTGGAGCAGTACCTCCGTTGCTTCATCTCCGATCACCAAGATGATTGGAAGGAGTTACTCCCTTGGGCTGAATTCGCCCACAATAACTGGGTTCACGAATCAACACAACATAGCCCCTTTTTTGTAAATTATGGCTTTGACCCTACTACTCTTCCGAGTTCTTTTTCATCCTCCGCTATGCCTAGTGTTGACTATACTGTGAGGAATATGAAAGAAACTTGGTTAGGGGTCAAGCGTATCCTGACTCATAAGGCCGATGCTCAAAAACGCAAAGCAGACACCCGGCGCAAGAATGCTCCGAATTTTATAGTGGGAGATAGAGTGTGGTTGAGTACACGCAATATTAAATTACGAGTCCCATCTATGAAATTTGCTCCGCGATTCATTGGTCCTTTTAGGATCCTCCAACGGATTAATCCAGTCTGTTATCGCCTGGATTTACCAGCTAATATGAGGATTCCCAATTCCTTTCATGTTTCTCTTCTGAAACCTTTGATTTGTAATCGCTTTACTCGTAAACCCAGGTCTCCTCGTTCTACTCTCATTGATGGCCAAAACGAATACGAGGTTAGGTCTATTTTAGACTCTCGGATCTCTAGAGGTCGGCTCCAGTATCTGTTGGATTGGAAGGGGTACGGTCCCGAGGAAAGGTCATGGGTTGATTCCTCGGACGTGCACGCGCCTCGCCTAGTCCATTCCTTTGCTAGGCGTCGTTCTCGCGGGCCCTGTCCTGCCCGCCCTGGGGGCGGTCCTCGAGGGGGGGGTACTGTAACGATACCTTACCTGGGTCCGCCGATCCCGCGCGGCAAGGCAGCTTCCCCGGCTACTTCCGGGAGGCGGCTCAGCCTCTCGGACGCTGCCCGCTCGCGGCAAAATCCGTTTTATGACGCGGCGCATGCGCGCCGACGTCATAATGATTTTGCCGCGAAAATTCAAACGCGGCCACGCTCCCGAACCTTTTGGGGGTGTGGCTTTAAAGTGACACACACATTAGTATAAAAGGGCATTCCTGTCCACACCTCAGTGCCCTAGTGTGGTTCTTGATTGTTCCCTTAGTGCTCTTTTACTGTTTTGCTGTTTTCCTGGTATTTTGACTCTTGGCTTTCGTTCTGACTATTCTCCTATCTGGCTTCCTGACTTTTGGCTTGGTTTTTTCGTATATCCCGATTTCCGTACTCCTTTGACCCTCGGCTTTTTCTTGACTATTCTTTGACGTTAAGTCCGGCCACCCTAAGGTCCGGTATACGTCCCTTTCAGGGTTACCATCTGTGTGAAGGGGTCACTATCGTGACAGCCAGGGATCAAATGTTTGAAAAATGTCTCCATGCGCTGTGGGAGTGGGCCTTCTGTCGGTTTTTCTGGGAGGCCTCTTATGCGTATGTTGTTTCGTCTACAGCGGTTTGAGAGGTCTTCCACTAACATCTCCAGGGCATCCAGCTGTTGTGCCATGGAATCAGCGTGGGACACCACTAAGTTGTGGGCTCTCGCCGCAGTTTCTACTCGGTGCTCCAGTTCGGATGTGCGCACCACCAAGGCCTGGATCTCAGCCTTAACATTGCGGGAGGTTCTGGCTATTTTCCCTGCTAGGTAAGTTTTCACCTCCGTGAGTTGATGCATGATTTATGCTGTGTCATCTATGGGGGTGTCCGCGGCATCGCTAGTGGCGGAGGCCAGAGAGAGGGAGTTGCGCATACTCACGTGGCGGCCATCTTGGGAGACCTGGTTCGTCCGCAAGCATGTTTGAGACGGAGTTCGGGCTTTCACCCCTCTCTTTTTTTTCTTTGTTGTTTCGCTCCGGGACTTGTGCTGGTCATGGTAGAGGTGTTTGGTGCTGTGTGTGGGTCTCGATGCTGCAGGCAAGTGCGAGATACTGTGCGGACGGACGGGAGCTGTAGGATTATGCTGCCATCTTAGTCAAAGGCCATACCACGCCCCTCGACTAGTCCACATTTTACATGTGGTGTTAACCTAATTTGATCATTAATAGATTTTTTTCATTGCAGCTGTTGGTTATTTCTAAGAATATTTCTAAGATTTAATTAAAAGTTGTCGTTTTTAAACCCCTGAACCAAGTTGTCCATATCTTCCCCAAAACATAATGTATAATACTCTCTGTTGAGGTGTCACCCTCCCCTTCCCTTCCTGGGGCCGTAGGAGGTAGACAGAAGATAATTTTTTAACGTAAGGGCATGAAATTAAGAATGAGCACGATACTAACTCCCCATTTCGCTTCTGGTGTCAAGGTGCAGTAAATGCCATATATTGGTAGAAGATAGGGTGGTCAGTACTTTCATGTTAAAAAATAAATAAAAATTAATAAACACCCTTCAGGGATGAAAAAATGGTTACTACTAACATGTAAATGAGTGTTTATGACTATATGTGTTCTTTTAGATTTTAAACTGAGTGAAATTGGTTGAAGGGAATGCTGAGATTTTTATTCCTTGTGACCACAACTGTAGACTCAATGTGTGTTGGGTTTAAAGTTTTAGTCTCAGGGGCTGGATCAGAAAATCAGACAGCAGTCGAATCTGCATTTGTATGGCCGTTGGACATTCAACCTGACTGGTCAACTCAAACTTTTGCCATAAATTATAAAATTGCACTAATGTTAAAAAGTGTTGAATGTCTGAAAGTCCAGAAGAAAGCAGTTGAAATCAGTTCTATGTCATCTCGTCCAATGATTTAATTTAAATATTTTGTGGATCGGCTAACTATATCACAATCTCAATTTATGGCCAAGAATACGGATCCTTTTAACATCTCAAGCTTCACTAGTGTAAGAGAAAAATAATATTTTTTGTCTATAATTGGCAAATATATTTTATGGGGAATATTCCTGTTCCTGTGTTGTTCTTAAAATATATTTGATATAAATTGTCTCAAATCTATAGATAGAAATCCCAGCCTAATAACTCATTAAACAAACTGTTGCTCAGAGCAAATGGAATTGAAGTCATTCTGTGATCTAATCTACGGAATGCAGCAGATGTTGAGGTTGCAATCTGATATCCTATTTTTTTTTAGTTTCTTGTTGATTATTATTATTTATAAAGCTCCAGCAAATTCTATAGCGCTATACAATGGGTGGACTAACAGATGTAATTGTAACTAGACAGGTTAGACACACAGCAACAGAGGGGTTGAGGGCCCTGCTCAATGAGCTTACATGCTAGAGGGAGTGGGGTATAGTGATACAAAGGGTAAAAGTAGGAGCAGCATGTGTAGAGATTTGTAAGCAAGTACCATGATCTTAAATTGAGCCCTATATCTTATAGGAGCCCGTCATCTCTAGGTATTCACCTGCAGTGTTATTAATCTCTATTAATTACTTTTTGTAAAAAAATAAATAAAAAAAATTATAAAAAAAAAAATGCCCCAAGCATAAAAACCTATATATTGTCTTATTGTAATGTTTATTTGTTTTCCTCTAAAGGACACAATTGCTTATTTTAGTAACTTATTTTGGATTAGTTCTGGTTTATTTGCACATCTATGAATGTGTTCCTTTTTGCTTTTGGAGCGCTCTAATAAATAGTAGTAGAATACTTAGAGTTGGTATAAATTATGCTTTTCTAATTATAAAATGCTGCTAACACACTCATGTGCTGTAACCAATCACACAAAACAGAGTCAAAAAGTATATAGATAAGAGTGGAGCAGTATATTGAAATAACAATTTAAATGATATACCCAAAGTAAATAGACTATGAAAAAAAAGGAAAATGGTTGTGATTATTCTTAATGATCACTAGATGGCCCCAGATCGACACATCTCACAACATATATTTAAAAAAAAAAACTATAAACAGATAATCGTGCAGACTGTTGGATTAAATATACATTCAGAACATCATATGTTTAATGTACAAAGATTCCCATAAAAGGTACCCATATATTTGAACTAAGGAAATTGAAATTATGGTTATCTGTCAGATACTGTAGAAAAACAACCCATATGTTGTCTCCAGTAAAGTGCAAATATGTTTATTCCATTAGAATCAGTGATATAAAAAAACAAAACAAACACACTGTCTCTTACAAAAGAGCGTGGTGAGTAGGCTCAGCATACACCGTTACTCACTGCCAGGCTTTTTCAAAGTGGTGGTGCTGGAGTGGTGCGAGTTCCCATCCAGATCCAGAAGGAGGCTTGGAAATTTTGGAATCAAAAATGGGCAATCTATCGTCATTTCCAGTAACCGAGGGAACCACGGTCGCGATCTCCACACCATCGTACAATTGTGACGGGCCAATTTCGAGAGCATGCGAGCGATCAAGTTGAACAGAGTGAAGGCATACATCCGAGCATCTGGTCAATTCTGAATGAATGCATCCGTTGGATCTGGCCTCCAGCTGTAAAACTTTGATAACTGGGCGTTCAGTCAGGATGCAAACAGATCCACCTCGAACGGCCCCCACAACCACTCTAAACCTTGAAACGCCGAAGCGTGCAAACGCCAATCCCCAGTCTCTCAAATATTGCAAATTCCAATCGGCCCACGAGTTGTCCAGGCCTGGAATGTGCTCCGCCGTCACGAGACGTTGTTGTGGAGACAAAATTGCCAGAAGTCCTTTGCCATAATCGCCAGCATCCTCCCCCTAGGTGGTTGATGCAACGCACCGCTGACACATTGTCCAACTTGAGTATAACGCAGCAGTTTGCGCAACCGGAGGTAAGACTGCGAATAGCGAAGGTCCCTCCTAAGAGTTCCAGACAGTTGATGTGCAACGTCTTCTCGAACTCAGACCACCTGTCTCCGGTAGAAACGGTGCCACAGCGCGCACCCCAACCATGTAAGCTGGCGTCGGATTCCATCACCACGCCTGGGATCGACCCGAAGATGGCCCTGCAATTCCAGGCTTCCATGTGAGCCAGCCACCAGATCAGCTTGTCTCTGGATTCTTCATCCAATTTCAGCCTCGCCTCGTAAGAGTGACCCGAACGAAGGTAGGAGCCCTTGAAGGGCCTGATAGTGAAGTGGTCCTGGAAAAATAGCTTGGATGGAAGCCGCAAGCACCCTAGCTAAATGTCTGATCAACAGATCCTTCGCCAGGAGGGTCCACCTGATTTCTTTATGGCCATCATTTTGGAGTCTGGGAGGAACAGGAACTGCCTGATGGTATCCACAGTGAAACCTAAGAACTCCACCGACTCCACAGGATTCAGTACTGACTTTTCCCAATTGATCAGGAAACCCAAGTTCTGAAGCAACACGGTCGTCCAGCTGACATGTATCTGTAGCTGTTTCCTTAACTGGGACATGATCAAGATGTCGTCTAGATAGGTAATCAGACGAACACCCCTGGTACGGAGGAACAACACCACTGGTTTCATGACCATGGTGAAATACCAAGGAGCCGATGATAGCCTGAACGGTAGACACGTAAACTTCCAACGTTTCTCTCGCCAGGTAAAATGGAGAAAGTCTCCCTGGCTATGGGAACCGTAAAATATGCATCCAGCAAGTCCAGCTTGGCCAACCAATGCAACGCATGGAGAAGATCCTGAAGACAGTTGATGCCCTCCATCTGCAAGTGTTGGTACCGAAGGAAAGCATTGAGAGGTCGGAGGTTTATTACGGGGCAAACCCCTCCCCCTTCTTTAGTAACAAGAATAGGTTGCTCATGAATCCCGGGTAGTCGAACGGCAACTCCTGGATTGCCCCTTCCCTGTGGAGATTAACAATTCCTGTTCCCACGACAAGCAAAGTTCCCTGGGGACAAAATTCTGAACAGGCATGGACAGAAACTCTAGGCAGTAACCCCGTACAGTTTGGAGAACCCAAGCGTCTGTTGTCAAGGCAGCCCACCCGTTGTAAAACTGGGCCAACCTTCCCTGAGATTGAGGGGAAAAATGGGTACTCACCATAAGGGCTTCTACCTGACACGGTACCTCGAGGATCGTGGGAATCCAATGGTCTCCCCCTGGGTGGGAAGAAAGGTGGAGCCTTGGTTTTGTGGAATACCCGTGTAGGGAAAAAGGAGCCTCGAGTTGCTTGGAATGAGCCCCAGAAACCACGGCCAGGTGGACGGTTCCTGCTATGCCCGGCCCCTCCCAAAACTTTTGGAGAAAAAACACGTTTCATATTTGCCTGGGCCTTGTCGATCGCCGTGAACGTATTCCCGTAGGACCCCAGATTCTTGATAAAATTGTCCCCGAACAGCATCCCTTCAGCAGAGGGTCCGGATTCTGAGATTGCCATACTCGCCAACTTAGGATAAATTTTCAAGAGAATCACCTTCCGGCGTTCGGCCGACACGGCCATATTGGCATTGCCAAGAAGGCAAATAGCTTGTTGCACCCAGCCAATGGCCAAGTCCAAATCCAACTCAGATTCCCCCACCTTAGCAGAATCAAGTAGCTAATACACCTTAGAAAGGGGCCCCAGTTTGTCCATGATTTTATCCTGACAGCTTTTTAGGGAGAAGTCAAGACCCTTATTCAGGAACTGGCTGATCTAAGGGTCTACCTCCGGGGTTTTAAAGGCGGAGTCAGGGACCGAAAGCCTGGGGCATTCTGCGCGCAGCTCACTGCGCCCCTCCTTAGAGAGCGGTGTGCGCTTATGGTGCGCTATATACTGGGCAATGTGCCCAGGGGGCTCCCACTCAGCCAACCGTGGTTGACGCAGGTCATCCGCATCAAACAGGGGGTTACCTTGAGGGTCCAAAAGAGCCGCGCCATCATCACCCGCCCGATCAAGAGCACCCTGCACAGGAGAAGTAGCCCCAGTAAGGGTCGCCACGGCAGGGGGACCGCCCTCCTCCTAACCAGCCTCATCATAGGAGGCATATTCCATAGCCTTAGAGTCCTCCTCCTCACGCCGGTTGGTGTCCGACCTCTCATCATGCATTTCCATAATCTGGCCATTTTTGCCCGACCAGGGGCTCTTTTGCGCTGTGGCAGCGTGCCATCTTTGACCGCCTCAAGCGAGTCTGTCATGGCAGGCAAAATCTGCATCGAGGAGTGGGAGGTGAGGTGCTTAGCCTTCGCCATACCCTTACGGGCCCTGAGCGTGGCGGGGTAGAAAAGGGCTCCACCCCAGTAGGGCAGGGGCAGCCGCAGCGGGTAATAATAGAGCCCGGATCACTGCATTTCGGGCACACAAGCTACCTTGAGACAGCCACTCCAGCACTACTTGATGTACTTAAAAAAAAAAAAAAGCCTGGCAGTGAGTAACGGCGTATGCCAAGCCTACTCACCACGCTCTTTTGTAAGAGACAGTGTGTTTGTTTTGTTTTTTTATGTCACTGATTCTAATGAAATAAACATATTTGCACTTTACTGGAGACGACATTTGGGTTGTTTTTCTGTAGTATCTGACAGATAACCAATATTTGGATTTTTTTAGCCCAAATATAAAGTTACCTTTTATGGGAATCTTTGTACATTAAACACCTACACTCTGCCTCTTTCCTCTGCAAAAGTAAATTACTTCAACACCCTCATAAGCTGTCCCACCAACCAAAATGCCTATTTCACACTTTAAATGCTCTCCTTCGTCCTGTTGCCCACCCTCCTCCTATCAACCTGTCCGCCTCAATCTTTGCAACTCCACTGAAAATATTTCTACAATCGGGAAGAGATCTCTAATCTCTCTCCCTCCCCTTCCAATACATCACCCAACCCCACTCACTCCACTGTTCTATGCTCAATGCCTCCTACTACAACAGAAGAGGCTTCCGCTCTGCTCCAGTCCTCCTGCCCCACCACCTGTTCCCTTGATCCTATTCCCTCATATCTCATCCGCACTCTGTCTCCCTCTCTTGCTCTTCCTCTCACTAAAGTTTTCAATCTCTCCCTTTCCTCTGGCACATTTCCTTCACCCTTCAAGCATGCAACCATAACGCCAATTCTGAAAATGCCCAACCTCGACCCCAACTGCCCATCCAACTACCGCCCTATATCACTACTGCCGTTTGTTTCCAAGATCCTTGAGAGAGTTGTGTATGCGAGATTGACAGACTTCCTCGAATCCAACTCTCTGCTTGACCTGCTTCAGTCTGGATTCCGCGCTTGTCACTCTGTTGAAACAGCTGTGACCAAAGTATCCAATGATTTAATCGCTGCTAAATCTTGCGTCATTACTCTATCCTAATTCTCCTTGATCTTTCTGCTGCCTTTGACACTGTTGATCATCAACAGCTTCTTCTCATTCTCCATAATCTCAGTCTACAAGATACTGCTCTCTCCTGGTATTCCTCCTACCTCTCCCAGCCATTTTCAGTGTTTCTTTCTCTGGCTCTGCCTCTTTTCCCCAACCCCTCTCTGTTGGTGTCTCCCAAGGTTCAATCCTTGGTCCCCTACTATTCTCCATCTATACTGTCTCCCTTGGTAAACTCATCAGCTCCTTTGGCTTATCATTTATATGCAGATGACACGCAAATCTACCTGTCCTCTCCTGATCTCTCTCCGCTTTCTTGACTCATGTCTCTGACTGCCTCTCCGCGATTTCCAATTGGATGGCTGCTCACTGCCTTAAACTCAACCCGTCCAAAACAGAACTTCTGGTCTTTCCTCCCTCAGGTGTTGCTACTTCCGTGTCTTTCACCCTCCAAGTCAATGGCACCACCATTACCTCTACCTCGCAGGCTCGCTGCCTAGGTGTTCTCTTTGACTCCGACCTCTCCTTCACCCCTCATGTCCCGTCGATCGCCAAATCTTGCCGCTTCCATCTCAAAAACATAGCACACATCCGCCCCTATTTAACACCAGACGCAGGTAAGGGGCTGGTCCATGCCGTTGTTCTTTCTCGTCTTGACTACTGCAATCCCCTTCTCAATGGTCTTACAAGTTCCCAGATTGCACCACTGCAATCTATTATGGATGCGGCGAGAAGGCTCATTTTCTTGTCCACCTCCCCCATCTGTCAATCCCTACATTGGCTAACAGTTAGATATAGGGCTCAATTTAAGATTCTGGTGCTTGCTTACAGGTCCCTACATAATGCTGCTCCAACCTACCTATCCTCCCTAACACACAAGTATGTCCTGTCGTGGCCCCTGCGCTCTGCCGAAGACCTACATCTATTCTCTGTCTGTACTCCCAAATCTGATGCTCGCCTCCAAGACTTCTCAAGGGCTGCATCTTTTCTGTGGAACTCCCTTCCCTTCTAAATTAGACTTTCACCCAGGCTCCACTCCTTCACAAAATCTTTGAAAACAAAATTCTTCATGAAAGCATATCATTTAAACTGTTAGTGGATTTTCATCCCCCCCCCATGACTCCTCTCCTGCAACTGTCAAAAATAGCCTACTAAGTTCCCGGTGAATACTTTTCTAGCAACCTCTTTAATTACTACTTATACCCTTTGTGTCATTATAGACCACTCCCTCTAGCATGTAAGCTCATTGAGCAGGGCCCTCAACCCCTGTGTTCCTGTGCGTCCATTTGTCTTGTTACAATTACGTGTCTGTTAGTCCACCCATTGTACAGCGCTATGGAATTTTGCTGGCGCTATATAAATAATATGTTCTGAATGTATATTTAACCCCTTAAGGACTGAGCCAAATGTACACAATGTGAACGAAACAAAATGTAAACAAAACCTGGCATTTGCGCTACATGTCTGTCCAACCGTAATTCACCTCTTTCATATTAAATGCACCCACCCTTATTATATATCATTTTATTCAGGGGAAACAGGGCTTTCATTTAATATTTAGCTATGAAACATAATTTAATATGAAAAAAATTAGAGAAAATAAGATTTATTTTTTATTTTTTTAGTTCTACATGACATTTTAACTGTCAATGTCATAATACTGTTTGCTTTTACTGCAATAAAATACACATATTTGTATTCAACAAAGTCTCACGTGTAAAACAGTACCCCCTATGTACAGGTTTTATGGCATTTTGGGAAGTTACAGGGTCAAATATAGCACGTTACATTTGAAATTGAAATTCGCCAGATTGGTTACGTTGCCTTTGGGACTTTATAGTAGCCCAGGAATGCAATTTACACCCATAATGGCATATCATTTGCAATAGTAGACAACCCAAGGTATTGCAAATGGGGTATGTCCAGTCTTTTTTAGTAGCCATTTGGTCACAAACACTGGCCAAAGTTAACGTTAGTATTTGTTTGTGTGAAAAATGCAAAAAACGCCAATTTTGGCCAGTGTTTGTGACTAAGTGGCTACTAAAAAAGACTGGACATACCCCGTTTGCAATACCTTGGGTTGTCTACTATTGCAAATGGTATGCCATCATAGAGGTAATTTTCATTCTTGGGCTACCATAGGGTCTCAAAGGCACCGTACCCAATCTGGCGAATTTTAATGTGAAAAAAATGAAACGCAAGCCTTATATTTGACGCTGTAACTTTTGAAAACTCCATAAAACCTGTACATGAGGGGTACTGTTGTACTCGGGAGATGTCGCTGAACACAAATATTTGTGTTTTAAAACAGCAAAAAGTATCACATCAATAATATCGTCCGTGTAAGTGCTGTTTGTGCATGAAAAATACAAAAAACTTCACTTTTACTGGCGATATCATCGTTGTAATACATTTTACTGTTTTGAAACACTAATATTTGTGTTCAGCGAAGTCTCCCGAGTAGAACAGTACCCCCCATGTACAGGTTTTATGGTGTCTTGGAAAGTTATAGGGTTAAATATAGTGCTAGCAAATTAAATTCCCTTTACTTTCGGCATGGGTTGTCAGGCAGGTTACATAAATGTATATATGTAGAATTAATATATGTATATATATATGTATGTGAATCTATATGTGTATATATATATAATTATTTTTAAAATATTTTTATTTATATATAGGTATATAGTGATATATACGTATATATTTATGTATGTAGATATATATATTATTTCGTTCTACGTGTATTTTGATATAAATATATATATATATTAATATCACAATACAGTTAGAACTAAATAACACACATCTATATATTTTTTAATTATATTTTTTAATTATTTTTTTAATTTTATTTTTTAACGTATTTACATATTTAATTTTTTTATATTATATATAAATATATATAACAATAATTATATATATATTTAATCAGTATCAGTCTACGTGTAATTTGATATTAATATATATATAATTATATATATTAATAGTAAAATACACCTAGACAGTGTGTGTGTGTATGTATATGTGTATATATATATATATATATACTTAGATCATATATATATAGTATATATATGATCGAAGTATAATTTTTTTTTTTTTTACACTTATTAATTTTATTTTAATTTTATTTCTAGACAGCAGGGGGACCACCTGTAATTACAGGCAGCCCCCCTGCTGGCAATACAGAAGCCAGCTATCCCAGCCATGTGATTGTGAGGTCCTTGCAAGGACCTCACTCTCACATGGCCGGGGGGCACCGGAGGAGGAGGATCTGCCGCGGGGGGGCTCCCTGGGAGCCCCCCCACCGCGATCACCGGCGTGGGAGCCGCCTAAAATAGGGCGTAATTGTACGCCCCCCGGTCTTAAGGGGTTAATCCAACAGTCTGCACTATCATCTGTGTTTATACTTTTTTTTTTTACATATATGCTGTGAAATGTGTCGATCTGGGGCCATCTACTGATCATTAAGTATAATCACAACCATTTTCCTTTTTTTTCCATAGTCTATGTACATCGCTTTGGGCATATCACCTAAATTGTTATTTTAATATACTGCTCCACTCTCATCAATATACACATCCATCCATCCTCTGCTGGGTAACCATTCTATGCATCTACTATATCTTTGTTTTATGTTTTGTGAAATGAGAACAAGAGTTGTATTGCAATGTTTGTGGAGTATGGATTCTGTTTTGTAATGAATTGATGGTTTATGTATTAATGTCCATTGTCTAGGAGTATAAATAGTAAAGAAAAGTAAATAGTAAAGAATATTTGCATGTCATTAATGCAAGCATTTAGTGTTTTAACACAGGTCAAATGTTGTACAGCCAGCAAAAGTGAAATCTTGCATGTGATCGCTCCTGGAGATTACTTGATAATATGAGACTACTCAAAAAAGCACTTGTTACATCTTACATAAAGAGGGCCCCCACAAAATGATACTAATCAAATCTTGATTCACGTCTTCCATCGCACAGTGCCTTGTCTGACTCTTGTGCTAGATTAGGGGAGTATTATTTTGTATAAAAGACAATTTATTGTATTTATCAGTACTGAATTTTTAATATGAAACTATCTTGATAACCTTATTAATTGCCCCAAATGTTTGTCAGTTTATTTTATTTATCAAAAACACCTATATATACTCCTTGACACACAGGTGTCAAGAGCAGATTTATAGCCCTGTCCTCTTAGGTGATAGATAATGATTTTCTTAATAAGCCACAGACATATATACTGTCATATAATAGCCCGGTTATGGTACCTTGGGGTTATAGGCTCCCTGTTTGGCTCCACCCTAAAAAAAAAAAAAAAAAGAGGGGATGGGTAGTATGATGGATTTATGCAAAAGTAAGGTTCTTCAAGTGTACCTCATTGATCAAAGGACAATGGTGAAATTGTATTTTTAATAGAAAAAAATATATATTCTGAAATTATTACATCTATAAGAGTTTGTAATAAGAATTGTAATCTGTGACATTTATGTTTTATATTGGTAAACTGAAAGCATTTTGCTTGAAGATCTTATTAGAAGATGTTTCAGCAAAATGACTCAAAAGAGGATATAAATAAATAATATACTCATTTAACAAAGGAAGTGTGTCATTTAGGTAATCTCTTCCTAGCAATGTTTATCACTGTGAATTAAAGCCAGAAGTTAGATTTTTGTAGTAAGAGGGTAATTATTAACTGTAGAACCCAGTACTGAGGTTTCAAAGTAATTAAAAAGCTCATCTGGTAATTTTGAGTTTTCATATGGTTTAAAATAGTGTAGAGAATGTCTTAATATTTTTATATTTAGATGTTTTTATGTTCTTTTCGTATGGTTTTTATGATTGTAGAGAACGTTTTGAAGTGTTTGTGCTACCTGATAATTGGGACCTGCTCACCAATCTCTCTCTGGCTGACCCTCTATTGACTATTTGCAATTATGTCTAAAACACATGTAGGCCGAAGAAACTGAGATGTTTACTTATGAGGACATACACTTTGTACACAAGTGCCTGGAAAGTGAAGTGTGGTCGCAAGTTTTACAATAGCCCTCAGGACACTTGGGGTGGTGCAAGAGCATTGTGGTGAAAATCCAGCAACAAATGAACTATGTGAAACCTGACATTGTCTTATTGTCAGCCGTCTTGCTACTATTAGCTATTTTATCAAAAACAACTTATGCTGTACAAACAGATTTTATTTTTTATATTAAAATAAACCAAAAACATATTTTTCTGAACTATTTAAAATTTTTTATATTTTTGTAGTGTTAGCCGGAGAAAATGTCTTAGCTGACCCAGGGATGGATGTAGAATGTGTGTTTTGATGTATGGTAAGTGTAGAAAGAAAATGTTTAATATGCAACCTCGATCACCTCCCACCAGGTTGCATATTTTTGATGGATTTGTTTGGACTTGGGGAATAGGTGACTAGTTGGGAGGACTGGTGGTAGAATAATAATAGGTGTGGAAATTCCAAGGGGATGTGCTGTTTTAATCTTACTTATCATTCAAAACCAATTCATAAATACCTAGATGACATAAGGAGGGTGGGACAGACATAAAAAAAGACAAGGAATTCTTTGATGGGTTTAACTGGAGTTTTGGTTTGGGAGGTTGGTTAGGTTCCCTCAAAAGGAGGACATTAATAGGTGTTATAGTACTTGTGTTTTGCTTGTTTGTGCTGTATATATTTATTTCTGTATTTAAGTGTTTTTGTATTGCGATTAGGAGAAAGGCTGGTCCATCAGAATCTAAGGCTGATGTTTAATACCTATCCCTACGCATAAGATGACAGCTGCTCTGTGAAGGAGGAGCAGGGCTTGCATGGTCGCTGCTCCCACTCAGATTTCCAAACGGTGTGGTTTTTCCTGACCCTACATTACTGGGGAAGCTGGGGAATTTTATAGGTATGGCAACATACCCAGTTATTTCTCTGTCCTTAGGCTGTTCACTCTGTGAACAAAGGAGGGAATTGAAGGAATGTTATTTATGCTTTTTATATGTTATATGTTAGTGAATAAAACCCCTAGACTAAGTTTCAAAGTTTTATATTAGTAGACTTTTTGGTTGTTTACAAGTTTGGACTTTATACCTTCTTTCCTAAATCCTAGCCCTGTACTGCTGTTGCTATAGTAACAGCAGTAAAGTCCCAATTAAACACCCTCCATACTGCTGATCTAGGGATTTTATTAAAGGACACAGAGGCTCATATTATGCTTTATCTCTTTCTTTATTCCTCAGCAGCAAAGAAAGGATATTGATATTTTAATATCGCAATAACAAGAAAAAATCCAAAATACCCTTAAGGGTTAACCATATAACATTCCAAACATATTAACCAATGAGATCAATCCTTGTTCTATGTCCCCTCATGTGACCTAATCCACTTCCACTTTCTTTGCTGCTGCCTCAGCTAAGTACCTCATATTTTTTCATGCTCTGAACAATTTGTAGTATTTACTGTGTTTTCTTCCTGTTAATACCTTATTATTTCATTAATTTTTTGGTTAGTGTTTTTCTTTACACTCTACTGTATATATCTACTACCAGTGCTTTGTTTGTCTGTGTTTCTTTCCCCCTTAGTGCAGGCTACTTGTCCCTTCCCTGGGACAAGCCCCTATTCTGCACTGCCGTCCGGGTTGTTTATAACCCATTTTTTCTTCCTTTCCCCAATGTAGGGGACGGCCCCCCAAGGGTGCCCCCTGCCCCTTGCACCTCCCTGTCTCAGCATTTTAACCATTCAACAGATAGCGGAAATTAAATTAACCGCCACCTAAACCACTCGCGCATGCGCGGTTCTCTTCCGCGCATCGCGGCGGCCATTTTGGGGTTGTCAAATTTGCTGCGCTTTTACCCGTCGCTCGCGCCGTTCGTTTTGGGAGGGGCGTGAGCTGATTGGCTCATAGAGGTGTTGGGCAGCTTACCAGTGTCCCCCAGGAGTCATTCCTGAGGGAACACTCTGTAAGCTGCCATATTAGTTGTGCCAATATCTTATTTGTGCCTCATTAATGTGCCCTTGCCCTATAGTGCTTTAACACTATTCAAAGTGACTTGTTTTTTCACCACTTTCAGTTAGCCTCTGGGTCATAACCAACTGTAAGGGTATTTGCTTGCCCTGTGCCATTTTCCATTAGTCCAATAGTGCTAAGTGCCTTCCCCCAGCTCTCCCTTCGTATTGCATCCTGACCAATATGCAGTCCCCTGCTGACAAACAAGCTATTGCCCCCCCCCCCCCCCCACCTCTGCAAAACCTAGCAGTCGTACTACAACGCCTATAGGCATTGCGGCCATTGGGAGTGGGGAGGAAGCATCCCAGGACCATGCAAACTCAGAGGAGTTCCAGGCACTCCTGGATGCTACAATGAGCAAGTAAGTGACACAGACCATTGTTAATTCCATGGGAGCAATGTCTGACACCCTGTCACACACACTATCTCCTCCGCTATCATGGCATCTGGCAGAACCCCCAGCTCTTCCCCTATAACCTCTGATAGTAAGCCGATGGTTCCTAGCGGCCGCAAGGCTACATGCAAATCGCACCATCTAACAGGTGCTGCCTCCAAAACCAGTGTGACGGACAGGTTGCGCCCTGTTGAAACTGAGGACGTGGTGCTCCCACGTAAAAGAGCCCCCCGCCGGGCAAAAGCGGTGTGGAATTGGAAGAGGGCAAAAGCCCTATCTAGATGCATCCGACTCCGATTCGGACTCAGAGGAGGTGTCAGATGGGTCCGATGCCATCGATCCAGTTGATTTAGACAACTGGTCCCTTGAATGCAGCAAGACTGCACTCCCAGTGATAGACTTTGATCAAGAGGCGGACAAATCCGCAGTTTTAAATCCCCAAGGGGAACCCCTCTTTGATCCAAATACCCTGCACAATCCGCGCTCAGCGGACTGGTACCCCATAACTCATGTGGCCATCTACATAGTGACCAGGGTAAGAAAACCCCTTGATAAGGCCAAAAGGAGTAAGCTAAGGGCGGAATGCCCATGCCACACAGTCCCGGACACGGCCTGCGTAACCGCCGAGGTGGACTCCAAGATCGCCCAGTTTCTGGGCAAGTCGGAATGGAAGGCCAAAAAGGGACTTGACTACTCCCTCAAACATTGCCAAGACAAAGTCCTAGACATTCTCGGGCCTATAGCAAAAATTTTCGACTTGGTCGAAATTGCTCTTACTGAGGGGACCTCAGTTGACTTACTGGCCATCAGGGGATGGATCCAGAGAGGCATTTGCCTAATTGGAAACGCCAGTACCGCTTTGGCTACGGAACGGCGTAAAGCCATACTAATGAAAATTGAACCAAAACCAATACATCTAGCAATTTCCAAGCCTGGCATTCGGGCAAAAGGTCTCCTATTCAGAAACGACTTTGTAAAAACCCTGGGAAACTATGTCAGCACTTTCACCCAATATCCACAGTAACTCTGGCACGCTGGGTAAAATGGATAATGTAAGCTGCTAACCTCGACACATCAGTTTACGGAGCTCACTTCACGAGAGGCGCTATGGCCTCTAAGGCATTATCCATTGGCTGTAAATTGGAAGACCTTCTCCGCACAGCTGATTGGTCCCGGGAATCGACGTTCAAAAAATACTACTTCCAACCAACAGAACATATCTCATCTATGGTTATATCACAGCTTTAAACTAGCCTAATATGAGCCTCCGTGTCCTTTAATAAAATTACCAGATTTTACTAATTACATGACATAAAATCATGATTTTATAAAGGACACAGAGGCGAGTATTAGCCCGCCCCATGACAGGTAAGTTGTACATGTTATTTTCCCCACCCAATTACCGATAAACAGGTAGGACCAAGTTAGATGTTCAAGTGATGTACTATATACTAATAATGATTTGGTTTTAATATTTTTTGCTGGATCTAAATAAAACTATGAGTTAAGATATAACGCTTCTTTAAAAACGTGTACAGTTTATATGTATGACAACGATATTTGAATATATTTTACCACATATCTCTCTGTCTCCTACAGCTTAACCCTCTAATGGAATATTCGGGATCACCCTCTACTTCCTATCTATACCGGAACAGACTCACTGGAACACTCTACCTGAGACAGTTCAGGTTCATCATTTTACCCGTTGATATGTTCAGCTTCGGTGTCAGCTAGAGTTAGTTGATTAGGTCACATGAGGGAACATAGAACAAGGATTGATCCCATTGGTTAATATGTTTGAAATGTTATATAGTTAACCCTTAAGGGTATTTTGTATTTTTTCTTGTTATTGCTATATTAAATATCAATATCCTTTCTTTGCTGCTAAGGAATAAAGAAAGAGATAAAGCCTAATACTTGCCTCCGTGTCCTTTATAAAATCATGACTTTACGTCATGTAATTAGTAAAATTTGGTAATTAACAGCAGGAAAGTCCTAAGTCCTCACCCCCTTTTACTACATTATCTATAAAGTAAGACCAGGTGTAAAAAAAAACATATATATATATATATATATTTGTATATGTAATAAAGATATTTGGAGATGTTTACTGTGAACAAGAGTCTGTGTCATTGTAACCTCTTCCTAGCGCTGCAAAGAGATTGCAGGGCAAACAAGAGATTCCTAAAATACATATAAGTCCATGGCAAAGAAATTATCAATTATTTATAGAGGTCTTCATTATATTCTTAGATTTCCTTTCCTGTTAGCTGCATTGGCATTTTTCTCCCCCTGGTATTTGACAACTGGTCCAGCTCACTTCCAGTTTTATTTGAGACCTGATGTTAAAGAGCATCATTTTTAATTTGTACTAGTGAGATACATTTATAAAAACAAAATTACACTATTGACCTCCATTATTTCCCTCCCTTTGTATGTGAATTAGATCCATTCTGCAGTAATGCTACATCCCTCTCCTGGTGTCCACGGATTGGAGGTTGTATAATTGTTCTGAGTACATACAGGAGTGTAGTTTGTATACCCATTTTAGAGCATGAGGAGCCCGCCATTTTACATGCTATAGTTTATGAGAGGAGTAAGATGGGTTGCAGCCTGTATCAAGCAGCATTTACTCTCTCACTGGCAAAGAAATTATCAATTATTTATAGAGGTCTTCATTATATTCTTAGATTTCCTTTCCGGTTAGCTGCATTTGCATTTTTCTCCCCCTGGTATTTGACAACTGGTCCAGCTCACTTCCAGTTTTATTTGAGACCTGATGTTAAAGAGCATCATTTTTAATTTGTACTAGTGAGATACATTTATAAAAAAAAAAAAATGACACTATTGACCTCCATTATTTCCCTCCCTTTGTATGTGAATTAGATCCATTCTGTGGTAGTGTAGGTAACAGTAATGGTTTTGTTTAGCTACATCCCTCTCCTGGTGTCCACGGATTGGAGGTTGTATAATTGTTCTGAGTACATACAGGAGTGTAGTTTGTATACCCATTTTAGAGCATGAGGAGCCCGCCATTTTACATGCTATAGTTTATGAGAGGAGTAAGATGGGTTGCTGGTAGCCTGTATCAAGCAGCATTTACTCTCTCACTCCCCAATGTACCAAGTGAAACAGCCCAATACAGTCTATCCTGGATAAACCAGAAACTCAGTGGAGACGGCATGGCGCCAAAGCTTCCTGGGAGGAAAACCGAGCCCCCTCTGCCCTGACACTGCTCATTGTGTCCTGCGGGTAACGCCGTCACATGTCTACAGAGTGCAGCACGGACACCTAGCCTAAGGAATGGAACGTCATCGCGTGACTCTCTAAGCCGGCAACAACCCACAGCCTCCCATTCCCTCCCTCTCTCTGTCTCGGCCGTTCGCGTTCTTTGATACGGCCTTTTACGTCACCCCGTTGCCCTCACTTGACGCGCGGATTAGTTTGCCAGTCTCGGGCGTGGTGACGTAACACGCTGTGCTGACGTCTATTCTTCCCGGTGCCGCTGTCAATCAGTCAGTCAGTGCGCTGTAGTCACCACATTCCTCGCCTGGCATCTTCTCCTGAGTCCGAAACAAGAGGGCTTTTTTTTTATTCCTGTTTTCTTCTTTTCTTCTTCTTCTAATTGTCAGAATGTCGGCGATGGAAGCGGCTGCAGGCGATGAACCGCACGCGTCTGACAGGTTCACCTTCATGGCTGCTGTCAGCAAGACCCCCAAGAAGGTAATGACGTCACGTCCACGAATGCCGGTCTCCCTGACGTCACTTATCCCATGTCTCTCTTCCCCAGTCCCCGCTAATCGCTAACCGTGGCTGGTGCGGAATGTGTCTGCTGTGACAGCCAGTCGGTCTGCTGCCTGAGCATGATGGTAAAGGTAGTCCCCATCAGCTGTCCAGCCAGCAGGTAGCGGTCAGTGGGCCACACACTGCCTGCATACTGTGGGTGTCAGCAGGGGTGACATGTCTCACTTCCCCTATGCTCTGTCACCAGTCTGCAGAACTGCATTGCACCCTGCAGCATCTCCATACAGTACAATACAATACAATACAGTATAGTAATAACAATACTGAGCCAGCAGTAACTATTCACACACTGACCCCACGTCTACTATCACATCCCTTAATGATAAAATAAGTCTTGGTACTAATATCATCACCCTGTGCAATGTATCTCTTACAAGTTAACTCGATTTGTTTCAATCTCTTCTTGTGTGTTCTCTTCAAAGTCTAATTTCTTATTTAGTACAAAGTATACATAGTGGGTGGAAGCTATCTTGTCAGACACAGATAAATGTTGGATACAAATATCTATCTGTAACATCTGAAGACCATCAGTGGGGGGAAAAAAACAACAATAATCGCCTAGCCATAATCTCTAGCTAGGCAATGGTGTTTTGTTTCTGGGATTGTGCTAGTAAATTATTTTCCACTAATTTTCACATGTGTTAATATATTTTAAACAAATATGTTTATGTTTGACAGTGATATTGGGTGTATTTTTGTTTATATAATTGACTAGAATTGGGGCTCCCTGGTCAAGCAGGTACAGAGCAACTTGGTTACTAGGTGGATCTACCTGATTTGCTAGACCACCCATGCTTACCAAATCTAGGGGTTGCTTCCTTATCTCACATATTTGTATGTTTGGTACTATGATTTACAACCTGCATATCCATATCTCATTTACTTGAAAAAATAAATATACTGCTTTTGAGGCAACTGTGATTTTGTAATATTGATTTCTATGTTTTATATTAGCAACCAAAGTATGATGGGTACTTTGCAGTACTAAGTGCATCTAATTCAGTGACAGCTGTGACTCCACTGATTTGTGAAATGTAATTTAGGGGATATTTGTGTGTACAGTGAGATTGATCAAAGTCCTTGTGTATTCACTTGTTCTTGCAGCATATGGACAGCTTTTGTAACAATCCCTTGACATACAACTTCCCTGACTGGATTTTTTTTGTGTGTCATTGTTCATAAGGATACAATAGAAAGATTTCTTAAGCAGTAATACAAAAAATTTGAACTATTATTATGGCATTTAAGACAAATAATCTGTATGAAATTTATACAAATGATCTCTACAACCCACCCAAGCATACAATGTCAGAAGTGATCAATTCTTTCATCTGATCGGTGTTAAAGGACCATAAAGGTTCCTGGACCACTTCTTCTCAATTAAGTTGTCTGGGTGCAGTGGCCCTTTTAGTTTTAATCCTGAAATTTAAACCACCACAGTTTTGACAGTGACTATTGGCACGTCCCCTTATGAGAATCGAGTCAGACTCGTGGGAGTATAGGTAAGTAACACTCACCTTTTAAACCTTCTTGGGAAAAGGACAGACACCAAAATAGGTAGAGTAAAACTATAGGGTTAGGAATACATGTTTGTATTCCCAGCAGTACAGTGTTCCTTTAAACACTCAAGCGTAAAAGGCATCAGAACAACTATAGCTTAATGTAATTTTTCTGGTGTCTACAGCCTGTCCCTGCTGGCTTTTTACTGTAAACACTGTCTTTTCTTTGCTCCCTACGGACACCTCCAGTGGCAATAACTCAGACAGCTACCTAGAGGTGCTTCCAGGGTCAGTGCGGCACGATGCTCAGCATGGAAAGCTGAACTTTCCCCATAAAGATGCATGGAGATGCTGATTTGACTCCACCCCGGGCTGCCTCCTTTGCTGAAATAATCAGAGTTAACAACCTCAGCCAATCCAATACTTTCCTATGGGAAAGCATTGGATTGATTGAGATCATCAATGCTGATTTATCTCAGCCAAGGAGGCAGATCAGGGCGGAGCCAGCACTGGCGGCCCGCACATTGTTGGAAATAAGGTGAGTTTTCTGCTTATATAAGGGGGGCTGGGGGGCTTAAGTGTTTTTACCAGGAATACAGTTTTGTGACCTGACCCTGTTTGTTCCTTTAACGAAGCAGGTCTGATGTATAGATCATGCATTTACAGTCTCCGTACTCTGCAATTTAGGAGTTATATCACTTTGTTTATGCAGCCCCACATTTTGTGTGACTTGCACAGCCTTCCTAAACACTTCCTGTGAAGAGAGATCTAATGTTTACACTTCCTTTTATTGCATATTATTTTTAAGTTAGAATTTCCTATCTCCTGCTCTGTTAATGGCCTTCTAGACACTGCAGTAGCCTCCTGTGTGTGATTAAAGTTCAATTTACAGAGCAGGAGAAAAAACATCTGAAGCAAATTAACATCTGATTGAAATTGTAACCATTTTTTCATGCAGCCAGGAGATATGTGGCTAGGCATGCATGGACAGAAACAAGTGATTTAACTGCTAAATAGTGGAAGATTTAACAGTGAGACTACAGGACTTGTTCTATATTTACTAATTGATTCATTAAGCTAAAGTTATTTTGATGCCTATAGTATCCATTTAAGTGAACACTGTCCTGAAAAAAAGTGATTAACACATTACAGAAACCATTGGACCCATCAAATTTAATCCAAAGTGGACTTCATGAACCACAGAAAACTCTTTTGTAACTATTAAAGGAGCATTATAGGCAACCAGACCACTTCAGCTTAATGAAGTGGTCTGGGTGCCAGGTCCATCTAGGATTAACCCTTTCTGCTGTAAACATAGCAGTTTCATAGAAACTGCTATTTTTACAAATGGGTTAATCCAGCCTCTAGTGGCTGTCTCATTGACAGCCGCTAGAGGCGCTTCTCACTGTGATTTTCACAGTGAGAAGACGCCAGCCCTAGAGCCCGGCGGGAGGAGGGGCCCAGAGGGTAAGGGGGACCCAAGGACCCTATAGAGCCAGGAAAACCAATACCCAGAAAATCTTCAAACACCTCCCTTTACTTGGTGATGTTTCCAAGATACTTTCCCATATTTTCACTAATGGTTCTTCAAGTAATCATTTTAAAACAAATAAAGTAGTAGTTAGCCATGTTAAACAGCTATATTGTGGCAAAAGCTTTTACAACACAAATACACATGTACATAAAATCCAAAAATAAATTGGAACAGACTTAAAGAAACAAACGTTTATTCCTGACACTGTGTAGTCTAAAATGACTGTTTAGTCCCCCGCCCCCTTTTACGTCAAGTTAAAAAGGTGAGTTTATTCATCTTTTTAGGGTGGTGCAGATCCTGTCACGGCTGGCTATGCCCCCTTGGCTGAGATTATCAAACGTGATGATCTAAGCCATTCCAATGCTTTCCCATAGAAAAGCATTGGGAGGCAACTGCGCATGTGTGGCATAACGTTGCTCTGTCTCAGTCGGCATTTACTCAATGAATCTCCATGATGAAAGTTCAGCGCCTCAATGCAGAGCGTGGAGACGCTAAACTTACTACCTCAGAAGCACCTCTAGTGGCTGTCTAAACAACTGCCACCAGGGGTGTTACTAGGCAGCAATGTAAACACTGCCTTTTCTATTAAAAGGCAATGTTTACATAAAATGCCAGCAAGGACAGGCTGTAGACATCATGACAATTACATTAAGCTGAAGTTCTTCTGGTGACTAGTGTCCCTTTAAAAAAACATACATACAAAGACCCAATAGGAGAAAGGCAAGTTTGAGGTGACAGAGCCACTTTAATGATACACACTGGTTCTTTTAACAATTAAAATATAAAGGGGTCAGACAGGCAGGTCAGAACTTTCCAAGATGGATCCAGTTTGTTAAACGGTTACTGAAAGCTTCATAACCACCAGGGACGTATTAGCCGCGAGGCAAACAAGGCATTTGCCTTGGGCGGCATTTTTCAGGGGGCGGCAAAAAACGCCGCCCCCAAATGCCCAGGGCAAATGCCTTGTTAGCCTCGCGGCTAACAGACATCCCGGGCGGGCGGCGCTGGCAGGCGGCTGGCGAGGGAGCTCTTCCCCTGAGCTGACTGCTCAGCTCCCTCGCGCGCCGCAGAGTGAGGCTGGGAGCCGGAATATGACGTCATCTTCCGGCACCCAGCCTCACTCTGCGGCGCGCGATGGAGCTGAGCAGTCAGCTCAGGGGAAGAGCTCCCTCGCTAGCTGCCCGCCCAGCAGCCACTGGACCACCAGGGAGAGAGAGCCCCCCCCCCACAAGCACTCCCAAAGGTAAGGCGGCTGGGGGGGGGGTTACTGACTGTGTGTCTGAAACTGTGTACTGTGTTTGTGTTTGGTTTACTGTGTGTCTGTCTGTCTGTGTGTGTGTGTGTTTTGTGTCTGACTGTGTGTGTGTTTGTGTCTGACTGTGTGTGTGTCTGTGTTTGTGTTTGTGTGTGTGTGTGTTTGTGTTTGTGTCTGACTGTGTGTGTGTTTGTGTCTGACTGTGTGTGTGTTTGTGCCTGACTGTGTTTGTCTGACTGTGTGTGTGTGCTGTGTGTTTGTGTCTGTCTGTGTGTGTGTGTTTGTGTCTTGTGTGTGTTTGTGACCGTGTGTGTGTTTGTGTCTGACTGTGTGCGTGTGTTTGTGTCTGACTGTGTGTGTGTTTGTGTCTGACTGTGTGTGTGTGTTTGTGTCTGACTGTGTGCGTGTGTTTGTGTCTGACTGTGTGCGTGTGTTTGTGTCTGACTGTGTGCGTGTGTTTGTGTCTGACTGTGTGCGTGAGTTTGTGTCTGACTGTGTGCGTGTGTTTGTGCCTGACTGTGTTTGTGCCTGACTGTGTCTGTGTGTTTGTTTGTGTCTGACTGTGTGTGTGTTTGTGTCTGTGTGTTTGTGTCTGACTGTGTGTGTATTTGTGTCTGACTGTGTGTGTGTTGTCTGACTGTGTGTGTGTTGTCTGACTGTGTGTGTGTTGTCTGTCTGTGTGTGTGTTGTCTGTCTGTGTGTGTGTTTGTGTCTGTGTGTGTGTTTGTGTCTGCGTGTGTGTGTGTTTGTGTCTGACTGTGTGTGTGTTTGTGTGTGTGTGTCTGACTGTGTGTGTCTGACTGTGTGTTTGTGTCTGACTGTGTGTGTGTGTGTGTATTTAGAAGGTGGGGTGGGGGTGGCGCGGGGGGAGGGGGCGCCTGAGTTTTGTCCTGCCTAGGGCAGCACAAAACCAGGATACACCACTGATAAACACTACAGCCTAAAAAACTTTAGCAATTGGATTCTGTTGCCTGGATTGTAACCTATTACTTTGCGAATAAACTCTTTAGAATCCACCCCACATGCACACAGAAACAAAATGGTTAATCCATTTTCCAAAGGCATACCATTATGATTAATCACATTTTAAAATAGTGAAGTGTTGCTGTAATGTCTCAAATGGACATTATAGGCATTAAAACAACTTGAGTTTATTGAAGCCATTTTAGTGTATAGCTCATGCCACTGCAGTTTCACTGCTCCACCCTGTGGGATTTAGGTTCACCTTCATAGGTACATTAGATAAACTTCAAAATGAAAAAATGATAGCCAGAGAGTGCAAAACCAACCCCAAAGCGGTTTTTAAGTACATAAATTCTAAAAAAAAATAAAAATAAAAAAAATTACGAATGTGTAGGTACACTGAAAACCAGGATGGGGGTGTTGGTTAATGAAGACCAGGAAAAGGCGGAAATTTTAAAAAACTACTTCTCCTCCGTATATATTAAGGAAGAACCTATGGCAATAGATATGCAACTGATTGCTGCAAAAAATGTGCAGAACAATTATAATTGGCTAACTCAAGACAAGGTGCTACAGCAACTAAAGAAAGTTATTATAAACAAAGCTCCAGGGCCTGACTGTATTCATCCACAAGTACTTAAGGAACTAAGAGTGGGCATAAGTGAACCTCTGTTTTTAATCTTTCAAGATTCTTTTCTTTCAGGAAGTGCACCGGAGGATTGGAGGAAGGCAGATGTGGTTTCTGTATTCAAAAACGGTTCAAAATCTTTGCCTGGAAATTAGGGACCTGTGAGCTGAGAAAGTATTTAAAGGGTTATTAAGGGATAATATTTAAGAATTAATTGATACAAACATTATTAGCGGATGTGGTTCCTATATTCAAAAAGGTTCAAAATCCTTGCCTAGAAATTATAGACTTGTGAGCTTAACTTCTGAGGCTGAGAAAGTATTTGAAAGGTTATTAAGGGATAATATTCAAGAATTCCTTGAGAAGAATGTGGTTATCAGCATGGTTTTATGAAGCACAAAATAAAAGGAATGGATCATTTTAGCTATGAAGAAAGGTTAACAAATTTAAACCGCTATAGTTTAGAAAAACATCGCTGTGGCGAAAGTAACCTTGCCACTGGGTTTTCAAGGAGCCTGTTTGCCAGCCTCTTGCCCTGTGACTATAGCCCCTGTTATAAACTGATTGTGAAGCAGCACTTTGAACTCCTGAAGTGGTTCGAAGCGGCATTCGAACACGTGGCCTTCTTAAGCCGCGAGCACAATGAGCAGTGTTTTTTTTCGTTGAGTACATGGAACTCAAATCGGACACTAGACGGCATAAACACCGCTGATTACTTGCCTTCCATGGATGTTTGGCTATTCGAACGGGATGTGGAATTCTCTTCCTGAAGAAGTGGTTTTATCAGAGTCCATACAGATGCTCAAATAGCAACTAGATGCATACTTGCAAAAATAGAATATTCAAGGATATAATCTTTCAATGTAGGGTAATAACTGCTTGATCCAAGGATAAATCTGACTGCCATTCTGGGGTCAAGAATTTATTTTTATTTTTTTCTAGTGTGTTGCAAAATTGGAAGTGCTTCAAACTGTTTGTTTGTTTTTTTGTTTTTGTGGCTTCTTTTGGATCAACAGCAAAAAACAAATTTGAGGAAAGCTGAAATTGATGGACACATGTCTCTTTTCAGCCAATGTAACTGCATAATTTAGCATTTACGTACATTAAATGTCATCTGCCATTTGAGTGCGTAGACCCCATGTTTGTCAAAATCCCTCTGCAGCAAAGTAATATCCTGCTCACATGTTACTTTTTGTTTTCTGTGTCATCTGCAAACCCTTTCAAAGCATATTTCAAAATCATTTATAAAGGTTAATTAAAAGCAGTCCCAAAAGAGAACCCTGAGGGACACCACTCACGTCCAACTTAAAAAAATTGCCATTAGTGACAGCTCTCTATTCTCTACCTTTAAGCCAATGTTTACCCAAAGAAAAATAATTTTAATCTAATTTCTTTTAGTTTGAACACTAACCTGTTGTGTGAAACCGTATTGAATGCTTGGGCAAAATTAAGTTTGTTTGAGCTAACCTAAGTTTCATGAAACCATGCTGATTTATTCTAATAATGTTCTTCACAATGAATTACTGAATATTATCCCTTAACAACCCTTCAGATACTTTCCCAGCCACAGAAGTTAAGCTCATAGGTCTATAATTTCCAGGCAAACATTTTTGAACCCTTTTTGAATATAGGAACCCTATAGTGTCTACCTTCCTCCAATTCTCCTAATTCTAGAAAGGAAAAATAATTTTCAAAGATTAAAAACCCTCATGGGTGAATACAATTAGGCCTTGTTTATATTCACTTTCTTTAGTTGCTGTAGCACCTTGTCTTGGGTCATCCAACCACAAAAGTTTTTTTTCAGCAATTATTTGCATATGTGTTGCCATAGGTCCCTCCTTAATATATACTGAGGAAAAGTAGTTATTTAAAATGTCTGCCTTTTCCTAGTCTTCATTAACTAACACACTCATCTCTGTTTTCGGTGAACCTACACTTTCATGTTATTTTGTTTAGAACTTATGTACTCTGGGTTGGTTTTACTCTCTTTTCCCACCACTTTCTAATTTTCTAGTTTAGCCCATCTAAACGTCTTTTTGCATGCATCTTTTTTTTTTTTTTATTATTATTATTATTATTATTATTATTATTATTTTTTAAATCTATGTTCACTATTTATTCAAAAGATTTGTCAGTATACATAAAGAAGAAGAAGAGAGAGGCAAGTCTCAATCAATAAACAGTGGCGTCAGATGACAAGGCTTCACATGTATAATACAATCTCAATACAACTAGGAGTAAAAATATCTTGAACAGTGATTTGGTGAAACAACATAAATTCGCTCTCCTAACTATCCTTTAAAGCGGAGCCATAAATAAAACTGCAAGAATGGTGTTCAACTTGCTGTCTGTATACTCTGTGTGTGTGTGTTCAACATACATTCATGCTCCTACACAAATGGGAGAAGACTGCACTTAATCCTGTCATACTCTAGGACCACAGGCAGACCCCCACCCCATGCCTACTTTCCTGACACATGCCAGTTAAGCTCCAACTCTCCAAGATACAAGTGGTAGAAAATAAATGAGATGAGGAAACAAGGAAAAGATCCAGGGAGGCAACACCCCCACCCCTCCTCTCCGCGTACCCCACTGCTTCACCTTGCCATGAATTCAAACAAGGGCTGCCAGCATTCCGTATGCCTGGTGCTCATTCCAATAATGGAGGCATGTAGTGCCTTTGCTGCCTATATCTCCTTAACTCTTCAGAGCTCATTTTTGGAGACCTCATCCTTTCTCCAAAAGGTACATATAAAGGCCTTTGCAGCATTAAGCATATATAGATTTCTTGTATGGTGATATTGGTTTAGATATCATGTGAAGCAAAACCTGTTCTACATCTAAAGTGACAGTATCTCCAAGTATAGTGGTCACCGCCTCTTTAAACCATGTCCCAAAAGGGAATTATCTTGGGACATAGAAACATAGAATGTGACGGCAGATAAGAACCATTCAGCCCATCTAGTCTGCCCAATTTTCTAAATACTTTCATTAGTCTCTGGTCTTATCTTAAGTCTAGGATAGCCCCATGCCTATTCCACACATGCTTAAACTCCCTCACTGTGTTAACCTTTACCACTTCAGCTGGAAGGCTATTCCATGCATCCACTACCCTCTCTGTAAAGTAATCCTTCCTGATATTATTTTTAAACCTTTGCCCCTCTAATTTGTCTGTCCTCTTGTTGTGGTAGTTTTTCTTCTTTTAACCCCTTAAGGACACATGACATGTGTGACATGTCATGATTCCATTTTATTCCAGAAGTTTTGGTCCTTAAGGGATTAAATATAGTCTCCTCCTTTACTGTGTTGATTTCCTTTATGTATTTAAATGTTTCTATCATATCCCTCCTGTCTCATCTTTCCGCCAAACTATACATGTTAAGTTTCTTTAACCTTTCCTTGTATGTTTTATCCTGCAATCCATGAACCAGCCCTTCTCTAAACTTTCTCTAAATTATCAATATCCTTCTGGAGATATGGTCTCCAGTACTGCGAGAATAACCAATAAGTGGGGTATAGAAGTAAAACAATATAAAAATCCAAAAAGGTACTAAATATTAGTGATAAAAAGTCTATTCAGTATATAATGTCTTCAAGTGTTCAGGTGACGTCTTAGGTGCAGCTCAAAGCGTCAGCAGCATATATAAAAAGAGCAGAATCAGAGGGGACCAATAGTGAAATATTGTAGAAACAATGGCTACAGACAACACTAAGGGGAAAAAGTGCCAACTCACATTTGTAAGAGCTTTGACCAGTTCCAGGTAAAACAGCGTGCAGTGGTGTGAAGAAATCCCCTTTTGTTGTATTATCTATACCCATTGCATTCCCTTTTTGTTACACTATTTCTGCCCATTGCATTCGGTAGATGTAACTACCGAACAAGGACCACCCCTCTGGCTCATTAAACATCAAAGTCTGCTGAAATTGCTACCTCTGTCTGTGCAGCCAGCGTTCGTACAGTCGAACGCCACGTGGCAGAGAAAACCGCGGCCATCTTTGTTCATGCGAACAAAGGCAGCAGGACCTGGTCGTCGAGTGTGTGGAACTGAAAACGGACACTCGACTTCCCGAACACCGGTCCCAAACAGACGAACGCTGGAACTCTATTTACCGAATAGCTAGAAGAGCGCTATACGGTACTTTGGTGTATTCGACAGAGGGGCACAAACGCTGCAAGGAGCCAGAGGGATCCATTCAGTACTTTGTTCGTTTTTCTGTGACCGGCAAAACCCACCAAAATCATAGAACTGTTTTGGGCATGCAGCCCAGGGTGAGCCGGTCACAGGAGACCTCCATAGTTTTTGCGAACCCCTGAACCGATCTGGGTGAAATTCGGATATGTTGATCACCCAGATCAGGGCTATCAGGGGACATGAATTGTGGTGATACCCCAAGTATAAAGGGGTGTTCCAGTTATTGGGGAAAAAGGTGATTTTTCAGCCCGGAGATAATTAAGTTATTCTTTTATCAGACTGAATTATCTCCTGGGCTAGGGGAGGAAACTGTGGGTGTGTGTTAAAGTTTTACTGTATGTGATTGGTTAATGTTTGTCCCTCCCTGAGGGCTGTCCCCTTGCATGGGGACTTGCATAAAAGCTGTGTGCACCCATTAAAGGCTAGTTCATTTTGTACCCTTCTTCTTGACTTCGGCTGATGTTTGGGGATTCGTGTATTTTACTAAGGGAATCTTCTTGTGAAACTATTGGAATTACTATAGGATTTGTCTACCCTATCTACCGAACGGAGGGCTATAATCACTAAGGCTCTGGCGGTTCGGGAGGAAACTACCGAATAAGGTTTAAATATACTTGGTTTCCTTACAAGTGGTATTTAAACTACCCACTTTTAGGATATCCCTCTGACGGTAATTGCAATGTAGATCGTATAAAATAAAATAAAAAGGCCCATGGTGCTCTCTATATGAGAAAGTACTTGAGGAAATAAGAAATATACTTACAATATTTAGAACAGACAGACTGCTCTGTGCCAAGCATGGTTGGAACAATCCCCACCTAGGATTCTTTGGAAGATGAATCGCGCTGAGATGACAGCCACCAACCTGTTCCAACCATGGTTGGCACATAGAGCGGTCTGTCTGCTCTTAAAATTGTAAGTATATTCCTTATTTCTTCAAGTACTTACTCATAGAGAGAGCACTATGGGCCCTTTTCTTTTATTGTATATGATCTACATTGCAGCTACTGTCAGAGGGATATCCTAAAAGCGGGGAGTTTAACCCCTTAAGGACCAAACTTCTCGATTAAAAGAGAATCATGACATGTCACATATTTCGTGTCCTTAGGGGGTTAAATACCACTGCACGCTGTTTTACCTGGAACACACATATATTCTCAAAAACATAAAAAATTCTGACTGACATGTATATCTTGTGCATTTACCTTAATAAAAGAAAAAGATTTATTTATTTCCCTTCTAGATATCTGGATATATTGTTTGTTCTTTTTTTAAGGTGGTATTACCTCTTTTTTATATAGGAGATATATAACCTCTCTTATCTATACCGCACTTATTGGTTATTCTGTTTGTTTATTGTTTGGTGTACAGAGAGCACACTGTTTTAAAGGACCACTATAGTGCCCTGAGGGTGCCCCCACCCTCAGGGACCCCCTCCCGCCCGGCTCGGGAAAGGGGTTAAAACTTACCTTTTTCCAGCAATGGGCGGAGAGCTCTCCTCCTCCTCTCCTCCTCCGTTACGCCCCGCCGGCTGAATGCGCACGCGCGGCAAGAGCTGCGCGCGCATTCAGTCGGTCTCATAGGAAAGCATTTACAATGCTTTCCTATGGACGCTGGCGTGCTCTCACTGTGAAAATCACAGTGAGAAGCACGCAAGCGCCTCTAGTGGCTGTCAATGAGACAGCCACTAGAGGGAATAGGGGAAGGCTTAACCCATTGATAAACATAGCAGTTTCTCTGAAACTGCTATGTTTATTAAAAAATGGGTTAACCCTAGCTGGACCAGGCACCCAGACCACTTCATTAAGCTGAAGTGGTCTGGGTGCCTAGAGTGGTCCTTTAAGTGGGTGTATGCATATCGCATTGATAGTGGTAATATACATTCTTTTTGTTTTTCCAGTACTGTGTACAATACTGCAAGTGAGGTCTCACAATGGCATGAGCACTTCCCTATTTCTACTGCCCAAACCTCTCCCTGTACAACCAAGCATTCTTCTAGCATTTTCTGCTGCTCTATTACACGGTCTGCCTACTTTTAAGTCATCTGAAATCCCTGTTACATATCTTAGTATTATCAGCAAAAAGACATACCTTACCATCAAGACCTTCTGCAATGTCACTAATAAAAATATTGAAGAGAATGGGTTCAAGTACAGATCCCTGAGGTACCCCGCTGGTAACAAGACTTTGCTTTGAATATACTTCACTGACTACAACCCTCTGTTGCCTGTCACTCAGCCACTGCCTAACACATTTAACAATATTAGAATCCAAACGTAAATATAGCAGCCTTCTATGTGCGACAGTCTCAAAAACCTTACTGAAATCTAGGTAAGCAATGTCCACTGCACCACCCTGATCTATTATTTTAGTGACCCAATCAAAAAAATCAATAAGATTAGTTTGGCATGACCTCCCCGAAGTAAACCCATGTTGTCTCTAATCTTAAATCCCTGTGATTTTAGATGTTCAACAATCCTCTCCTTTAACATGGTTTCCATTATTTTCCCCACTACTGAAGTAAGGCTTACTGACTTATAGTTGCCCAACTCCTCCCTACTACCTTTTCTTGTGAATGGGTACAACATAATTTCAATCTTCTGGGACTACTCCTGTTAACAATGATTGGTTAAATAAATCCATTAATGTTTTTTCTAGTACACCACTTAGCTATTTTAGTAACTTTGGGTGTATTCCATCAGGCCCCATTGACTTATTTGTCTTTTACTTTTGACAGTTGAAATAGAACCTCTTCCTCTGTAAACTTATATGTAATAAATTACTAAATTGTCCTTTTTCCTAACTAAGGCCCCTTTCCTTCATTTTCATCTGTAAATACTGAACAAAAATATTAATTGAAGCAGTCAGCTAGACCTTTATCCTCTTCTACATACCTACCCTCTTTTGTTTTGAATCTAATACTTGATTTACATTACTTTTCTAATTTATGTATCTAAAAAAGTTTTATCCCCTTTTTATTTTATTTTTTTACGGACTGTGCTATTCTCTCTTCTGTGTGTGTGCTTTGGAGGCTCTTCTAACTTGCTTTGCCTCTTGCCTCTTTCTGCCTAATCTTATCGATCGGTCTGGTCTTCCTCACTCTGGGTTTTTTATAATTACTAAATGCTAACTTTTAGTTGTTTGTTTTTTTATTTTATTATTTTGGCCATTTTTGTGGAGTACCACAGTAGTTTCTTTAATTTTTTGCTCTTTCTGACAAGCCTAACACAATTTTCTGTTGCCTTCAGTAGTACAACTTTTACATAATCCCATTTCTCTTGGATTCCCATCATATATGTAACAATGTCCCCTGCCATTCCTGACATCTCTAGCAGATTGATGGGACTGCAGGAAAAATTCTGTGGTAAAGGAATGGCATCCTATACCAAGATGAAAGGAGTTTATAATTCATCTCTTGGTATTGAGAGCTGATTGAGCTCTTATTTTGCCATAGTAAAACCTGCTCCCATTGTGCAGCTGAAAATATCTTGCCCAATTGTCCATCCCACTGCCTCTTAAAAGTATTCTTCGTTTTCCTATCACCAACTAGGAGGTGTTGATAGAAAACCAAAACTGCTTTCTCCAGCTCTGTGTCCCCCACTCACAGGCCCTCAAACCAGTTGAAATTGCAATGTAGCTTAACTTTATGCGGTATTGTGTTGTAGTAGTGTTGCAATTGCATGTAGCAAAGAGAAATCAAAGGAGTTTGTGCTTTCTTGCTCATTAAGGTGTATAGCTTTAACAGCCGACCACCTCCCAGTGCTTGAAAATCCTGATGATATCCCCTCTGCCAAGTAATGACCACGCTGCAAGTGGAAGCTCAATATTGTTTGTTTTTGTACCAATTGTTACATGAAGGTGTCATTTAACAGGTTTAAAAACCTGATTGCGCTTGCTGAACTATTAGTCACTCCATCCCAATTGTATGTCTGGGTAAATAAAATCTCCAATAATTGTGTTACCCAGATGTGCAGCTTTCCTAATTTGCTCTCATAGCTGTTCTTCCTCATCAGTATCAACAGTTGGTGCTTTATAACATATCCCAATAAATAATTGATTTCCCTTCTTTTGCCATAAGCAGACATTTACCCATAAAGCTTCCACATTTTCCTTGTCCTATTCCACTTGCTTAATTTATGGCTTTAACATGGTTGACATACAACATACCCCACCACCTTTCCTGTTTTTTGTATTCTTACTAAATAATGTGTAATCATTTAAGGTGACTGTCCAGTCATGTCTCATCCCACTATGTTTCTGTTATGCATAAGTCATATTGCTTAAAGGAACACTATAGTCACCTAAACAACTTTAGCTTAATGAAGCAGTTTTAGTGTATAGATCATACCTCTCAGGTTTTACTGCTAAATTCACTGCCATTTAGGAGTTAAATCACTTTGTTTCGGTTTATGTAGCCCTTGCCACACCTCCTCTGGCTATGATTGACACAGCCTGCATGAAAAAAAAAAACTGGTTTCAATTTCAATCAGATGTAATTTACCTTAAATAATGTTATCTCCTGCTCTGTAAATTGAACTTTAATCACATACAGGAGGCTCTTGCAGGGTCTACAAGCTATTAACATAGCAGGGAATGAGAAAATCTAAATTAAACAGAACTTGCAATAAAGAAAGGATACACTTTAGATGACTCTTTACAGGAAGTGTTTAGGAAGGCTGTGCAAGTCACATGCAGGGAGGTGTGACTAGTTTTCATAAACAAAGTGATTTAACTTTTAAATGGCAGAGAATTGAGCAGTGAGGCTCGAGGGGCCTGTTCTATACACCCAAACTGCTTCATTAAGCTAAAGTTGTTTTGGTGACTGTAGTGTCCCTTAATGTATGCTATTACCTTTAGTTCCCCCCATGTTATTTAGGCTCCTTGCATTAGTAAGCATACATTAAATATTCTCATGAATTACTTGTACTTTCTGAGGCAATGCTTTCCTGTGGTGATGGCCCAATGCATTTGCAGTGTTCACTGCGTATGCTTATTAGGCACCCACATTGGAAGAGACAGAGGCGATGGAAATCACTATAGAATCCATTTAAAAAAACTTTTTTGGTGAGGTGTGGATTTCTATCAAACTATTTTTATCTTGCCACTGGGTGCCTCCATCTTAAGGGGCACTGTCATGGCCGCCGCCATTTTTTTATTTTTATTTCCACTACATTTGACTGTAAGCTTTTTTACCTTCAAAATTCATGCTTGGTTCTTGATCTTGGGTGCCACCATCTTAGTGTGGACAGATGAAGACCCTGCGGAACACGTCATCTGCCCATACTAGATAGCACTGTGAATTTCCCGCACATTCAGTCGAACAGTTGGACATTTTCTATTGTCTGTAATTTGGACAGGAATTTTAGCGATTCGTTCATCATAAAGAATTAATAGAAATTTCAAATAACAAACAAAGACTGAATTTCAATTCAGTCTTTGTTCGTTTAGTTTATTACAAGGAGGGAGCTACTGGTGCCACTAAAGGCATGTCTACTAAAAAGTGAGCAGCCTGTGGCCCTGGGGTAGTATAAGTCTAGTCACAATATCCAGACAAAAAAGGGTCTTGGCATTACGCTTTTTAAATATTACTGCTGTTTAATGAAGCAAATACCCATGTTCACTGGTAACATTTAATTCACAAGCTTGCCTGGTAATATGCTTAATTAAACAGCTGTCCTGTTTGGAGTGCATGGACCTCTTTCTTTGGCTGGATATTATTTATTAAGCTTGTCTTTTTGCATCTGGTAGTCAGGCTAGAGAAAGCATACAGAGATGGAGGGAAATAGAAAATTTTTTATATTTCCTTTCACTAGCCATATTTGCCTTGTCTGACCTGGATTATGTCATTTGCTAAATATTTTTTATTATTGGTATTTATATAGCACAAACTAATTCCGCAGCGCTTAACAATATTATGAAAGGGAAAACATTTACAATAAATGAATCAATTACACAGTGACACAGGAACAATATGTAGATGAGGACCCTACTCAAACAAGCTTACAGTCTAGATGAGGTGTGGTACAAATACACACCAGGGCAAGGATGACAGCCACCAAACAAGGGGGAAAAGTAGCAGAGCTGGAGGTGAGTGGAGTATGTGGCTCTTTAGAAGAGCAAGGGACAGATTTGGATAAGTATAGATAAGTTACTCTGGGAGTCCACAAGCATGTCTGAACAGACTTGTTTTGAGGGACTTCTTAAACAATTGAAGACTAGGGGAGAGTCTGATGGGGGTAGACAGGCTGTTCCAAAAGAAGGGAGCCTCCCGCGAGAAGTCCTGGAGCGATCAGGGGAGGAGAGATATATATCTGGGTGTCGTCGACATACAGATGGTAGCGGAATACAAAGAAGTTAATGAGTTTTTCCAAGAGAGGCAGTGTAAAGAGAGAACAGAGGGGAACTAGGAACAGATCCTTAGGGGACTCAAACTGTACCAGGGTGAGAGGAGGAGGTGTCATTGCAAAGGAGAATGTTGGGGGAGAGAGAGGAGGCGAACCACAAGATGACAGTGTCACAGAGACCAAAGAATTGAAGAGTTTGGAGAAGGAGGACATGATCAACAGTGTTAAAGGCAGCAGAGAGATCAAGAATAATTAATATGGAGTAGTGGCCTTTCGGTTTTAGCTGTAATTATGTCATTTGAAACTTTAATAAGAGCAGTCTCATTAAAGTGGAGGGGGCGATAGCCAGATTGAAGAGGAGTTGGAATTTAGGAAGTGAGTAATATGAGTAAAGACAAGTCTTTCTAGAAGTTTTGAGGAAAAAGGAAGCCGGGATATAGGACGATAATTGTAAGGGGAAGACTAGTCTAGGGCCTTTTTTTTGGATGGGTATGACAGTAGCATGCTTAACCCCTTAAATCCGCAGGGCGTACTATTACGCCCTGCAGGAGCCGGCTCTAAACGCCGGCGGGCGTAATAGTACGCCCTCACTTTAATGGCCGCCCACGTGGCCGGCGCTATTCGCCCGCTGCAGATCGCGGTCGGGGGGGATGCCCGGCCCCCCAGGCAACCCCCCCTGTGGCCGGTGACCGCGATCTGCAGTCACTGATCGCAGTGACAGGCTGTCACTGCGATCAGTATTTAACGTGTGTCAGCCGATTTCAAATCGGCTGACACACGTGGCCAGCGGCTACCCCGTGCAGATCGCGGTCGGGGGACTTACCTGGCCCCCCAGGCAGTCCCCCTGGGGTCAGTGACCGCGATCTGCACTGTCTGAGATCGCAGTGACAGGCTGTCACTGCGATCTCAGAGCGCTCTGATCGCAGTGACAGCCTGTCACTGCGATCAGTGTTACATGTGTCAGCCTATTGGCTGACACATGTAACTGGCACAAAGATCCCCCTGCAGATTGGAAGGGGGGAGTGCTTGTACCACCCAGGCACTCCCCCCTGTGGCCAATTACCCAATCTGCAGGAGGTGATCACAGTGACAGGCAGTCACTGTGATCACTGATCCTGTGTGTCAGCCAGTGATGTAAAATCACTGGCTGACACTGTCTCTGCCCCCTGTCCTGTAAAAATAAATAAAATATTAGTAAAAAAAAAAAAAAATTACAGTTAAATATAAAATATACTTAGATCATATATATTATATATATATATGATCTAAGTATATATATACACATACACACACATTTACACATACACGAAGTGTATTTAAATATTAATATATATAATTATTTATATATATATTACTATCAAATTACACGTAGACTAATACTGATTAAATATATATATATATTATTGTTATATATATATATTTATATATAATATAAAAAAATGTAAATACGTAAAAAAAATAAAATTACAAAAATAATTAAAAATAAATAATAAAAAATTATATAGATGTTTGTTATTTCGTTCTAACTGTATTGTGATATTAATATATATATATTTATATCAAAATACACGTAGAACGAAATAATATATATATCTATATACATAAATATATACATATATATCACTAAATATATACACCTATATATAAATAAAAATATTTTAAAAAATTATATATATATATGTATATATACACATATGTATATATATACATATATTAATTCTACACATATATTTATGTAATATTTTTACATAATTAGGTATCCTAATTAATTACAATTAGCGGGACCTGCCTGACAACCCATGCCGAAAGTATAGGGAATTTAATTTGCTAGCACTATATTTAACCCTATAACTTTCCAAGACACCATAAAACCTGTAAATTGGGGGTACTGTTTTACTCGGGAGACTTCGCTGAACACAAATATTAGTGTTTCAAAACAGTAAAATGTATTACAACAATGATATCGCCAGTAAAAGTGAAGTTTTTTGCATTTTTCACGCACAAACAGCACTTACACGGATGATATTATTGCTGCAATACTTTTTACTGTTTTGAAACACAAATATTTGTGTTCAGCGAAGTCTCCCGAGTACAACAGTACCCCTCATGTACAGGTTTTATGGTGTTTTCAAAAGTTACAGCGTCAAATATAAGGCTTGCGTTTCATTTTTTTCACATTAAAATTCGCCAGATTGGTTACGTTGCCTTTGAGACCCTATGGTAGCCCAAGAATGAAAATTACCCTATGATGGCATACCATTTGCAATAGTAGACAACCCAAGGTATTGCAAACAGGGTATGTCCAGTCTTTTTTAGTAGCCACTTAGTCACAAACACTGGCCAAAATTGGCGTTTTTTTGCATTTTTCACACAAACAGATACTAACGCTAACTTTGGCCAGTGTTTGTGACCAAATGGCTACTAAAAAAGACTGGACATACCCCATTTGCAATACCTTGGGTTGTCTACTATTGCAAATGGTATGCCATTATGGGTGTAAATTTCATTCCCGGGCTACTATACAGTCTCAAAGGCAACGTAACCAATCTGGCGAATTTCAATTTCAAATGTAACGTGCTATATTTGACCCTGTAACTTCCCAAAACGCCATAAAACCTGTACATAGGGGGTACTGTCTTACACGTGAGACTTTACTAAATACAAATATGTGTATTTTATTGCAGTAAAATCAAACAGTATTATGACACTGACCTTTAAAATGCAATTTAGAACTAAAAAAATCAAAAAAATCGTATTTTCTCCCATTTTTTTCATATTAAATTATGTTTCATAGCTAAATATTTGATATTAAATGAAAGCCCTGTTTCCCCTGAATAAAATGATATATAATAAGGGTGGGTGCATTTACTATGAAAGAGGTGTATTACGGTTGGACAGACATGTAGCGCAAATGCCAGGTTTTGTTTACATTTTGTTTCGTTCACACTGTGTACATTTGGCTCCGTCCTTAAGGGGTTAAAGGGAGCAGGGACAACACCAGATGAAAGAGAGCAGTTAAGTATGTGTGTTAAGGATGGTACAAGACAAGGGGAGAGAGATCTGATAAGGTGGGAAGTTACTGAATCAAGCGGACATGTGGTGGGGCGAGAGGAAAAGCGAAGCCACCTCCTGTTCTGTAGCTGGTGAGAAGGCCTGTAGGCTAGGGAAGGTACGGTCCTTGTGTGGTTGCAAGAGGGAGGAGCAAAGGGGGGAGAATTATTTCCTTAACCGTTCAATCTTGTCGGTAAAGTAGCATGCAAGGCTATCTGCTGAAAGGTCAGTTTGAGGAGTGACTTGAGGTGGGCGAAGAAGAGAGTTGAAGGTATTAAAGAGACATTTGGGATTGCGTGAGCATGAACTAACAAGAGAAGAAACATAGGATTGTTTAACACAAAATGAATTTTTAATGAAGTCTGATCAGGTGCAGGACTTCCTCCAGCAGCATTCAGATGAACGGGAGCATCTCTGCAGGTAGCCAGTCAATTTAGTGTGCCATGGTTGGAGGCGAGTCTTCCTTGAGGTGCTTCTTTGGAGTGTGGCTGCAGCGTCCAGGGCAGAGGTGAGGGTAGTATTATATGAGGAGATGGCCAGAGAGCGACAGGAGAAAGTGGGAATGAATGAGTTTGGAATCGAGATCAGCTGAGAGTTGCTGGAGGTCAAGAGAATTCAGGTCCCTTCTGAGTTGAGGGGGGGTTAGGGTGAGGCTGTAATGTGAGAGGTGGCTTTCAAGAACAAATGATAAGAGGTTGTGATCTGAGAGAGGAAATGGAGTGTTGTGGAGCTTAGAGATAGTGCATGCATTAGAAAAAATAAGATCGAGGGTATTTAATACAAATGCAAAAGAAAAAGCATCTCACGAAGAAAAGGTTAAGCAAGTTACATGTTTTTGTTTTGTTTGTTCAATTGTGTAAATTTCAAAGAATTGACCATTTTTCTCTAAATGTAATTGTATGGACAATGACATGTACACTTTAAAGGACCACTCTAGGCACCCAGACCACTTCAGCTTAATGAAGTGGTCTGGGTGCCAGGTCCCTCTAGGATTAACCCTTTTTTTTTTTTCTTTTTTTTTTATAAACATAGCAGTTTCAAAACTAATTGGTTGTAGAACTAATTGGTCGGTATGTGAGGAGTTAAGGGATTCCCTGCTCTGGCGCTTGTCTGATAGACGAACGTACCAGAGCAGGGAATTCCTCTAATCTATGTTCGTGCAAATTTCCCCAAACATAGATAAGAGGGATTCCCTGCTCTGGTGCTCATGTCTGTGTTCAGGGACATTTCCCCGAACATAGACCAACGCACAAGAGCAGGGAATCCCTCTAATCTACGCTGGGGTTAATTTCCCCGAACATATATTAGAGGGATTCCCTGCTCTATTGCGTTAGGAAAAGGGCCCGAACATAGATGAACGCAGCAAAGCAGGGAATCCCTCTAATTCCTATGGCGGCTCACACTTGCCTCCCCGCGAAAGAGATGGTCGTAAGTGTGAGCCATCGTAAAACAAGTAGTTCGCAAAACAAGGAGTTTAAAACTATGTAGTTAATTATAATGGTCTTCCCTCTGTGATACCAATGATTTTCTAAATTAGGTGACCCTATAATTTACAAATCACATTGAGACTGGGACAGAAGGCTCCTTGCACAGGTCTGATAGGAACACAGGTAGTTTTGGTGCTTTGAGTTTCTCATTAATATATTGCCTTGCATTTTAAATCTGACGTGGCTTCAGCTTCGTTAAATATGGGATTCAATGAACGGCATCCTATAGTTTGTCTTACTGTCTTATGTAAGCCCTTTAACAACAATGTTTCTAGGACAGTGTTCCATTGGAATGTTCGAGTGATGGCTCAACATTTCTTCTTAATAACCCTGTTGTTTTGGCCAGCACAGTAATGAACCCTTTTTACACACTCACCGTGCCATCCCTACACATCTCTCCTTTTTCTTGACACTGCTTCAATGGAAACAAACTAGTCAAAACCAGTGCTTACCTCAATCAATGGCCAGTATTTTCTTCTTCTTTTTTTGTGTTTTTTTTTTTTTTTTTAATGCTGTACATGATCTGAAAGACAAAGGCATCTTTCCTTTTGTGAAACAAAATTTTGCATCGTTTGTTATTCAATGGTAATTTTGGCTATGTGTGGATACTTAAAAGGAATTGCATGCAGCCCTACCTCCTCACTATGGTATTCTGAGTAGTTTTTCTGTAATCCCTAAAGGAGCCATTTCTCCCCCTCCCACCCCATTGTTCACTGCAGCTGATTTTAACTCCAGAACCTCTTTAAGCTGATTTGGATATATTAATATTTGTAGATTTTGCTCTGCATTGCTCCATTCCTCTCAGAGGGTAGGGATTACACAGTTAATCCTTAGCTCCCCTCCAAGGCCCCTGTGTGTGAATTTCTGTATATCGGTTTTGAAACCGTAAGCATATACTGGTGATTCCTTCAATCCCTATTTAAGTTGTGTCTGCAAAATGAGGTTAATAGGTAATACGTGATACCACTAGGGCCCCTGCAATATTGAGTGTCTTAAAAATCCTTCTGCATCGGTTTGTCTCTGTATTTCAATGTGTATTTTATTATACTTATTTTTTTTTTTTTTACATCAAATAGAGGTTTCTTTATAAATTGCAATAATAAATTACAGTGCAGGCATTAACAAAGTGCATATGGCGGTGCATACAATACACATGAAAAGGTTAAGACTAAATACATGGTTGTAAAAAAAACGGATATCTTGTTCTGCTGTCCTCTTCCCCTATATGTGCCAGGGTCCAAATCAGAGTTGATCAAATTTAAGATTCAGATTCTTCTATGCCAGCTATGAGCAGTGCTGAAAATTACTGAGTGCATTATCACTTGAGGTAGGGAAATTTTAGTTTTTCTTTCTTTATGCGAACTATGAATGTTTTCATACATATATTCTTTAGACTTTCAGGTATATGTTTTAATCTTGTCTCCTAAAGCAGATCCAGTTTGCTGATGATATGCAGGAGTTTACCAAGTTTCCCACCAAAACCGGACGAAGGTCTCTATCGAGGTCCATTTCCCAGTCCTCCACTGACAGCTATAGTTCTGGTGAGTTATGAATCTTGCATATATCATTTGTGTCACTTGGTGTTGACATTACAGTGGGGTCCCTCTAAACAACTTTTATCTCAATTATGTTGTTTTGAAGTTTGGAGTCCCTCGGCACTATCTGCTAATTTTTAGCAGGGTCCTCATCTATTGTTCCTGTATCATTTTGTAAATGTCTCATTTATTGTTACATTTCCCACTGTTCAGAATATTGTAAAGCACTGCGTAATAAGTTCCAGCTATATAAATACCGATAATGATGGTAAGATGTTTAACTGATTTCCAATGGATCTCAGCCAATCATAAATTCCCACTGCTTCCCTTCTCTGCTCACTATGATCACCGAACAGACAGGGGAGAAATAATTTAAAATAGATTCCTTCATACAAGCTAAAGGGACACTCCAGGCAGCAATACAGTTTTAATGTATTTGATCGGTATTGTCCTCATTAATGTGCTGTATTATGCCTCCTGTCCCACTTCAGTTCCCTGGTTTCCTTCATTTGGGGACACCAGAGAACTGTCTCCAGGCAGCACAGTGCATGCTCATCATTGGACACACTCATGCTGTGGGCACAATTACCATGCAGGGAACATTTCTAGTCTTTTTTTTTTTTCCTTAGCTGACCCTTTCTACTCATTGACCCATTTTGTCTTCTTCTGTTTTGCATGCTCTTAGTGGCTTCTTACACAGATAGCTCAGATGATGAGACATCTCCAAGAGACAAGCAGCAAACCAACTCCAAAGGCAGCAGTGACTTTTGTGTGAAGAACATTAAGCAGGTTGAGTTTGGCCGACGGGAGATTGAGATTGCTGAGCAAGGTGACTTTTGTGGGTTTATGGGAATTGTGCTCTTAAGGAAGCATCTGCACAATATGTGAAGGAGATAGCCAGACAAGGCTCAGGTGCATTATATCCTGAGTAAGCTATTTCTCCCTTGTGACATTTCCAGAAATGACTGCTCTGATTTCCCTGAGGAAGCGAGCGCAGGGGGAGAAACCTCTATCAGGAGCGAAGATAGTGGGTTGCACACACATCACGGCACAGACCGGGGTTAGTGCAAAAGATCAGAAGTATTGTTTGTGGGGAAGAATGTGAATGTGAGTGCATTCAGTGAAGCACAGGGGTATATTCACTAAGCATCGAGTTAACTAGCAAGTTGCAATCAATATGATACAGCATCAGCAAAATTTCAGCCATCTTAGACTTGTGTATCTATTCTTGCTTGCAACAGATCAAAGTGTCATGATCCATTTCATGAGTACATATAAATCATTAGCGTTTTGTGACTATAGAAGGCAACCTAGTATATGTGAATTTGGTGTAAACTCTCTCTTATGGAGTTCATATGTAGACCTGAATTTTAGCAAATTGTAGCAGCTAAGTTTTAGTTCATTGGTTAACTCAGTAACCAGCTCGATATTTAATGAATAGAACCCACCATGCTTTCATTAAAGCTTACTTTTAATTGCTAATGTATTTGCTGAAAAGGGACATAATTACGGAGTGTTTTGTATATTTGTATTATATTGAATATGTAAACCGCTTTACTGTGAGGAGTTGTGATGTTGGGGAGTCTGGTTCCAGTGAAGCCTAATAAAGGTGTTCTGCGATTTTCTTTTTTTTTTTTTCTTTTTTTTTTATTACTATTATTGATCTTATTTCTTACCACTCTGGTGTAAATATATTGAAAATATGTATGTTTAAAAACGGATTTAATCTGGAATCATTTGACTTTGAACCAGTCCTTTCTCAAGTACAGCAGAACAAAATAACGTTGGTCCCACGGTTCCCAATGTTACATTTGAATTTCTATCTTCTTTCTGCACACTTCCCTTCTAGCATCCTCTTTAACCCTTTAAGGACACATGACATGTGTGACATGTCACGATTCCCTTTTATTCCAGAAGTTTGGTCCTTAAGGGGTTAAAGTGGGCCTACTACAAACCCAGTTCAACTTTTTCAATGATGACTAAAACTGACTAATGTATTATGTGTGCTTTCTTAGATTCTGTACCTGTGTCTTTTATCATGTGATCCATGCTAAAAAGGCTCTGCACTAATCAACTCTCACTAGCATCTCTAATTCAACAAATGCCTGTTCTGTGGTGACTATTAAACTTTAATGTTGTATGCCAGGTGTCAAAGTCAAAGGTAGCTCTGTGCCTGTTTTTGAGCCAAGCACTCCTAACAAGAACTTTGGTGACCATGATTGTGAGTCACCAAAGTGGTAGGCAAAGAGCTGGAGAGTTACATTTCTGGCTATCCCTGGTAAGGCTCTGCTGGGGACAAAATGATGTCCTCTTCAGCATTGTTCCGAAGTAACTTCTGCATGTTATAGTATTTTTCCCCATTCTCTTACAAAGCCCTTTCTTCTGTTTCGTACTTTGTTTGCACACTTGGGCAATCATGCACCTCAATAACTGGTCTGTATCCAGCTGTGATGTTTGCCAGATGTATATTGCATGACCGATCTCTATAATTATATCATTGACTTGCCAAAAGAATGAACAATTGACTACATAAACAGTCTTAATCGTTGAAAACAGTTTCTTGCTGTTCCAGAGTGCAGTCCTAAGCCTTCAGCACAGCCTGTAATGTAATGTAATGTAACGTGTATGTGCTTAGCAACATTATACTTATGTCCTTTGTGTCTAAGTGTAATGGAATCTCTTTATAGAGAGCTGCTTCTCCCTTATCTTGTAATTAGTAATACACTGCTCCAAATCTATTTCTTGCTTTCTGTGGAGATTTCATATCCATGTTTAATGTGAAAGCATAAAGTGTATTTTTATGTATTTGTTCATAATTTTTGTATTGTTGCACACAATGACTCCTCTGTTATTTGCTGATCTCGTCCTACTTAATGTTTTTCTATTTATCCTCTTGATATGACTTCAGGTACTAATTGAGACTCTTTGTGCACTGGGTGCCCAGTGCCGCTGGTGTGCCTGTAACATCTATTCAACTCAAAATGAAGTGGCTGCTGCTCTGGCTGAGTCTGGTATGTATACCTGGTCTTTGTTTTAATTATTTTTTTTTGTAGTCTGGCGTACATAATGCATACAAAATTGGGTCAACTCCAGCCTGGTGTGTTTAAAAATAAATTATTAAAAAAAGGGTTAATAAAAAAAGGAGTGAGGGTAGACATTTTTACATTTTATTATTACCCCATCCTAGCGCTGAATAGAGCTGCCCACCACCACACGCATAAATGTATGCTTTAGCCATGTTGCTGGGAAATCATTACAGGCGTACCCTCATGTGCGCTATACCTGTTATGTTTTTTGTTTTGAGTACCCCTTTACAGCAGCCTGATGTAGTGGTCATGGTGCCAAGAGTGCCCTGGCGCCCTACCAGAGTAAGTACTTACACTGTATAGGAACAGTTAAAAACTTACCTGGGTCCAGCCGGGTACCTATCTTTACCTCACCTGGTGTTGGAAACTGCATTAACTCTAAGCACATTGGCTGATAGCACCAACTGAGCACGTTCAGCCAATAAGTGTGGCTCTGCACAGCCAGGCTTGTCTTAGTGGCAAGAGTTTCCAGCAGCAGGGGAGATAGTGGTGGTGCCCAGAAGGATTCAGGTAAACTGGGCTTTAAAAGCAGACTGTAGTGGTTTGGTGCATGGAGTGTTTCTTTTAAGTCTCAAATATCATAATGGAAGATGTCATTCTTTAACAGTTGGGTGTCTGCTTTTTGGGCTTCTCTGCCCAAAGTTCACCAGTCTTTGAGCACAGTTCAGATCATGTACATTTTAGTCTTCTTGTTATGTGCCGCCTCACAATGTGTAAAATAAAATAAGGGAACAAATGTATGAAGTCCAGTTGGGATACTCTATTTTTTTTTATTTTTTCTGTACACAATTAATTACTGTTCTTCGTGTCTACATTGAGAATAGGGTAAATAAATAAATATATTGTGCCACATTTTTACACTAATACATAGATATTCCATGTAGGTGTTGCAGTCTTCTCCTGGAAAGGAGAATCAGAAGATGATTTCTGGTGGTGTATTGACCGCTGCGTGAATGCAAATGGTGGTTGGCAGGCAAATATGGTACTTTGCATTTCAAAAGTTTCCAATTGCATGTGTTCTATGAAATCTTTTTGTTGTTTAACACTCTGCATGTGCTTCTTCATTTACTGACTGTTCAAACTGTATTCCAGATCCTGGATGATGGAGGAGATTTAACACATTGGGTCTATAAAAAGTATCCAAATATTTACAAAAAGATCCGTGGTATTGTAGAGGAAAGTGTAACTGGAGTGCACAGGTAAGGGTCTGCAGAACTTTACTGGATTCATTTTGGAGAGGCATTGCTTATATGTGGTCATGACGTTGAAATGATCAAATGATCCAAAAACCCTGTAATGTATACCTGTATGATAAGATTGTTAGAGAAGAGTCTTCAAGCATGTAGCATACTGGACAGGAAAAAAATTAAATTACATTTGGTTGTGATGTTCCCTATTAATTATATGTCTATGCACCAAGGCAGTCGTAGAAATTTGACTTATTAGAACATATGGCTAAAAGTAATGCTGGAATAACTTCTTAAAGGACATGCATCACTTGACAATATATATAAATATATATAATTTTTTATTTTATTTTTTTAAACCAGCAAGCAAACCCTTTTAAACAAATATACAGACCAAAATAAAGCAAGAACAACGTTGCAAAGTGCGTAATAAACGTTTATAATATTACTATAAACTTAGTTGCACAACACTAATAAAACAAACAGGACATCATTGTGCAGCAACAGATGGATGAAACCCAATACAGTAGCCTACTCTGCATGATCACACTGATCAGACTCTCTCTCTTCACCCACTGTCAGAATGTTGCAAAATGAAAAGATCTTCTAAATACATGTGTGTAAATGCATGTGTAAATCTGTCAGGCATCCCCAATACACTTTTCAAGCATTTCTAGGGATAGGGCACTAACTGGTTAGATCAGTTTTCTCCCTTGTGTGGGTGTGGAAAACATAAGAAGAACGAAGCAGGTGTACATGAAAAATTTAATCATACATCTGTGATTATTTCAGACTGCAATGTGAGGAAACTGTCATTTAATGCTAAAGTTTTTGAATAAGACAGTTGATTCAAAGTGATGCAATTCCCTTTAAGTTCTTTTCATGCCTCTAGTGATCTTTACTAGCATGACACAATACTCCTTTGAGAAATGAACACCGTTAATTTTGTACATTATTTTATTATTTAGACTTTATCAACTATCCAAGGCTGGCAAGCTGTGTGTGCCTGCTATGAATGTGAACGACTCTGTCACCAAGCAAAAATTTGATAATCTGTACTGCTGTCGTGAATCCATATTGGATGGGTGAGAATACAGGATAATGAGGAATATTGTGGTACTGCTTCCACTTAAATGTAAACCCAGTTGAAGGGACACAAACAAAAATGTGCATCATACTATTTATGCAGTCCTAAGATGGATGGATGCGTTGTCTGATAGGGGGGCACAAGTAGGAACAGTAGGTCTAATACAGAAATGGGTGCAAAGATTAACACAGAGCATGAAATATTTCACAACCTTGATTCCATGAACATTTTCCCCTGTCCTAGTTTTATCTCTGCAACTATGGTGGATAAAAATATGCTAATATGAATTTACACTCCATGTGTCTCTCCTGATCTCCTCGCCCAAATCTTTTCAGCCTTTTCAGCTTCCCACTTATCTCCTCAGTGCCATACCATACCCCATCCTACTAATATTGTAGCACTGTCAAGCAGGAACACAGTAGACATTCTATGAATACCAATCCAAAGTTACCTCCTTTCACGGAGGAATGTGTGTAATAAAGTGCTTAAACAAGAATAAGAGTGATTAAAAAGCAGCTCTATACACTTATGTGGAAATATCCTCGTTTCCACTAAACAATCATATAAAATACAGTGCGGTATAAGTAACAAAGACCTACACCTATAAGTGGAGTGCTCAAACAAATATAAAGCTTACCAAGCGTGACTTAATCCAATAAACGCGTATTGGCCATTTTAAAGGACTTTTACTAAGGACTTTTTTACCATTTATTTTTTATTATTGTATATCAATAAATTTGTTATTTTACTCAAGATATCCTGCTCAAGTCCTTTTTGGAGCCTCTAGGAATCTTCATATGGGCAGTGCCATCCCTATTTAAATTAGCACCACATCTATACACCTTAGAGCCGGTCCCATAGGCTCAGGACCAGGTGAGCACCACATTTACTATTTTACATCTATGTTTTTATCGCTACAGTCTACACATTGGTTCGTTCTCCTTTTATGTCTTATTTATGAGAACTACTCCAAGCCGAAGCGGAAGGGTGGTGCTACCAAAAAAAGCACACAAGCCTTAAAGGACCACTCTAGGCACCCAGACCACTTCAGCTTAATGAAGTGGTCTGGGTGCCAGGTCCTTCTAGGGTTAACCCATTTTTTTATAAACATAGCAGTTTCAGAGAAACTGCTATGTTTATGAATAGGTTAAGCCTTCCCCCTAATCCTCTAGTGGCTGTCTCATTGACAGCCACTAGAGGCGCTTGCGTGCTTCTCACTGTGATTTTCACAGTGAGAGCACGCAAGCGTCCATAGGAAAGCATTGTAAATGCTTTCCTATGCGACGGGCTGAATGCGCGCGCAGCTCTTGCCGCGCGTGCGCATTCAGCGCAGGAGGAGGATCGGAGGAGGAGAGAAGGAGGAGAGCTCTCCTCCCAGCGCTGGAAAAAGGTAAGTTTAAACCCCTTTCCCCCTTCCAGAGCCGGGCGGGAGGGGGTCCCTGAGGGTGGGGGCACCCTCAGGGCACTATAGTGCCAGGAAAACAAATATGTTTTCCTGGCACTATAGTGGTCCTTTAATACGGAGCCAGTTTTTTTTATATACAGGCTCCTTAAAATGTGAGTGTACAGTTTGCTACGTTATTATTATTTCTGTATTGCAATTTTAAATACCATCTGCACTATATTGTATTTTTTTGGCATGTACTTCATATTGTACTATTGGATTAAGTCACGCTTGGTAAGCTTTATATTTGTTTGAGCGCTCCACTTATAGGTGTAGGTCTTTGTTACTTATACCGCACTGTATTTTACAGTAGACATTCTGCTTTCGAAATTCTGTGCATTGTAAAGAGTGAGTGGCTAGGGATGGAGGATATAACATTTAGTTTTAACCATTCCTTCCTCCAACACTTCACACAATGCATATATCCAATGGCAGGCTTGGCAGAGAAGCATGCAAAGATACTGTTATGGTCCTGCTAGGACACATTATGACAGATGTTCTGCTTCTGCAAGTCAATAGGGTCTGCATTGCATAGCAAAACTGAACACCCATATAAAGCGCTCAACATACATATATAGCACAATGTGGGGGATTACTTTTATTAAGAGGAAGCAGTCAAATGAAGGGTTTTCTCTTTAAAGGAATACTATAGTGCCAAGAATACCAAGCTGTATTCCTGGCAGTATAGCTCCCTCCGCCCGCCTCCCCTCCCCCCCCCCTTAATTTGGCATCATTTTAGGTGGGACTATTACACGTTTTTATATCATTTATTTTCTGCAGGTTGAAAAGAAGCACAGATGTGATGTTTGGTGGGAAGCAGGTTGTGGTGTGTGGCTATGGAGAGGTGAGTAACATGAAGTCCATACTTTAAATCATTTACAGTCCAGCTACTACTGATATTTACGTTGATCGGCCTTCAGGGAATGTGCACCCATCCATGTCCAGTGTACATAGTTACATTAATTGCTGCTTCCTGAGTGCAGTGCTATCAACTTTGGAGATGGACAAGTACACAAACCAGAAAATACTTAATCTTGAAGGGACACTGTAAACGCTATAACCATTTAATTTCTTGAATTAAATAGAGTTTTAAGTCCCCCGATACAGTCCCTCAATTCAGTGTTAAACCATTTTCAAGCACTTTAACACTAAACAAGGACAACCACAGCCTGTCCCCTACTGTAAGTATGGTAAGGCATAGATTATTCACTTCATTCGAGCCATACATATTTATCACCAGTGATAGGGTGAAAGAGTTTAGTTGACATCTCAGCAAATCCTAGCCGCTCATTGCATCTCAAGAAAAAGTCCCCTTATTAGCCCAAGCAGCACAGAGGGGATGTTCTGCTGGGGTATCTCGTTTAGCATTAAAATGGAGGAAATCAAAAAATTGTAACCACATCAATGAGATGAAGCAAAATACACCAAAATACATGGTATCCCCCCAAAAGTCATATCCCCCTGATAGCCCAGATCAGTTATGGGGATTTTGAATTTTATGGAAGTCCCACTTGGACCGACCGCATACGAAGCTCCTGCCCAGAAACAGTTCCATGAGTTTAGGCTGTGCGGTCGGTTTATTTCGACAAGTTTCAAAACTGAAATAATGCACAAACGGAATCCCCTGGCTTATAGTAGCGATTGTTCATGTGAACCAAACTACCGAACTGTTCGGGAAAAGGAAGCAGGCGTTCGTCTAATTTGACTGGTGTTTGGGAAGTCGAGTGTCTGATTTTAGTTACAGACACTTGACGACCAAGTCCCACTGCCTCCTTTCGCGCAAACAGGATGGCCACCGTTTTCTCTTGCACGTGGCGTTCGATTATACGAATGGCGACCACACGGGGAGAGCACTTAATTGATGGTTTTCTTTAGTGATAATGAGCCAGGGGGTGGTCGGTGGTTCAGTAGTTATGAAGCTACCGAACAAATAAAAGAAACTGGGAAAACAGGTGAAATCTTGTTCGAACAAAGTCTGGGAAATGCTGGGTTTTCTTGGACTGCTCCCCCTTAGTCCATGGGTCGGCATACACGCCTAGACCCTGCTGGGTTGGCTTGGGGATGTCCGGGAAAAGCAATTTTAAAGTTCCAGTTCGGTTTGGCAAGATAAGCCATCGGCATTTATATTCTGTTTGCCTGGCCTGTACTGCATGGTGAAATTGTACGGTTGTAAGGCCAGGCTCAAGCGCAATAATCGGGGGTTGTACCCCGCCGCTTCGTTCAGCCAAGTTAAGGGGTTGTGGTCGGTCATTAAGGTGAATGGTCGACCGTACAAATAAGGTTGGAGCTTCTTTAGTGCCCACACAAGAGCTAGACATTCTTTTTCCACAGTGGCGTAACTAACCTCTCCACCAAGTGCTCCATTCCTCCCCCCCCCCCCACAAACATGGAGGCATCTGTGTTTTTTTATATATATATATATATATTTCCCAAGTACTGACAAGAAGGAACATTTCTTTGCAAAAATATTATGTTTTGACCACACCACAGTTAAATAATATCCAAGTTTAAAAAAAATAATACTTAGAAAAGAACAAAACATTCTTTGACCGTGACTGCAAAAAAAACGAGATAAAAGTTTGCAGAGTTTTCTAACCACAATTATAGAAACCCAAGGGCTGAAATAGTCACAAAATACCAGCTTTTGAGATTACAAAATCATCCATACAAAAAGTGTTCCCATAAACAAACAAACTTTGCCAAAAACCTGCTCCTGTCCACAGCACCCATGCTGCTAACTCAGACTTACAGGACGTCTCACGGCTGTTCCTTTCATTTGGAACAGCCTACCTACCACCATCTGGCTTTCCACTAGTCTTCAATCATTTATGAAATGCCTTAAAACCCATCTCTTCAGGAAAGCGTATGGCCTCCCAGAGTAAGCTCTAACTCACATATCTGTCCCTTGCTGTCTCCTAGAGGGCAGCAGTCTACTCTCTCCTGTAGTTGTGCTTTGTTTGATTGCTATTCCCTGTCCTATCGTGTTTTATACCCCACCTCCTCGAGACTGTATGAGCAGGGTCCTCATCAACCTACTGTTCCTGTAACATGTTGTATTGTTTCATTTATTGTTAAATTTCCCCTTCTTCTAATATTGTAAAGCATAGTGGAATATGTTGGCTCTATATAAATGCCAAAAATAATAGTAATACTAATCGCTTGTAGCAGAATGATTCTCGCCAAAGGATGTGTATTGCCAGAATATTGACAAAATTGAAGATATAACTACATATACCCTCCTAATCAAACACCTGATGATAGCTGCATGTTTCCTAGACTATAAGAAAATGTAAAGCTTTTTAAAAAATCATTGTAGTTCTAATTGAATATGACATGTTTTGGCTGTAGCAAGCTTTGCTGGAATGTTCTCCCACCCGTTAAAAGTAAGTAAATAGCAAATATGTACGTAGAATAAGAAGAGGGAGTAACTCCTTGATATGTGTCTGAGGTAGATGCAGAATCAGAGGTTGTATGATATATGGAGACAGAAAGATACAGCGCATCTTTCTGTCTCCACATCTCATACTACCTCTGAGAACTGCCTCAGAAACCTATCAAGACATTACTCCCTCTTCTTATTTTACATACCTTTTTATTGGACTAGAAAGAAAAGACTCTAGGTTAGTCATTTGAGCTGCCTACCCTTTTTAAGAGTATGTGCTAGAAACCCAGTTATTTTATTAAAATAACTTTGCTTTGATCTCACGAGGAGGCAGGGCATGTTGCCATTGTTTGTCTGCCAGCATGTGGTTGACGGACGCAAGCTATGCACAGAGTTAACATTAGCCAGCCCAGAACTCTCATTTCAGGTTGGGTTATGACGCTGCTGGGGGAGTACTTTTGCAATCAAAGTGCTTTAGATCTTCCCAAAACACTGCACATACAGACTCGGTATACTAAGGCCACTTTGAATCACTGAAGTGATCACGGTGGTTGGCATAACCCTAAAAAAAAAAAAAAAAGTTTGTTAAAGGAAAAACAAATCTTTAAAAAATTTTTTTAAAAAGCTACACACAAAAAAAACTTTTGTTAAAAAGGGACATTTTTGGCTACTCTTAAATGATTTGTAAACTCAACTACGCATTCAAAAGTAGGAAAAGGGGGTAATGATGATAAGATCTCCAGATTTAAATCTGATAAAGCATGTAAAATCAAATTAAACAAATGGTGGAAGGTGAGACTCATTTCCTTGTTTCTGTTTTTGTTTTTTTCTGCCATTGTTGAAAGAGCTCTGGTTTTGGAGTTGTTGCCTAAATTTTGTCCTATTTTCTGTCTAATGGCACTAAAACTATTTTCTTTTAATAATCAAATACTAACAGAAACCCCTAAATGATGAGGCAGCAGCTGAGGAATTAACTCTTCCGCAATATTGTACACCATAGAACACTGAACTTTCTCCAGTAACACCCAGCACAGGGGCCAAGGACTACATAAATTGACAAGTATAGAGAAAATAAAAGAAGTAAAGATCATAGTTTTCACACTGGAAAAGGAGAATAAAAAAATAGTCTAATCAATGTGACCCCATCAGCTGTGTGTCAATATAAGAATAGACAAACAAGTTTGCAGTCTTTGCCCAATCATGACCAACATTCTGTCAGTAATGTTAGTTATTTCAGATCTGACACTCAGTGACTCGGAAATAAAAGCCTGCAATAGACATATCATATTGTAATTATTTTACCAAGGAAATATGGTATTCTGAAAGAAAAAAACTCCTGTTAGACCCACATAATAATAGAAATGGAGTGAACCTACAGTAAGCAGTAGAAGGCATGTTTCCTACTGGGTGCATGGCTGGAGAACTGAAATATTCTGGATCTCTGCAGATTGTGCAGTAATACATCTGTTTGGCCCGTGTAACTCTGATGTATTTCAGACAGCTGTCCAAACACCGCAATCATGGGCTACAAACTGAAACCGTTTCAACCAGATGCCAAAAGGAAATCTACATTATGTCATTTAAAAAAAAACAAAAAAAAAACACCTGGAGATATTGTCCCAAAAACAAATGCATCAAGACCTGACAGGCCGTAACCCGGTGTGTGGAGTTTCACATCCCCCTGTTAATGCCCACTTTCCTCCACCACCATGAACAGCTATTGCATTTCTGTTGATTGTTTTTTTTTGTTTTGTTTTTTTTTTACTTTTTCTTTCTTTCTTTCTCTAATATAAGTTTTTTTTTTTTAAGTTAGATAATAGTTGAGTACTCATCTAGCCATTGCACATTCTGTGAGATTTATTTACAACCTGGTCCATAAATCCATCTTTTTAAACACATCTAGATGTACTTTGATGTTACTGTAATCTTAATTTCCATCCCCCTTCATCCAGGTTAATTGTTAGCATTTGAGTCTCCTGGATCTCCTGGAATGGGGTGAATCCATTAGGGGGCATACTATCCTCAGGTGTAAACTTTTACTTCATGGTGAAACCTCATGCACACAATGGGAATAATATAGTCACTTCTTTACTTTGCTACCTCGCTTACATTTAGTTTTTTTTTAAAACACTTATTTAGCATGCGTGTCTGTTAGTTATTGTGTTTTGTTTTTGCTAGATGTATTCATGTATCTGCTCTTCTCCTGAATATTTTTGCAATACTCCCCTGTGGAATGACATAAAGAATTTACAAAAAATATACATCAAGGATTAACACCTTATTGTTCCATTTGATAAAAAGCGTTTCAGATTTAAATTAGAGATCCAAAAAATCCTCTGTAAGAAATAATGCCCCACCCGGAAGCCTGGAAGCACAAGACATCTCTCCCAAAGACGGGACTGGGCTCTTCCCCTCACAGGCATAGGCTAAGCTGAGCTGACAAGTGGAACTTTCGGGGACTAATGACCAAATATATTTTTCTTATAAGCGCTGATTTTTATTATTTTTCTTTTCATATGATTATACCAGCAGTCCTGATAGCCGACATATATATATATTTTTATTTATTTTTTTTTTTTCTTGGCTCTCGATTAATAAGGCCTTTATCTACCACCCCAAGGGGGCCCCCGGGGGTGATCAGGCTGACAGACCAGCAATAAGAAATAAGTTTTATCGTTATCTTAATATGCTGTTTCAATGTTTCAGCACCTCTTTACTGTGGTCATCTCACTGCAGCTCCAGCTTTCAGTGCTATTTAAGCCCAAGAGCAAGCTGCTCAGACCCATTATGAGACAGGAAAAAGTAGGAACTACTTAAATAAGCGTGTATTGCATAGCACACCATAGTTTTAGCCATACACATGCCTAATCGAAAATATGACTCCCTACTGTAGTTTTAACGCAAATTACTCTGTCCCGCAGCACTCAAACCTATACCAGTTTTATTAACCCCTCGCAGTTGGTTTAGCCTGTTTTGAACTCGCAAATAGTTGTCAACCATTAAGTACCCGAAGTTATGCATATCTGACTGAATGTCTCGAAATAAGCTATGATGAACATATACTAGCTGTTATTAATCTATGTTAAACATGACTCCATCTCCTAACTAAAAAATGTGCAAGTACCAATGTATACTCCATTGTTGTTAATGTTTGCAAAGCATGAGGATTGCCTTTGGGGTACCCCGTGCACGTATGTTATTCCATATGCACTGCAAAAAAAAAAATTTTTAAAAAAATAAATAAATAAATAATGCCACAGAGAGAGGCTGTTTCTCTATTTGTCACCAGATAAGGTAGCATCCGTAAGTACCCTAATAGACAATGCGCTTTATACAGTGTGTGTATATATAGAAACAACTTATACAAACATATGCAAAAGTGTTAGTTGTCAGGAATGAAATTGAATTTCAAATTTTAGTCTAAACTGTATTTGAAAAATTCTCCAAGTTAGCAATGCTTCACTTCAACTATGTTGGCCTAAAATCTGAAATTCACTTTGAGTTTCTTACACTTGAATAATATTTGACAACTTGTTTTATGTCACTTTGCTTTCCTGAACCAATGTCTTCCTTGGCAATATACACTTAAAGGGATACTATAGGCATCACAACAACTTTAGCTTTAAAGGGAGTTTTAGTGTATGCAGTCTCACTGCTCAATTCTCTGCCATTTAGGAGTTAAATCACTATTTTTTTTTTCTGTTTATGCAGTCCTATCCACATCTACCCTTTCTGTGACACAAACCTCTTGCATGGGAAAAACATGGTATACTTTTAAATCAGATGTTAACTTGCTTTAGATTTTTAAAAAAAAAACATTTTTTAATGCCCTGCTCTGTAAATTTAACTTCCATCACACACATGAGCTTTCTGCATGGTTTAGAAGGCAATTAACAGAGCAGTATGGAAGAAATTAAACAAACTGCAATAAAGAAAGTTTTAAACAGTAGATGTCTCTTTACAGAAAGTGTTTAGGAAGGCTATGTAAATCGCATACAGGGAGGTGTGACTAGAGCTATATAAACAAAGTGATCTTTTAAATGGCGTATTGAGACTGCAGAGTCATTATTTGTACACCTAAACTACTTCATTATGCTAAAGATGTTTTCATGCCTATAGTGTCTCTATAATTTGTAGATTTTATGTGTGGTATTCTTTTGTAATGGTGCAAGACAACATTTTTTTTCTTTTTTTTTCTTTCACTACCTAGACATGTATAATTCTGTTCAGTCATGCTTGTATATTATGTTTTGAATAGCCTGTAATTGTGTGTCCCTAATGCAGGTTGGGAAAGGGTGCAGTGCAGCTCTTAAGGCCCTGGGTGCTATTGTGCATGTGACGGAGATTGATCCAATCTGCGCTCTGCAAGCTTGGTAATGTGCCTGAATAATAATTTCTGAAAATTACCCATTATCATAGCCGGCCTGAATCCTATTAAAATTCATGTGAATTATTCAATAGTTGTATTAGAGAATATAAATGAATAATAATAAACTGTAAATACTAATGTTATGCTTTACAATGTCAGTGACGGGTCCATATGACCTACTAGTTAGGCAGATTGTCTGCTTTTCGTGTCAATGCTTTACTATTACTGTCTAACTGTGTTGTTTTTTTTTTCTTTATTTATTGTAATGTGTTTCCTGCTTTTATGCAGGAGATGAACACTCTGTATATATCCACCAATCAGAACTTTGGTTTTCTCCTACCGTTTGTTGTGCTGTAAATCTCTCTGCCAGAAGCCACTATTCCAACTTAAATACTTAAAGGACCACTATAGGCACCCAGACCACTTGAGCTTAATGAAGTGGTGTGGGTGCCAGGTCCATCTAGGGTTAACCCTGTCTGCTGTAAACATAGCCGTTTCAGAGAAACGGCTATGTTTACATATGGGTTAATCCAGCCTCTAGTGGCTGTCTCATTGACAGCCGCTAGAGGCGCTTCCGCTCTTCTCACTGTGATTTTCACAGTAAGAAGACGCCAGCGTCCATAGGAAAGCATTGAGAATGCTTTCCTATGGACTGATTGAATGCGCGCGCGATGACGTCCGAAGGAGGAGGAGAGTCCCCAGCGCTGAGGTAGCCTGGCACTGGAGAAAGGTAAGATTTTAACCCCTTCCTCCCCCCTCAGCCCGGCGGGAGGGGGCCCATGAGGGTGGGGGGGACCTACTCGTTTTCCTGACACTATAATGGTCCTTTAAGGGTCAATGGCATGTAATGCTGTAATGACATTCTGGCCTCTTACGACCATATGGTAGGATGGAAAGTTTTCTTCTTATTTACCAATTGAGCCTTGCACAGCCCTGCCTCTATTAAATGAGTGAATCTTTCCATTTTGATATAAGTTCTCTAAATACTGGTTTATTATAATGGAGTTATTCTGTCATTGTTTACTAATGGAACACTCCAAGAACTATAAATACAACAGCCCACTGTATTAACTAGTGAAGATGGTTTGACAACTTACCTGGGTTCTGCTGGGTACTGGTCACCTCTTCTGCATCCTGAAGCACTCTGCATTAAGCTAGCCCAGCGTGGCAGTCCTTAGTTTACTGGCTGAAAGCGGTTGGAATATGCACACGGCCAGTAAGCCAGTCCAGCATAGCAGGGCTTAGTTCATTGAAGCGTATTAAAGCTCCTTGTAGGGGGCTTCGTGCTCCACAGAAGGAAGTGACCACCAGACCGCAGATAAGTGGTCTAGCTGTTCACAAACCCTGGAAGGGCAGTAGGGCACTCCTGGCACCATAATCACTACAGTTGGCTGTTATATTTATGGTGTTTCTTTAGAGGGTTACTTCAAGCACTATGACCGTTTCAGTGGTTTAAAGTGGTCATGGTGCCTTGCACTTGTATGTGCAGTGTTTCAGACTGGCAGTTGTCAAATCTGTTTATATGCAGTTGCTTTCATTGGCTGAGAATGATGAGCTGGCACAATGAATTGCCAGTGGGATTAGCATCTGGCTTCTGCAGCTCTATAGAAGCTGGATGCACGTCACTGGCCCTATTGGCAGAGACCCAGGTGTGACGAACCACCTGGCACCCCAACTTTTGTCAATCACTGCTTCCTAGTAATCCTTGAGTACCATAAGCTCCGCACCGGACACCATAACCACCGTAAAACCCACAAACCGCTGCAGCTTGTTTGGGGTCTCGCTGTCCTCCACCCACCCTGGACCCAAGACCAGGATCCAGCTTCCAGTGGGTAGACCTCTCCTAGTCCAGAGAGCAAAGCAGGCTGCTCTTACAAGTGCAATTGTTGTAAGCCAAGGGAGTATAGTGGTTATAGCAATCCCCAGAGTGAATATAACTCTCCAATCCCCTAAACATGAGCCTAGACTTCATGAAGGGTAAAACGAATCTGTTTAATGTCAGCCACAACTGGCATTATATGCAGGTCCCCATGCAAGGGGGACTCCCCCCTAGACCTGAGAGTAGACTACAGTAAAAACAAATACACAATTACTCTGGCTCTCAAGTCCAGGACACTCCCATACAAAATAGGTCAATCCCTCTCATATGCCTGGGAGATAATTGAGTTAAGCACTGTATTAAACTCAATTATCTCCAAGCACAAAAACACACATTTCCTAAACCCCACAAAAGTTAGATCCCCTGACAGCCCCGATCTGGGTGACCAACATATCCAAAAATCACCCAGATTGGTTCAGGAATTTCCTGGAAGTCATAATTTGACCGACCGCACGCATTGTCCCATGCCGAAAAAATAGTTCCATATCATCGCAGCTAAGTGCCGATGGGGAACGACCAGGAACCGCAAAGTCTTCATGACGAAAATAGTTCCAGTGCATTCACGGCTAAGTCCCCCTGAAGTCTATTCTCAGTTTTGGTCCATGGGAAGGGCTGCCAGGGAGCTAGCGTTTGGTTCTATGCACATGAATGGAAAGTGCCGAACCAGGGGGAATAACATATGGGTCTTTACAGTCGCTGGCCAACCTCGGTGGGCAAGAGGTTGGCCAGCAGGCCCCTCCAAGAGTCCGTGGCAAACGTCTGTGGAAAGCCACGTTTGTCACACCAGGTAAACAGAACCAGGGTACTCTTGGCATCATAACCACTATAGTAAGCATTTTGTGGTTATAAAGCGTTATGTGGCCCTTTAATGATTCACTGTATTGGCTGCAAAATTTATAGTATTTTTTTTTTGACTCCTTGAAAATAACCTTGAATTTTTGGTAAACTACACTGATACTGAACAGAGTCACTAAAGTTCAAATAGCCCAGGATGAAAGGAGCAAAAACATTCTGTGCTGTACTGGGCATTTGAACTGCAAATGTATTTCTATTAAATAATAACTACTTAACAATGTCTGGGTTTTGCAGATCAGGCTTTGAATGAGTGAGAATTTGGTCCGGATTATAGCCAGGCCATACCTGCTGGATGACATTAATAAAATCCTTGGCAGTGTAAGGGTTGATCATAGCCGGCTGGCACAATAAGAAAAATGTTTTAAAAATGTTTTTCAAAAAAAAAAAATATATATTTTAATATATGAGACAAAAAGGTTCCTTGCACTCACGTTATCCTTGGTAATGCCGGGTGCATGAGCCAGCTGGCAATTCAAATATAATAACAAAAAATGATGACTGCACTCCTCGGTCTTCTTATATAAAATCCAAATTGCTTTATTAGATATACATTAAAAACAATAATTTTTAATGTATATCTAATAAAGCAATTTATAGATAATAAATGTGTGTATGTATGTATATATATAATGCCTATTGGGGAGGGGGGAATTATGTCCACCATATTAGTATAAGGGAGGTTTAAACTTCCCTTATACCCCACTGCCATACTACTGAACTGTTAATCGGCAACCATTGCTACCCAATCGCAGGAGAGTGGGCCTGCAAATGAATGCTCATGCTTATTCTCAGACTGTGTTTTTATGTGTGTCACAGCTTTTAGTTTATAACTTTTCTCATGTTTACACCACAATATTTTCATGTTATATGTGTTGCATTAACTTGTTGTAAAAAGACATCCATTATAAATATAATAGACTTATTTATACATCTTCTGCAGCTGCAAATTATGGGCATTAATTTTGTTATTAAACACCTTGTTGTCTTGTGCTACTATTTAGTTTGTCTTTGTACTATTTGCGAAAATGAAAGTTCTGCCTGGTGTGAAGTCATATATGCTAAATACTGAATTGAAATGGTTTCTGGTCCTGCATTGCTAGCACTACCCAGTCACTATTTGTTGTTTGTTTGTTTTACAGTATGGAGGGTTTTCGTGTGGTAAAACTGAATGAAGTCATTCGGCAGATGGACGTAGTTATCACTTGCACAGGTAATCCAAAGAGCTTTATCCAACTATACTTAAAAGGAAAAAATACAAGAATATGAAACACTACCCAAAATAAGCATTGCTTAAAAGGACACTCCAATCAGCATAACCAATATAGCTTACTGTACTGATTTATAAAGCTGGAAAGGTATAATTATTACATAAAACAACTTACATAGCACTGACAGGTTTATAATTATTATAATATGCCTATCCCCTTGGATTTAAAGCATTTTAAACATGTACTATCTGTTATAGATGTTATTGTATCTGACTCCTGCTCACATGCAAGCTGGGGAGTGGGTATAGGGTTGGAGTGTACCCTGTGTTTTGTTAAACAGATTTTAAATGGTTTAGTAAAAACAGTGGTCAGAGATGCATTGGCTTCCAGTTAGATATAGGGCCCAATTCAAACTTCTGGCGCTTGCTTACAAATCCCTACATAATGCTGCTCCAACATACCTATCCTCCCTCATACACAAGTATGTCTCGTCGAGACCCCTGCGCTCAGCCCAAGACCTACGCCTATCCTCTGCCCGGATCCCCACCTCTGATGCACGCCTTCAAGACTTCTCCAGGGCTGCACCTATTCTGTGGAACTCCCTTCCCTCCTCAATCAGACTTTCACCCAGCCTCCACTCCTTCAAAAAATCTTTGAAAACTCACTTCTTCATTAAAGTGTATCAATTAAACTGTCAGCAGGTTTCTCATCCCCCACCCCATGACTCCGTTCCTGCAACTGTCAAAAATTACCTACCAAGCACTCAATAAATCCTTCTGTAACAAACTATTTAATTCCCCTGCTTTAACCCTTTGTGTCACTATACCCCACTCCCTCTAGCATGTAAGCTCATCGAGCAGGGTCCTCAACCCCCTCTGTTCCTGTACATCAGTGGTCTGATCTCAATTATGTGTCTGTTAGTCCACCCATTGTACAGCGCTACGGAATTTGTTGGCACTATATAAATAATAAAATAATAATAATATAACCACTACACAGTGCTGTAGTGGTTATGTGACGTGGAGTGCCCCTTACATCTTTAAACCTAAATACTGTTGATCAATCCCTATTCTTTTCAGTCTTTTAAACTACACGCATGGCAGGGGTTTCCATCCAGAAAAGGCAGTGATGCTGTCATTGATGTAGTGTTCTGGTTGTACTGGGGTTTTTTGAAATCCATGATTTTGTTTCAAAAGGTAATAAAAATGTTGTGACACGAGAACATCTGGACCGCATGAAGAATGGATGCATTGTGTGCAACATGGGACACTCTAATACTGAGATTGATGTGGTGAGCTTTGACCTTATAAGATTTGAGACAATCTCAGATTTTCTGAACCTGTCTACTATTTCCCCAGCGTAAGAGAATATATATTTTTAACTAGTTCAATTATGAATACTCTGTAGTGGATCCAATGCTAGTAACCAATTTTATTATTGGCCTAGATGTGGGAGGAAACAGAAGAAAATGAAGGCAGAGTGGAAAGTTTCTTGATGGAGGAATGAAGGGTCGGCTAACATTTCAAGGATGGATTGGCATATTAATTTTAGAGAGATAATGCACAGAGAGGCATATAGAATGAATAGAAAAGGCATCTCAATAATTTTTCTATCACTGTGATCATTATTCTCGGCTATGTAGCAATCAGATTTGCACATATCAGTAAAGGAGATACTGATACTTGCAAAAATAAAATAAAAAATGGAAAGCAATCATTCTTATACATAAGTAATAGTGTCTTATTTAAGTTCTAATATATTTTTTTCTTTTTATTGAAGTCAAAGATCTCCTAGAGAATTTTCTACAGTTGCACTAAAGTCAAATGTTGCTCCCTCCCCCTATGATGATGGACTACAACTCCCAAAATTCTCTGTGCATATATTGTATTCCATCACATATGGGGTGCCAGAAATTGATAACTTTGCATTAAAGGGTATTGAACTTCATTTAGAACACAGGCTGTACTGGAAGAAAGGAATAAGTGTGATCTTTCTCACTGAAATGAATTTTCAGTAGCCAGCTTGGCACACCATCAGTATATCTTCAATAATGATTTGAATATCATTTTTCAGAGCAGCCTTCGCATGCCTGAGCTGACATGGGAACGTATCCGGTCTCAAGTGGACCATGTGATCTGGCCAGATGGAAAGAGGATAGTTTTGCTGGCCGAGGTAAAAAATGATGGGTATTATGAAAGTGCTTGCTATAGGTAACACTTTGCTGTACAACAATCTATAATGGATTAAAACCAGCAATATAAAAAAAAGAAACTGTATAACCAATCAAAACCAAAAATATGCCACATTTAACGATTACTATGTTATGGCAACTGTATATATGTCACAAATGTGTATTTAAATAAAAAGAATTGTCTTGGGTGCGCCCTACAGAAATATCAAGCATCTAAAGTAAGTGACATTTTCAAAAAAGGAGAGGATAATACATCTTTTAGATGTTTAATTCTTCAAAAGTAAATTTACAAAAAGTTGACTGATATAAAAAGGGGTATATAAGTCCATAAAAGCATCTGCTTAAATGCACACACATTCCTGGCATATTTAATACTAAATAACGTCTTCTCCAAAATATTATATCCATAATGGAATATCTTGCAGCTTCTCAATTGTAAACATTTCTTGTCCTGTGTGGCAATCATTGTACCATGAATATTGTGTTTTCTCATATACAGTATTTGTATTGCATTTGTGATGTGTAAATCTCTGGATGTGGAAAGCATAGTTTAGAAATATATATTTGTTTGTTTTATTCAGGGTCGACTCCTGAATCTGAGCTGCTCAACCATCCCTACGTTTGTTCTATCAATAACAGCCACTACAGAGGTAGGTTTGAATTTGAATGCATTGGATAGAGTGTGGATTTTGATTACCTATACGCTAAGCGCTTCTCAAACCCTCATGTTTCAGTATGTATAATAATATACTGTAAAGCATTGCAATGTAACACACTTATAAATAAGTTATATGTTGTACACTGTTGTAATAGCATATTGATACAAATCCCCATAAATAATTTAGTCAGAATCTTGCATACAGCACCATAAATTCCTTAGCAACTGATACTTAAATATATGGAACCGAAACCATTAATTTGACTTGAACAAAAAGATAAAAGGCGTCTGAGAGCTTTGCCAGCAAGCTTACAAAATACAGGAAATTAGTATTTCAGTTATGCTTATATACAAAAGACCTCAATCGGGATTTACATAAAACCTACAAATCAGAAGGAATGGTAGTCCTCACTCCTTCCTTTTATCGTTTTTGTTTATATTTGTTCATATTTTGCATCTTCTACAGTGCTGCATTATATTTTCATTATTAGAGCAACTTTGTCACTATATTTACTCTCCATCCACCAGCCTTTCTATGGTGCCTGCCGACCCCATTGATGTTTGTTTCGATTTAACTTTGCTGTTATGCCAGTCCCACTGGATCTTTATTTCCAGTACCTCGATCTTGGCATTTCCAAAATGATGGTTGCTGGAAATCTCTTCCTCTGCCCTTCCTAAGGTGTGCGTATGAAATCATGCAAATGCCTGGTGAGCACTTCCAGTGGCTTACAGAACTGTGTTGACTCTCGGAATCCATTGAGAGTCAACACAGAGAATTTATGATATGACTCCATGCTAGTCTGTGCTAGTCCTAAGGTGTGGTTGATCGTACTTGGTGAGCCAGTGGGAATGTGAGGTGGAAGAGGAGCAGGAGGGGGTATATGGGAAGACTGCCCACACGGTCTCTGATTATGTGTGCTTAAAAGGTCAAATGGTGAAAGTCATGATGCGGTGGTATACTACCCCTGTGAAGCTATATAGAATGGTCAAAATGCCTTTGAGCATTTTCTGGTGTTTTTCTGGGCTTAACCCCTTAAGGACACAACTTTTGGAATAAAAGGGAATCATGATGGAATATTTCCGTCATGTGTCATTAAGGGGTTAAAGGAACAAATATGCACATGTTCTGGTAGTTCCCCCAAGTGGTCTGCTTCTGAAGGAAGGTTGGAACCCTGTTGTCTGGATTTTTCCACCCTCCTTTTGAGATGGACCCATGGTCGTTTTTACTGTCCTGTCCTATAGATTGTCTCCCCTCTCACTTTTAGATAAATTTGGGGGCCAGGTGAACATTAGCAGTGAGGTGGTTGAGAGATGGGGTTGTACCAAGCCAAAGGTACTGGCTAAAGTCTAGGACAAGCTCATGGCCATGGTCCATATATCTTTGGAAAGGTTTCACAAGGTGTTGGCACCCATGGAAGATTATGTGGTTTGAAAAGAATGTCTGATGTCTTACCGGCATTTCCTCCCGACGGTTCCTTTTTTAAAATTTTTGTATTTTTTATTTTCGTCCCCCCTAACAGGTATAGATTAGCAACTGTGTCCTTGTTCTGTTTACCATAGTCTAAAAGGTTTTTCTCAGGCACATTAGGAAATCCTATTTAAGATAATTATAAGGGGAACAGTTTCTCCTGGTTTGTCACTTTTTGTCTGTAACTCCATCCTTTTATCTATACCTTTAAAATTTGTGGGCCTGCTATGTTGTGTCTTCTTGCATTGCCATGCTAAATTATGTGTCTGCCAATAAACAAAGAGTTTTGAAAAATTAAAAATACATACGAAATGAATAAACCGAGAAAAGGAAGGGTGGGTGGACTGTGGGCATGCAGGTGAGCGTGTGTATCAGACAAAACCCTCTTCTTGCTTTTTTATACGGTGGGTATTTATTTATTACTGGTATTTATAAAGCACCAACAGATTCCACAGCGCTGTACAATTAGTGGAGGACGTACAATATACACAGACAAATGCAAAAAGTAGAAAGGGCCCTGCCCATAAGCTGATAACTAGCCATTTAAGCTCTAGTGCTTAGCTAGATAGCCCGTGTGCTTACAATCTAAAGCAGGGCTTACCAAACTTTTATGGGCCAATTTTTCTCGACCCACTTGCTTTTAATGCATGTTTTAAAAAGTGAACACCATGGCAATCCGCTTTAGAGGCATACAATTGACACACTGTGGCAATCAGCTTTAGAGGCATACAGTTGGCATACCATGGCAATCAGCTTTACAGGCATACAATTGGAACATTATGGCAGCTTTAGTTGCATAAAATTTGCACACTATAGCAATCCACTTTAGATGCATACAATTCGCACACCGTGGCAATCCGTTTTAGAGGCATAAAATTGGCACACCATGACAATCCGCTTTAGATGCATACCATGGCAATCCGCTTTAGATGCATAAAATTGGAACATCATGGCAATCACTTTTAGATGCATATAATTGGAACATCATGGCAATCACTTTTAGATGCATATAATTGGAACATCATGGCAATCACTTTTAGATGCAGACAATTAGAACATCATGGAAGCTTTAAATACAGAAACTTGGCACACCATGACAATCAGCTTTAGATGCATAAACTTGGCATATCATGGCAATCACTTTTAGATGCATAAACTTGGCACATCATGGCAATCTGCTTCAGAGGCATAAAATTGGCACACCATGGCAATCAGTTTTAAAAGCATAAAATTGGCACACCATGGCAATCAGATTTTAGATGCATATAACTGGCACACCATGGCAATCCACTTTAGATGCATAAAATTGGTATAACATAGCAGTTTAGAGGCATAATTCTAGGATATAATGGCAGTTTTAGAGGCAGAAACTTTGCACATCATGGCAATCAGTTTTAGAGACATACAACTGATTATTCACAGACTCAGAATCAGAAGTGCTGTTGTCCTGCTCTTTCATCGAGGCACCTCACGTTGATTATCCCAGTGGTGGAACTAATGTAGAGAGGGCCCTGGTGCAAGTATGTTTTCTGGGCCCAAAGGAAGATCTCCATCTATCGGAGAACTTCAACAATGTTATGCCAGATGGAGATCTACCATTTGCGCATCATTGCAGGGTTATATTTGTGAGCAGTGTTTGAGCGTTTGAATGTAAGCATGTTTTTATATTAAGTATATGTGTACATGAATGGGTGTATTTGTATGTACTGTTGCTATGGGAATATTGTGGTGTACTTGTTTGTAATGTTTGCGTCTGAATGCATGGGTGTTTGTATGTAGTGTAGGACTTTTAATGCAGGTGTACTTTTTGTGTGTAGTGTTGGTGTTTGAATGAATGGGTGTTTCTAGATAATTTTAGTGTTTTAATGCAGGGGTGTGTTTGTATGTAATGTTTGCGTTTGATTGCCGTGCATGTGTAGTGGATGCAGTGTGTGTATATTGTGTTTATAAAATATACATATACACAATATGTGTTTGAATGTAAGCACGTTTTTTTGTATGGACTTTGTGTGCAGTGTATACACATACACACAGACACACAAATACAGACACTGGCACAGCGATACACACATTGACACCTAGTTTCCCACACACAGATACACAGACACTCATGTACACAGATACACACAGACACACAAATACACTGACACAAAAGGACACACAGATACACATACACGCAGAGACAGGAGGTGAGGGTGACAGTGTGGGAGGGAGTGTGCTGGTAACAGTATGGGGGGCAGTATGAGAAAGGGTTACAGTGGGTGGGCATGGTGAGAAAGGGTTACAGTGGGCAGGAAGGGGCAGAAAGGGTTAAAGTGGGGGGGGCAGGGAGAGAAGGGGTTACAGTGGGGGAGGGAGAGAAGGGGGGATGGGAGCAGGCAGAGAAGGGGTTACAGTGTGTGGGCAGAGAGAGAAGGGGTTACAGTGTGGAGGGGGCAAGGAGAAAAGGGGTTACATTGGGGGGGCAGGGTCTGGGGGCTGTGTCCTACCTTTAATAAATTCCCTGGTGGTCCGGTGGGTTAACGCTCCGGTCTGCAGCTCCGCTCCTGGCATCAGAGAGCTCACTAATCCAGGGACATTTAGCCGCGAGGCAAACTAGGCATTTGCCTTGGGCGGCATTTTCCAGGGGGCGGCAAAAAACGCCGCCCCCAAATGCCCAGGGCAAATGTCTTATTAGCCTTGCGGCTAACTGACATGCCGGTAGGGCGGCTGGCGAGGGAGCACTTCCTCTGAGCTGTCTGCTGAGCTCCCTCACGCCCCGCAGAGTTGGGCGGGAAACCGGAATATGACGTCATATTCCGGCTCCCAGCCTCAATCTGCGGCGCGTGAGGGAGCTGAGCAGACAGCTCAGAGGAAGTGCTCCCTCGTCAGCCGCCTGCCCAGCAGCCACTGGACCCCAGGGAGAAAGACAAACCTCCCACCCCCCAGCATTCCCAAAGGTAAGGAGGCTGGGGGGGTTAAATAATAAAAAATAAAAAAAGTGTTAATGTCAGTGTGTGTGTGTTTCTGTTAGCTAGTGTATGCGTATCTGTCAGTGAGTGTGTGTGTATTTAGAAGGCGGGGCGGGAGGGAAGGGTTGGGTGGGAGTGGCGTCTCGTACCCCACCTACATGTAGAAATGCAATGCCACTTTACAGGTAGTACAAAAGAAAAAATGATGTGTATACAGGCGCTTAAAAGTGTTATAGTGGGAAAATTGTGCTGCTACCACCAATGTGTAAACCTCTCACAACTTAACACAAAGTAACGTATGGAAGGTAAAAGGAATGGTTAAAAAAACAGAACCAATCTATAGGCGGAGCGCTCCAAGTGAGTTAACTCACCCCACTCTTGGTCTGTGTAAAATGACCTATACGTGGGGACAGAATGGACAGTAATATGGTGTAGTATATCACAAATGATAATGAAAAAAATGATGAAGAATATAGAACCACTCACATGGTTCTGAGCCCTAACTGGACAGGCTCAGATCTCTCAAGCAGACGTGTTTAGGATCACACGGAACCTTTACAGTAGACAAGGATCTCGTTGTACCTTTAACGGATGGAAACCAAATATAGTGCAGTATATTGGTATATATAGGCGCAGATGCCAAGAAAATGCTGAAAATTGCTCACCTGATTCAGAGCCTAAATCCTGGCTCTGCGTATATAAGTGTGTGTGTCAAAAAGGGGACACAAACCCTTCTAGATGAATAGCAGGAACACAGGATGCTGGTATCAACAGTGGATTATAAAATAAACAATTTATTGTAAAATATATATAACAAAATAAAAACTATATAAAAATACAGTAATAAAAAGAAAGTCCTTAATCCTGTTGATCCTCCGAGACGCGTTTCGCCCAGCGGCTTTTTCAATCGGTATCATCATCTGTGTTCCGGTTTTCCTTTTATATCTTCAGTTTACACTTAATGGAAGGCTTCCTTAGTTGCGGACTGCTGGCGGCTGTGTCGCGTAACGTCATTTACGCTTGCGTCATCTTCTAGTGCGGTCACATTTCTATTAGTTCATATATGTGTAAGTCTTTGGTCGCCATCTTGTTTAAGGGCGAAATGCGATCTCTATATACACATAAAGAGTCTCTCGCATAGAGACACCGTAGAGAATGGGGGCAAACAATATAACAAATATAAAAAATCTTTTCAATAAAGATGATATTAATATGGCCCATACCTTTCTCTCCACACTTAAAGTGACATTGTGATGACAGGTAATGTATAGAATGCATAAGCTTGTATATTCGTAGAGTTAATACAATAATGTATGTTGAAGTACATAGTCTTGAAAACTCCTCATTTCTTGTGCAGAAAATATTTCTATCATCACATGCCAGTGAATAAAAGATAAAAACAAATTCCATCATAAAAAATGACAAAGTTCAAAGTCATTGTTCAGTCCGTGAGGTAACATAGTATTTAGATTAAAAATCCACCTCATTTCCATTTGGCCTAAAGATTGTATTAGGTTCCCGCCTCTCCAGTTTTGGGTAAGTTTTTGTATCCCCATAAATTGGGCAAGTTCAGGATTCTTATGATGGAATTTTTAAAAATGGAGAGAGAGACTGTGTTTTTCAAAACCATTCTTAATGTTTCTAATGTGTTTTTGTATGCGTACATGGAGGGGACGGATAGTCCGTCCCACGTATACAAGACCACAAGGACACGTAATGGTATATATTACTTTCTTAGAGTGACATGTAATTAATTCATTTATTTTAAACCTCTGTTCCAGATTCTTTGGATGTATAAAGGATGTTATATGTCTCTTTTTATTATGAGTGTTTTTACAAGCTGTGCAGTTACCACAGCCAAAAAAACTTTCGTATTATTCAGAAAGTTAAGCTCCTTTTTTGTTTTAATGTGGTTATGCACTAGAGTTCTATTTAAACTCGGAACCCCCCTATAGACTACAGTAGATATATCTGGTATAGAGTTTTAATATATGGTCATTTTTAAGAATAGGCCAATATCTATTCAAGATTCTTTTAACTTGTTTGCTTTTGCAATTAAAATCACATATAAATACAGGATCTTTTTTATTTAGATCATCATTCTTCTCCTTATATGTTAATAATGACGACCTTTCTTTCAGTTGAACTTCTTCATATGCTTTACCTAATAGTGGTTCTTCATATCCTTTATCCCTAAAATTTTGTAGAATAGTGGATGCTTGGTCTTGAAAGGTTTGATCGTTGGTACAATTACGTTTTACTCTAAGCAATTGGGTCTTTGGGGCATTCAGAAGCCAAGGGGAAAATGGCAACTATTCTGATGTATATAGCTGTTGACGTCTGTTTTCTTAAAAAAAGTATTAGTTTTTAAT
>OW240912.1:137226093-137243730 GCA_933207985.1 Pelobates cultripes
ATCTAAAATGGATGCTGTCCAGTAGGTGGGAGGGTCTGCTAGGGAGGCTGTGCTGCTAATTGGCTGGAATGTGTCTGCTGACTGTGAGGTACAGGGTCAAAGTTTACTCAATGATGATGAATAGGGGGCGGGTCGAACCGCGCATATGTTCGCCCGCCGTGGCGAACGCGAACATGCTATGTTCGCCAGCGAACCGTTCGGTACATCACTACTTTTCAACATCATCATCTGAGAGCTGGCAGCCCTCTTAGAACAGTTGAATAGACTTTCAGCTTCCCACAGCATAGTGGGGTCTGATTAAGGTTAGCCACAGTTGATGAAATACCTATGAAACAATTAAATCTGGGGAAAAGAAATTAACTTTCTGGGAGCATATTGATCAGGTCAGACCCCCACATATTAACTCTGAATTTGCATATGGTGTACCTTAAATTTTATACATCTTAGATATTAGCTTGTATTGTATATTTGTTACCATATAAATAAAACATTAGAAACACTGCAGTAAATGGCAAAGTAGGAGCAGAGGCACCCTAATATAATGTGATGGATACACCTATGGCAGACATCGGAAATTTTTAGGCACTTTACACAGGTCAAGGCCTCGGTCCCTGGCCCGAGACCGACCACAGAGTCCAATTAATTCTGGACCCAACTGTGTGTTTGCATATATAAATACACACACATACACACAAACATACATCTGTCTACATATACATCTCTATATATCTATCTATATTTCTATATACACTATATGGACAGAAATATTAGTACACACCTCTTAGTTATTGAATTCTGTTTTTTCAATTAGACCCATTGCCCCAGGTGTATAAAATCAGGGACCAAGCCATGCAGTCTGCATTTACAAACATTTTTGGGAAAAAAGTGTTGTTCTGAAGAGTTCAGTGAAATCCAGCATGGTACTAGGATGCCACCATTCAATAAGTAAGTTTCTAAAAATGTCATCACTGCTAGATATTCGATGGCCAACTGTAAGTTGTATAACTGGAAAGTGGAAGCAGAAACTCAACCACGAAGCGGAACACCATGAAAAGTCAAAGAGTAAAGGCTAAGTGCTTAGGCGCATGGTGCATAAAGGTTTCCAACACTCTACAGATTTTATAGCTAAAGAGTTTCACATTTCCACTGGCATTGATATCAGTAAAAAAACTGTGTGGCCGGAGCTTCATGGAATGGATTTCCATGGTCGAGAAGCTGCATGCAAGTCTCACATCATTAAATACAATGCCAAGCGTCAGATTGAGTGGTGTAAAGCATGCTGACACTGGACTCAGGAGCAGTGGAAATGTGTTCTGTGGAGTGCCGAATCACGCTTCTCTGTTTGGCAGTCTGGGTATGGCAGATGTCAGGAGAATGTTATCTGCTTGTGCCAACTGTAAACTTTGGTGAAGGAAGGATAATGTTATTGAGTAGAGTTGAGCAGACACCTGGATGTTCGGGTCCGGTGGGTTCGGCGGAACTTCGAAAAAAAGTCCGGGTTCGGGATCGAACTTGACCCCGAACCCGAACCCCATTGAAGTCAATGGGGACCCGAACCTTGGGGCACAAAAATGGCTCTAAAAAAGTCCTGGAAAGAGCTAGAGGGCTGCAAAGGAAATCCATAATCCCATTATGGATTTTTATTTGGTCTTTTTTAGGTCTGAAAAAAGAAGGAGTTTAGAAGAAAGAAGACATCAAATGGTTATTTTTTTTACAGGTATTTAGATAAGGGTCCCCCCTCATTATTTTTAGGATGAGGGGGGTAGGTAGGGGTTATTTTTTGGGGGGGAGGGGGGTGACTAGGGTTTGGGGACCCCTAGTCACCTGAGGGGGTTAAATTATTATTCAGGGCCCCCACCCGCCGCTCAGGGGTGGGGGCCAGGGGGGAGGACATTAGGTCCCCCCCCCAATTTTTATTTGATGTTGGGTGGGGGCTGGGGGGAGGACAGTAGGTCCCCCCCCTTATTGTTATTTAGGGCCCCCACCTGCCCCTCAGGAGTGGGGGCTAGGGGGGAGGACAGTAGGTCCCCCCTTATTGTTATTTAGGGCCCCCATCTGCCGCTCAGGGGTGGGGGCCAGGGTGGAGGACGTTAGGTATGTTAAATACATATTAATGTCTATTATATTTAGAATGTAATGTCATAAAAGTCCATGTTGGTTCAATGGCCAGTTGTCCCAATATTTTTGCCCATATAGTGTATTTCAATATACATACACACACAGATGCACACTTGCAATATGGTTGCCTGGCCGCCAACTGGAATATTGCCTGTACCCCCCACCCCCACCCCCCTGTGTACACCTATATCAGTACTGACACACTGCCTCATGAAACAACTGTTAACACATAATAAGAGCAGGAAGCTAGAATGATGCATGCATGGTGCAGCAACTTGTGAAAAGCATTATGGATAAGCATGCTTGTTAACTACTCTGTGTCAAGCTAATATTCTGACATCAATGGCAAGAAGAGGAACAAATAATGGATATAACAAAAAAATAAAATAAATGTTACAACAAAAGGGAATATGACAAACTGGCCATAGCAAAAGAGAAAGCAGAAGTTGTAATCTGTTACAATTTAATATTAAGGATAGAGAATTACTTTTTGTAGAACGTTGTAATATAGATCAGACATAAGGAATAAATAATTTGGAAGACTATTTCAATTGATGATTCACAATAATAATAATAATAACAAAGTATTTAACCAGGAAAGGTACATTCCGATTACTCTGGTTTTCAAGTACATCCTGGGTGTCATAATTGTACATTTAAGAAAGGGAAAAATACTAATTACTTTTTTAAATTTGTAATACATTTTAAACAGTACAAAAAATTAACCTGGAAGCTACCATATAAAGCAGTTCCATACAGTTATTCTTCTTCCACCAGACTGTAACTGTCAGTAAGCAGTCATGCAGGTTTTATTTTCCTGGCCTCACTTAGAAGACTGCTAAAATGGCTATGCACAATCCATTATAATATAGTGTACATGTTTCCTCTGCTTAAGACCAATGGCAGCATGCTATACACCACTCAAAATGATGTTCATGGACCTATAGAAACAATGTATTTCCTGCAACTCCCAATGAACAGTGTAACAGTTAATTCCAAAGTAAATTTCAAACTTTGTAGTATAGCCCGTGTTGCAGAACATTTTACCTGCTGCACTGTTTAGAAAGGCATTCATAATCTTGTTTGGGCTTATTTAGTATACACGTCTATATAAATAAAATGGCGCAAAAACTAACAATACATTAAATAAAGTTCGATTTTGTTTGCAACAACCCGCTTCAGATCTTGGTAATAAGATTCAAACAATGAAACAACAAAAAGTGCTGGTGCGCAAGATTTAAAAGACCACTCTTAGTGATACTATGCAGCAAAAGTGCCGTATATCTTGACGTTAACTCTGCACTTTAAAAAATAAAGAATGGAAAAAAAAAAATGTAAAATGTGCTCTGCATGTAAAAACACTAAAAAAAAAACTAATGGGAAACCAGAATTAAAATAAGTCAGAAAGGACACAAAAAGAGGTGTGGAATGTCTCAGTGTCTCTGAACATTTTAAAAAGGTACATGGGCAAGACCCAAGTGGCCTGGAATTTTCTGAGATTAAACAGGTAAAGATTGGAGAGGAGGTGATTTTATTTAGAAGATTGGACAGGAGGACATGCGATGGATTTTCCAACTAGAGACTTGAGCCCTGTCCAGTCTTCTGCATTTATTTTTCTATATTTTAGATATATTTTTTTAACTTTTATAGTGTTTTTTGTATTTAGACACCTCTCATCTATCTATATACATACCTGTTTCGTCCTGTTCATTTTGCATGGTTTTATGAGTTATTGCATATATTTTATTGCATGAGTTTGCCCATTTTTCCTACCGTTTTTAATTTTTATTCATATTGATATTTATATATTTTTTTTTCTGTTTTCTCACACAACTTCATTTTTTTTTTTTAAACATACAGGAGAAGGTCATATTTGTATTTTAATAAGTGAATTGTTTTGAGAAAGACAATCTTTCCCTTTTTTTTAAGTCTGGTATAGTAATGGGGAAATGAACATAGGTTACTTGGTTAACATGCAGACGTTATGCATTTCTTGGATACGATATTTCCTATATAAATATTTTATGTAAGTAGTGTGAGGTACGTTTTAATTCCTGATTAGATTCCTATTTTGTCCCCTTTATGAAATAGTTCTAATACTTTATCCTTATAACATTACATTTTTTTGAACTGATGAATTAAGGACTTTATTTAGACTGGATAGACTTTGGTATTCCAGAGACCCCTCTGTGCGATGTGGAGATTGCTACATGCCATTGAAACACGGCAAAGAGCTCTGCAAACTAAAGACAAACAGTAGTGGGAGCAGATACTGCTCGTTTGAGAAAGCCCCAGGAGCAGGGGCGAAACGAGTTACGGGACCACAAACACGGAAGTGTTTGAAGCTTGCACACCGGTGAGACCAGCCACGGTCGGAAGGACGACGGCGGCTACATCCTAACTGTCCTTCACTACCAGAGGGCTGGTGAGCAGACGGTGGACTTATTTTGGTGCTATATGTGTTTTAAAGGCTTGAAATAAATTTTTTTTTTTTTTTTTTTACCTGTAACTCTGATCCCCACAGCAACTGTTGGATCTCACATGCTCTAGGGACTGATCCTCCCTGGGCGTTTTAGCTTTGAGTGGGGCTATTACCACTCTCAACTTGAGAGTTCAATACCTACAGAGGTTTTATACATATTTGTTTTATTTTTGTAACTTTATTGCACTAGGAGTGCTTTCTGTGTTTCTTTTTGTCTCCGATTTGCAGATACCACCAGTGTATACTTACAGAATTGCAAATATATACACGTGTTATATTGTGGGTTAATATTATTTCACTATTTTGCATATAAACACCCAGAGAGCACTTTTGCTACATAGTATCACTAAGGGTGGTCTTTTAAATCTTGCGCACCAGCACTTTTTGTAGTTATTTAGTATATATGTTTGTCATGGAGATTTTTTACCTACATATTTCCACTTCAGTGGCAGAACTAAAGTAGAGAGAGCCCTGGTGCAAGAATCTGTTATGCGCTTCCCCCACCCCCATTGCAAGGTAGGCCAAAAGGTAGATTCCCACCTGTTGTACAACTGTAAGCTTATTTTTGTATGGAGTGTGTGAATGCAGTGTACTTGTGTGTAGTGTTGACATTTGAATGCTGAGACATATGTACATACACATATAAACACACACTAAAACACATAAAGATACACACATACACAGGTACAGACATGCAGATACACAGAAACACAAAGGCAGACACACTGATACACTTACAGACACAAATATGCAAAATGTACATGGTTTAGTCACCAGTTTCCTACCTTTTGGGTGCAGGAGGGTGACTTCCCTGGGGTCCAGTTGGCTGGTTAAGGCTGTTGGGAGTCAGAGGATCTCCTACAACGCATTCCCTCCTCTTTGCCTTCCTCCCGCATGGCGCTCTGAGAGAGCTGGGAGGACGTGACCAACTTTCACTACCTCTTAGTGCTGCCACCTTTAAATGGGACCAGTCGCGCAGTTAAAGGGCCGCAGTGCTGACCGGGCCCCTGAAGACACCTTGCCATCAGGTGGCACTAAGTGCATGGACCACTGGTGAAGCACACTTATTGTGCAAGCTGTAACAGTGTCAGGTTGAATGTTAAGGAACTCTACAAAGCAGGACATTTTTATGGGAATGCTTGTCTATAGGGAGTGCATGGCTATATGCTTCATTTAATGGACTTGTCAGCACTGGGTGTGTGTATGCTACTCAACTGAAAATCAGATTAAAATGAGGGACATCAGTAATGCACAATACAATATACACTGCTAAAAGGAAATATATTCATCTTATAAGAATATTCTACTGGATCAAAGAATCAGTTTACACAAGCTAAAGGAATCCCACTTATTTTAATGAGAACAAAGTCCACAAGTACATTTGAAAAACATTTTTCTTCAAGACACATCAAAAGGAATGTGACATATGTAATGGAGTATCATAAATAATAAACAGAGCCTCTCCAATTAACTGGTTCTGGAATTTTCAGGATAAAATGAGGCACACATCTTTACAGTTCATAAAGGCTTACGGCTAAAGCTGGAAAATCGGGAGAGCTTGATCATATTGCAAACTAAAAAAAAAAAAAAGCTTGTAACAAATAGCATTTCGGAATTTCATAGTGTTTCAAGGATTGGAGTGTTACGTAATTTAATCACTCTGCACAGATATGAATTACTGGAGTAGCTCCTCCCAGGATATGGGTTTAGAAAACACTTCTCTTTCCAGCCAGAGATCATAGTTCATCTGAAAGTCCTCTGGCAAATCCACTCTCTGTCCCAATACACTCTGAAGACAGTTATCAACAGGGAGAAAGTCAGGATTTCTGTGAGTCCGATCATAGCGCCGCGAGTTGAAGCGTTCAATGTTGGCTCTGAGAGCACATTCTTCTGCTTGGAAATCCCAAGGACGTGCATCCAGGTCTAAAGCAGAGTGAGAAGAAAAGACATAAAGGCAACACATCTTACCATGCATAAAGGTAGCAAAATTTGAATAGGATACATACCATTCCCATATGCCCAGTCATCATTGAGACGATGCCGAACTTTCTGATATATGGCAGACATTGTTTTCATATTGCTTTTCCGCCACTGCCGTCCTAAGTACTTAGTTTGGACTTTAAGTAACTTCAGCACGTACAGCTGCATCATTGCTTGTTTTACTTTTAGGGCTCTCTTAAGGATAGGAGCAGACTTGAAAACTACAAGCATCTATAAATAAATATAAAAAATAAAAAATCATGCCCATGTTAAGCACCAAAAACAAGCGATCTACTAATACCCAGTTTTTACTCACCATTGTCCTTGAGTGTTTCCACTTTGTCAACTTGTTCAAAATGCGCAGAAGATTAATGCAAGAATATAAATTTCTCCAACAAAACCGATTGTTGTCTCCTGCTTCCTGCAATAGAAGGCAGTTGCGCCATATTAGCAAAGCTGTTAAAGAAACATTTTTCCCTACTTGCATTTTAGGAATTCTCCAACACAATTTAAATCATGTATTACTAAGCCATATATAGTTACATAGTTACATAGCTGAAAAGAGACTTGCGTCCATCAAGTTCAGCCTTCCTCACATTTGTTTTTTGCTGTTGATCCAAAAGAAGGCAAAAAAAAAACAAAAAAAAAACCCAGTTTGAAGCACAATTTTGCAACAAGTTAGGAAAAAAATTCCTTCTTGACCCCAGAATGGCAGTCAGATTTATCCTTGGATCAAGCAGTTATTACCCTACATTGAAAGATTATATCCTTGAATATTCTGTTCTTGCAAGTATGCATCTAGTAGCCTTTTGAACATCTGTACATCTGGACTCTGATAAAACCACTTCTTCAGGTGGAGAATTCCACATCCTGATTGTTCTACAGTAAAAAAACCTTTCCTTTGCCTTAGATGAAATCTTCTTTCTTCCAGTCTAAACGCATGGCCTCATGTCCTATGTAAAGTCCGGTTTGTGAATAGATTTCCACACAATGGTTTGTATTGGCCCCGAATATATTTGTATAATGTTATCATATTCCCTCTCAGGCGACGTTTTTCTAAACTAAATAGGTTTAAATTTGTTAACCTTTCTTCATAGCCGATATGTTCCATTCCTTTTATTAATTTTGTAGCCCGCCTCTGCACTTTTTCTAGTGCTATAATATCCTTCTTTAGAACAGGTGCCCAAAATTGCACAGCATATTCAATATGGGGTCTTACCAGTGATTTATAAAGAGGCAAAATTATATTCTTGTCCCGAGAATGAATGCCCTTTTTCATGCATGACAATACCTTACTGGCCTTGGCCACTGCTGATTGACATTGCACATTGTTGCATAGTTTGTTGTCTATAACAATTCCCAAGTCCTTTTCATGTGTTGTTATCCCTAATTCGCTTCCATTAAGGGTATACGTTGTTTGTGTATTCTTTACGCCGAAGTGCATAACTTTGCATTTTTCAACATTAAATTTCATCTGCCATTTGAGTGCCCAGTCCCCCAGTCTATCTAAATCCCTCTGCAGCAAAGTAATATCTTGCTCATATTGTATTGTTTTACAAAGTTTGGTGTCATCTGCAAACACTGAAACATGACTTTCAATGCGGTCTTCAAGATCATTTATAAACATGTTAAATAGAAGGGGTCCCAGAACAGACCCCTGAGGGACACCACTTGCCACCTCTGTCCAGCTTGAAAATTTACCATTAATGATAACTCTTTGTACTCTGTTTTTAAGCCAATGTTCTACCCAAGAACAAGCATTTTCATCTAGACCGATTTTCCTTGAGTTTGAACATTAATCTATTGTGTGGAACTGTATCAAATGCCTTGGCAAAATCCAAATAGATCACATCCACGGCAACACCCTGATCTATACTTCTACTTACTTCTTCGTAGAACGCAATCAAGTTAGTTTGACATGACCTGTGCTTCATAAAACCATGCTGATTTTTGCTGATAACCATGTTCTTCTCAAGGAATTCTTGAATATTATCCCTTAATAACCTTTCAAATATTTTACCAGCTACAGAAGTTAAGCTCACAGGTCTATAATTTCCAGGCAAGGATTTTGAACCCTTTTTGAATATAGGAACCACATCTGCCTTCCTCCAATCCTCCGGAACACTTCCTGAAATAACAACTATTTTCCAGTGTTCACGCTGTGGCAGAGGCAATAAAGCCCTTGAGATCAGCCCTGGAGAGATTCAAAGAAAAAGACTTACTAAACTCTCAGCAGTTAACTCTGGCAGCTCATGGACAACGCTGTATGGATAATCCAAAACTGAAATACTGTAAAATAATAAAGTTAGTGCAAGTTAGATCTAGCAGTGTGAATACGAAATCAATGGTAAAAAAAAAAAATTTTACAAAAATTCTGATTTTGTTTTTTACATTTAAATTGGATTTATTTTAAGAAAATGCTTTTGGATGAAAGAAATCTAGAAAGTAAAAAAAAAAAAAAATCTAAATTGTTTTCTATTGAAGATACATTATAGTCCAAATATTATTTAGCATGAAATCTTGATTAGTTACGAGGCTCTACATTCATTCAAAATGTGCATTTTTTTTGGTAAATGAATTTCATTAGTCCAAGCTAAAAGGGTTCTCTAGTGCCAGGAAAACAAAACAACAAAAAAAAAAAGTTTTCCTGCCACTGTAGAATCCTGCAATGTCCCCCTCCCAGCCACTTAACTGAATCCAGCATCGATGTCCCTCGGCGCTGGGTCAGGATCCACCCGCACTTCTCCCCCGCCAACGTCCACTGGCGGGGGAGACCTAATGCAGCAATGGCCGCACTTGCATTAGGATCTCCCCAAAGGAAAGCATTATTCAATGCCAGAGGTCCTCACGCATTGGAGGACATCCAGCACCGTTTAGACGACCAAAAGTCGTCTAAGAACCCAGAAGTCCCTCTGGTAGACTGCCACTAGAGGAGGACTTAAAACTGCATAAATATTTTTATTTGGTATATACCAAAATCAGTTTTATATAACTGTTAAATGATGTTAAAATGTATTAGTTATCTGGTTGAAAATATTAAAATTATAACACCTAGCAAGAATGAGTCTTTATGTTTAAAAATCCCATTTTAAATCAAGTCTTACTTACTAGTGGTTTAAATTAGCTTGATTTAAATCAAATCCACCCTGGATTTAATGTAGCCCATAGGTAGTTTTTGTATTCATATTAAGAGCCCCGGGGTATTCAAGAGGCTGCACTCTAGTTGTTCATCTTCAGCACCGTTATCCTTAAAGTATAGAACTATAACAGTTGGTTAGCTACCTGTTGGCAAACCCTGTATTAAGATAAAGTCTTTGATTACACTTTTTGCCCCTCTTTCATTTCTTAGCATTATTACCTGTTCTTGGCAGTAATGTATGACATGATATTCTGATTAAAAAATTTCAATATTAAAGGAATACAATTAGCAAAAACTAGATGTTGTGCCATGTACTCCATCTGGGGATAGAAGAATAAAAAAATAAAAATAAGTAAATATATGCATAAAATCACATATAAATGGCATAAGTCTTAAAATGAAAAAATATGGAACATACATACAGTAAGTAAACAATGGAATAGAGAAAGAAGGATTATGTTTATTATAAGCAAATCAATAAATATACGCATATACAAGCAGGGTAGATGGAATGTGTTACTTAAAACCGTTTCTCTACCTGTGCAATGGGTACTTCGGAAATGGCCAGGAGATTCCTAAATACTCATATCAAGCTTTCCCTTACAAATACGGCAGAGGTATGCGGTCACTTTCCAACCCAATATATACACACAGTTCACAGTAATTCTACTTGAAAGTAAGTTCATGTTACTTTCTTTTAACAGTTTAATTGAGCGCCCAGTTCTTTTTAGAAATGTGAGATGCTAACAACTAATGCAACATACCCCATTATAGATTTCAAACTTCTATTTTTGAGCTTTGAATATGGTGGAAATTCGTGAGGAAATTATGAAAAGGCTGGTTTCTAGTAGTATTTATTTATTTCAGTGAAGTGGGTAAAATGCAGTTTAAATTAAACAACCTGTATTTGATATGCGTTAATGTTATATGGGGCAAATGTACATAAAATATTTACAGCTGGAGTAATAAGATATATGTGAAAAGCTACAAAATACACTATAGCGTAGACAAGGCCAATATAGTGTTACAAGGAGATACGTAGTGAATCAAGATTATCAGTATATCACTGATCATCCATGGGGACCTGGGGAGACTGACATAGTAAGTATTTATAAATTAAATACAAACCTGATAAACATGATTTAGTTTGAAGTGTTTCAGCAACAAAAGCAACACGGCAGAAATTGCTTTAACAATAATCTCTTTGTGCCGATTTACGTCTACTCCTAGTTTCATGCTTTGCAGTACTGTGGTCCTAGATAAAACCAAATGTTTAATATTGCATACGTAAAAAGGTGAATTTTTTTTTTTACAAATATAAAACTGCCCTTGACTTACGGCATTTCTTCAGGTAGCACATCTGCCAGAATATTAATGGAATCTGTTTTGGCTTTGGAGGTAGGAGCTGCAGCAAGCAGGATCTTCAGTAAGGCAATCTGAGACATTTAATAAAATATAACGCTAAATTAACACTTAAGTGTAATTGTCTGTAATTCAAAGTAAATTTCCGTTTTTGGGTCATAATAACTGATCTAACATCAGAGTTGACTGTTTTTTTTATTCTTATTTTACAAAATTAGGTACCATAGCCTAACATATTAAATTCACGACATTTCAACTTTTAGGGCATCAACCTGGTACGTAAGCAGAAAGAAACGGACAACAGTCATGAATTGAAGTGTGAAAGTTTGAGAATTCAAAAATAATTGCAGTTTTTAGGTCTTAACAGTTAAAATGGAAAGAAAAATCTCCACGTCAGCTATTTGGCCTAAAATCTGAAATTGCCTATGTGTTTTGCATACTAAAATACAAAAAAGGGACAAATGAAACAAATTAGTGTGTTGGTTTTCCACCTAGAAAGGATGTATTTAACTCTATTTTTATCATTACATCAGACGACTGAAAGCCAAATTATGAGTTCTTCTTGACACAAGCAAACAATCTGATAAATCAGCTCACAAAGAACAGAAGATAAAATTCTGCTTCAGTTATGATGTATTGCATTCATTATCTTGATTGATTATGAGACCAGGATAACAGTGTGTGTAACTTGTCTTGTAGTAAATATATTTTCCTGACATTATTCATGGCAGCATTTACTCATGGGTTAGCTCCTCCCCTCACAGCAGAAAGGACAGGAAATAGAACTCTGAAACTGGTATAAATAGATCCTCCCCCTTCCCATCAGACAGTCTTTTTTCATGTCCTTCACAGCAGTGTGGAAGGAGTCTGCTTATGCAGGCCTAGATTTTCTTTTATGCTCACCAGGCAATATTTTTGTAGCCATGCCGGGGTTCAGCCTCTAAGCCCTGAAGACCCAGCAACGCACTATTGTTAATACTGCAAACCTGGGTACCCCCTTTAGTGACCGGGGGTTGGACCCAACCTCTCCCTTAAGGGATGAAAATGGTCCACTGCATGCCAGGGTTCAGCCTCTTATCCCTGAAGACCCAGCAACAGGCCAGCTTGGGTACCCCCTCAGGGGATGAATGTGATATGCTGCCTACAGGAAGCCAGGCCTGGGTTCAGCCTCTTATCCCTGAAGAACCAGCAACAGCCAGCTTGGGTACCCACTCAGTGGATGAATGTGATATATTGCCTACATAATACCAGGCCAGGGTTCAGCCTCTTATCCCTGAAGACCCAGCAAACAGCACATCTGTAACAGTTGCCAGCCTGGGTACCTCCTTCAGCAATCAGGAGTCTGACCTATCTCTCTCCCTGAGGGGATGACAGCGGTCCACTGCATACATGAGGCCCAGCCGAGTCTAAGCCTTTGTTCTTGAAGACCCAGTAAACAGCACTTCCATAAGGTGACTATCTGGGTATACCTATTCTTGGTGTTCCACCTTGTATGGGGTTAGTTAAACCTCCTCCCACTTGTGATGATGGACTGCATATGGGGTACAGATGGAAGCCTATAGTTTAAACAGTTTAGGCTGTCAGTTGTTCAAATCCCCATTTTGCTGTTGAAACACAGGCCTGCAGCTGTTCAGGTAAGTGCATTAGTAATTAGATTAAAACTAGTATAGGCACCTGGGTCTCTGTTCTTTCAGTCCCTCCCAGTGGCTTACATTAGGCTTCCTTCTAACAAATAGGTCACATTTAGGAGGTTTGTGTGGTGAGCATTTAGGTAAGTTATACATGAAAGGATGCTTGGTGCAAAAGAGTGCTGATAATGCAAGGAGGCATTGTGCAAAAGAGTGCTTATGATGCAATAAGGCATTGTGCAAAAGAGTGCTAATAATGGATATCCTGGCTGTATAAAGTCTGCTGGAATTTCACAGTCCTGAAGAAATATCCAAGGTAAGAGAACTTCCCTGGGTGACTGAAGTACTCACATGGATATGATTTTAAAGTCCACACACACACTTGTTCCTATCAAGATATGTGGCATTGATTGCTGTTATCTGTGCATTATCACAAATAAGCAGGCTTTTCCAGAGAGTGGAGGAATATACTGCATATGAGACCACGGGGCCTCAGTATCCATACATGATCTGGTGGTGGTACAGCATCGGTGTGTTTTCACTTTATGCTCTAACATATGAACAGAGTGTGTCCAGTAAATGCTCTAGGTATGAGTTACTATAAGGACACGGCCTCAGTATATGTATCCACTATATGCTCTATGTAGGAGTTACTAGGAGGATACGGCCTCGGTATATGTATCCGCTATGTGGTCTGTATAAGAGTTGCTGTGAGTACACCACCTCAGTAAAAGTATCCTATATATGAGATATATATATATGAGTTTCTATTGAGACACAGCCTCAGTATATGTGTCCACTATATGCTCTATGTGTGAGTTTCTATGGAGAAAGCCTCAGTATATGTATCCATTATAGGCTCTATGTATGAGTTACAATGAGGACGCTGCCTCAGTTTATGTATGCACTATATGCGAGTTACTGTGAGGACACAGCCTCAGTATAGGTATCCACTATATGATAAATGTATGAGTTGCTATGGAGACACAGCCTCCGTTTATGTATGCACTATATGCTCTGTGTATGAATTACTATGAGGACATGGCCTCAGTATATGTGTCCATTATAGGCCATATGTATGAGTTACTATGGAGACACAGCTTCAGTTTATGTATGCGCTTTATGCTCTGTGTATGAGTTACTATGAGGACACAGCCTCAGTATATGTACACACTATAGGCTCTGTGTATGAGTTACTATGAGGACACAGCCTCAGTATATGTACACACTATAGGCTCTGTGTATGAGTTACTATGGGGACACAGCCTCAGTATATGTATCCACTATATTGGCTACGTATGAGATGATCGGAAGTCTCGGCTCAGTTTGTGTTCTTTATTTGCTCTAAAAACATAACCTCAGTATATCTCTCAACATGCTCTATATGTAAATTGGTGTGGACATTGCTTCAGTGGATCTGTTCACTATATGCTTGATGTATTAGTGGAAACACAATATATGTGAATGATATAAGACACATCCTCTATGAGTCCAATCTAATGCAGGTTTTTTTGTGGGTTATTAGTCACAACCTCAGTATATATGAGTGGTGTAATATGTGCATGAAGTTCTGTTGAAAACAGCCTCAATTTATCTCACTCATATAATCTTAATATGTGTGCAGGCATAGTGTCACTGTATATATAGCAGAGGTAGGCTATTACTATTTGAACAGACTCAGTATATGTAACTGATATATCTGTGTATAAGGTGCTGTTAGAAACATCCACAATGTATGTGATTCACATAATCTGTATGCAGGTCGGTAGTATTAGATAACCCTAATTTATACACTGCATTGATAGATTTAATATATACAAATGATCTAAGGTCTGGGTTTTGCGCTGAAATGTAGCACTGCCTAATTTTAGCAAATACAAATGCACTGTTATACTGGGTAAGTAATTATTGCCTCCTGTGGATTTTCTATTTCAGTTTTTTTAAATGAAGTAGATAAGGAAACATACTGCTTTTGGCTTTGTATTAGATTCCTTCTCCCACGGGTGTTTCAGGATAAGTAATTAACACATTTTACCACTTCAGATAGATTGCAGGTGTTACTGAACCTGCCTGAGTGCCTCACCCAGGAGACAAGGAGACCTGAATTTCCAAAATGGAGCATGGTACTGTTTAACAAAATTAAGGCCTTTTTTGTGTGCACTCCTATGTATTTATACATGAGACCATTTCTGAGAAGTTTTTCTATTGCCAAGTATCCTCTCCTCTCTTATCAAGATAAGGAATGTTTTGGTGGCAGTGTTTTTGTCTTCAGATATATGCTGTTACTGATGCACAGCTTAGATCATGCTGATTGCAGGAGCACAAATTGGCCTATTAATTGTTCTCATAAATAGGTAACTCTGAAGCTATTACCTGATTTTAAAAAGCTGTTCATATTGGCTTGTTTCTCTCCTGGTATTAACTATAGTATCATTTTATTTTTCCACAAACTTCTACTCTGAAGAATTCACTACTACTGGTCTGGTTTGTGCTTTTTATTAAGTTTTTAACTCGGTTCTCTGGAATTGGTTTAACATTCTTTAGAACTGACTACCTTTCCTTAAAGCATAATATTTATAATTTGGAGAATGTACTAATTTTTTATTTGCAGTATTCTCTTTTATCCCTTGGGGACCTGAGAGTTTGGCAATCCCTTTAGGATATGTCAGGGGTAGCATGCTTTTTGTTCTTAAGGAATTAATGTTCAGAAATTTCTGACAAGATTCCCTTGTGGTGAAAGGGTATATTATAATTTCCTTTCTGCAATTAAATGTATTCTTTTATGCTCATATGATCCAGGTAAGTTTTTGATACTTAGTATTGCAAGTATTTTAATTGACACTGGAAGGTCTTTCTAGTCCCCAGGCCATTCTACCAGGTTTACTATTTCAAGTAAAATTCACCTGCTATCAGAACAAGAGAGGAAATCCCTTAACAGGTAACTCCATTACGGTCCTCTCTTCTGATATTCATGGGGATTCTTCTAGTGGTCCTTATATCTGGAATTTGCAACCGAGGTGTGGCTTTAAGTGGTTGATTCATCCTACATAATATAATGTAATGCAGCTTGTTGATGACAAACAGTTGACTGATATGTTTTTCATGGTCTCTGTACCTAGATCGGTATAAGTTATGGTCACTCCTAACATTGCATTGATTTAATACTTATGGATTATATACTTGTATTGGTGTTGATATCTTGCAGATAATACAAACTGCTTATTATTGCCATAAGCTCTGCCATAGTACTTCTTCGCTATCTGAAGATAAGGTAAGAATAATACAAACTGCTTATTATCGCCATAAGCTCTGCCATAGTACTTCTTCGCTATCTGAAGATAAGGTAAGAATAATACAAACTGCTTATTATCGCCATAAGCTCTGCCATAGTACTTCTTCGCTATCTGAAGATAAGGTAAGAGTAAGTATGCGGTTGTTTGTTCTCATAAGGATAACTGAATATCTTCTACTATCCTGATTATGTGTCGGTTGCCACAATGGATCATGTGCCTCTGGTTACCACCTTCTCATCAGTATCCTGCCGATTTACATATCTCCTACTTATGTTACACAACGGTCTCTAATAAATTTGATTATACTGTTTGGCATAATCTGTACTATTTACAATGTTTCTTTGAATGTAGGTACTGACGTGATTGTCCTACTTATAATTTAGGAGTTTCCACAAATTCCACGGTTCATACCGATGTCTCTTTTCTTTCTTTAACTAATCTGTATATGACTCTTAATGCCCTTGCCTAGTAATGTCATTGGTTTATACCTCTCCTGTGCCTGATCATTATTGTATCAATTCATCCATGGTGTGAGGTATTGTTGTGAGTCTGATTTTTGCAATATATATGTGTATATATATTCATTATTGCAGTGTTTTAATAACACTTATTTCTCTACTAGGCTCTGCCTCTTTCTGACAGGCAGGTATTGATTTATTTCCTGTATCCACAGGTAAGTAATTCACAAGGCAAGAGGAAGCAGTGTGAATCGTCATTAATAATTACATCCAGAGAGTTGTAGGATTCTCAGTGTAATTCTCGCCATGTTTAATAGCATGGTGTGTCTGTTCTCATCCAACCTTCTGTTATGCCTTTTGTCAAGGTTCTGATCTGATAAGGTCATCAATTTGGTTTTAAATTTTATATCAAAATGGCATTATCCTTCTCTGACTTATGCTATCATGGCCTTAATTCCTATCTGACTATATTTAGGATATTTCAGATATTGAATGCCAGGAGGTTGCTGACCTTGCAGCCTCTAGGTTAATTAACTTGTCTGAGCAGAATGTATGACAACATCCTATTGATGTCTTGTTTGTTTTTTTTTGAGTCTTCTAAGGTTTATGCAGCTCAATAATGGTTTTATAGCTATTGGCTGTTTTTGAACTCTGTCCCTCCCTCGATATATACTGCTTGGGTATTCCCCATGAGTAAATGCTGCCATGAATAATGTCAGGAAAAAAGGAAAATTTGCTTCATACTTACCGTAATTTTCTTTTTCTGATCATTATTCATGGCAGCATTACGTTCCCACCCATATACTATAAGAGTTGTGAAGCTAGTTACTAAGACTGTCTGATGGGAAGGGGGAGGATCTATTTATACCAGTTTCAGAGTTCTATTTCCTGTCCTTTCTGCTGTGAGGGGAGGAGCTAACCCATGAGTAAATGATGCCATGAATAATGATCAGAAAAAGAAAATTACGGTAAGTATGAAGCAAATTTTCCTTTTTCATTTATTTATATAAAGTAGCCTGATAATCAGTAGCTCAATGTACTACTGAAAGACGCTTAAGCTAAAAAGGTAAAATCAATATAAGAGCAACCGGTCTTATTTTACGATTGACACAGTACAAAGCAAATCTGTGTAACTGTCACAATTCAAATAAATGGAAATTGCGGCACATGGGTGCAA
>OW240912.1:137243830-137443066 GCA_933207985.1 Pelobates cultripes
GGAAGTGCACACAGTGTGCACTTCCTGTTAGTCCGGCCGGGTACAGGAGACAACTGCTCTCTCTACCCGCGGACTATCAATGCTGCCGGGCTCGGCCACACTACAGCAAAGGAAGCTGACAGGAGGGAGCGCTGATTGCTCAGCGCTTCCCTCCTGTCAGCCTCTCCTCAGGCTGCACCCGGGCGGTGCGGTCCGCCCTCATGGACGCACCGCCCGGGCAAAGCTGCAGCCGCCTGAGGCTCACTACAGAGCGCTCGGGCGGCTGCAGCATGGGGGGGGCGGGGGGTGCTGGTCATGGCACCCCCCACCCTGCTGGCACCCGGGGCGAACCGCCCCCCCCCTTAGTACACCACTGGGCGGGAACCTAATACAATCTTTAGGCCAAATGGAAATGAGGTGGATTTTTAATCTAAATACTATGTTACCTCACGGACTGAACAATGACTTTGAACTTTGTCATTTTTTATGATGGAATTTGTTTTTATCTTTTATTCACTGGCATGTGATGATAGAAATATTTTCTGCACAAGAAATGAGGAGTTTTCAAGACTATGTACTTCAACATACATTATTGTATTAACTCTACGAATATACAAGCTTATGCATTCTATACATTACCTGTCATCACAATGTCACTTTAAGTGTGGAGAGAAAGGTATGGGCCATATTAATATCATCTTTATTGAAAAGATACATAGATCGATAATATATATATATATGTATATTAATGCAGGAATTAGTTCCTTTCAGTTTTATTTTATTTTAAACATATTCTACCTCTTTAAGAGAAATGCAGAAATGGCCTGTCATTGAAGGCTATCACTATTTCGAGATATAGATATATATGCATATTAGAATTTAAAAATAGTCTAACCCATCTATGCTATATAGATTAAATATCGTTTATCCCTTTAAGGGAGATATATACACACATATATATTCTGTTTCAGAACTACATACATGTATTATATTTATAGGATGAGGCGCATTTTGTCTTAACCTATGATTCCCCAGGTGTAATCTTTTTAAAAAAAACAAAGATACTCAATAGGTATTTAATAATATTATATCCCTGAAAATTAGGGTATAAGGGTGATTTGTCTCATGCCTAACTTTTCAAACATTGAAGTGTCGTGTTTATAATACAATTGTTAATGAAAAGATAAATACACAGACTACACTGTTATATGAAATAAGTTTATTTTAATACTGTTAAAAACCGCATTATGTATTAATGTTTTATGAATTTCTTATTTATATTTGTTATATTGTTTGCCCCCATTCTCTACGGTGTCTCTATGCGAGAGACTCTTTATGTGTATATAGAGATCACATTTCGCCCTTAAACAAGATGGCGACCAAAGACTTACACATATATGAACTAATAGAAATGCGACCGCACTAGAAGATGACACAAGCGGAAATGACGTTACGCGACACAGCCGCCGACAATCCGCAACTAAGGAAGCCTTCCATTAAGTGTAAACTGAAGATATAAAAGGAAAACCGGAACACAGATGATACCGATTGAAAAAGCCGCTGGGCGAAACGCGTCTCGGAGGATCAACAGGATTAAGGACTTTCTTTTTATTACTGTATTTTTATATAGTTTTTATTTTGTTATATATATTTTACAATAAATTGTTTATTTTATAATCCACTGTTGATACCAGCATCCTGTGTTCCTGCTATTCATCTAGAAGGGTTTGTGTCCCCTTTTTGACACACACACTTATATACTCAGAGCCAGGATTTAGGCTCTGAATCAGGTGAGCAATTTTCAGCATTTTCTTGGCATCTGCACCTATATATACCGATATACTGCACTATATTTGGTTTCCATCCGTTAAAGGTACAACGAGATCCTTGTCTACTGTAAAGGTTCCGTGTGATCCTAAACACGTCTGCTTGAGAGATCTGAGCCTGTCCAGTTAGGGCTCAGAGCCATGTGAGTGGTTCTATATTCTTCATCATTTTTTTCATTATCATTTGTGATATACTACACCATATTACTGTCCATTCTGTCCCCACGTATAGGTCATTTTACACAGACCAAGAGTGGGGTGAGTTAACTCACTTGGAGCGCTCCGCCTATAGATTGGTTCTGTTTTTTTAACCATTCCTTTTACCTTCCATACTTTACAGGTAGTGACCAGTACTGTTCCCTCTTGCAAACATTCATGTTCACCTCCACATCTGTGTGATACCCAGAACAACACCCTAAAGCGATACGCCTCGCATAGCCGACATAACCCCACAAAACTACCTGAATCGTCATATGGTATATCACATCCAGTTACAGCTCCACTGAGTAGTTAAGGGGATAGAATTATTGAAAAATAAAAAATGGTGCGTTCCTCAGCTTTGTAAATCCCAAGATGTTGTTTGCATTTTTGACATGCCATAATGACGCATAATGTATAAAACGAGCACTACACAAAATAAAGAATTTTTTTTAAAAAACATACCATATAATAGCATATTTAAACCAAAATGGCTTTTATATTTAATACCGACAAAAAAGACTTTTACCTTAAAGGAACTCTATAGTCAACAAAACAACTTGAGCCTAATGAAGCAGTTTCGGTGTATAGATGATGCCTCTGCAGTCTTACTTCTCAATTCTATGCCATTTAGAAATTAAATCACTTTGTTCATGCAGCCCTAGTCACATCTCCCTGCATGTGACTTATACAACCTTCCTAAATACTTCCTGTAAAGAGTCATTTAATGTTTACACTTCCTTTATTGCAAAGGAATTTCTTATCTCCTGTTCTGTTAATATCTTGTTAGATCCTGCAGGAGCCTCCTGCATCTAATTAAAGTTCAATTTACAAAGCAGGACATAGAAGCTGTTTTTATGCAGGCTGTGTCAGTTACAGCCAGGGGAAGTAGGGCTAGGGGTGCATAAACAGAAGTAAAATGTATTTAACTCTATGGCAGAGTATTGAACAGTGAGAGTGCATGGGCATGATCTATAGACGAAACTGCTTTAAGCTAAAGTTGTTTTGGTAACTACAGTGTCCCTTTAAGTGAAAATGTGACTATTTTTAACAGAATATTTTGTAATGTAATTTCTGTTTCCTTTAGGCACTGGCTCTAATTGAACTGTATAATGCTCCAGAAGGTCGATACAAACAGGATGTTTACCTGTTGCCCAAGAAAATGGGTATGTCCGATTCTGCACAGGTCCTAACAGATAGATATATATAGATAGATATATATATATATATATATATATATATATAGATAGATATAGATATATATATATATATATATAGATAGATATAGATATATATATATATAAACATTTATTTTATTTTTTTATTTTTTTTTTGCACCTTGATTGTCCCATTAACATATTGCTCTTGGTTACTTTAGATGAATATGTTGCAAGCCTGCATCTGCCTTCCTTTGATGCACATTTAACAGAACTTTCTGATGAACAAGCAAAGTACCTAGGACTCAATAAGAATGGACCTTTTAAACCCAACTACTATAGGTAACACATATTCAATAATAATTGGGGGTTGTGTACATTTAGGAAATATGATGGTATTTCTTTCAGAAATAAGCATGATATATATTTTTTTTTTCTTCTTTTTTCATCAGGTATTAAAAGTTCAAGTTGGACACTCTTACTGTGATTTCTCAAGACCGCTTTAGAAACAAACAACCAGCCTATTTTATGTCTGTTTTCACATTACTGTGATGTTCTTGTCTTTGGTTTCCTGTATCTGTTTGCATGTATTCCTCTTTTAATTTTGTAATTTGAAAGATCTCCAGAATTCTGACCTGTACAATCCCCACAACAGTGCTAAACATTGAATTGCACATTATTCAAGATTCATGGGGCTCTGCAAGTTTGTCTGCCTTAAGTCACATCAATACCTCCTATTTTAAATTTATTTTTCTGTAGTTCTGGTTTAATATATCTGCAAGCACAGTGGGCCAATCTCGGGAAGATATCACTTAGTCTGCTTCTTCAATCACGTTTACTCGCTTTTAAGAGTGTGATGGGACCTACATGATTATATGTACTATTTCATAATGTGCAGTCTGCTGCTCTCGTGGTTTTCAGGACCAGACTGGTTTGGCGCTTCCAGAACAAGCTAAGCTAATTGCTCTCTATATAAATGTACATGTTCTATCTGTAGAATTCAACAGCACAATTTGTGTCTGTCTAATCATCCTGCTGAATACCAAGGTCAGTGTGTTCACATACTACACCTGCTTTTACTTAGCCAATCTAAGAATCATCTATGAGAAACCCAATTTTTATTCTACCCCTCCACAATCATAAGTGATTTTATGAAGTAATTTAATTAAGAATACATATTAGTTATTAAATATCTCAGTCCTGCTCTGCCATATAGATATGACTGTGACTCTTTTCAAGCAACGGCGTAATTTTCTCCAGCAGTATCAAAGTTCCGTAAAATATGCACTTAAGATGTAATAAGTATACAGCCATATAGATTTACGGTGCTTGGACACACCTATGCCATGCATGTGTTAACTGCCTTCTTGTAGCCTCTTGGGGGTTTAGATGGTGGTGCCCCGTGTGTTTTTTAATCAACCTTAAAATCCAGGAATAATGCTTTGACGTTCTTAATGAATATCACTTGAAAATGAGCAAAGGGCTGAAAACAGACCCAATCTAAGCAGCTGTAGGATTCCTTTAACCATTCGTAGATTCTTAGAAAGGCATGTTATAATGATTTGCTTGAGAGAGATTTATTTTATATATAAATATATGAATGATTTTTAATGAATGCACTATTACATATGATTTTTGCAAACAAGCAATACATGAATAAAGTCAACTTAAGATTAATTGTGTCTGTCTTATTTTAATTAATTCACTTTTAATTTCTCTTAATAATGACTTTGTAATTGGATTATAAACAGAAAATGGACAGGCGGAACCATTTTCCTGTGTATCTTGGAAAGAAAAGTGTGTCAACCTACGTGAAATTTAGGGGAGATATATCCAGGTAAAACCGGTTCTAATGTGGGTATTAAATGTTACATTATTTTGGTTTGATTTTATTATGGTGATTGCTCCTTTGAGCAGAATATATGTATGTGTATCTTCTCTGACATTTTCTTATTGTACATCTGTGCAATTACACAATTACAAAGTCATCTATTTTGGGGGGAAACAGACTTCTAGATGGCTGGGCGATATTTGACTGTTTTGAGAACCTTTCTTTTCCCAGGCAATTTCACAGAGCATGGAAACCTTATTTTTCTTGAAACTTTTCAAGTTTCTTTTTAAACCTTAATTTAAAAACCATCTAAAACCAATGTAACCTAATGTGTCGGTATAGTTGTTTTGAGAATTTCACCTGTTCTGATACATAGGTAGCTCAGTGTTTCTCTTCTGTACCAGTTGCTAATTGATACAGATAGGGCACTTTGATTTCTATGTAAGGGATATTTTATTTATTTACAAAATATTTTACCAGGAAGGATACATTGAGATTTCTCTTGTTTTCAAGTATGTCCTGGGTCCACAAACATTGCATCGTTACCATAGGGTACAATAAAAATTTCTAACTCTAATTGGCTCTTGTTATTGTCATTAGCCTAGGGTTTCACATACTTTTTTCTAACAATTTGAATGATATATTCAATATATAAAAGAACCATACAATAATTTGTTTGTTTTTTTTTGATTACTGTAACATTCATGAACATAAAACCAGATTTTAAGGCAAATTCATATACAGATGCAGTAATTTCTTTTTTTTTTTTACTCTGTGCTTTTTTCGTTATCCTCATGAATGCACATTCAGCTTTGCATATAGTACATAATTTTGCAATCATGGAGTACATTTTTGCCTGATTTTCCCCAGTTGGTGATTCACATCTTCAATTATCCCTAGACATCCAGTTTGGTCTTTTGTAGTGGATAAAACATGTAACAACCGTGCAGTTGCTTGCATTAAAAACAATTAGGAGTACCATATGCAATTATATTTGCTGTCAGAACTCAGAAACATTTGTCAGAAAAGTAAGAAAGAGAGAGAAAATATAAAGAAAGATTAAAACCAGAAGAAGAAAGAACATCCTCGAGGAACAGAGGAAGTGAAAAGAGATAATTGGGGGTGACCGTGGAGAAGAGAGATGGGAGGGGAGGAGTCGCTCAATGATCAGCTTCACAAGGGGAGTATTGCCCTTCTAACCTTCTCTATCTCAGGCATCTACGAACCTACTCATAGTGAAAGGACTCTGGTGTAGCATTCTGTTGCTCTTCTCCATCGCCCTGTGTGGTGTGATTTTATGTGTTAGTCCAGTCTGCCGTCCTAGTCGTTCACCGTACTATTGATCCAAGGGCCCCATATCTTGTCAAATTTCTTTGTTGTCCCTCTGACCCCTGCTGTCAGTTTGTCCATTAAAAAAGTCTCTTATTTTTTGGTTTACCATTGCTATTGTAGGGGTGTCCCTCTGTAGCCATACCTGTGCTAGGGCTCTTTGTGCAGCTAGGTTTACTTTTTGTAGGAGGTATTGTTCCATTTTTGTCCAGTCGTCCATGGATCTGGATAGTAGAAACACCCAGGGGTCCAGCTTTAACTCTCTGCCGAATACCTCTCGCAGCAATTCTGCAATCCGTTTCCAATAGGTCTGCACTCCCGGGCATTCCCACCACATATGAATATACGTACCCTTTTGTCCGCAGCCCCTCCATCATAAGTCTTGTATGATTGTTCCTGCACAGAGACTCATACCGAAGACGTTGCGGCGGCCTCCCATATTTCCTGCCATTCTATGCCCTCCAGTACCTCGTTTAAATCTGCTTCCCACTGGTCTATGTACTTGATGTCACCCCATTCTAGTATATGAGTACTCTGGTGAGAGTATAAACAGGAGATTAGACCACTTGGGAATTGGTCCTTCGAGCACATTCGTTCGAAAAACGTTAATGGTGTCTGTGCCACGTTTTGATCCTGGTATCTTGGGCATAGTCCCTAAGCAGAAAAAAATCGAAAGGTCTTAACGGGGCCCTGCTTTTCAGGTCATCAAAAGTGACAAAGGAGCCATTGTCAAACAGTTGAGATAGTCTCTGCAGTCCTGTGTTTTCAAGTCCCTTAAAACCCCTAGCCTGCATGCCTGGGAGGAAATCTCTGTTTCTCAAGAACGGGGTCATTGGTGACGGGACAGATGTCAGGCCATATTTGTGGGCGGTCGTGTCCAGACTCTGAGGGAGGTTTGTATCGCCTGGTATGGTACCTTGTCTAGAGGTCTATGTTCCCTAGGGATCCATATGAGGAACTGGGGTAGATCCGGGCCTATCAAGGAGGACTCCAAGTCCACCCACCTCCACTTGTCTGGGGGCGGAAGCCAAAGGGCTTTTTGGGCAAGGTGAGCCGCCACGTAATAATAGTAGAGGTTCGGTAGTCCCAGACCTCCTCTATCCTTGGCTTTATAAAGTATATTACTTGAGATCCTGTGCTTCTTATTCTGCCAGATAAACTTACCGATAGCTTGCTGAAGTGCTCCCAGGCTAGATTTAGTCAAGTGGATCGGGAGAGCTCGAAATAGGAACAATAGCCTAGGTAACACATTAATTTTCACCAAATGTATTCTTCCAATCCACGATATCGGTTTATCTACCCATGTCTCCATGTCATGTATTAGTTGCCTAATTAGTGGGACGTAGTTTTGTTGATGTAGGAGGGATGGGTCCACCGTTAAACATATGTCTAGGTATTTGTGATCTTTTGCTATGTAGACGTGATATGTCTTCCCTATATATGCTGCGCTTTCATCACTCATACCTATGGGGAGTGTGCTTGATTTGTGTAGATTAACCTTGTATCCGGCCACCTTGCCATATTCTACCAGTATCCCCATCAGCACTGCCATGGATTCCTTTGGGTCTGTCAATGTCAATAATACATCGTCACCGAATCCCGATATAATGTATTTCTGTCCCCCCCTGGTAATTCCCCTGACCTCTGGTGTTGCACGTATCTTTTGCATGAGGGGTTCTAGAGAAATAACAAACAGTAGCGGTGAAAGAGGGCATCCCTGTCACGTGCCGTTACTCAATGGGAAGGGAATGGGTCGTGCACCTGTTATTCGGACCTGCGCCCTGATGTTGCAGTATAAGGCTTTAATGATCGTGAGAAACTGGGCCGGCAGTGGTGTAATGTCTCGAACAGATACGGCCATTTAACTCTGTCAAACTCCTTTTCGGCATCTATTGACAGTATCAATGTCGGGATTTTCATCTTAGTTTGTCTCTCTATAAGAATAATGTTGTGTCTTGTATTCTCGAACAGTTGCCTACCCGGCACGAAGCCCACCTGGTCTGGATGGCCCAGGCTAGTGAGAATCGGGTTCAGTCTGCTCGCTAATACTTTTGCTAAGGTTTTGGAGTCGTGGTTAATTAAAGAGATTGGGCGAAAATTCTCTGGGATTGAGTCTTTACCAGGTTTAGGCAGTAAGACTATGTTCGCTAGAGACATGTCTTGATCTGGGGTCCCCCTGTCCCTGAGGTCGTTAAACCACAGTTCAAGGTGGGGCAGAAGCTCCTCTCTAAATATCTTGTAGTAGCTACCGTTGAAGCCATCTGGGCCAGGTGCCTTATTGCTTTTCAGAGCCGAAATTGCTGCATCTATTTCCTCAACCGAGATCTGGTTACCGAGAGCTGCTGAGTCAGCCTCGCCTAGTTTGGGGAGGTGTATCAGAAAGAGGAATTCTCGTATCCCATGAAGTTCCTGTTGTAGGTCCGCATCCTCGCCCATCGAGTGGTTATATAGTTTGGTGTAAAAATCCGTAAATACTTTGGCAACCTCTGTGGGGTTCGTTTGATGGTCTCCCACAGTATTTTTGATCTTTGTGATATGTGTGTTCCGTTGCCGTGGCCTAAGGGATCTTGCTAACAGGGTACCCATTTTATTAGCCTTTTCATAAAAGGTCCGTTTTGACCACACTATAGCTCTTGCGGTGTCATCGAGGAGCGTTTCGTGAATAGAGGTCCTCAATCCTTGTACCGCCCGCTGTTCTTAAAGTTTCTAACAGAGATGACCGTAATTGAGATTTTCTGCGTTTAAGTGTCGCTTCTCTAATCAATATACCCCGAACGACCGTCTTATGTGCTGCCCACACTGTGGCTTTCAATACCCCCGACTCTGCCTCTGTGTCAAAATATTCGTTCAACTCTCTACGAATAGTCTCAACTAATTCTGTGTCCTGAAGTAGAGAACTATTCAGCCTCCATGACTAAGGTGTCACCGCGCTCAGTTTATCAAAAGTAATAGATACGTCTGAATGGTCCGACCAGGTTATAGAACCCACTGTGGATTCCGAGACTCTGGGAACAGTTGGAGGGTTTACCAGATTTATTCTGGAGTATGTGTCGTGTGGTGGCGAATAATATGTATAGTCATTATCGTCCGGGTGTTGGGCTCTCCAGATATCTATAAGGCCTGACTGTTGTATAAATGTGTGCAATAGTTTGTCTTGTCCGCTTCTCCTGTGGGACCGAGGGGCTCCCCTGCAGGGTCCTCTATCTACTGCTGGGGATGGAGACTCGTTGAAATCGACCCTCACTATCACCATTCCATGTGGTAGTTGTCAGGATTACTGTTTGATCCAGCACGTAGAACTGTACAGCATGGATGACAAATAAGTAACGTATTACCGGTCCTTAGAATGGCCGGATTTAACGTACAAAGAATAGTCAAAAATACTAGCCGAGGTCAGGGAACACAGAAAGGGACACAGCGATGAGGAAAGCCAGGAGTCAGGATACCAGAATATAGAGAAGTCAACAACCAGGTAGAAAACTATAAACAGGAACGCGCTCTCGGACAACCACAAGGGAAACCACGACAGGGCACTGAGCAGGCTGAGAACTGGGCCTAAATACTCCTCCTTTCGTTCTGATAGACTGTAACCGGCCTTTGACCGCAAAGTCAGTTACCAGGTTTCATTTGCATAATTGCTGCTCAGCATTAACCCTTCTGTGGATTAGGTTGCTGCTCGGCACAACTTTTCCTGTGTGGACAGTAAATGTCATTAACCACATTTCTATAAGCGGATGAATACGTGACAGTAGTGCAGTGACAGTGCGGGTGAGATCCTCCCAGAATTCTCTGGAAGGGTCATTAGGGGCGTACAAATTGAGAATGTGGATCATGTGTGAATGTAAGGTTCCTGACACTAGCACAAAGCGCCCCCCTGGGTCTATGCTAACTCCACTGACCCTAATCGGGCATCTACGATGTACGAGGATGGCAACCCCATTCCTCTTATTGAGAGCCCTTGATTCATGTGTGGTCCCTAAGGGCGAACTTTGCCGATTTTGGCAAGTGCGTCTCCTGCAAGAAGGCTATGTCCGGGTTCATACGCTTAAGTTCCCTAAACATAAGCATTCATTTCTTAGGGGCATTGAGTCCCTTAACATTAAGAGATACTAGTTTTACAGGCTTATCATAATCCATGGGGTGCCTCTATATTTAATCATTCTGTCATGTCTGCTCCCATTCCAGACGTCCAGGTTTCCCCCCGGCCTCCCTCACCAGAGGAGATAAAGGATGGGTAAAGGTAAAATGGGGATAGATTAGAGGAGAATTAGTATAGAGAAGAAGTAATAAACTTTGTACATAAATCGCCTGGTCTTACCCTTAGCCAGGCCTGTTAGGGGTAGATGTCCCATCTCCCCGGTACTGCAACAGAGCCCTGGGGCGATGGGGACATGGATCAGCCAATGTGGGCACCACTTGAGTGCCCCCTAGATCCATACGAATAAACACTATAACCTGTGCGTCGATATCTAGCAAATAAAACAGTGAGTACATCTCTGCAGAGTGCGGAGAGGTAGGAAAAACACTCGCCAGTCACTTACAGCTAATGGCCGTGCGCTGTATAAATGTTTTTTTTTTTTTTAGGGGGGTTGTTGTCCCTTTTAAAACTAAATGGTCCAAACCACAACTTTGTGCTTGTAGAAAGCAAGGATAATGATCCCAGTTAACGTTCTGTAGCAGGGTTCAATGTCCTGCAGCTCAGCAATCCCGAGCATTAATCCCCAGTGTTAGGCTGATAATATAGCCGCTGTACCGATACATATATCACTTTACAATCTAGGCGTCGTTTAACCAGCTTGCATACAATTACATATTCACGTGTGCGGATATTTCCGGGAGAGGGAGGGAACACTACATGGCTCCGTCTACGGCACACCTTGTCTCCGGTGTCCTAAGAGGACCTGCCTATCCCTAACACTCCGCCCCTGGGTGAAGCCGACACCCCCCAGAGGCCTCCTGTTGCATTGTGGCCATATCTGGGTCCTGCCTCCCCTTCCCCCTCTGTAAACCGGAAGAGAGACCAACTCCGAAGGGTTGGGCCCACCGCCCAAGCCGACCAGCTCCCTCCCCTGGCAGGAAGTCGCCCCGGGATGGGACCCTTCTGGTGCCCCCACCCGCGGCGACCGTCATACATTTCCATTGGTTCCCTATGCCATCAAGTCCCCACACAAATAAACATGAATACCGAAAAAAAACGTAGCATAATAGCACACACTACCAGACACATGAAGGGAGGAATCCGAGTCAGCAGTTACCTCCCTAACCCCCAAATAAGGGGGTCGAAAGGGCTACATACTGCTGGGTTCAAACATCCCACTCAGATCACAAAAGTGGGGGACGTTGCAGTGCCCATGGACTCCGACCTCTCCACTTCCCTCAGACCCCGCAACCCAAAATAGGCAACAGCCCCAGACCTACAGAAAGAATTTGCCCTACCCCCGAACTACACATTCGCATATCTACAAATCAAAGCGCTGATGACCCACAACGAAATCACAGATATGAAACACTCACTGAGATCATCCATTACGAAATTTGAAGCACAATGCCTTTCCCTAGACCCCCCGAAGAAATCAGTCTCTACCTGCTACGACTACCTCGCTAACCCTGACAACAACGCCACATGGAAGTTCATGCAAGACTGGCAGACAGACCTCCAAGTCACAATATCCCCAAATGACTGGGACCTCACGTTGTTCCACCGGGATCTATTGCCCATGTCATCCAGTGCGGACTCCACCATCGCCAATCTAGAGGATAGTTTATTGATTTGTGCTGTAGCAGTGTTGTGAACCACAACCGTGGACTCCACCCGCTGTTCAAGCACCGCCGTCCTCACACCCAAGGCCTGGATTTCCACCTTCACTTCGTTGGTGTTTCTCATGATCTCGGTAGCCAGGTAACTTCGTACCTCCGCCAAATTAGCCAAGATCTGTGCAGTATTGGTCTCTGAGACCTCAGACGTTGCCGCCATGCCTGGGAGGTGAGCGCGGCGCCATCGGGCTTTCCCGTCCGCCATCTTGGGTGTTGGATCGCATGGCGCGGGAATGCCGCAAACATATCGGACACCGTGCTACCCCGTTCCGCCGGCTTTTTAGGCTGTTTCTTCGGGGCACGTCTATCCATGTCGGCTCCCCTGTGAATTTTCCGTTCAGGTTAGTGTTTACTCGCTGATGTTAGCTATTGGCCTCGTGGTCTCAGCGGAGCTTCACTTGGACATGTCCATCTTGCTCTGGCTGCAAACCACCATCAGATGCACCGTTCGTGGCGAACTGCAGCGAACCGTTCGCGAACCGTTCGAGACATCACTATTTGTGAGCAATGCTTGGCAGAAACTGGAGAAAGGTTACAAGCTTCTACCTCAAAATGAATGTTCTGGATTTACAAAGTGATAGTCAAGCCTAGAAGAAATTACACCTAGAAAGAGATCCAACCGATGAAAATATACTTTGCATTCAGAGAAATCTGTGCCATGAGAAAAGGCTTCAAGCTCTGAATTAAATAAAAGGAAACCTTTTCTTGTTCATGACAGTAAATGTATTATTTTAGGAAAAAAATAAATAAATCTGTAGTCTCTCTAACAGCAGTCTCTAGAGCACGGGTAGTACACCTTTTAATACAGAAAACAAAATGGCGCGCAGGCCTCGCCACATGAGTTTTGTAAAAGAATATAAAAAACAGTCAGGAGCTCTCTGTGAATATGGAGACGTTCGCTGACTGTGTGGGGCATCCAAACAAAGCTTCTGTAACAGAGCCGCAGCTCCAACAATATGGTGCAAGTTGGAGTGATAGAGGGAGCCAAAAACATGGTGGACTGAGGACCTGAATATAGTGTCCTATGTGGTCCAAAATGGTATAGACGGGGAAATATTCTATATAAAGGGAAAACAAAGGAACGTTATGACTAATCCAATAAATACATAAATATAAAGGGAAAACAGAGAAAAATTAGTACTAATACAGTAAATACATAAATCATAAAAAGAGAAGGGATATGATATGCATAACAGAGTTTGGAACAAATTTTTGTAAGAAAGATAGGTTAATAAAAATGTAACAGACAAGTACATAAGGAGATATAAAAAACATAACGGGGAGGGGGCGGAGCCTGACTAGCAAGCCGACAAGACGTGCCTCGCATGAGTTCCTGCTGCACAAGGCACTACACGTCAAAATCTGGGACTGCTGTGGTGGAAATCTCCCCAAACTAAGCTATACAGATTGGGGAAATCTGCTGGTACCCTCAGATACCAAACTCGACACCCGGAACGACCAGGACCCACAGCGACAAGTTAAGACCTACTAGTGAAGGTGGAGGGGAAAGGCGCCGCTTTCCTCCCACTGCCACGAGCCACTCATGAGCATGAAATGCTCCTCCCCCCGATGGACTGGAGGGGGATATCCCAATCCCCGCCAGATGGAGTAGCCCATGCCCCTTACCTTCTTGTGGGTCCTGAAGCTACGGGGGAGCGGAGGCCTCCAAAATGGCGGACCCATCAGACCCAGATAAATGCAACCGAAGTGACCGGATGTGCCAGGCCCCAGCAGCAAAGTAAGGGACACTCTTGACAGTATCTTTGAACTCTTCTGGGCTGGGCTGCTGGCTCGCACAAGGCTGGCTATAATGACTGAAGAATCGACTGCACGGGACCACATTGGCAGCAAGGGGAGACCTGGGAATCCTCTTAAGGGCACAGCGACACCTCAAATCTCAGTAACCCATGCAAGACACCCACCCAGGCTGACAGCACCAAGGGTCACAACCCATAGGTACCGGCCACACAAGCGGAGGGCCACAGGACACAAGAAACAACACTCCGCGAATGGCAGCAAGACCCACCGCACCATCCCGACAGGGAGGACCCTGGACCGCAATGGATCCCAGGCTCATGACAAGAGGGTGCCAGCTCTCCCACGGCACTGGGCTGGAGGGGTACCTCACCTCCACGTGGCTATACTCCTCCAAAAGAACTGAGCCCAAATTCGAGCTATAACACCCGCAGGGGTGTCGGATGACCGCTTAACCTACCAACCTGTGGGGCCTGCATGACAGCCCGCAACCTGGGTTGGTGCACAGAGCAAGGAACTAAACCTCATCACAGGTTCTTGGAGGGGCATGCTGGCCAACCTCTGCCTCAGGACTATGGGCCCTGCAATATACCTTGCCCAATGCACATTAAAAGGCTCTGTTCATGTGAAGTATGTACTTTTGTACTCCAGACAGAGAGACCGACCGTTAGCCCTAATTCTCTGGAACTGTTTTGGGCATGGGACCATGTGCACGGTGGGTCAAAAATAAGACTTCCAGGAAATTCCTGAACCCCTGAACTGATCTGGGCAATTTTTGGATATGTTAGTCACCCAGATCAGGTGTTCCAGTATGGTGCTTATGGTGCTTATGGTGCTCGCAAGTACTAGAAAGCAGTGATTGACGGAGGTACCCGTTTGGGGTGCAAGGCAGTCCGTCACAAATAGTCTTTCATGTTTGGATGTGTGATCGGCCAGCATTCAAATAGTTGGGCTTCGTCTAGCAAGTGATTAACTCTCTGTCGAGCAGATGTGTGGAATGTGTGAGGTCGTGTTTAAGATAGAATCTAAGGAGATGTTGAGGTCTCCTCCTAAAATTAAAATTCCTTCAATAAATTTTCCCACCAAATGTAAATGTTTAAGTAGTGTTCTACCCTGATTTTTGTTTAGTAGATCAAATTTTTCAAAAGTCACCATGTTGTGTCCTATGAGACCCTCCACCATTATTAACCGCCCACTGTCTTCCACCTCATGGGGTTTGTATGTAAAAGGGATGTGCGCTGACACTAGAATAGCTACCCCACGGGTTTTGGCTTCTGCGAAATTGCTAAAGTATCCATGAGGGTCATTTCGGTTGCAAAGCCTACATTTTTGCGGAAGTGGGTTTTTCTGGAGGAAAGCAACGTCTGCTTTCAGTTTATGGAATTGTTTAGGGCCAATGAGCATTTTTCAGGAGAATTCAGGCCCTGGACATTTAGAGTGACCACTTGGAGGGTATTTGATGGAGGAGAGCTGGTTATGTCTGAACTAAGCATGTTTCCCCGTGGCAGTGATACAAACTATTTAAAATCAAAGAGAAAGAAATCCAATAATTCATATTTGCTAACTCTTAAAAGGTAATGGTGATTTTGGAAGTCATAAGGACTGTTGGTGTCTGTCCCAGATTGGTTATTGTATTCCAAATTGGATCATTTACAGCACCACTGAGTCAGTCAAACTGGACCTATGTTAGGTATTGAATGGCAAAGGATTGAGAAATGTGTGTGTTGGAGGCATGATTTTAGTTTTCAGTAGGTGCAAACGGTATACACAAGAGCTAAAAATTAATTTTACATTATGATCATGAGAACATAAATCCAATTTAAGTTAACTGTGGGGCATAGTTTGTGTGTAGGTGCCATAATTAAACTGGAAAGAATAGAAGTAATTTCTTTAATTCCATTTTGGTTGAAAAGGCCAATGCCCCCCTTCTGTTTTTCCAACGTATTGTAAACACAGGTAGAAAACAAGATAAAACTGATTTGCGCCAAGTATAAATTGAAATTAAAACCAAATAGTGATAGAAATAACTTAGATATACTTAAAAAGTCCCAGAGGAATAAAACAAGGGTCTTTTTTTCTATAACCCTTTGAGGAGGTGCTGCTTCAGTGTAGTTCAGTCAAAAGCCCCCACTCAGGGATGAAACTGGACTTTTTTCTCTTAGAGTGTTGACAGTGGAAGCGGCATGTGAAAGAATAAAAACAGGATATATTGCTCACTGTTTCAAACGAATAAATGTGTGTGGAAAAGTATGAAAATTACTCACAATTTTAAGAGCACCTTAAGCTGAATGATATCAGCTTAGGTGGAATGATCCCCACCAAGGATATAAATGAGTAGAGGTAGATGTTGTGAAGGTCTGTGGAGAGGCTCCTTTAAGATGATAAAATAAATGCAGGATAAAAAGATAATATAACATTTTGAGGGTAAAAACATTATTTATTGTAATACACCTCCCATATACATCCATGCTTATTTAAATGTATACTTGGAGCATTTAAGTATAGGTTTTCTACCTATTGTTTTCTCTTGGATTGTTAGGGTATACAATTAATAGAATCTGATGCATTTGATTGAGCGCTGTATCTCCCCCTCTCTGTGTTATTGTAAACGCAGGTCTACTAAATCCAGCAGGGCAGTAACAATTTTAGGCTCCTTTCCCACTATATTGTATTTGTTCCCTGGAGAGTGAGAGATATGCCAGGGTATGCCAGGGAACACTGCCGCCACAGGGACTTATGGTAAGTGTGGCTCCCCTATTGGCTGTCTCTTGCCACCATGGCTTCAGGGAGGACCACTGGTCCAGAAAGATTTTTATCATCGCTAAAGGGGAATAAAATGTGTGGGGGTGAGTTCTCACAGCATCAGTATATAAAAATATACCCAACACGTTAAGCTACGAATGCCACCCGTGCAGTATTCCTTTAAACTCTGTTACATACAGTACTGAGTGATTTCACTCCTTGTTACTCATACACTGAGATCACTGTGAATGTTTAAATAAAGATTTGTAATTCAGCAGCTCTCTGCCACTGATGGCGACGAGTGATGACGCGGCCGCTCGCTTCCTGCCAGGATGATGTTTGCGTTCCATTGTACGGAAGTAGCTTTTTTTCTGGCTGCTCGCGATACTGACGTCACGGGGGTGTCGCCACCGGTGGAAGATGGAGGCCTCCGGTCTGACGGTGAATAACAAGATGAGGACGGGAGTTGGCGGTGTTACAGTTGGAAGTCCCCAACCTGGCAAAGGGCGAGAGTATAACCGCAATCAACGCAAAGACTCCGAGGTTAGACAGGGGGGAGAGAGAGAGAGAAAATACAACACACACACATTTCCTAAGCTTATATAGTGTCTAATGTACATGATACAGCAGGCAGTTTGCAACCCCACCCCAGTGTAAACATCTGTTGGTCCCAAATACACAATATTCGGTATATAGGCTGCAATATGTTAATAAACCAGCCACATGCACCTACCTATAATGTATGTGTAGACATTTGTGTGGAGCTTGTGGAAACAAAAGTGAATGCTTTCAAATGTTACTGTAATATATTCAGTAGAACATTTCTGGGCTCCTATTTCAATGCAGATAACTGTTTTATGCTGGTAGGTGATAGTATAGCTATCTGTCAGGTAAATGTTTACAGGTGTCATGGGGGGAAATGTGTTCTGGAATGGAATTGTTTTTAAATAACACAATTAAGGTTTTTGTTTTTTTTTATTTGTCCAACAAAGAGGCTGATAGGGTTATTAAATAAACACAGAATTTTAAAACCATTAGATTCAGACAGCTTTGGCAAGTCTCAGATTTACTAAACGTGATACAGTCAGGATTCTTTTGGTTTGGATGAGTTTGGAGAATCACTTATATCTGCATCGGAACCAATTTACATCATCGGAATCAGAGATTTATGAACAACAACATGGCAGACGATGATCAACCAAATACATCTGGCAGAATGCACACCAGGAAATTGTCATTCACTTGCTTTTTGCAATTGAATTGATCATTTGAAGAGCTAATTGACCACTTGCAATACTAGAAACCCAGCGTGGAAATAGTTAAAAATCCTCAACGGCGCAAAGGCTAATTATGTGACGGCTGACCAGTGCAGCTAGCCAGCCGCCACATTAAAAAAGTTGAATAAGAAATACGTTTTATGAGGATCAATAGTGGAGCCGTAAAGCGGCTAACAGCAGACCCCAGGTAAAAGTGGTTTGACTACTTCATGGCAGGTGTGGGCATACCTACTAAACAGGGCAACCAGTCCTGACAAGGGTTTTTAACTGTTTTCTGGCTGCTAGCGGGCAAACAGTTCTGTTTTTTTGTTTTTTAATCTGGGCCCCGAGGTGAAGCCTACAGGATTTCAGCCAGTTGGAGACTTCAGTCCAGCTCAAATCCAAACAAAATTAAAACCTGTTCAATTTTGTTTGCCGCTTGACTAGTTTGCCCTTAAAGTAACATTCCAAACACCATATCCACAACAGCATGCTGTTGTGGTTATGGTGCCATGAGTACCTCTCACTGTACATAGTCAAACCATTTTAGAACAGTTTGACTTCTTACATGAGGTACTCAAGACACTGCCCTTCACTTTCACTACAGCCGACAAAGAGCCATAAGGTCCTGCTTGGGAGCTTCAGTTTGCTCTTCGGAGGTAGGCATCAGCTGATTGTTCTCAGCCATTGAGCTCAGCTGTGCACAGCCAGTGTTTAGCTCAGACAGAGAGCTTCCAGCGTTCTATGAGCTGTAGTTGAGGCGTAAAGCGGCTAACAGCAGACCCCAGGTAAAAGTTTGACTACTTACAAAGGAGTGAGGGGTGCAAGGGCACTCCTGGCATCATAACCACTATATAACTTTATAGTGGTTATGGTGTTTGGTGATTTTAATTTGGATGGAGGAAGAAGGTGATGGTAAAGTGACAGTGCAACGTAGAATTATAAACATTTGAGGTGTCTTGCATTGTCTCATGAGTCTGTGGCCATAGAGAAACTGGCTGGGTGAGTAACCTGCTTTGTTGTTGTGTTTTTTTTTTGTTTTTTTTTATGTTTATTTGTTTTTGTTTTTTGTTAAATATCTTTTTATATGACTGCTTACATATCTTAAAAGTTCTCTGTAATCAGAACAGCTCATTGCAAAGAGTCTGTCAGAGTGCTTCTAGCTGTGGGTGGTTATGAACTTTGGTTAATCCACCCCAGAACTCTGTTAATCACTGCCTCTAAAATTTAGTGGGCTATTTCGGAAGTACATTTCTACATTAGTCAAGGCACCGCAGAAGCATTTGATGTAACTTAGGGAAAGCCCTGGTTTGTGTCAAAGTTTGTGTCACTTTGACACAAATTGGGGGAAGACATCTGCAGATTTGTTGCAGAATAACCACTACTGTTAGCTATAGTAGTTATATTGGGACTCTTAATATAACTTGTGTTCCGATAAGAGTGCCTAAAATTACCAACCGCGACTAACCATTGGCAATTGAAAATTTAGCCCTGGTGAGTAGAACTTCACCTCTAATGAATGTTCCATGGCACATTCAGGCTTGTAGTGGCAAGTAACGATCAAAGCCTGGCAAGTAGCATAGAACTCAACATTTTAAGCCCTGTGATAAATATTAATGTAATTTGAATGGCACACTAGAACAATGATCCTGAAATAGATGTTGACTCATACTTTAATGAGCATTTAAGTCATCTCTTTTCTTCAACCTTCTAATTCTTAAAAAGTTACAAAGCATGTACCAAATGCTCCATCAAAAATTTTGTTTTTTATTCCTTTCTGCTACAATAAGAAAAAAAAAAACTGTTGTATACTCTTAAAAGCAGATGAGAAGGGGAGAAATGAGCATCATCACTGGTGTGAGGGGATATATTGAAAAAGGGGTTGTTGATTGCTAGAGATTTTGTGTTTTTTGTTTTTTTGTTTTTCTTGTTTGCCCTTCCTGCTACTTCCAGGAGGATAGTTGTTCTATATGGTAGTCCAGTGGAGGCCATTCTTTACAGGATGCTTTGTGGTTCTGTGGGGGGGGGAGCATTGTGATCTGCACCAATACTTGTAGCTGCACTTTCTCTATGACCGCAGGACTCCTAAGAAGGGAGATATTTTTCAGGAGGGCCACTTCACAGCCAGAGCGCCAAGCCCAAACAGGTGCCCTGGGCATTTGCCATGTTGCCTTATGAGTGATATTCTGGCTCTGGCTTTGTGCTAATAAATTATGTCCAAGTAATTCACTTTTGGAATAGCTGGGAGAAAGTTCTACAATAGATGAAAGAATGTAAAGTATTATAGAGATTGTACATGTCAAATCATTTTCTTTTTCAGTACCTGCTAATTTTTAAAATGTCACATATGTTCCAAATGTGATATGTATGGCAATCCTAAATTGTTGATGGTGTTTTTTTTTTTTTTCAGATTTATTATTTTATTTTTTATCGTGTGATTTTGATTTATACTTTTGCTATATAGGGTTACTCGGAGTCACCAGATCTTGAATTTGTGTATGCTGATGCGGACAAATGGGCTGCAGAACTATCAGGTAGGGAACTGCTGACATAGGTTCCACTCATATCTCATAAACTGGAACCATGTATTTGTTTAACCCCTTAAGGACACATGACATGTGTGACATGTCATGATTCCCTTTTATTCCAGAAGTTTGGTCTTAAGGGGTTAAACTGACATGATCCATTTTTTTGTATATAAGTCAGAGCATTTTCACTCAGCTGTTCATTGGAACAACATTTAGAATATTTGCTTATTTTATGGGTATTTAATTACAGATTTTCATACTTTTATAAAGCAATTTAGCTTACTAAAATGCCTTATGTGAAGAGTGCATCACTTTTTTTAAAACTTTTTTTTATTTCATAAAAGTGCTGCAGCACAAATGGTAGGTGCTTGCCCAGAGCACATCAGCCGTGCAAAGGCTTCTCAGTGAGCTGTAACATAGCTGATTGAGAAGTCTGTGATTGGACAGCCATACCCGTGTGCGTCTGGTCTGCAAGGCTTCAATATGAGAAGCATCTTAAAGGTTATTCCCTGGCACAGATGAAGAACAATGGGGAAGGCAAGGCCTTGGAGTAGCTTCTGCTACTAGATCTGCAGTTGTTGCATGCTAAACTTTCAATAACTCCCCAAATCTTGATTTTAACATATATCTACACAACCTCCTGTCATTTTCCCTTTAAATGTATGCAAATTTGTAGAACTCTCAAAACGTATTGTCCTTGTGTTCCTGTCTGACAAGTTGTTGGTTTTTTTTGTTGTTGTTTTTTTATTTATTTTTTTGCATACAGTTTATCCAGCATCTTCACAATTTGTTGTCATTATAAGAATCATTAGATTAAAACAAGTTTATATTTTACAGATTAAATGTTTGTGGCATTTTATTCTCTCCTGTTTTTTTAATTACTTTATATATGTTTCTTTGTGCCTCTAGAGCTGTACAGTTACACAGAGGGTCCAGAATTCCAACTGAACAGGAAATGCTTTGAAGTGGATTTCAGATTACATGGTGAGGCTCTGTTCCTGTGATATGCTGTATGGCAGTAAGTGTATATGTGCACAAACCAGTGGTACATAAAGTACGGAAAGCTCTCTGCAAAGCTATTAAGAGGAATAAAAATATCTTAAACATGTTGCATTTCGTTTTCATGATTTGTTTCCTTTAGTTCCTGATAAGAAATGGACAGAGCTAGACATATCTCAGCAGCGTGCACACACTATGCGTCTTCTGGATGCACTAGAAGTCACGGCAAGAGAGAAGAGACTTAGGGTGGCTCGGGCTATTCTCTATGTAGCACAAGGTGAGCAGTTGACATTAACAAAGCTCTACACCATTCCAGTGAATTTTTTGGTTTAGTCTACTACTTTGTTTTGTTTTAGCCTGTGATCTCTAAACACTGTTTCTCATATCCATTTCCTCTCTTCTTGTTTAGGTACTTTTGGGGACTGTACCTCAGAAACTGAAGTTCAGACATGGGTACGACATAACATCTTTCTTTTGCTGGAAGCTGGCGCATTCAATGCTCTCGTAGAACTTCTAAACATGGAAGTAGAGTGAGTACGAAATCTTGTCACATTACTACACCCTCCTATATAGATGTCCCTCTGACAAAACAATTGTTAAACTTCACAATTGACAAACAAAACAAATACCAAATGCCTGCTCCTATAAAAATGTATTTTATATATTTAACATTCCTTAATGTTTTATATTTCTAGAAACAGTGCAGCTTGCAGTAATGCAGTGAGGAAACCTGCTATTTCATTAGCTGACAGCACAGACTTGCGGTAAGGAAGAAGTAGCTAGTTTTAAACGCAAATGTATTCTAAACTCTGTTTTGCTTTAAATTCTGTTAGGCGTATTAAGTAAACACCGAATTCTGACTGCAACGGCAATTCTCACATTTAGTAAATCCAATAAAGTTGGAGCAAATTTGCAGCAATCACCTGGATGCAGTTTGTGTCCGGATTGATATCCGTGCTTTGACATCCGAATCCTATGCAAATAGGGTTCGGAATATGCACAAATCTCAAATATTAACAAAATTCGTAATTGAATGAATCCGGTAAGATGCACATTCACTAATTATTGTTCAGTTGTATTTTGTGAGTCAATTGATCATCTGAAGTTCTGTTTAGCTTCTGGCAGCACTAGAAGAAAAATGTTAAAAACCCTCAGCAATGCAATGTTTAATTTAAAAAAATAAATTTTTAGTAAAAATAAATAAATAAAAAGGCCTATGGGTGTCTGTAAGGCACCCATATTATTATAAAGGAAGTTGTAAACCTGCTGGGCGGGGACTAATATAATATAGCCAGAGGGGTGACCTAATGAGAGCTTAGGGCTATAATGATTTAAGAAGGGTGCACAGTGTCCTCCAGCCCCAGCCCATTAGCAGCAGGTGGGGGTTTCTTAATAATTTAAAGAAACTCGTCCACCCCCCAGTGGCATGGCCCACCTCTAACAAACCACTCTTAAAGTAAACTAGCCTTACCTACACCTGCTCACCTGAGTAATACTGAGGGTGTATTAAAACTAATATCTGTAAAGAAATAAATGATTCTCACCATCTGAAGGCTTCATTTGTCCAAATCTTCTTCCCTAAAATTTTTTTTTTTTTAATCCATAATCCTGCAATGCAAAAAAAATAAAAAAATTTAATCTCAAAATACCCTGCTGGAAAAATTCAGAACTGAGATGCAAAAGAATAAATCCATATTTGCTCCGCAGTTACTCAGCAATAAATGGGGTTTTATAACCGGAAAGACCCTTTCTAGCTATTGGGCAGCAATGACTGGCCAGTTGCTAGTTTTAAAAACTTAGTAGATAGGGTCCGAATTTCAGCTATCCGGCATTCGATGCTTGAATTGAAAAATCTGGACATTGTTAATGAATTTTGCTGTTAAGATGGATTTACCCTGTTCAGTACGGGGCCATTTGGTCTTTCATGAATAAGCCTGTATGTTTTAGTATGCATTATTCTCCCTTTCCTCTTCATTGTGCTGCTAAAAGGTCTGTAGCTCAGTATGCTGTCTGCATGTTTCTTTGCAGAGTTCTGTTGAACATTATGTACTTGATGGTGGACACTTTGCGTGAAGAGGGAGAAGGTGACAGTGCAGAGTGGAAAGCCATGAGGCAGACGTTCCGCTCAGAACTAGGTGAAGTGTCTTTTAAACTTTGCAAATGTCATGCAATACACATATGACTTGACAAAAAAATAGTATTCATGCATAATACATTGTGAACTTCAGTAATGTGTATTTTTTTTCATATTTTTGTTAAAACACATTTAAAACAGTGGTTATGAAGTGTTGAATTTTCTTACTACAGGGTCCCCCCTGTACAACAGTGAACCCTTTGCTGTGATGCTCTTTGGTATGGTTACAAAGTTCTGCAGTGGCCATGCCCCTCACTTTCCCATGAAGAAAGTGTTACTACTCCTGTGGAAAACTGTGTTGGTGAGTATGATACTGTGCTCTTAAATAATTTGTCTATATATTTGTATTTGATGTCCTACATCCTTTGCAGTGCACCCTTGGTGGCTTTGAAGAGCTACTGGAGTTGAAATCTCAAAAGCGAGAGATGCTGGGCCTTCCACCACTTCCTGAAGACAGTATTAAAGTAATTCGGAATATGAGAGCTGCATCCCCTCCAGCATCTGCATCTGACTTAATTGAACAGCAACAAAGGAGAGGTCGACGGGAGCATAAGGTAAAAGGAAGGATTATATTGGTAGTTTAGCTGTTGACTAAAAGCTGGGGAGTTTGGGAAATGGGCATTTTTAGCTGTTATATTGGAAGGTGCAGATAAATTAATTGCAAGTCTGCTTGTTCATTTGTTTTTCAAGGCCCTCATTAAGCAGGATAACCTTGATGCTTTTAATGAGCGAGACCCATACAAAACAGATGATTCTCGTGATGAAGAAGAAGAAAATGATGAAGATAACAGTCTTGAGGGGGAACCTTTTCCTTTGGAGAGGGAAGAAGTTATGCCTCCACCAGTAACAAATCCTTCCACTGATCGTTTAGCATTCCCAAAAGGTTTACCTTGGGCACCCAAAGTTAGGTGAGACCATTTACACTGTACTTTTTTATGACTTTATATGAGTGTTTGCTTCCTGAAATACAATACTGTAGTTTTCTTCCTTTCATTTCATTTTTTTTTTTTTCTGTCTAGTCTGTGCTTTATTTTCTTATGGTTCATCCCTGCAGGGAGAAAGATATTGAAATATTTTTGGAATCCAGTCGTAGTAAGTTCATTGGGTACACTCTGGGCAGGTGAGTGTTTGGATCTAACTGTGTTGAATGATATGTGTGTTTTTCAGTGTATGGATTTGATTTCAAAGTAGGATGTGTGTTGCATTATGTGTCGGATGTTGGCGTTAGTTCACTTGGTAGGAATATTGGTGTGTTAATATGCTGTGCCTTTTTCTTCCCCCAGTGACACTGACACAGTGGTTGGGCTACCACGTCCCATTCATGAAAGTATTCGCACCCTAAAGTTGGTGAGTTTTTGAAGTTTGAATAAACACTAATCTGCATATTGCATCTGCCCTGGAATAGCTAATTGGGATACTGAGAATGTAAGCATTTGTATTTTAGTCTTTTCATTTATTCTTATGAGGCATATGTTGTCTTCCTTTTTTGCTTTTGTCTACCACAGCACAAATACACGTCTATTGCAGAGGTTCAAATAAGGCTAGAAGAAGAATTCTTGAGATGTCCTCTGTCTGGGGTATGTGTGCTCTTCTTTTTTTTTTTAAATTTTTTTTTTTAATTTTATTTTTGCATTTCTGTATCTCTGACTTCTGTTTCATGAATTCAGGGAGAAGAGGAGGTAGATCAAGTTTCTGCAGAAATACTGTACCAAGGACTCCTTCCTAGTCTGCCCCAGTATATGGTAAATATGACATGCCTAATGATACTTGCACCCATGTGCCGCAATTTCCATTTATTTGAATTGTGACAATTACACAGATTTGCTTTGTACTGTGTCAATCGTAAAATAAGACCGGTTGCTCTTATATTGATTTTACCTTTTTAGCTTAAGCGTCTTTCAGTAGTACATTGAGCTACTGATTCTCAGGCTACTTTATATAAATAAATGAAATATATTTACTACAAGACAAGTTACACACACTGTTATGCCTAGGTATCCTGGTCTCATAATCAATCAAGATAATGAATGCAATACATCATAACTGAAGCAGAATTTTATCTTCTGTTCTTTGTGAGCTGATTTATCAGATTGTTTGCTTGTGTCAAGAAGAACTCCTAATTTGGCTTTCAGTCGTCTGATGTAATGATAAAAATAGAGTTAAATACATCCTTTCTAGGTGGAAAACCAACACACTAATTTGTTTCATTTGTCCCTTTTTTGTATTTTAGTATGCAAAACACATAGGCAATTTCAGATTTTAGGCCAAATAGCTGACGTGGAGATTTTTCTTTCCATTTTAACTGTTAAGACCTAAAAACTGCAATTATTTTTGAATTCTCAAACTTTCACACTTCAATTCATGACTGTTTCTTTCTGCTTACGTACCAGGTTGATGCCCTAAAAGTTGAAATGTCGTGAATTTAATATGTTAGGCTATGGTACCTAATTTTGTAAAATAAGAATAAAAAAAACAGTCAACTCTGATGTTAGATCAGTTATTATGACCCAAAAACGGAAATTTACTTTGAATTACAGACAATTACACTTAAGCGTTAATTTAGCGTTATATTTTATTAAATGTCTCAGATTGCCTTACTGAAGATCCTGCTTGCTGCAGCTCCTACCTCCAAAGCCAAAACAGATTCCATTAATATTCTGGCAGATGTGCTACCTGAAGAAATGCCGTAAGTCAAGGGCAGTTTTATATTTGTAAAAAAAAAAATTCACCTTTTTACGTATGCAATATTAAACATTTGGTTTTATCTAGGACCACAGTACTGCAAAGCATGAAACTAGGAGTAGACGTAAATCGGCACAAAGAGATTATTGTTAAAGCAATTTCTGCCGTGTTGCTTTTGTTGCTGAAACACTTCAAACTAAATCATGTTTATCAGGTTTGTATTTAATTTATAAATACTTACTATGTCAGTCTCCCCAGGTCCCCATGGATGATCAGTGATATACTGATAATCTTGATTCACTACGTATCTCCTTGTAACACTATATTGGCCTTGTCTACGCTATAGTGTATTTTGTAGCTTTTCACATATATCTTATTACTCCAGCTGTAAATATTTTATGTACATTTGCCCCATATAACATTAACGCATATCAAATACAGGTTGTTCAATTTAAACTGCATTTTACCCACTTCACTGAAATAAATAAATACTACTAGAAACCAGCCTTTTCATAATTTCCTCACGAATTTCCACCATATTCAAAGCTCAAAAATAGAAGTTTGAAATCTATAATGGGGTATGTTGCATTAATTGTTAGCATCTCACATTTCTAAAAAGAACTGGGCGCTCAATTAAACTGTTAAAAGAAAGTAACATGAACTTACTTTCAAGTAGAATTACTGTGAACTGTGTGTATATATTGGGTTGGAAAGTGACCGCATACCTCTGCCGTATTTGTAAGGGAAAGCTTGATATGAGTATTTAGGAATCTCCTGGCCATTTCCGAAGTACCCATTGCACAGGTAGAGAAACGGTTTTAAGTAACACATTCCATCTACCCTGCTTGTATATGCGTATATTTATTGATTTGCTTATAATAAACATAATCCTTCTTTCTCTACTCCATTGTTTACTTACTGTATGTATGTTCCATATTTTTTCATTTTAAGACTTATGCCATTTATATGTGATTTTATGCATATATTTACTTATTTTTATTTTTTTATTCTTCTATCCCCAGATGGAGTACATGGCACAACATCTAGTTTTTGCTAATTGTATTCCTTTAATATTGAAATTTTTTAATCAGAATATCATGTCATACATTACTGCCAAGAACAGGTAATAATGCTAAGAAATGAAAGAGGGGCAAAAAGTGTAATCAAAGACTTTATCTTAATACAGGGTTTGCCAACAGGTAGCTAACCAACTGTTATAGTTCTATACTTTAAGGATAACGGTGCTGAAGATGAACAACTAGAGTGCAGCCTCTTGAATACCCCGGGGCTCTTAATATGAATACAAAAACTACCTATGGGCTACATTAAATCCAGGGTGGATTTGATTTAAATCAAGCTAATTTAAACCACTAGTAAGTAAGACTTGATTTAAAATGGGATTTTTAAACATAAAGACTCATTCTTGCTAGGTGTTATAATTTTAATATTTTCAACCAGATAACTAATACATTTTAACATCATTTAACAGTTATATAAAACTGATTTTGGTATATTCCAAATAAAAATATTTATGCAGTTTTAAGTCCTCCTCTAGTGGCAGTCTACCAGAGGGACTTCTGGGTTCTTAGACGACTTTTGGTCGTCTAAACGGTGCTGGATGTCCTCCAATGCGTGAGGACCTCTGGCATTGAATAATGCTTTCCTTTGGGGAGATCCTAATGCAAGTGCGGCCATTGCTGCATTAGGTCTCCCCCGCCAACGTCCAAGTGCGGGTGGATCCTGACCCAGCGCCGAGGGACATCGATGCTGGATTCAGTTAAGTGGCTGGGAGGGGGACATTGCAGGATTCTACAGTGGCAGGAAAACTTTTTTTTTGTTTGTTTTGTTTTGTTTTGTTTTCCTGGCACTAGAGAACCCTTTTAGCTTGGACTAATGAAATTCATTTACCAAAAAAAATTCACATTTTGAATGAATGTAGAGCCTCGTAACTAATCAAGATTTCATGCTAAATAATATTTGGACTATAATGTATCTTCAATAGAAAACAATTTAGATTTTTTTTTTTTTTTTACTTTCTAGATTTCTTTCATCCAAAAGCATTTTCTTAAAATAAATCCAATTTAAATGTAAAAAACAAAATCAGAATTTTTTTAAAAAATTTTTTTTACCATTGATTTCGTATTCACACTGCTAGATCTAACTTGCACTAACTTTATTATTTTACAGTATTTCAGTTTTGGATTATCCATACAGCGTTGTCCATGAGCTGCCAGAGTTAACTGCTGAGAGTTTAGTAAGTCTTTTTCTTTGAATCTCTCCAGGGCTGATCTCAAGGGCTTTATTGCCTCTGCCACAGCGTGAACACTGGAAAATAGTTGTTATATGGCTTAGTAATACATGATTTAAATTGTGTTGGAGAATTCCTAAAATGCAAGTAGGGAAAAATGTTTCTTTAACAGCTTTGCTAATATGGCGCAACTGCCTTCTATTGCAGGAAGCAGGAGACAACAATCGGTTTTGTTGGAGAAATTTATATTCTTGCATTAATCTTCTGCGCATTTTGAACAAGTTGACAAAGTGGAAACACTCAAGGACAATGGTGAGTAAAAACTGGGTATTAGTAGATCGCTTGTTTTTGGTGCTTAACATGGGCATGATTTTTTATTTTTTATATTTATTTATAGATGCTTGTAGTTTTCAAGTCTGCTCCTATCCTTAAGAGAGCCCTAAAAGTAAAACAAGCAATGATGCAGCTGTACGTGCTGAAGTTACTTAAAGTCCAAACTAAGTACTTAGGACGGCAGTGGCGGAAAAGCAATATGAAAACAATGTCTGCCATATATCAGAAAGTTCGGCATCGTCTCAATGATGACTGGGCATATGGGAATGGTATGTATCCTATTCAAATTTTGCTACCTTTATGCATGGTAAGATGTGTTGCCTTTATGTCTTTTCTTCTCACTCTGCTTTAGACCTGGATGCACGTCCTTGGGATTTCCAAGCAGAAGAATGTGCTCTCAGAGCCAACATTGAACGCTTCAACTCGCGGCGCTATGATCGGACTCACAGAAATCCTGACTTTCTCCCTGTTGATAACTGTCTTCAGAGTGTATTGGGACAGAGAGTGGATTTGCCAGAGGACTTTCAGATGAACTATGATCTCTGGCTGGAAAGAGAAGTGTTTTCTAAACCCATATCCTGGGAGGAGCTACTCCAGTAATTCATATCTGTGCAGAGTGATTAAATTACGTAACACTCCAATCCTTGAAACACTATGAAATTCCGAAATGCTATTTGTTACAAGCTTTTTTTGTTTGCAATATGATCAAGCTCTCCCGATTTTCCAGCTTTAGCCGTAAGCCTTTATGAACTGTAAAGATGTGTGCCTCATTTTATCCTGAAAATTCCAGAACCAGTTAATTGGAGAGGCTCTGTTTATTATTTATGATACTCCATTACATATGTCACATTCCTTTTGATGTGTCTTGAAGAAAAATGTTTTTCAAATGTACTTGTGGACTTTGTTCTCATTAAAATAAGTGGGATTCCTTTAGCTTGTGTAAACTGATTCTTTGATCCAGTAGAATATTCTTATAAGATGAATATATTTCATTTTAGCAGTGTATATTGTATTGTGCATTGCTGATGTCCCTCATTTTAATCTGATTTTCAGTTGAGTAGCATACACACACCCAGTGCTGACAAGTCCATTAAATGAAGCATATAGCCATGCACTCCCTATAGACAAGCATTCCCATAAAAATGTCCTGCTTTGTAGAGTTCCTTAACATTCAACCTGACACTGTTACAGCTTGCACAATAAGTGTGCTTCACCAGTGGTCCATGCACTTAGTGCCACCTGATGGCAAGGTGTCTTCAGGGGCCCGGACAGCACTGCGGCCCTTTAACTGCGCGACCGGTCCCATTTAAAGGTGGCAGCACTAAGAGGTAGTTGGTCACGTCCTCCCAGCTCTCTCAGAGCGCCATGCGGGAGGAAGGCAAAGAGGAGGGAATGCGTTGTAGGAGATCCTCTGACTCCCAACAGCCTTAACCAGCCAACTGGACCCCAGGGAAGTCACCCTCCTGCACCCAAAAGGTAGGAAACTGGTGACTAAACCATGTACATTTTGCATATTTGTGTCTGTAAGTGTATCAGTGTGTCTGCCTTTGTGTTTCTGTGTATCTGCATGTCTGTACCTGTGTATGTGTGTATCTTTATGTGTTTTAGTGTGTGTTTATATGTGTATGTACATATGTCTCAGCATTCAAATGTCAACACTACACACAAGTACACTGCATTCACACACTCCATACAAAAATAAGCTTACAGTTGTACAACAGGTGGGAATCTACCTTTTGGCCTACCTTGCAATGGGGGTGGGGGAAGCGCATAACAGATTCTTGCACCAGGGCTCTCTCTACTTTAGTTCTGCCACTGAAGTGGACATATGTAGGTAAAAAATCTCCATGACAAACATATATACTAAATAACTACAAAAAGTGCTGGTGCGCAAGATTTAAAAGACCACCCTTAGTGATACTATGTAGCAAAAGTGCTCTCTGGGTGTTTATATGCAAAATAGTGAAATAATATTAACCCACAATATAACACGTGTATATACTTGCAATTCTGTAAGTATACACTGGTGGTATCTGCAAATCGGAGACAAAAAGAAACACAGAAAGCACTCCTAGTGCAATAAAGTTACAAAAATAAAACAAATATGTATAAAACCTCTGTAGGTATTGAACTCTCAAGTTGAGAGTGGTAATAGCCCCACTCAAAGCTAAAACGCCCAGGGAGGATCAGTCCCTAGAGCATGTGAGATCCAACAGTTGCTGTGGGGATCAGAGTTACAGGTAAAAAAAAAACTTTATTTCAAGCCTTTAAAACACATATAGCACCAAAATAAGTCCACCGTCTGCTCACCAGCCCTCTGGTAGTGAAGGACAGTTAGGATGTAGCCGCCGTCGTCCTTCCGACCGTGGCTGGTCTCACCGGTGTGCAAGCTTCAAACATTTCCGTGTTTGTGGTCCCGTAACTCGTTTCGCCCCTGCTCCTGGGGCTTTCTCAAACGAGCAGTATCTGCTCCCACTACTGTTTGTCTTTAGTTTGCAGAGCTCTTTGCCGTGTTTCAATAGCATGTAGCAATCTCCACATCGCACAGAGGGGTCTCTGGAATACCAAAGTTTATCCAGTCTAAATAAAGTCCTTAATTCATCAGTTCAAAAAAATGTAATGTTATAAGGATAAAGTATTAGAACTATTTCATAAAGGGGACAAAATAGGAATCTAATCAGGAATTAAAACGTACCTCACACTACTTACATAAAATATTTATATAGGAAATATCGTATCCAAGAAATGCATAACGTCTGCATGTTAACCAAGTAACCTATGTTCATTTCCCCATTACTATACCAGACTTAAAAAAAAGGGAAAGATTGTCTTTCTCAAAACAATTCACTTATTAAAATACAAATATGACCTTCTCCTGTATGTTAAAAAAAAATAAATGAAGTTGTGTGAGAAAACAGAAAAAAAAAATATATAAATATCAATATGAATAAAAATTAAAAACGGTAGGAAAAATGGGCAAACTCATGCAATAAAATATATGCAATAACTCATAAAACCATGCAAAATGAACAGGACGAAACAGGTATGTATATAGATAGATGAGAGGTGTCTAAATACAAAAAACACTATAAAAGTTAAAAAAAAATATCTAAAATATAGAAAAATAAATGCAGAAGACTGGACAGGGCTCAAGTCTCTAGTTGGAAAATCCATCGCATCTCCTCCTGTCCAATCTTCCAAATAAAATCACCTCCTCTCCAATCTTTACCTGTTTAATCTCAGAAAATTCCAGGCCACTTGGGTCTTGCCCATGTACCTTTTTAAAATGTTCAGAGACACTGAGACATTCCACACCTCTTTTTGTGTCCTTTCTGACTTATTTTAATTCTGGTTTCCCATTAGTTTTTTTTTAGTGTTTTTACATGCAGAGCACATTTTACATTTTTTTTTTTCATTCTTTATTTTTTAAAGTGCAGAGTTAACGTCAAGATATACGGCACTCATTTATTTTTTTTGGTAGACAAGGTAACAAGAAATAGCTACATTGTCTTGGTAGAGTAAAACATAATAAAACATTAGCTTCAAACTGACAATAAGTGCCCTGCATGGGTAGACAAGATTGGTATGTGCATTAGGTTATAGGCTAGGGTTTGCAATAAGGGACATACTGGCACATACATGAAGCATTGTTTAACAAACTAGATGCTTGGCCGGATTAACATAGGGGCTGGTAGAGCTGCAGCTATAGGCCCATTGGATAAAAAAGAAAAAAAAAAAACTTTTTTAAATTTTTTTTAATTTTTTTTTTTAAACACCCTACTCTTAGGGTTGCCATCTGGTCTGTATTTATTTGAGGCTGCCTGGCCGGTGCCGATATTGCAGTAAAAAAAATAGTATTTTTCTCAGTATAAACAGAGATTACTCTGCAATACCATCACCGGCCAGTAGGGGTCACTGTGTGTGTGTGGAGCGGGCAGGGATAGGAGGTTACAGCATCTCTCTACTCACTGATCCACTGGGGAGCAGCTACACAGCACAGAGAGTGCAGACAGCAGCTCACAACCTGCAGAGACAGCCTACAGCTCAGGGAAGTGAAAGATGGGATAAAGGCTGCAGGGAGACATGGGGACACTGAGACACTAGGGGACACAGGGAGACCTCTCGGGACGCTGAGACACTAGGGGACACAGGGAGACCTCTTGGGACACTTAGAGACATGGGGACACAGACACTAGGGGATGCTGGGAGACATGGGGACACTGAGACATGAGGAAACAGACAGACGTGGGGACACTTGGAGACATGGGGACACAGACACTAGGGGATGCTGGGAGACATGGGGACACTGAGACATGAGGAAACAGACAGACATGGGGACACTGAGACACTTGGGAAAACTGGGGACTCAATTTCCCCATGTCTCCAAGCCAGTGTCCCTGGTGTCTCAGTGTCCCCATGTCTCCCAGTGTCCCCATGTCTCTCGGTGTCCCCTAGTGACATGGGGACACAGACACTAGGGGACATTGGGAGACAGAGAGACACTGGGGGCAATCCATCTATACAGCAGAATCAAACTGTAAGTGTTTTTTTGGTGATTTCACAGAATTTTCTCTTATGTCACTCCTTGGAATTTATATCATGTGATGTCACACATACATAATTAGTTATGCAAATTAGTAAAGCCTGAATTTTTTTCCAAGATTGGTGGCAACCCTAACAATTCTTCACATACTCTTGCTTAAGTATGGAAAATTAAGAGGGATATATGAAAACAAAACTTGTGTGGACTAGCTCAAAAATGTAATTAGTTAAGGTAATGCTGACTTTGGTCTCTAACACTGTGGAATGTTCCCTTTCTTCTACACTCACTACATCCACCTTTTCTGTATCTCAGACTGTATACCAGGAGCTTCTGCCTGCTAGTAAGAAGGTAAGGAGACATGTTGACATGTGAGTACTAGACAGTCCTTAGACAGCATGGAGCGAGCGCATCATTAAACACATTTATTCCAAGCTCAGGATACTGTTGGCCAGCATGCATGATGTATTCATGCCAGGCTAGCCTTCCAATTCTTTGTGCAGACACGCCTTCTTTTTGGGCATGTTCGTCCCTTTCGGAAGTTCTGATTACATGATCCGCGTCAGTGGCCCACGCTTTTACACCGCCCATTGACTTCCTGCTTCACTGGACAATGCTGTTAGGGGATATGGATTTACTTGAAAGTATGAGTTAGAGAGACATTACCATATTTTAAGAGAATCTGGGTTTTCTTATAGCTGCATCCTATGAGTTTCCCTCCGGCAACATCTCCACCAGGTACATAATGCTTGAGAGGTATGACTGTTTTAGTGTTTTTGGTCAATAAGATTCTGTACTTAGGCCCCTCATAATTGTCAGCACCAGGCCCACTGGACTCTTACTCTGGCCCTGACTAGATGACCAAGATTATAAGACCACTGGGTCCCCATTCCCCACTATGTTAATGCACTGTACACAGGTAGAGTGAGGTCGTTGCTAACAGGTAGGCTGAAAGGCGTGAAAAGATGTAGAAATGCAGGTTGTGAGCAAATGGCATGAGAAAAAACACTTGTATGAACCATGTCACAAGCCTGGAGTAGTGAGTCTGATATCAGCCGATGCCCAAAATTGGGAACCTGTGATGGTCGCTGTATATCACCACTGGGAGGCGTGTTCTCTTCTCACCTCCATGAGCTATGTCAGGGCTTGGTGGGTGGCCTGTTGCCTGAATGCAGTGAGTTGGGATTGCCACAGGTCTCCGCAATTTCGGCTTCAGGCCTTGGAGGGTACCGTCCCTGAGTACATCCCTGAGTCCAACACTGCTGTTGATGCAGCCAGCCTGCTGGGTTTGTTCGTTCGATGTTGTGAGGTGTAATCTGTCGGACCATATAGGTCACGATGAGGATGGAGCGGTGTACATCACCCTTGGCGGGCTGAGTCACAGCCGACCTGTAGGTCTAAGTTGCGCAGGGTGAGCTTATGCCAGGATGGCTTGCACCTTTTTTTCTGTGCAGTCCCAGTGGGGAAGTGCTGCACACATGTTGGGATCAGAGGACGGCTGATTGGGCACCTCTGGGGGACCTCAGCCTGGACTGGAGTAACAGAGGTAGGTGTCTGGGTGTAGTGCTTGTCCCAGAATCACTGACCTATTTTGCCAAAAGCTTGTAGGAAGGTATCCATGTATGTTGGTCGGTTTGAGTCGTCCGCTGTGGCTGTAGGTCTCAGCGTGATTGCCATTTTGTTTCGAGTAGGCCTCTCCGCCCCAAAGTGCCAGGAGGTTTCAGGAGGACTTTAGCAGTGGCCCAGTGCGAACCGGGATAACCCCCGCCGGTCCAAAGTGGGGGGGAGCAGAGATATTGTAGTGAGGTAGGCTGTATCAGCAGCAGAGAGTGCCCGTCTCTCCCCTACCATCCGTGCACTTAGGCCGCAGAGGGGTAAGTCAGGCAATCAGGATGAGGGTTACACCAAATTTTGTATCGATCAGTGTGCCAAAGACTCCCCTTTCTAATCCATTTTGTGTAGAAATAGTCTGTCTGACTGCAGTAAATAAAGATAATAATGTGCCCAGTGCAGGAGCTCACTCAGTACACGTCTGCACAGCTTGACAGTCAGGCTCCACCCCTGAGCACATTTTACATTTAAAGAAGCCCTTGGGGCATCCTAGAAAATTGTCTAGTGGTCTATTTATCCTTTCTTTGTAAAAACTATGGACTAAAGCAATGGTTCCCAACCCAGTCCTCAAGTACCCCCTAACAGTCCAGGATATAAAGATTACTCAATAGTATCTAAGGTGCTTTTGGGAAAAAAACACTTTAGACACAACAGGGCAATCCCTAAATCCTGGACTGGTAGGGGGTACTTGAGGATTGGGTTGGGAAACCATGGACTAAAATATTCCTGAGACATGGGGCACCTCGAAAAGTTATCGTAAGTTTAGATCCTTATCTGTTTTAAGTATTGGCCAGAATTTTTTAATAGTTTTTTTTTATTGATCTATGTTGATTATTAAAATCCCCTTTATGAATTAGTTTTAATACTTTATCCTTATAACATTACCTTTTTTGAACTGATGAATTAAGGACTTTATTTGGACTGGATAGTCTTTAGTATTCCAGAAACTCCCTCTGTGCAGGTGGAGATTGGATCACGTCAAAGAGCCCTGCAAATAAAAAACTAATGGTGGGAGGAGATACTGCTCAATGGTGGAAGGAGAAGGATGGCAGCTACATCCTAACTGTCCTTTACTACCAGAGGGCTGGTGAGCAGACGGTGGACTTATTTTGCTGCTATATGTGTTTTAAATCTTGAAAAAAAGGAGGTTTTTTTACCTGTATAACATGCAGACACCATGTATATCTTGGATACAATATTTCCTATATAAATACATTATGTAAGTAGTGTGAAGTACGTTTTAAATTCTGATTAGATTCCTATTTTGTCCCCTTTATGAAATAGTTCTAATACTTTATCCTTATAACATTACATTTTTTTTAAACTGATGAATTAAGGACTTTATTTGGACTCAATAGACTTTGGTATTCCAGAGACTGCAAGGAGGAGATTGCTATATGCCAATTGGATCATGGAAAAGATCCCTGTCCTTTATTTCCAGAGGGTTGGTGAGCAGACAGTGGACTTATTTTGCTGCTATATGTGTTTTTAAGGCTTGAAATAAAGGAGTTTTTTTTACCTGTAACCTGGGTCACCAGAGCACTCTAGGGACTGATCCTCCCTGGGCATTATAGCTTTTAGTGGCGCTATTACCACTCTCAACTCGTGAGTTCAATACCTACCTACAGAGGTTTTATCCATGTTTGTTTTATTTTTGTAACTGTATTGTACTAGGAGTGTTTTCTGTGTTTCTTTTTGTCTCCGATTTGCAGATACCACCAGTGTATACTTACGGAATTGCAAGTATATACACGTGTCATATTGTGGGTTAATATTATTTCACTATTTTGCATATAAACACCCAAATACTATGCAGCAAAAGAGCACTTTTGCTGCATAGTATCACTAAGAGTGGTCTTTTAAATCTTGCGCACCAGCACTTTTTGTTGTTTCATTGTTTGAATCTTATTACCAAGATCTGAAGCGGGTTGTTGCAAACAAAATCGAACTTTATTTAATGTATTGTTAGTTTTTGCGCCATTTTATTTATATAGACGTGTATACTAAATAAGCCCAAACAAGATTATGAATGCCTTTCTAAACAGTGCAGCAGGTAAAATGTTCTGCAACAAGGGCTATACTACAAAGTTTGAAATTTACTTTGGAATTAACTGTTACACTGTTCATTGGGAGTTGCAGGAAATATATTGTTTCTATAGGTCCATGAACATCATTTTGAGTGGTGTATAGCATGCTGCCATTGGTCTTAAGCAGAGGAAACATGTACACTATATTATAATGGATTGTGCATAGCCATTTTAGCAGTCTTCTAAGTGAGGCCAGGAAAATAAAACCTGCATGACTGCTTACTGACAGTTACAGTCTGGTGGAAGAAGAATAACTGTATGGAACTGCTTTATATGGTAGCTTCCAGGTTAATTTTTTGTACTGTTTAAAATGTATTACAAATTAAAAAAAGTAATTAGTATTTTTCCCTTTCTTAAATGTACAATTATGACACCCAGGATGTACTTGAAAACCAGAGTAATCGGAATGTACCTTTCCTGGTTAAATACTTTGTTATTATTATTATTATTATTGTGAATCATCAATTGAAATAGTCTTCCAAATTATTTATTCCTTATGTCTGATCTATATTACAACGTTCTACAAAAAGTAATTCTCTATCCTTAATATTAAATTGTAACAGATTACAACTTCTGCTTTCTCTTTTGCTATGGCCAGTTTGTCATATTCCCTTTTGTTGTAACATTTATTTTATTTTTTTGTTATATCCATTATTTGTTCCTCTTCTTGCCATTGATGTCAGAATATTAGCTTGACACAGAGTAGTTAACAAGCATGCTTATCCATAATGCTTTGCACAAGTTGCTGCACCATGCATGCATCATTCTAGCTTCCTGCTCTTATTATGTGTTAACAGTTGTTTCATGAGGCAGTGTGTCAGTACTGATATAGGTGTACACAGGGGGGTGGGGGTGGGGGGTACAGGCAATATTCCAGTTGGCGGCCAGGCAACCATATTGCAAGTGTGCATCTGTGTGTGTATGTATATTGAAATACACTATATGGGCAAAAATATTGGGACAACTGGCCATTGAACCAACATGGACTTTTATGACATTACATTCTAAATATAATAGACATTAATATGTATTTAACATACCTAACGTCCTCCACCCTGGCCCCCACCCCTGAGCGGCAGGTGGGGGCCCTAAATAACAATAAGGGGGGGACCTACTGTCCTCCCCCCTAGCCCCCACTCCTGAGGGGCAGGTGGGGGCCCTAAATAACAATAAGGGGGGGGACCTACTGTCCTCCCCCCCAGCCCCCACCCGACATCAAATAAAAATTGGGGGGGGGGACCTAATGTCCTCCCCCCTGGCCCCCACCCCTGAGCGGCGGGTGGGGGCCCTGAATAATAATTTAACCCCCCCAGGTGACTAGGGGTCCCCAAACCCTAGTCACCCCCCTCCCCCCAAAAAATAACCCCTACCTACCCCCCTCATCCTAAAAATAATGAGGGGGGACCCTTATCTAAATACCTGTAAAAAAAAAAAAGAAAATAGACTTATCATTTGATGTCTTCTTTCTTCTAAACTCCTTTTTTCAGCCCCAAAAAAGACCAAATAAAAATCCACAATGGGATTATGGATTTCCTTTGCAGCCCTCTAGCTCTTTCTAGGACTTTTTTAGAGCCATTTTTGTGCCCCAAGGTTCGGGTCTCCATTGACTTCAATGGGGTTCGGGTTCGGGGTCAAGTTCGATCCCGAACCCGGACTTTTTTTCGAAGTTCCACCGGACCCGAACATCCAGGTATCCGCTCAACTCTACTCAATAACATTATCCTTCCTTCACCAAAGTTTACAGTTGGCACAAGCAGATAACATTCTCCTGACATCTGCCAAACCCAGACTGCCAAACAGAGAAGCGTGATTCGGCACTCCACAGAACACATTTCCACTGCTCCTGAGTCCAGTGTCAGCATGCTTTACACCACTCAATCTGACGCTTGGCATTGTATTTAATGATGTGAGACTTGCATGCAGCTTCTCGACCATGGAAATCCATTCCATGAAGCTCCGGCCACACAGTTTTTGTACTGATATCAATGCCAGTGGAAATTTGAAACTCTTTAGTTATAAAATCTGTAGAGTGTTGGAAACCTTTATGCACCATGCGCCTAAGCACTCAGTGGCCTTTACTCTTTGACTTTTCATGGTGTTCCGCTTCGTGGTTATATCCATTATTTGTTCCTCTTCTTGCCATTGATGCTTTATTTAACCCCTTCCACTTTCCAGTTATACAACTTACAGTTGGCCATCGAATATCTAGCAGTGATGACATTTTTAGAAACTTACTTATTGAATGGTGGCATCCTAGTACCATGCTGGATTTCACTGAACTCTTCAGAACAACACTTTTTTCCCAAAAATGTTTGTAAATGCAGACTGCATGGCTTGGTCCCTGATTTTATACACCTGGGGCAATGGGTCTAATTGAAAAAACAGAATTCAATACCTAAGAGGTGTGTACCAATACTTCTGTCCATATAGTGTATATAGAAATATAGATAGATATATAGAGATGTATATGTAGACAGATGTATGTGTGTGTATTTATATATGCAAACACACACTTGGGTCCAGAATTAATTGGACTCTGTGGTCGGTCTCGGGCCAGGGACCGAGGCCTTGACCTGTGTAAAGTGCCTAAAAATTTCCGATGTCTGCCATAGGTGTATCCATCACATTATATTAGGGTGCCTCTGCTCCTACTTTGCCATTTACTGCAGTGTTTCTAATGTTTTATTTATATGGTAACAAATATACAATACAAGCTAATATCTAAGATATATCAAATTTAAGGTACACCATATGCAAATTCGAAGTTAATATGTGGGGGTCTGACCTGATCAACATACTCCCAGAAAGTTCATTTCCTTTCCCCAGATTTAATTGTTTCATAGGTATTTCATCAACTGTGGCTAACCTTAATCAGACCCCACTATGCTGTGGGAAGCTGACAGTCTATTCAACTGTTCTAAGAGGGCTGCCAGCTCTCAGATGATGATGTTGAAAAGGAGAGGGAACCCTCCGAGACATACGGAGGAATGTCTTCTTGTATGGTGCAGAAGGGGATCTAAAAGTAACATGCAGACCTCACTAACTGAGCACACCTCAACCTTCCATGGACTGTGCAGCATCATCAAGCCTCCTGGATCCAAACAAAGATGGTGAAATCATAGGCACAAGTAAGGCCAGTGACTGACTATCAGGCATTTGGGACTGCAGGTACATGTCCTGAGAGTTCAGTGCATCTGAGCTAGAGGACATGGCGTGCTGTCTCTAAAGTTTATTTGACATATATCTACAGATTAGTCTGGCTCAACAAGACTTGGAAGTCTACTCTGCCCTAATCATTATGTATTTAGCCACAGTGCACTCTTGGTATAGGCTGATAAACATCAAACTATTTTCTCTGGTTCAGATGTTCAGATGATGATGTTTCAGCCTCCCTGGCAAAGATAATTTAAAGGGACACTATAGACACACAGACCACATCACCTCATTGAAATGGTCTGGGTGCAGTGTCCCTTTTTCCCTAACCCTGCAATTGAGGGAGCAGGGGACAGAGGGACACTGTAGTGCTAGGAATACAGCTATAGTGTTCCTTTACTTGCATTGTTGCTTTATTTAACCCCTTAAGGACACATGACATGTGTGACATTTCATGATTCCCTTTTATTCCAGAAGTTTGGTCCTTTAGGGGTTAAATGACTTCTAATCTACATGTTCAGACTAGCAGAACAAGGCAATACAGCTTTAAATAAAGAAATTCTGCAAATAAATTATGCAAATAAAGGACGACTGTAGTGTAACCACAGCATGCTTTATAATTAACCCCAAATATGTTTGTGAGGTGTTTCATTTAAGTCATAATACAAGAGACTTGGGGCTAAAAATTAAAGGGATGCTATAGTCACTATAAAACTTTAGTCTAATGAAGCAGCTGGAGATGCTGCAGGCTAAAGTGAACATGCCACCTCTGGACCACCAGGGCTTGCAGCATTATGTCCTCCCTCCCTGGTAAAAGATAAGAGAAGGGGAGGGTGAGACATATAGATAGATTTTCACATCTCACACAGCATAGGCCCTATGCACCTATTACACACAAACACAGACTGCCCCCTCACACCCACTACACCCATCACACACACACACAAACACATTGCCACCTCCACAGACTGCCCCCCTCACACACGCGCTGTACCCCTCACACACACACTGCACCTCTCACACACACAAACTGCACCCTTCACACACACACACACACACACACACACTACACCCTTCAGACACATAAAAAAAGAATAGAAAATAGAAAAAGAATGGGAAAAAATAGGTACGTTTAAGTACGTATTTGAGAAAAAAAACATAACAAAATTGCACTTGCGCTATAAAACTAGTTACTGCGGCACTAGTGGACGGTAAATAAATATTACCATCAACAAAGTTACAACAGTGGGCGGTAGGTATTAAAAGGTTGACTACCACTGATCTATACACTAAAACTGCTTCATTAAGCAGTTCTGATGATTTGTGTCTAATGCAATGCTACTCTACCAGAAGCATTATTGGTGCTTAGCGTCATCATGCTGTATGTGATGATGCTGAAGATTTTCTAAAATTAGACGTCTTTAGGAAGAATTGCATGTAGTGGTTGTCTGTCTGACAGCCACTAGAGACATGTGTTAGGCCAAAATGGTAATGATCCATATTGCCAGACATATTGGACAGCATCTATATACCAAACCACTAAATAAAGATGCAGTTGTTTTGGTACTTAGAGTGTCCCTTTAATTAGTTTACAAGCACAGTGTGTTTAGTTTAACTGCAACTGTATCCACAGCAGTAGTTAAACGTCCCTTCCTATTTATGAGCTGACTGATCCACAAGGCAGCTGTGTTCAGTATACCAAATTCAATCAAGTGAAGAATAATAGAATACGGGGCTGAATTCTCTTCTTTACATGTAGTAGCGAGCAGAGTGCCAGTGCTTATTAGCAGTGGATGAGATGTCCCAATATCAAAGCTCTTGTATGATTTAGATGATCCGTTTCCATGGTTTCCAGGATTGGTATTTCTTAAATACCAAGAGGCAACTAGTCATGATATCAGTTCACATGACTTGCAGTATGATCTTCCTTGTGTGACTGAGCTCATTTGAGAGAAATGCATACACAGTCTTTTGGAGATCAATCAATGCAAGGGTAGAAATCATATTTCCTCTGTAATAGCTTTGTGAAGGGGAATTTACTACAGACCTCATCACCTGCAGGTAAATGTGGAAATGTAAGACTCATTTCTATAAATGCCTATTTAATGGGTTTGTTGGTTGAACTCGTTTCTAAATAGATGCAGAGATAAGCACTGTATTGTGGATTTTCAGTTGAACTTTTGAAATGTTAATGCAAGTGTTTATACTGACATTAACATGTGACACATTTTATTAAAATAAGGAACATCCATTTCAAAAGTTAATCTTTTAGAAATATGCTAGAGTTCTAAGCACTGTGACACTAATCTCATGATTACTCATTTCTTATGAGAATACAATACAGTATCAAAATTGGCTGACATGTACAAATGTGATGTGACTTCCCACTGTGGCACTGATATCTGGCTTACACATGTCAGAGTTTAATATAACAGTGGTTCCCAACCCCAGGGGTACAGGAAAACAATTCAATAATGGTGGACAGGGCCGGTGCAAGAATTTTTGCCGCTCTAGGCAAAAGAGAAATTTGCCGCCCCCCCATGTGACATCACAATGCTCCACCCATATGATCTGCCATATGAACTAACGCCAGTTCTGCACACAGTGTGTGCAGTGGTTCAGGGGACTATAGTGACACTTTAATGTGAGATAAATTAGAGATTAATGTAACTAATATAGATTGCCTACTTACAACCAGATGAGGATGATGATGGGCTCTGGCTGCAGTCTGGCTCTACTGGTCTGGTGTAGAACGGGCTCTCTGGCGGCTGTTTGTAACTGTGGTCACAAAAGTCAATGTTCTGGGAGAATGGGAAGTAGCTCAATTTTTTGGGGCACCTTGCACAGCTCAAGGTCTGGGCCCCCAGGGCCTGATGGTGAGTATGCCCATAAGGCCCACCCATAAGTCCGCCTACATGTTCCACCAATGAGTTCCCTCACAGGGAGTGGAGTGTGTAGGGGATGTGTTACGTGTTAGTGTAGAGGATCTAATACTTTATGGAATGTAGTGTATAGGGATACCAGTTTGTGTAGGTGATGCAGTGTGTATGTGTGTAGTGGATGCAGTGAGTTTTTGTGTAAGGTATAGAAAGCAGTGTGTGTTTGTGTGTAAGGGATGTATTGTGTGTTTCTGGTTGTGTTTAAGAGATGCATTGTGTGAATCTGTGTTTGTATGTGTAAGATATGCAAGGTGTGTTTCTGTGTATGTAAGGGATGCAGTGTGTGTGTCTGTAAGGGGTTCATTCAGTGTGTGTAAGGAGTGCATTAAGTGTGTGTTTAAGAAATGCATTCTGTTTGTGTGTGTGTGTGTTTTTGTGTGTCTGTAAGGGTGTACTTTGTCTGTGTTTATGTGTGTAAAGGATGTACTGTGTGTTTCTGTGTATGTGTGCAAGGGATGCATTGTCTTTGTGTGTAAGGGTTGCATTGTGTGTGTGTAATGGATGCATTGTATGTTTTTCTGTGTGTGTAGGGATGAATTGTGTGTTTCTGTCACGGGTGTCGTTTCGAAGACCGGGACCCATGTGTGCCTGATGTTGAAAATAGGAGTATCAGTGTGGAAGTGGATAATCAGGGTCTGGTGCAGGGTAAAAACACGCCCACTGTTGTTGAACATCAGCGTTTGTGCGGCCACATACCAGAGCCCTGATGCATAAGCGGTTGCCACGAGCTGATATTAAGTAGATAAGTATCCAGTACTAGAAACAAGGTAAGACTAGAACAGGCACCAAACAAGAAAACAAGAGAAGACTAGAAGAACCCAGAACCGGAGCAGGACAGAAAGCAGAACCCAGAACATGTACACAATACATGAGGGAAACATTAACAGGATAGAACTGTACATGAACTGGGAATACAAGACAAAATAAAACAAGACAAGGGATACAAGGTAAATCAAGAGGAGACATAACCAAGTACTATATGTGTAATAAACACTGGAGATTTAGACATACATAAATGGCCAAGATGTATGCAGCCAACCACTGCGCCAAAGTACTTCAGTTACCGTGGGTGCCAACTGACTAGCTATGCATAACTAAATAAACAACAATAAAACACACTGTAATGATATTGATGTTACAAAGTTTTGGAGTCCAGTAGCCAGATCAGCAATGTTTTCTGCCAGAGGTAGCCACTCGTTACCCAGGTGGTTGAGCCCCTGAGCCTTGAGTGGCCTTCTGGTCTTAAGCAGAGATGGGAGACTGGAACAGAAAGATGATAATCGTAGTCAGGCAAGCCGAGGTCAGTGGGAAGGAGAAGCAGCAAAGTCAAAACAGTCCAAATTCAGCAACAGGAAGGAGAAACAGGAACACGCTGGATTAGAGAGTACAGGAACCACAATAATCTGGCAAAGGTAAAGAGACAGGAAGTGGCTTTTATAGGCCAAGAACCAGACACCTGACTAGACACAGCTGAAGTGAGTTGTCACTGATAACCTTGACTCTACAAGCAATGGTATCAGATCTCAGGTAAATTTGCAAAAGGCAGGCTGGTGTACTGGTAATGAAAAGGTTTAGCACCATGTAAACCAGGGTTCGAAACCCAGCAGAGTCAGTTCCTCACATTACCTCCACCTCTACAGGCGCAGCCTCTGGATGCCCTATTTCCTGGTTTAGCAGGGTACTGTGCATGGAAAGACTGAAGAAGATCAGGAGCATGAATATTGTCCACTGGTTCCCATGATCTATCCTCCTCACCATAGCCTTTCCAATGAACCAAGTATTGAAGCTTGTTGCGGAAGATCCTGGAGTCAAGAATTTTTTCCACCTCGTATTCATCTTCACCATCCACGAGGACTGGTGGTGGGGCAGGCAAGGCTCGACCAGGGAAAGTATTTTCATGAAAAGGTTTAAGCAGTGCCACGTGAAACACCGGATGTATTTTCATGGAATCCGGAAGTTGCAGACGGAAGGTGACTGCATTGATCTGAGCGATTATCTTAAAAGGTCCCATGAACTTTTGACCCAATTTATGAGAAGGAATCCTAAGCTTAAGATTCTTTGTTGACAGCCAAACCTTGTCACCAACATGATAAACTGGGGCCTCCTTTCTGTGCCTATCAGCAGCTCTTTTGTAACATTCCTGAGCCTCCGAAAGAGTCTCCTTCAACAGTTCTTGGGAATCTCGTAAGGCGGTTAGCCGGTCAGTGACTGCAGGAATGGGAGTAGTAATTGGGAGACTCACTAGAAAGGTTGGATGGTAACCATAATTGGCAAAAAATGGGCTCAGAGAAGTGGAGCAGTGTTGGGCATTGTTATAGGCAAACTCCGCCGTGGGTAGAAAATCCAGCCAGTCATCCTGCAGGTAACTAATATAGCACCGCAAATATTGTTCTAAAGTCTGGTTGGTTCGCTCAGTCTGTCCATTACTTTGTGGATGAAAAGCTGAAGACAGATTTACATTAATACCTAGAATAGAACAAAAATATTTCCAAAAATGAGATGTAAACTGCACTCCCCTGTCAGAAATTACTTCATCAGGCACTCCATGCAAGCGAAATATTTCCCGAATAACAAGGTCAGCAGTCTGTTTAGCTGAAGGGAGACCACGAGCTGGTATGAAATGACTCATCTTGGTTAACCGGTCCACAACAACAAGAATAGTAGTGTGTTCCTTAGAGGGAGGTAGTTCCACAATAAAGTCCATGGATATAGATCCCCAGGGACGATGAGGAATCGGAAGAGGCTGAAGCAAGCCAACAGGGGATGAGCGAGGAGTCTTATGTCTGGCACATACATCACAAGAGGACACATACTTCTTAACATCCTCATAATATTTAGGCCACCAAAAGGATCGGGTAAGTAGTTCTTGTGTCTTTCGGATTCCTGGATGACCTGCTGGTTTAGAGTCATGGTAGAGGCGTAAAACGTCCAGTCGCACTGATTCTGGAACAAACAGACGTTGTTGAAAAATCCAAAACCCATTAAGCATGGTCATATGAAGATCACGAGGAGGATCACGAAAAACTGGATCTTTAGAGTAGCCCTTTTTAATGCGAGACATTAGATCAGAAGGAAAGGTAACTCCTAAAAATCTGCTCTCTGGCAAGATGGTGGCCTTGGTTACTGTAGTATGGAGGGGGTCAGCTATCCTAGACAAGGCATCCGCCTTGCCATTTCTGGAACCAGGGCGGTATGAAATAAAAAAATTAAACCTTGAGAAAAATAGGGACCAGCGTGCTTGTCTGGCTGACAGTCTCTTAGCGGATTGGATACATTCCAGATTTTTGTGATCTGTGAGGACAGTAATTGGATGGGTGGCTCCCTCCAAGAGATGTCTCCATTCGGTGAAGGCAGCTTTTATAGCCAAAAGTTCTTTATTCCCTATGTCATAATTTCTTTCTGCTGGTAACATCTGGCGGGAATAGAAGGCACATGGATGTAACAACATCTTAGGTCCAGTCCTTTGAGATAGTATAGCCCCAACAGCTGAATCAGAAGCATCTACCTCTACAGTAAATGGCAATTCTGGCTGAGGATGTACCAAGATAGGGGCAGATGTAAACAGAGTCTTTAATCTGGAAAATGCAGTGTCAGCCTTATTGGACCACTGAAAAGGAGTCCCTTTACGTGTAAGTTCAGTGATCGGTGTAATAACGGCAGAGAAATTCTTAATGAAACGCCTGTAAAAATTGGCAAACCCCACAAATCTCTGTATATCTTTTTCATTCTTGGGGATGGGCCAGTCCAGCACAGCTTTAATTTTACTTGCGTCCATACTTAAACCTTTAGGAGTTATTACATACCCCAGGAACTGAATTTCTGTTTGTTCAAACTCACATTTTTCCAGTTTAATGTATAGGTGGTGGGTACGAAGGCGCTCAAGAACAATGCAGACCTGTTTTCTGTGATTTTCAAGATTATCAGAAAATATCAGGATATCATCCAAATATGCCACAACAAACTGATCCAGGAGATCCCGTAGTACATCATTGATTAGATGCTGAAAAGTTGCAGGGGCATTACAAAGCCCAAATGGCATTACTAGATATTCGTAATGTCCGTACCTGGTTCTGAAAGCTGTTTTCCATTCATCATTTGGTCTTATGCGAACCAGATTATATGCCCCCCGTAGATCAAGCTTCGTAAATATTTTAGCTGAACGAAGTCTCTCCAGAAGTTCAGGAATGAGAGGCAAGGGATAACGGTTTTTAACAGTGATTTTATTAATGTCCCTGTAATCGACACATGGCCGTAGACTGCCATCTTTCTTTTCTACAAAGAATATAGGAGCTCCTGCTGGAGAAGTGGATGGTCGAATAAAGCCTTTGGCAAGATTTTCTTGTATGTATTCACGAAGTGCTTTCAATTCAGGCTCAGAAAGGGAGTATATACGGCCAAATGGGATAGCAGCTCCAGGTAGCAGCTCTATGGGGCAATCATAAGGCCTGTGAGGTGGAAGCTGATCAGCATTCTTCTTATCACAGACATCTGCAAAATCCTGATATTGTAGCGAAGCTTAGTTAAGTTTGTAGCAACCATTTCATTAATTGTTGTGGTAACAGGTGTCGCCTTAGAGGGTTGACAATTCATTAAGCAGTGTTCTGAAGGAAAGGACAAAGTTCTAGTCTTCCAATCAATCTGTGGGTTATGCAGAGCAAGCCAGGGTATACCCAAAATCACTGGAAACTGTGTTGAGGAAATTAGGTGGAAAGATATAGACTCATGGTGATTCACTTCCAGAATCAATTTTAAGGGCACAGTCTCATGTGTAACCGGGCCTGACGTAAGTGGAGAACCGTCTACTGTTTCCATTAACACAGGTGAAGATTTAGGGATAGACTGAATTTTATTTCCTGCTGCAAATTTAATGTCCATAAAGTTTCCTCCTGCTCCGGAATCTATCATAGCTGTAGTTGAAATTGTATTATTACCATATTGCAAAGTGATAGGCACCACCAAATGAGGATGTTGAGTCATCATACCTTCTTCACCCTGAGCCAGAGAAAACAAGGGTTGTGTGACAGAATCCAGTTGGTCTGAAATCTGGGATTGGTGTTGAATCTGTGCACCCTCAGCAGTCATAGCTATTGTTCTTTTAGACTTGTTAGGGCACTTGATGGCATAATGCCCTGCACTACCACAATACAGGCATAAGTTGTGAGTGCGTCGCCACTGTTTTTCTTCATTGGATAATGGCCCTCTTATTAGATCTACTTGCATAGCCTCAGGTTCAGAGTCTGTAGGTGTTTGTGGGGTCGGAGTAGAAATTCTTGAATAGAAAGTAGGAGTAGCACTTGGTTTAAAAGAGCCCTGTCTTTCCAATCTTCTTTCTGAAAGTCTCCGATCAATACGGATAGCCAACCGCACAAATGCATCAAACTCAACAGGAAGATCAACACGAGCTAGCTCATCTTTTATAGCTTCTGAGAGACCCCTTCTGAAGTGGAACCTCTGGGCTGATTGGTTCCAAGTAGTATCAGTAACCCACTGTCTGAATTCAGCAGCATATTCAGCCACAGATCGCCTCCCTTGATGTAAATGAAGGAGAGTGGCTTCTGCTGTAGCACAGCGATTGGGATCATCAAAAACTAGGCACATGGCCTCAAGAAAGTCTTTTAAATTTCCCAAGATTGGACTGTCCTGTTCCAGAAAAGGGGAGCCCCAGGCCAGGGCTTCATCTTTGAAGAGGGAAAAAATAAATCCCACCTTCTCTCTTTCAGATGGAAAACGGTTAGGTAACATCATAAAATGCAAACGGCATTGATTTAGGAAACCCCTGAATTTTTTGCGGTCTCCTCCAAATTTTTCTGGTAGAGGCAAGCGGGCATCTTGTGCAGGTGTAACAGTAGTAGTAGCAGCAGCCGCAACATCATGTGCCCTGTAGCTGGTAAGCTCACTATGCATTGATCGAACTTCATTTTGCAGTTCAGCTACCTGATCCTGCAGCACTTGAATGGTCTGTGCCTGGGTCTGCATAGTTCTTGCATTAAAAGCAACCTGCTGGGCCAATGCAGAATCTGATCCGACGGTCTCCATGAATGGGCCAGATTATTCTGTAATGATATTGATGTTACAAAGTTTTGGAGTCCAGTAGCCAGATCAGCAATGTTTTCTGCCAGAGGTAGCCACTCGTTACCCAGGTGGTTGAGCCCCTGAGCCTTGAGTGGCCTTCTGGTCTTAAGCAGAGATGGGAGACTGGAACAGAAAGATGATAATCGTAGTCAGGCAAGCCGAGGTCAGTGGGAAGGAGAAGCAGCAAAGTCAAAACAGTCCAAATTCAGCAACAGGAAGGAGAAACAGGAACACGCTGGATTAGAGAGTACAGGAACCACAATAATCTGGCAAAGGTAAAGAGACAGGAAGTGGCTTTTATAGGCCAAGAACCAGACACCTGACTAGACACAGCTGAAGTGAGTTGTCACTGATAACCTTGACTCTACAAGCAATGGTATCAGATCTCAGGTAAATTTGCAAAAGGCAGGCTGGTGTACTGGTAATGAAAAGGTTTAGCACCATGTAAACCAGGGTTCGAAACCCAGCAGAGTCAGTTCCTCACACACACACACTACTTACCTGCAAGGAAAGGAGCAGAGGAAATGAAACCATTGCCTGCATGAACAGACTGAAACAAAAAGGATAATGGCAAAGGAACGGGTGTGGCAACAAAAAACAAACATTTAAAGGAATCCAGGAGACTAGGAATTCCAGGACCGGAATGAAGGAATGAACCCAGGAAACCCAGCATAAAGAAAACCAGACACAGAATAGAAAACCAAAAAAAACAAGAAAAACTAAACAAGAATTGTAAAAAGGAGTACTGGATACCAGAAGCCAAGGCCAGACACATCCACAGAATGGAACAGGACATGACAGTTTCTGTGTATGTATAAGGAAGCATTGTGTGTGTAGTATGAAAGAGAGAGTTTGTGGGGTAGGATAGGTGCTGAGTCCTGCCTGCCCCTTTGTGCTTCTCTTTCCCCCCTTCCTCAGCTTCTCTCCTCCTGTCCCTTACAACTCTCCCCTCCTGTCCCTTAGAGCTCTCCCCTCCTGTCCCTTAGTGCTCTCCCCTGCCCCACTGTCCCTTAGTGATCTCTCCTGTCCCTTAGTGATCTCCCGTACTGTCCCTTAGAGCTCTTCCCTGCCCACTGTCCCTTAGTGATCTTCCCTGTCCCTTAGTGATCTCCCTGCCCCTTTCCCTTAGAGCTCTCCCCTCCTGTCTCCTAGTGCTCTCTCCTAAACCCCCCCCATCCCTTAGTTCTCTCTCCTACCCCCACTCCCTTAGAGCTCTCCCCTGCCCCCTGTCCTTTAGTGCTCTCCCTTGCTTCCCATAGAGCTCTCCCCTGCCCCTTTAGTGGTCTCTCCTCTCCTCCCCTGTTCCTTAGTGGTCTCTCCTCTCCCCCTCCCCATAAGTGGTCTCTCCTCACCCACCCTCAGTGGTCTCTACTCTCCTCCCACACCTACCTTAGTGTACTCTCCTCTCCCCCTGCTCCCTTAGTGGTCTCTGCTCTCCTATGCCCCCCTAGTGGTTTCTCCTCCCCCCTTTCCACTAGTTGTCTCTCCTCTCCCCCCCTTTCCATTAGTGGTATCTCCACTCCTCCCCCCCTTTCCATTAGTGGTCTCTCCTCTCGCCCCTCTTAGTCTCTCCTCTCCCCCCTCTCTGTCTCTTCTCCCAGTGGTCTCTCCTCACCCCCAACCTTTTCTAGTGGTCTCTCCTCTCCCCCCACCCCTCCCTAGTGGTCTGTCCTCCATCCCTCTCCCTCACTTAGCGGTCTCTCCTCCACCCCTCTCCCTCCCTTAGCGGTCTCTCCTCACCCCCACCCTTAGTGGTCTCTCCTCACCCCCACCTTTAGTGGTCTCTTCTCACCCACCTCCTTGGTGGTCTCTCCTCACCCTCCCACCCTCCATAGGGTCTCTTCCACCCCCCTCCCTCCCATGGTGGTTTATCCCCATGCCCCACCCTTATTAGTCTCTCCTCACCCCCCACCCTTAGTGGCCTCTCCTCCACCCCGGCTCCCTTAGTGGGTCTTTCCTCTCACCCCCTCCCACCCACCCATAGTGGTCTCTCCTCCACCCCTCTTAGTGGTCTCTCCTCCATCACCCCCCAATGGTCTCTCTTCCCCCTGTTCTCCTCACCCCCTCCCCTACCTCTGTTGTAGTGTGGCCAAGCTCCAGACCGGTCCGTGTTACCGGAGCTTCTGTTTCCTGCAGGCAGCGAGGGAGCACTGAACCTCCTGTTTAGCTCCCTCATGCATTGCTTACTGATGCCAGAACCTGTGTGATGTCATATTCCGCCTCCGGCATCACTGCGGTGCGAGCGAGGGACCTGGGCAAAGAGCGCTCAGGGGAGAATGCTCCCTTGCGCGCCTGCCCGCCCGGTGACACCACTGCCAGCGTGGGGGGTGAGGGGGGAGCAGGAGGTGGCCAGCTCCTGGGCCCCCAGGAGAAGAGGCTGGCAAACTGGCATACATACTTGGGTCGGAGGGCCGCTGGGCCGCTGGGCCCCCTGGTGGGCCGGGCCCGGTTGCAGCTGTGACCCCTGCGACCGCGGTATGTATGCCAGTGGTTTTCCATGAGAATCCTAAGGATAAAGTTCTTAGTAGAATATTAAGAGATTAAAATGTATCCAAGTAATTTAGTTGTAACAGTCCAGCTTGTGTGAGAGTGAATGAACTCTGGAGTTTGTTCTGATCTGGAAGTAGTTGAAGACAGCGAGTTTATGTTATAAAAGTAAGCAAGAGGTGAACCTGCATGGAGTCCAAGATTGCAGTATTCAAACCAGTAAGAGGTAATTGAGTGTGGAGTCCGAGATTGCAGTATTCGAACCAGTAAGAGGTAATTCAGCGTGGAGTCCGAGGTAAGGACAGAATCACTCAGCAATTTTGAGTTTGGTGCGGCTTCCCTATAAGGCAGGTGAGTGGAGCGTCATATAGATGGGAGAAGCTTACTTCCGAACGCGGAAGTAACCTCAGGGGAGTGTCCGATTATAGTTCCTTGCACTCGACAACCAAACTCTGCTGTCTGTGTTCGCGGCTAAAGATGGCCACCACCACGTGTTCGCACATACGAACGACGCACACCCAGCTATCCACATAGAACATTGCGGTTAGTGAGGTCAGAAGATAACAAACAGCACACGACTGTTCTGAGTGGTCGATCTGTTCGACAATTCATTCGGTATACAAACAGTATCCATCTAATCTGTTCAGCAAGCCCCATATACCGACCCATACAAGTACCAAGAGGCACGAACAATGTCTGTAAGCAAGGTTTATCACAGAGGCCATAGTCCTGGGACAAGAGGCTGGCAAGCAAGCCCCTCCAAGAACCAGTGGTGAGGTTCCTTTCGCCACAGCCCCAATGAATAATGAACTACTTTTTTATAAGGTCTTTTAGTTTTTTGTGGAAAGCCAGACTTTATCTCCAACCTTATATTCAGGAGGAGGGCTTCGCTTTTTGTCAGCAAATTTCTTTTGGCTTGAAGAGGAAGATTCAAGATTGCTTTTTAGGGTTTTGAACAAATTCATAATTTCTACGATCTGAAAATTAACTGAAGGATTGGAACTACAAATGAGATCTGTAGGAAAAGAGGTTGGATGAAACCCATAATTGGAGTAAAAGTAAACTTTGTGCTTGAATGCAGAGAATTGTTATAAGCGAATACAGCCAAAGATAACCACGATGACGAATCATCTTGAAGATGGGTACAGAAGCATCTAATATACTGTACCAGACATTGATTCACTCTCTCAGTTTGCCCATTTGTCTGAGGGTGATATGAAGAGGAGGATTTATTTACATATCCAAGACCCTTACATAATTCTTTCAAGAACTTAGATGTGAACTGTGATCCACGATCTGAAACAATTGTCAGGTAACCATGAAGTCATACTATATTAGAGCTGAACAATTTAGATAGTTTGAGAGAAGTTGGATTTTTTGAAATTGGAATAAAATTAGACATTTTAGTGAAACGATCCACAACCACAAGAATAGTGGTTTGTTTTTGAGACATTGGTAGGTCAACGATGAAATCCATAGAGATGGATTTCCATGAACGATCAGGAATAGGCAAATTCATTAATAGTACATAAGGATTTTGTAAGACAGGTTAAGATCTTTGACAGACATCACATGAGGACACATAGGGCGAAACAGTATTGACTAAATCAGGCCACCAAAAATGCCTGGTTGTTAGATCAATGGTTTTCTTTATTCCCAAGTGTCCAACAAGCGGAAGATCATGGACTAATTATAATACTTTGTTTCTTAGAGAAGGAGTAATATACAACTTATCACCATTGAAGTAAACACCTTCTTGTTTAGTTAAACTGGAGTTGATAGGAATTTGAAGTTCTTCTTTATCAATTTGTTTATAAATTGAGATGTCATTCCAGTATATTTAGAAGGTGATACGATTGAAGTAAGTTCATTTGAAGTGTCATCTTGAGGATGCATACGTGATAGAGAACCAGCCTTTTTGTTCTTTGAACCAGGTCTATACACTATGTGAAAATTGAATCTTTAAAAGAACAGGTTCCACCTGAGTTGTCATGCTGATAATGTTCTAGTAGTCTGTAAAAAATCAAGGTTTTTATGGTCAAGGTAAACAAGTATAGTTTTTTTTAGTTCCTTCAAGTAAATGACGCCAGTTCTCAAAAGAAGCTTTTATTCCTAATAATTCTTTTTCTCTGATTGCATAATTTTTCTCAGCCGGAGATAGGGTACGAGTTAAAAAAGGCAATAGGATGTAAAAGATCTCGAGGACCTGTTTGTTGAGAAAGAACAGCACCTATTGCATTATCTGAAGCATCCACTTCCAGGATGAAGGAAAGAGAGGAATTAGGCATCTTGCGTATAGATGCAGATGTAAAAATCAAATGCCTTCTGAGTGTCAACAGTCCAATTAAAAGGAACAATCTTATGGGTAAGCTGCGTAAGTGGTTGAACAATTTCTGAGAATTTTTTTTATAAATTTCCAACAGAAATTAGAAAATCCCAAGAAACTTTAGATTTGTTTTACTGTAGTAGGGATAGGCCAATTGAGGATAAACTGTATTTTGTAATCATCCATCTTTAAGCCTTGAGGTGAAATAACATATCTCAGGAATGAGACTTCGGATACATCAAAAAGAAATTTTTCTGGTTTAGCATATAATCAGTGTGTCCTGAAGGTTATTGGAATAAATGAGAATGTCATCAAGATAGATTATGACACGTGTCCAAGAGGTCACGAAATATATAATTTATAAAGTGTTGAAAGGTGGCAGGAGCGTTGCAAAGTCCAAATGGCATTACTAGATATTCATATAATCCATACCTAGTACGAAAAGCAGATTTCCATTCATGTCCATCTTTTATTCTGATTAAGTTGTATGCTCCACGAAGGTCAGGTTTTGTATAGATGGTTGCTGTTTTCAGACGTTCAATTAGTTTAGGAATTGGAGGTAGAGGATATCTGTTTTTTATAGTTCTTTTATTTAACGCTCTGTAATCAATGATGAGACGAATAGCGTTGTCCTTGTTCTTAACAAAGAATATAGCAGATGCAGCAGGAGAAGTAGATGGTCTGATGAATCCTTTTTGCAAAGTTTCTTCAAGGTATTTTTTTTAAGAGTCCTTAATTCAGGTTCAGAGAGTGGATATATAGTTCTAAAAGCTATAGCAGCTCCAGGAAGAAGACCAATAGGTCAGTCATATACCATTATAAAAGACTAATAAGAGAGCGCAATGAATAATAAAAATTAAAATAATAATATAAGATATACAAAAGCAGCTAAAAACACACTTGAAACTTCTTTAAAATTTCACAATCAACAGTACAAGAAAAAATTAAAACTTCTTAGCGCTATATTGGAGAAATCCTCAATTATGTACTGGTTACGCAACATATAATCTATGAAAAAAACAACAACTGCATAAGCATAATTTCAATTAGTTATAAAAAACCTTAGAAGTATCTACAGCATATATTTTTCATTGTGTATTTTTCCAAAAATTAGTAAGAATATTGTAATGTCCAAGACATTGGACTTGGGTGGTAGTAGAGTGAGTTAATCTTGCCACACAGGTAGGATCCACAGGTCTTTTTCAAGATCTTGAAAAAGCCCTGGTGTTTGGGCGAAACGCGTTGAAGTGCTAACGGCTTTTGACTTAGAGGGGTTAATGAGGAATGATTACAGATACCAACTCTGAAACTTGGCATCCTTCCAGCACAAGCACTTGGCTGCACGGAGATTCAGCCATGGCCCATACAATCAGGAGGACTGGCGATAACAATTTTAATTCCATGAGAACCCCCGTTTTCGTGTCTATTGTTTCTCCAGCAGGGCGTTGTCCCAGGGACACTGCCAGACCAGTTTAAACTGGCTGCTTTGTCCCTCCTCAATCTCTCATCAGCCCTTGCTAAACTTTAACCACTTGGCGATTTGACTGTGTTCGTGGGATCTGAGCACTGTTCGGCTATATTGAGCGCTCAGATCCAAGCTATCTGGGGATAGGTCAAATGTGGGGGTTCAGTTCTATAGAACATTTGTTATGTATTTGTTTGTTTTGTTGCAGTTGTGACTTAGTGATATTTTCTGTACTTGGAGATAATTGAGTTTACTACAGTTACTCAAGCCAATTATCTCCAGGATAGAGGAGAAAATTGACTGGCTGCACAGCCTAAATCTGTGGAACTGTTTTTGGCAGGAAAGCCATGCTTGCAGTCGGTCAAATAGGACTTCCACCTAACTTTTAAACCACTGGAGGGAATGGTATGATTTTGACATATGTTGTATAGGGAGTATGCTGATTCAGAATATGTAACCTTTATGGAAATTGCATGTATGGTTTGGAAGTTATGAATATTATATGAAACTGTGTATTTTCCTTCCTGTGATAATTAAGTTAACCCATTGTGTACAGTAATTATATCACAGGCAGAGAGGAGGGTTTGTGTGTCCTAACTGGGAGTGTCTGACTGTATTATTATGTGTTTGATTGGCTGTTCCACAAAACCATGTGGGTGGTAACTGTGTGTAAAAACATGCATAAAAGAAAGCCCTTTGGTGCTGATTAAACAGATCATCTTGTACCTTCATGAAGTTTCGGCTCATGTTTGGGGGATTGGAGAATTGCCTCCACTCTGGGGATTGCTATAATCACTATACTCCCCAGAGCAAGCTCTTGTAAGAGCTTGTTCTTGTTCCTGGTTCCTGCTCTCTGGAATTCGGAGAGGTCGACCTACTGGAAGCTGGACCCTGGTCTTGGGTCCAGAGTGGGTGGAGACGGCGAGACCCCAAACAAGCTGCGGCATTTCGTGGCGTCTGCAGTTGTTATGGTGTCAGGTGGAGTGCGTGGAGTCCTCGGAAAGCACTAGGAGCATCCATCAACGGAAGGTACCTGGTTGGGGTGCAAGAGGTTCTGTTACAAACACGTCTCAGCCTACAGACCTTTCTTGAAAATCAGGAAAACACTAGTTTGCATAAGCTATTAATGGTAAAACTGGGAGAATAAGTGTGATGTATTTAATTGTAATTATCTATAGAGGATAATGTGAAATGGATTATTGTTTTTAATGTTTCTGCTGTTTCTACCCATAATTGGTATTTAGTAGATGACTATATCGGTAGTCTACAAAGATATTTATATTTGATGTGGTTTTTCTGGGTCACTGCAGAGCAACCATCCGCATTTAATTACTTAATTATACTACTATTGAACGCCGTGACATCCAAATCATTTATGTATATATGTAAGAACACATCCATTACCAGCAAAGGCCTTGCTCTGTGTTAATGAGGGTGGATTGACAGAAGGGAGTGGGAGATAATGAAAGCTGCATGCTGAAGATTAAGTCTCAGTTTAACAGCTTAATTTCATTTAATGAAGAATCTGTTTAACGCACAACAAATTGAACAAGTACTGTATGCATTTGCAAATCTAGGTGAAAAAAAATATTTGCATAAATATGTAATATAATATTAGATGTAGAGGATATATGTCATGCAAACTGAGCTTACATCAGTGGTGGGTAAATAATATTCAAAGCACTGTTGAAATATGTTAATGCAGAGGGCAGCATATAATTGAATAGTGTAGTTTTATAAAACTTATATACCTTAAGAAGCACTGTGAGCACCATAACCACTTCCGAGTACTGTACTGGTGATGGTGCAGGGAGTTCCCTGGTGCCATCCCTTAGTAAAGTTTCTAAGTTTCACATGTTCCCAGGGTCCTTCAAGTCTTGTTAGGATATCACTAAATTCCTCATTCCGCTTTAGCAATATTAATGTTGTCCTACTTTGGACACTATTCATAGATTGTGACTGGTAGGGGGTGCTACTTAAATTTTTTCTTCAAAAATTGTTACAAAATATATTAATGTTTTATTTACACTGAACATTAGGTTCAGGATATGCATTTGTTAGAACCCTATTTGGGAATATGTTTGCCTTTATACCTATCTTTAGCTTGTTCCTGAGCCAGCAATGAATCATAGAAAATTGAAAAGTAAAGCTCCCGCAAGCAAAGCCAGTGCAAGGATTTTTGCTGCCCTGGGCAAACAATATTTTTGTTGCCCCATATGCTCCACTAACAGTGTAACATCACAGGAACCACTCTCAAATATGCTTCGAAATGGGTGTAGCATCTTAATGTCCCGCCTATGTGATCCAACACACACAAGCTCACTGGCACAAACACACATACACAAGCAAGCTCATACTCACAAGTTCTCTGATACACACAAGCTGACTAGACACAATTTCACTACAGATAATTTTACTTATGTGCTCATACACAAGCACACTACACACATGATCACTGACATACACATGCAGACAAAAGCTCGCTGACACACACTCAAGCTCACTATAGACAAGCTCACACTGACACACTGACAAGCTCACTATATACAAGCTCACACTGACACACTCAAGCTCACTATACACAAGCTCACACTGACACACAATCAAGCTCACTATACACAAGCTCACACTGATGCACAGTCAAGTTCACTATACACAAACTCACAATGAGACACACTCAAGCTCACTATACACAAGCTTACACTTACACACAGACAAGCTCATCATGCACAAGCTCACACTGACACAGAGACAAGCTCACTATACACAAGCTCACACTGACACACAGACAAGCTAACTCTACAGGACTCACACTGACACACACTCAAGCTCACTATAGACAAGCTCACTATACACAAGCTCACACTAACATATAGACAAGCTCACTATATAGTAGCTCACACTGACACACACTCAAGCTTACTATACACAAGCTCACATTGACACAGAGACAAGCTCACTATACACAAGCTCAGCCTTTCACACAAACAAACTCACTGGCATGCATACATTCACTGGCACGCACCACAAGCTGTCTTGAAAATAAACCCCAGTTTGGCATTGACAAGATTATTGTGTCAGAATGGAGACTTCACCTGATGTTCAAAGTGCTCCCAGTGAGGGCCTATTGGGAGACATCCTCTAGGTGACTTGGTCTGCTGCCCTGCTGCCCTGCTCCACTTCCTTCCTTAGTCTCTCCCTCTCCGCTTGATGGAACTGGATTAAATGCAATCAGTTTTAGTGCACCAGCGGGCAGAATAAATAGTTCTACACTGTTTGAGTAATGCGAGTGCCTCAGCCACTGGCACCTGACTCCTGGCTTCCATCCTAATTTTATCATGTCATTTTTGCTATTTGTTAGTGGGTATGCCTGTGTGCACTAATCACCAAGACATCATTACAGTTGCAGGCTTGCCAGAGGTGCCCATAGGGAACTGGCACACTAGGCCACCGCCTAAGTAGCCTAATGGAAGCACCCACCATGCCCACAAGATATGAGAAAACAGAAAAAAGGCATATTAAACTAAGACACATTGTATAAAAGCAGACGTAAAGGGACACTGTAGTCACCAGAACAACTACAGCTTAAAGTAGTTGTTCTGGTGAGTATAATCATTATATGCAGGCATTTTCATGCAAACACTGCCTTTACAGAGAAAAGGCAGTGTTTACATTTCCCCTAGGGACACCTCCAAGCGGCCACTCCTCCGATGGCCACTGGAGGTGCTTCCTGGCTCAGGGCTGCACAGTAGGCAGCAGTGCCTTTCAGCGTCTCCACGCTTTGCATGGGGACGCCGACATTTCCTCATTGAGATGCATTGATTAAATGCATCTCTATGAGGAGGTGCTGAATAGCCAAAATGGTGTTTGGCCCCACCCCCTTGCCGATTTGAGAAAAATCAGGGGTGGGCAGAGGGCACTATAGTGTTAGGAATACAAATTTTGGAAAGAATACATGTCCCTAAGTATGAGTCTACAAAGTCCTTTAGTTGTAGCGTGAGCCTTTAAAGTAACTAATTAGTTTGTACTTATGGGGGCACAAGGCCTACCTATACAAAATTGTCACCTTCTCCTAAACACAACAGGTACTTCATCCTGGTTCCTGTAGGACATTTTAGCCTAGGGTTAGGCAAACTTCGTCAATACATCTCCCATAATGCTCTTCTAGCTTTAATGCAATAATTGAGAGAGACTTACAATAATTGAATTGAGGCACGGTAATTGCATGAACAAATGAAAAGCAATGTTTTCAAATAAACAAAATGACATGATTTAGAGACAGACTGGATATGGAGACAAGAGTCAAACTCCATGGCAGTGAGCTTGGTGGAAGGTTGGGTAATGGGCATGTAAAATTGCTAAGAGTGGTAGTTTAACAAGAAACAGAAGAAGGCCAAGAAGTGGTACTTCAAAAAACAGATAGTAAGACAGAGTTGGAACTGAGTCAGGCACATTAACAGTTTATTTAGTGATAGCACCCATGCGACATTGTACATTATATACAGAACTTATTAATCAAATAGTAAGGTTCTCTAACGTGTGCTTCATGTGCATTCATGTATGTATGTTGGATAATAGTTACTTACTTTATAGAAACTGGCTACTACACCTTACTGTGAGTGGTTTTGGTGGAGCTCAAAGAAACTCTTACAGTTCTTTGTGAATTTCTAGGCATCTCTGGGTGGTTATGCAGGCCTGTGGTAATGTTGAAGGTTCATGTTGCAGTACTCCTTTATGCAAGACCTATTCACTCATATTTGACAAGGGGGAATCCCAGTGCAATTTTAGTGTATATTGATTATACATCTATAAATTCAGTAGTGGCTTAAAGTGGCTCTGTCACTTTGCAGGTTTAGCTTTTGCATTATTCCTTTTTATTGTCTCTCCATTGCTCCGTGTTTTTAATAAATTAGATTTTTTAAATACACCTACGTTTTTTAGTTGTATATATATAAAAAAGTTGGGGCTACTTTTTCTTATGTGGGGCGTGATCATTGGCAAATTTTGGCAATGGCTGAAACTTAAGCAAAGTTCCATTTCAGATTTCAGTTGCTAAGATAAAAGACCAACAATCTATCAGCCAAATCTATCCCACAAAAGAGCAAACTGCAAAAAAAAAAAAAAAATGGAAAGGAAATTAGGAAATTATCAGTTTGTATTAAAATACATTTTGATTCAATGCAGTTTGCTTACGTCTCTATGGGGGTGCAGTGAAGGAGATAGCTCCCTAAAAATTTTTTTGACAATCTTTATTAATTTTTATTAAATAGTTTTTTTATAGTTGGTACATCATAGAGAAAGAAAACATAGGTAAGGATAAAAGAAGAGCGTCAGTCACAAAATCACTGTGACTGATGCATAGAAACAATAAGGCATTCCAAAAAATATGGGTATTTCAATCGCTTAGTGCCCTATCATAGTGAAGTAAACATAAGCCTGTGCGACCAGTAATTTAGCAAAGTATTTGCTTTGGCATCTATGTCTACAGTAGGGTAATCAATGCTATGTCTAATAGTGAGCAATAGGTGCAGCCTCACCACCAATAGGTGTGTGGGTGAGCATCTCCGACCATGGCCAGCTGGTGGTTGGTCGATACTTTGTGAGACAAAAGCACCTAAGTTGTTTAAGGTTTCACTATTGTAACCTACGCTATTATCACTAACCAGTGCCTCCGCACAGCATTTACGTGGCCTATCCACAGCCCCTCTAAAAACTGTCCCACTCCGAAGGTGGATCGACTGAGGCACCTCCCATAGTGACTCAGACTAAAACTGAAACAACAAAAAAAAAACCATGCATTGTCAATTCATGTGGCCTGGAGAGTAAAATTTAGAAAAGAAACACACTTATGAGAATTGCAGTGAAGGGGATCTGAGGATAGTGCATGAGAGAGAGAAGAGGGAGGGAAGAGAGAAAGAGGATAAAAAGGGGCAATGCTGGTGTGGGGGGTAAAAGGGAAGGTAGCGCACATTCAGAATGGCCGCTCTATAATCGTCCATGTCAAACCTCCCATGGAGTCTACACAATCCTGCAGAATCTGATAGCATGAACTAGATCTAAATACGTTCCCTAAAAGCCTTTATGCATCATTTGTGCTTCAGTGGAAAATCCAGGTCCTCCAGATTTCCTCATGTTTCTATAGTCTCTCATTGATTGCGGCCACCCCTCCTCCAATTGGCAAATCTCCTCCACCCTACCAAGTCAATCTTGTAATGTCGGAGGGTCTCTCCACTGCCAGAACATAGGATTTAAAGAACGTGACACCATCAGCAAGCATCGGGAAAGGGACTTCTTAACTTTTGAAACCGTGAGATTGGAGCGTCTGAGTATCATATCTGTTTGATGCCAATTCAAATCTTATCTGCCACCTTGAGCATGGTAACATGAATCTTCCACCAATAAAAAACTATCCGCAGGCACTCCCAGAAGATATGGAGGAGAGATCCAGGCCTGTTCCCACATCTCCAGCAAGGATCATTACAGGATAATACTACATATATTAAGCTTTCTAAAAATCCTACAGATGATATTAAAAACAAATAATATGATTTTTTTAAAACTGGTGTAAATAACAAAATACTAAATAAAGGAAATTTTTGTTGAAATGTTGAACACCCAAAAATACCAGTTATATTTATTTTACCCAAGATACATAAGGACCCTGTTAACCCTCCGGGGAGACCTATTGTATCTGGGATTAATTCAATCCTCTCACCTCTCTCCCAGTACGTTGACTCGTTCTTGCAACCTCTGGTTAAAACTTGTCCATCACACCTTCAAGTTTCAATAAGTCTTCTCCATCTTTTAAATGATTTTAATGGGAAGAAAACTTTTTTTTAATTACATGTGACGTGACAAGTTTATATACCATTATAGAACATACCAAGGGATGTGAGGCGATAGAATTTTATCTTAGACAGTCTAATAGATTTGCAGACAAACAGATTCATTTTATCGTTGGGGGAATCCAAATGATTCTCTCTAATAATTATTTCTGGTTTGATGAGCATTTTTATTTGCAGACCAGGGGTACCACTATGGGGACCAAGTTTGCCCCCAGCTACACCAACTTATTTATGTCCTATTGGGAAAGATCATTTATTTATCAGGATGGTGGGCTGGGGAGAACTTGGTAGGTACTATATAGGTATATAGATTACATTATTATGACTTGGAGAGGATCTGAGGATGATTTTAACATCTTATAATTCTCTTACCGATAACAATTGGGGAATTAAACTCAGCAAATGTATTAGCCCCACCAATATAGATTTTTTAGACTTGAACATTTACGTTTTTTTTTTTTTATATATATATTTTTATTGTTTTGACAATATAAAACGCATATATCAAACTGATTTGTGGTAAAGCAAGTAGTTGCCCACACAGGGCATAAACATCAGTATATAAAGGTGCAAGCATTTTGTCGTCCACGCAGGCGGAGTTGTCATAGCCCGTATAACGTAACATATTGGTTCATAATCGATTGCAGAGGCATGATTATAGTTATTTGAGTGATTAAGCTTTTTCTCAGGGCTACATTAGCAGTGCATTAAATATAGCTTATTCCTCTGCAGTTAGCCTTTTAGCTATGTCTCCGCTATTAAGTTTGTATCGGGCATTAAGCTTTGTGTTACTGTGCGTTATTGCATGCTGTGTTAAGCAGTATGAAAAAGACATCATGGTTGGAGTGTTTGGCTAATTGATTTTAGATGATATTATGGTTTCTTAATTTACTAGTTGACCCTGTTGGGTGCGTGTTCGCCTGTGCCGCAACGTTTTTGTCAACTGATCTATGCATTTAAATTGGTTTACTTCTATATGTTATTATATCTTAGTCGTCGTTTCAGTATCTAATGACCATCATCATACAAGTGTTATCTTGTATGTACTCTACAAGGAATTATGCAATATATGTGAATGAATATTTACACGGGCAAATGTTCCTTTAAAACAAAAATAATCCTCTTATAATGCACGGTCTGATGTAGGCTGATGCTAACGATGAAGTTCTGGTAAAAGGGTATACATACTACCACATTATTTAACATGCTGTACTCAGTATAGTTAACTGTGGAACATATACGTTTTTAACAATACCTTGACAACCTGGAGGTAGACAGTTTTATTGAAAAAGAAAGTTGTCATTATCGTCCCTGGCTGGAGAATGTGCCTAAGGGCCAATTTTTAAGACTAAGACGGAACTGCTTCAGTACTGAAGATTTTATGGAGCAGTCATCCATCATCAAAAAATAATTTGAGCAAAATTGTTTTTTTGTTGTTTTTTTTTTTTTTATTGACAATTTTTATTTTTTCAAAGGAAAAAAAAAAGGTGGGGGGTACAGAATGAAAGAGGGGGAGGGTATTGCCTGGTACAATGTTGAACAGTGCTATACAGTGTTATCTTCTGCCATGCATTAGTGTTTTCATACATGCAACTGATCAGATTTTAATTTATATGCTAAATCAATCGATAATTGTAGTCTTAACATGGTACTCGTAACCCTATCGAGCCACTTAATGGTTGGTGCTGATGGTGTTGTAATGGTGGGTAACATAGTTGGTGTTAGAGTGGGCCTGGCCCAGGCTACTATCTTTCGTTTGTGGCTTCTTTGTTAGGTGGGAGTGTGGGGGGGAGGAAGGGAAGATATTGGAAGGGGTGTGAGTGGAGGGGAAGGGCATGTACTGAGGGTATGGTATTGGCTGCAGTAGGCCTTGTGTTCGTGAGTGTCTTTGCGTTGGTCCATGTGTCTTGGTGGGTTTATTTATTCTATTCAGCCTGTGTTTTGTATTTGAACAAATAGATGACGGTTCAGGGCTAAATAATCTGACAGAAACTTAAAGCAGGTGGGGAAGCAGCAACCTATAAATATGAGGCTCCCTCAGAAAACCTCACAGAAAGGAAAATAGACAAAAATTGGTATATAGGTCGCGCTATAGAGACAAAGGGATAATATAAAAAATAAATAAGTAATAAAATATTTTAAAAGTCCCAAATAATAAATCAACCTGTAGGATGCTTGGATATGTATAGAGTCCAATGAATATCTGAAACTTCTTGTGTTGGAGATGTCTTGGTTCACTTGTTGATATGTGGATACATAAAAAAGACAAGAAAACTCCAATAGTGCAGAATGTCGACAAGGGACAAGTGGAATCTATTAATAGGTAAAGTGCAGCGTTAAAAAGTAATAATAATTTATTATGCACTTACCCCTTACAGTACACACAGGGTATGCATGTGAAATAAAAAAATGAGATATATAGAGTAGTATTGTCTGATAATATTTTGTGGAAAATACTTGAATGAAAAAAAGAATGAAACTCACATTTTAAAGAGCCTTTTATAAGGGTATAGGCTCTAAACACATCAGAGACTATGCCTTTTAAGGTAGGCAGTAATACCTAGGAGTAGGGGTCCTTCTTTTCTTCCCTCTGTCAGTAGATTATATCTCCAAATTAAGCATAGAAATAAATTTCCTGGTGCAAATTGTCTTAAACCAGATAATGCAAATTATATATATAAGCTCAAGTGCTCACCTTTTATAGAGCCTTTTGGTGACTGGCTCTAAGTACTGCAGGCATAAGTGTCAATAAAGAGGTGACACTTCCCTCAACCGGATACCAAATATGGAGAGGAGATAAGATATAAGTAACTTCAAAATATAATTTATTTGAACAAAAAATAAAATAAATAACATATAAGTAAAGCATGCATAAATATTAAAAGTCCTCTCTCTCCTCTTTCATCAGAAACGCGTTTCCTTTTTGACTTCCTCGGTCTGTGTCTGTAAGTCCACTGATGTCTGTTTTTTTTTTTTTTTCAATTCATTAATTTATTGAGGCATGTGATTATGGTGGTACAGAAAAAGAGAGGGAGACTTGCAAGAGGTATACATGTTAGGGTCATCATAACAAATCACAGGGATCTCCTAGGATTAACAACCTCATTTTATGTTATATTAACAAGCTTAAACCTTTAAGTTATGTATGCTGGTATACTGTGGTATAAGTCTTACACTATAGACAGTACAATCACAATCAGAGCCTGAACTGGCCCTCTAAAGTTATCTACATTAAGTGTTGCAGTACTTATGACTGACTGGCTTATATATGATAATGACAACCCGTCTATGCTTTTCTTTTGATCAATATTAATAATAGGCCCAAAGGCGGCAGACATGTACATTCTGGATTACAATAATAACTATTGTGGCTTATAATGCATGTGATTTAGTCCTTTAAGTTATATTATGCGCATTAATGACAGATCTAGTGGTTCTTAGGGCTATATCCATGTACTTTTTAAATCACACAACACTGCTCCCTCTGAGCAGTCGTCCGAGAAGTCCGTGCAGCCTCCGTGGAGCGCCGCCATATTGGCTTCTCTCGGGCCGCGTGCTTGCAGCCACATTTCCCCTATTGTTAGTCCTGGGGCTGGTTTGTCCGGCATTTGTTTTTTATTTTTGCGTCCCATCGTGCTTGAGGGGTTCCTGTGTGTGGTCTCGATTAATAGGGGAGATGTAGGCTGTAATTAAGCTTGATTTCTCCTGTTTTAACACGGAGCTCCCGATGTCCGGTTTTAAATCTCCTCTTTGCGCCTTTTTCCTGGGCAGCCGGGTTTCATTTTCTGGTTTGACGCCGTCACGTCACTTCCAGGCCGGCTTGATTTGCCGATAGGTCACTTCCGGGTTCTGTTACTACAAATCCCGGCGTGCTTCATTAGACAGTATTAATATAAGAGTAGATTTAAAATATCAGTATATTTTAAAACTTAATAGTCTACCAAAAATGGATATGCTATTAACTGTAAAGGAGACAAATAATTGTTTCTTTTTGTGAAATACAAGACATTATATGAAATGCAAACAATGTAAGTGAATATTTTAGATTTTTTTAAAAAGAAAATTGGGAATTAAAAATTTAGAATTAAATGTAAAAGATGAGTTGTGCAAAGTTGATGGATAAAAATAGGTTTATAAAAAAATGGCACAACTCAAAATCAACATTAAGACCAAAAGGGGCAAGGGTATTGAGGTTAAAAATCCATTTCATTTCTATTTGGCCAAGTTTTTTAATTTCATCTTCCCCTTTCCAATTTATCTCCACCTTTTGAATGGCAGAAAAAAATTAAAAGACTAGGATCACTATTGTGTAATATTTTAAAATGAAGGGACACATTATGCTTATCATATCATTTTTTTCATATTTCTCACATGTTCATTGATATGTACCTGTAGGGGGCGTTTAGATCTCCCCACATAGTACAGACCACATGGGCATTGTAGGATATAGATAACCCTTTTAGAAAAACATAGTTCTCAATCTATATTCTTTTTTGCTTTGAGGGTCTTTAAAGGATGTGAGATGTCTCTTGCTACTATTAGTATTCCTGCAAGCCAGACATTGTCCATACCCAAAAAAACCTTGCTTTTGAAAAAAGGGGTTCGACTTGTTTTCTTTTATGTGATTATTAGTTAAAAAAACTTTTTCAATTTGGTGCACCTTTATATATAATTCTGGGCTGATCTGGTAATATACTGTGTAACTTAGGGTCATTCTTTAAGATAGGCCAATATTTTCTTATTGCTTTTCTAATCTGGTTATTGTTTTGATTAAAACCACAGATAAAAGAAATCTCTTTAAAATTTTCTTCCTTCTTAGGTTTATATTCCAGAAGGGATTTACAGTCTATCTCTTCCACTTCTCTCATAGTATTATGTAATACTGAATTTTTGTAAGCCTTTTCTATAAACTGATGTTTAATTCTCTGGCCTTGGCTTTTAAAAATATCTACATCTGTGCAGTTTCTCCGAACTCTTAGAAATTGTGATCTTGGGATATTCTTTAACCAGGGGAAGAAGTGGCAACTTTTAAGACTGATATAATTGTTGACGTCAACTTTTTTAAAGAAAGTTTTAGTTTTTAGTGTATTATTTTCTAAAATTTCTAAAAATAAATGGTCAACTCTAAAAAGTTTACCTTTTCTTTACTGTATTCCGTGGTCAGGACTATTCCCCATTGGTTGTTATTCAAAAAGCAAAGAAAATTTTGTAATTCCGTTATCGTTCCTCTCCAGACAAATAAAATATCATCAATGTATCGCTTATAGGTAACAAGGTTCGCGCTCCAGCCGGCATCTTCCAAAATATAGCTGTGTTCCCAAAAAGCCATAAATAAATTGGCATAGCTGGGCGTGAACCTTGTCCCCATAGCAGTACCACACTTCTGTAGATAAAAATCGTTATGAAACCAAAAATAATTGTTTTCTAAAATGAGTTTATCCTCCCTTGGAGGATAAACTAAATCTGTTCCTCCGGATAAATCTGTGCTTGTTTTAGAAAAAATTTAGTTGCTTCTAACCCTTTTTGGTGAGATATAATGGTGTACAAAGACCTTACGTCAGCAGTAACTAGAATAAAATGAGGTTCCCATTCTATACTTTTTAAAACCTGAATTACATTAAGTGTATCCTTAAGATAGCTAGGTGTATCCTTCACCACCAGTTGTAGACACCGATCTAAGTATTCGGAAAGTCTACTTGAGACTGAGTCAATCCCCGAAACTATCGGTCTACCCGGTGGATTTGAAAGATCCTTATGTATTTTGGGGAGATGGTATAGCACTGGAATTTTTGGCTTATTACTACTTAAATATTTAAACTCATTTTCATTTATTATTTCCATTTCTCTGCCTTTTAAAAATAGTTCCTCAAATGTTTTACTTATGTCTTTAGTTGGGTCCCCATTTAGTTTATAATATGTATTGGGGTCCTGCACTAATCTCAGGCCTTCCTGGATATATTTTTTAGTGTCCATAACCACTATCCCTCCTCCTTTGTCCGCTGGTTTTATTACTCTGCTGTTATCTTTTTGTAGTTTCTTAAGGGTTAACTACTCCTGTTTATTAAGGTTCATGAGTTTTTTATTCCCTTTAATTTTGTTTATGTCTTGCATAACAGATTTTTCAAAAGAAACCATTACATCCGAAATGAAATTATTTCAGAAGAAAGTGGATTTTTCTCTTAGATTAGTATGTACATAATTTGATTGGGAAGCCTGTGTAAGGTGCTGATCTGTAATAACACAATGTACAGTAAATGAAATGAAAATTTAATTTCACTTTACCTGTAATGATGAGAGTTGAAGGCGTAAGTGGAATGGAGAAGAGCTATCATTCGTAATTACAATAGGTACTAACTGTTCTGGCGTTCTTTCCCTTGCTTGTTTCACACCACTGACACCTGGTTGAGGCTCACTGCATCTTTTCAACAGTACATTTGTCTATTGAGACTTGCTTTTGCCTATGTTTTAAAATGTGTCTAAAGTGAGACATAACATTATCATTAAACATGTTTGTGGCGTGACTTACAGCAGCTTTATCGGTGTGATATTTTTCAACAAAATATTGCACTTCAACCCACTTCACACACGTTTCTTTGATCAGTGCACTAGGAAGATTTTCCCTTCCCTCCTCCTCCTCAGAAGAAGACAATTTCTCAGATGCTCTCTTTTGCTGCTCCCTCTGAAGGTCTTGGAGTTCTTCTGTGGTGAGTTCGTTCTGGTGATCCTCCACTAACTCCTCCACATCTTCAGCATTTAACTCCAAGCCCATGGATTTCCACAGAGACACAATATCCTCAACAGCAGGAGCATCCTGTTCAATACCCTCATAGACTGTTTCAGGGACAGCCTCTGGCCACAATTTCCTCCAGGATGAGTTCATGGTCCTATAAGACACCCCCCCGCCCCCCATGCTTTATCTATGAGGTGTTAACAATGTAGGATATTAAAATGATTTTTACAGAACTCTCTAAGGGTTAGCTCTGTGTCTGAGGTTATTTCAAAGCACCTTTGGAACAGTGCTTTGGTGTAAAGCTTCTTGAAGTTTGAAATGACTTGCTGGTCCATGGGCTGGATAAGAGGAGTTGTATTGGTGGGCAAAAACTTCACAGTAATAAAACTGAACTCCTCCATCAATTTGTCTTCAAATCCTGGAGGGTGAGCGGGAGCATTATCCATAAGAAGCAGAGCCTTGACAGGTAAGTTTTATTTTTCTTGTAGGTATTTTTTAACACTTGGCCCAAACACCTCCTGAATCCACTCAATAACAAATTGCTTGGTTAGCCTAGATTTGCTGTTAGCCCTCCACATCACCTGCAATTTGCTTTGCAGGACATGTTTTTTCTTAAATACCCTCGGGTTCTCTGAGTGGTAGACTTGCAAAGGCTTCAATTTAAAATCCCCACTTGCATTCTCACAGAACAACAGGGTTAGCCTGTCCTTCATTGGCTTGTGTCCTGCAATGATTTCTCCTCCTTTGTTACGTAGGTCCTCTTTGGCATTTTCTTCCAAAACAGACCTGTCTTATCACAGTTAAACACTTGTTGGTGAACAAATTCCTCAGCCTCTACATTGGCTTTAACTTCCACAACAAATTTCTCAGCCGTGTCTTTGTTAGCGCTGGAAGCTTCAACATGTCTCACCACACTATGTATGCCACTTCTCTTTTTAAACTTTTCAAACCACCCTCTACATGCCATGAACACCTTACTATCAGCACTCATTTCAGGGGTGTTTTTCACAAGATCAGCATGCACATGTCTTGCTTTTTCATAAATTATTACCGCTGATATGCTATCACTGGCTAACTGTTTTTCATTTATCCATATCAATAAAAAGTTTTTTTTACTTCTTCTAGTGTCTGGCTTCTTTGTTTTGTAATCTCTTTCACCCCTCTAGCAACAGTGGGTCCTTTGATGGCATCTTTATTTTTTAATATGGTACAAATTGTAGAATTGGCCATACCAAACTGTGTTGCTAGATCAGAGACACAGACACCGCTTTCATGTTTTAAAATAATTTTTTTCTTCAACTCTATTGTCCTTTTCACAATTTTCCTCTTGGTTTGGCTAATATCCTTGGGACCCATGGTGAGTTTTTGCAGACTGAATTGAACTTTATTTGAAGACTGAATTGAACTCTTTTAAGACTGAATGCAACTCTTTTTGAAGACTGAATGGAGCCGTTTGCTGACTGAATTGAACTCTATTTGAAGACTGAATTGAACTCTATTTGAACACTGAATGGAGCTCTGCTGACTGAATGGAGCTCTGCCGACTGAATGGAGCCTTTGCTGGCAGAATAGAGCTCTATTTGAAGACTGAATATATTTGAAGTTGGCGAAATACGTTAGTCTCTTTTATTCTATTCTGATGTCAGTTTATTTTACCTTTTATTGTTTTTTCTTTTGTTTTTTAAAAAATAATTTTTTATTGGACCATTTTTGACTGCTGCTGGATTCATACAAGCCAAGATCCTTGGTGGGGACATAATACCACCTATGCCCTCTGGATTGAGCAAACCTTAATTTGCTCCACTAAATGTGAGTAGAATTACATGTCCTATTTTATACATTTCAGTTTTTACAGTTACACACTATGTTATGTAGGTCCTCTTTGGCATTTTCTTCCAAAACAGACCTGTCTCATCACAGTTAAACACTTGTTGGTGAACAAATTCCTCAGCCTCTACATTGGCTTTAACTTGCACAACAAATTTCTCAGCCGTGTCTTTGTTAGCACTGGAAGCTTCAACATGTCTCACCACACTATGTATGCCACTTCTCTTTTTAAACTTTTCAAACCACCCTCTACATGCCATGAACACCTTACTATCAGCACTCATTTCAGGGGTGTTTTTCACAAGATCAGCATGCACATGTCTTGCTTTTTCATAAATTATTACCGCTGATATGCTATCACTGGCTATCTTCTATTTGAAGACTGAATGGAGCAGTTTGCTGACTGAATTGAACTCTATTTGAAGACTGAATTGAACTCTATTTGAACACTGAATGGAGCTCTGCCGACTGAATGGAGCCTTTGCTGGCAAAATAGAGCTCTATTTGAAGACTGAATATATTTGAAGTTGGTGAAATACGTTAGTGTATTTTATTCTATTCTGATGGCAGTTTATTTTACCTTTTATTGTTTTTTTCTTTTGTTTTTTTAAAAAATATATTTTTATTGGACCATTTTTGACTGCTGCTGGATTCATACAAGCCAAGATCCTTGGTGGGGACATAATACCACATATGCCCTCTGGATTGAGCAAACCTTAATTTGCTCCACTAAATGTGAGTAGAATTACATGTCCTATTTTATACATTTCAGTTTTTACAGTTACACACTATTGTGTTTTTCTCTCTTTCTATCCTATACACAGAGAAACACCACCACGTTCAGGCTCCAAAACATGTGAGTGCACAATTTATATATCTACTTTGTCTGCTGTTACTCTGGTCTGACATACTGCACCATAGTATTTTCTTCTGTCCCTACATGCTGACGAACAAATCAACATGGAGGAGGACCTGCTGACAGAACTGTGGATTACACTATATAGAAACAGAGAATGTGACGGCAGATAAGAACCATTCGGCCCATCTAGTCTGGCCAATTTTCTAAATACTTTCATTAGTCCCTGGCCTTATCTTATAGTTAGGAAAGCCTTATGCCTATCCCACGCATGCTTAAACTCCTTTGCTGTGTTAACGTCTACCACTTCAGCTGGAAGGCTATTCCATGCATCCACTACCTTCTCAGTAAAGTTATACTTCCTGATATTATTTTTAAACCTTTTTTTTATTTCAAAGTTTTTATTTTATTATATATACTCATAACAATAATCTTTACATAAGTTATTGACATTGAAAATAGTATGGCAGCAGTTGGTACAAAAATAGAGTGTATGATATTCATCGTGCAAGATAATAACAATTAGTTGAGATAGTAACATCCAATTGAAAAGACGAATGGTACAACGTGTTGACAACATACTGTATCTCTTATGAGTGGATTATACAATTTAGTTAAAACAAGAACGTGTGTAAACGTGAGCTTAGTCTCAGTACATACCCCTGTGTAGTTTAGGTAATAGAAGATGCTGGCTAGTCTATTGCATCGAGTTGGTTTGTGAAGTATTACCACTGTATTAGGGGATAGTAGTAAATGTGTTTTTAATTTTTAATTTATCATTTTAGCTCTGGGCTTTTGGCGTCAGTTATTTCTTCCATTAGTTTGATTTCTTCAACTCTCGCCATCCATTCTCTAATAGAGGGGATGTTCGTTTGTTTCCTGGACTTGGGGATAAGTTGTGTTGCCACCATAGTTAAGAAGCTAAAGAGGGTGGTTTGTTCCTTTCAAAGGCCCTTTGGGGACAATAGAAAGATGTACTGTTTAGGTGTACTGTGTGTAGCCTGGTCCACAATTTTGTTATCATTGGTCATTGCCCCCTGATGTGGAATCAATCAAAACAATTGATTATCTTGCGTATCTGCCCCTGGCCAAAATTAAAGAAATAATGCGTGCACACTTCTAAAGTAATTCACACCAGACACAGGTTTCGGGTTAATGAAAAACTTGAGGAATGTTTATTCTGGGGGGAAGGCATGTTCCTTATAAAGCAAAATTACATCATATGCATTGTCAGAGATAACATGGAATAATACATTAATAATTGGTTAGGTGTTAAGTGGTTCATTTAGTGCTCTTCCTACCGGGTGTGATGTCACTGGTATATTGGAGGTCTTCCCCCAGATTCCAGCGCTATCTTGTTAATGAGGGAGTTAGTCGATGTTAAAGGGGAAACTCCCTAGTGGCCATTTTAGATAAATCACATAGAAAGTTGAATAATGCTGATTATAGTTATGTTGAGTAAAAAGGTATTTTACTAACATGGATTGGGTTAATATTTTTGTCCACAACAGTCCCCCCTTAAAATGACTATTTACAAAAGAGAGAGAGAGAAAGAAAGAGACAACTACTAAGTGACCCTAATGATGCCCCTAATTGGCTGCAGCTCATCTGTCTAAAAAGGCCTCGAACGCTTCACTGCGCAGGTATCCCGATGCGGCTAACCCACTACATCTCCTTCGTCAGACTCTTACCCGTAGAGACAGACGCTGTCCCTATGCTATCCCTATATGGAAGTAGTTGTCTGTTTGAGGTGGTGAGACTGAAGGGGTGTGTGTGGGGTGTCACAGTCCATATCGTTGATATCTTGATGTAGGAATGTAAGTGTAGTGCGGTCAATAGTCTGACCTACAGTCTTCTGTAAATATTTCTGCACACAGGGCATCACACAGCAAACCAGGAAGAGAAAAAGAATTACCACAGTAAGAACTGCCATACCTACTTGAAGGAGAGTTTTCTGCCATCCACTCATCCATCCAAACCATCTGTCCCCATAATTCTGGGGACTCCAGAATTCCTCTTTAATTCGTCAGAAAGACTTTCCAATTTCTCTATAGCCATGGTTACCTTACCGTTAGGGCCTGTATTGTCTGGGATGAAGGTACAGCATGTCATAGTATCAGGGAGTATTTTACACACTTTTTCAGCTAAGATCATGTCTAAGGCCATTCGATTCTGAATGTCATTTGGGAGGTAGTCTGTAATTGTTCTGCCAAGACCTGGAGGGCATCTCTAGTGTAATTGACAAATCGTTGCTGGTTCTAGTAGATATAATTGATCCAGTTAACATTCTTGTTAGCGGTGATGAGTGGGATCAAGGATTCGAATCCTGCCGCCACCTCATCTCTGGCCTTGAACTCATTTGGTACCCCCTTTGGTACTCCAATGGCATCGGGTCGAAACTACCTCGAATGGGGGTTTCTCTTTTTACTCTAAGATACGTATGTGGTGAATATCAGAAATTATATGTATGGGCATGATAACTTTGGTCAGAGCACATTCTCCCCACCACAGGCCAGTCATTTTTGATCTAAGTTGCATGTCACCACATAGCCAATAAATGTCTCCCACGGACTTAACTTGATTCACTAATAGGGCAGTGGGAGGTTCTCGATAAGTGGTACAGTAGCCAGAAGGGAATTTACCTACACATTTACCTGTGGCTCCATGTATGGTATAGCAAGTGTAGTTACCTGGGTACACGGTGATTCCATCAGGTGGCTTGGTATTCCCTTGGGTTATTGGGTAAACCTTTTTCCATGACTCACACATTGATGAGTTCACTGCTATCTGCGCATAAAGGCTTAAGAAACATCTCAACATCGTAGATTTAAAGGCACTGTACCCAGATGGGGTCTGGCCCCACCTCAAACATAACAGTTAGTTTTGTTGTGTGAATTAGCATTATACCTCATCCATTCAAGCCATAGCTTAGTATCTGAAAACCCGGTCTCCACAGCCATAGTGTCTTCAAATGTGGGGTTGGCAATGGCTACCATGATGGCTACCATGTCTTTAAGGGTTTTAATGTGTGGTTTTAGAGGGTTAATGGTCATGTGTGTGGAGTCTACCCAGTCAGGTGATGTAAGCATATCTTGTAAATAGAAGGTCCCCAACTTGTTATATGAGCCACCTCCTTTCCAATACATTCCCATTACGTATTCCCCAGCGTCTCCTGGGCTGGGATGTTCTATGTTTAAGGTTAGCTTCATTGGGGTAGACCCCGTTGGCTTGCATAAGGTCATTCTGTATAACAAGGGTTTCCCATATCTGTCAACTCTATCTAAGGCACTCTGTGGCTGTAGCCCCATGGTCGGCCTGCATTGCAACCGGCCGCTTTCCAGTTACTACAGTGATGTACCCAACGGTCACCTGTCACACAAATATACTGGTCCTTTTTATTTGGTATGTCTTTGTATATTGCTGAGTGTTGTGATTGTGGAAAAGTACAAGAGACAGTATCACAGTAATCAAAGGTAAAAGTAGCTACGTGTGTGTTTGAAGAATTATACCAAAATGTGTAAACATGATTGTCTTTGGTAATAGCAACTTGTTGGGCCTTTAATAGGCCTAGCAGCAAAAATAGGCACAGGAAGCTCATGATTTGGTGGAATCTGCTTCCTCTGGATCAGGAACTTTCTTGCAGTGCGAGGCGTGTATCCAGTTATTCTTCCCGGCCAACTTTACAGAGGTAGATGTAGTCAATAGGACTTGGAATGGACCATCGAACCTTGGCTCAAGAGTGTGTTTTCTTAGGAACTTCTTGACCATGACCCAGTCACCAGGAAGTAACTTATGCGTGCCTGTATTTGACTCTGGATCTGGAATAGAAGAAAACACTTGTGCATGGATTTTGGTCAAGGCATGAGAGAGTGCAGTTATATAATCTACCACTGCATCTGACTGAAGTTGAAGTTGCTGAGGAAAGTAACAGCCTAACCTCGGTGCTGTCCCAAAAAAGATTTTGTAGGGGGATAAGCTAAACTTCCCTCTTGGGGTGTACCTTACACTAAACAGTGCTATGGGAAGAATCTCCGGCCAAGGTAGGTTAGTTTATTGGGACATTTTAAGCATTCTGGCTTTCAGAGTGCCATTAATGCGTTCTACCTTACCACTACTCTGTGGGTGATAGGGTGTGTGGAATGCAAGGGTCACCCCCAGTGCTGCCCAGATCTCCTTGGTTAGCAACGCGGTGAAGGATGTACCCTGGTCACTTTCAATTACTTTGGGAACTCCGTATCTGCAGATGATTTCGGTAAGTAGGCGCTTTGCTGTGGTCTTTGCAGTGAGATTAGCGACCGGAAAAGCTTCTGGCCATCCTGAAAACATATCCACTATGACCAGTGCGTATTCATACCGGCCACTCTTTGGCATTTGGATATGATCAGTTTGGATCCTTTGGAAAGGGTACTGTGGTTTAACTTGCAATGACGGTGAAAAAATGCCCAATCAATTGCTTATCTGAACATCACAGCATGCAGATCTAAAAATCTCTGTGACTTTCTGGTACATAGTCATTTAGAAAGAAAACCATCTCCAAAAAGTTGGCTCACTGCACCAATAGGGACTCACAGAGGTGGTCATTGTAAGGCATGTCCATTTGTTAAAACTTCTAAAATGGTCAAATGCCAAACTACTGAAAAAGAATTCAAAATCAATCATTTTATCAATTGCAGCACCACCCGAGTTATTTATGTTATAAGTTGCATTTGTGGTAAGAAGTATATTGGTAAGACATATCAAGAATTCGGAAGACGTATCCTGCAGCATATCAATTCTGTTAATAATCCTAATTTGGCCACTCCTGTTGCCAACCATGTTCGTAATTTCCATGATGGGGATGCTAAATCCCTGTCATTCCAAGCTCTAGAAACAGTCATTCTCAATTTCAGAAAAGGAAATTTCAATCGTATATTACTACAGAAAGAGTCCAGATGGATTTACGAGTTTCAAACTTTAACTCCCAAGGGCCTCAACGAGGAATTCAATTTTACTCCCTTCATACATTAAATTCAGAAAGTTTTTTTAAAACGTACAAAAGATAATTATATTATAATAAGATCAAACGTAAGCCTATGATATATTTATAAATATCACCACTACACTTGTAAAATATAAGCAAGGGCTTTTCGAGAACCCTTCTGTACCATTCTGAGTACTTAGTTGCCGTTACGGAGGAGTGTATATTCCTGCCACTATGCAGTTCAATTTGTTAGAACTTAATGTTTAAAACTCTGATCAAATAGCCTGTTTCATGATTGGTTACATTTTCTTTTCTTATATTTAATGTAATTTGTTCTTTTTACCTTCTACATGTATATGATTACTATTGTCTTACAACACTTGGTCACCTTGCGTGATAATAAATTGGTGAATCGATTGACAAATATCTGTCAAATTGACAGGTCTAACAGAACTACTATCTATGATTATATTTAGTCATTCATATGTAGCGAGAGACTTATTATAATAATGCATGCTCTCATTCTGTGTATGTTACTTCAAACACATTGCCGAACTCACGATATCTCTCAAGAGACGGATAATATATTCGGTGGCTTCGATTGAAATTTAGGGGATAGTATTTGATTCTTTTTACTGTCTCCAAGGTCTTCGTACTATGGGCAACATCGGATTTTTAAAAAAAATACTAATACTCAAAATATAAGAGTCTTTGTGATCCGGCAACACCTTGCCGACAATTCCCTAAAAACATAGTGTATATCTCATATTAATATTTTCTAGTTAGTAATTAGCTTATATTATACTAGCTTCCACTTGATAAAGTATAGCAGTGCAACCTCTGATCATAAAGCTCACTAAGGGTTAAAATCCCACTCAATGTCAATGGTTAGGATTCATTTTACAATCCCCTACGTCACTGTCTATACACAAGTACTCACAATATAAGAGTTTTTGTGAGCCGGTAACACCTTGCCGACAATTTTCTAAAACACAGTGTATATCGCATATTAATATTCTTTAGGAATATTAATTAGGAATTGGCTTACACTATATTAGTTCTCACTCAATATAGCATAGCAGTGCAACCTCTGATCAAACAACTCACTAAGGGTTAAAATCCCGTTCAAGGACAAAGTTTAGGGTTAATTTTACAATCCTCCACGTCACTGTCTATAACGTTTCCTATTGGTCTCCTGGATAATGACGATTTTTGAATCCACCTATCAGAATCGCTATCTCCCTTTATAATTTCGGTCTTTTTCCCGCACATCGGTTCCCCTCTGAGTTGTGGGCGAAACGCACACGTCAGGGGCACTTGGGGACCTAGAGAATTTAAGATATATTGAATTTCTATTTAGAACGAATAATTTTCAGTCTTGGTTCCTGAGCATTTTTTCACCGTCATTGCAATTTATAGGAACTTGGGCTATTTTAACATTTGGAGCAATCTCTCTAATTTTTGCTATCTGCACAGTACCAATAGCCCTCCTATTGTTCCCAGAGCAATAACGGTCTCTCTCCTTTTTTTACAGAGGTGGTCTCATTGCGCTTTCCTCTACATTACGTTTAGTAATTGACTATTCTAACAAGAGTATACATCGCTCTACACATTTTATTTTCGACTATCCACCAGAGTTATAGTTCGAGTAGGGAAGCCAAAATCTATTCCTGTCTCTAGCTGTTACAATACTGTTATTTTGTGTGTAATTACCAATGGGTTACTTTTAATATACAGTGATTATCTTTGTATCATTTTCTACAGCTAGAGTTATTTGAACCGGCCCCTGTGGATTGCAAAACTTTGTTTTGCACACTTTACTGGGAATAGGTTTCTGAAAACTTCTGAACAGAACCTCCCAATGATGTACTAATTATTTAGATTGTACATTTGTATTAGGCTTTTGAGTTAATATACATTCTTTGCCTTGTTTTAACCCTTTATTTTGACCTCTGCCGACAAATATGATTTAGGGTTTATCTCAGCTCTGCCTATTTTCTGATTGACAAGCTATCAATCAGATTACCAACATATCGGCTTATCACCATACTTATAAATATTGACGTACATATATTTTAGTAATTAGATATCTCTTCCCTACGATTTCACTTTTTAATATTACTATTAAAAGTTATATTTTATTAGTTAGGTCACTCATTTCTTTGTTTATTTATCGCTTTAGACCATATGAATTTTGTAATAATGGATTTAACTGCGATGAAGAATTTGTTAGGAATTACGATGGGGAGTGTCTGTAGGAGGTATAGTAGGCGTGGGAGAATGTTCATCTTGACTATACTGGTTCTGCAGAACCAGCCGAAGCATGGTTTGTGCCATTTCTGAAGATCGTTAGAGATATTTGTTAGCAGTGGGGGGAAGTTTAGTTCATATAGTTGGTGTAGTTTAGTTGGAATTTGAATTCCTAGTTATTTAATTGTTTTAGGTGCCCAGGAGAAATGGAACCTCTCTTGCATTTTTGTATCTAGGAGATCGCATTTGGTGAGATTTGCTCGGAAGTTGGAGACCTTACTATATAGGTCCATCTCCGCTATGATATTTGGTATTGTGGATAATGGGTTGGAGATGGTAAAAAGAAGGTCGTTTGCAAAGGCTGAGATTTTATATTCCTGTCCACCTATTTCTAGGCCATGAATGTGCTTGTTGTCTCTGATTCCCTGTAGGAAGGGTTCTAGTATTAGGATAAATAGGAGGGGTGATAGGGGGATTTTTAAACCTTTGCCCCTCTAATTTAAGACTATGTTCTCTTGTTGTGGTAGTTTTTCTTCTTTTAAATATAGTCTCCTCCTTTACTGTGTTGATTCCCTTTATGTATTTAAATGTTTCTATCATATCCCCTGTCTCGTCTTTCCTCCAAGCTATACATGTTAAGATCCTTTAACCTTTCCTGGTAAGTTTTATGCCGCAATCCATGAACCAGTTTAGTAGCCCTTCTCTGAACCCTCTCTAAGGTATCAATATCCTTCTGGAGATACGGTCTCCAGTACTGCGTACAATACTCCAAGTGAGGTCTCACCAGTGTTCTGTACAATGGCATGAGCACTTTTTGGTAGCTGCTTCTGCAAAGGAAAGGTTGCCCAGGCTTCATCAAGAGCATCTTAAATGATATAAGTAATTTTAGTGCATAATATAGAATTCAAAACAAATCATTGTACCACATACAAACATATTAAAAGTACTTGAGACCTATTTGTTAATTTGAGGTATTTTTTTTTTAATCTAATAAAATGAGATTTATACAGTCATTAATATCAAACCAGTTGCTCAACAAATGGGATGAAATAAAGCTGGATTCCCCTGGTTCACCAAAATGATTATTGTTGTCGAACTGGTGACTCAAAGACCATACATATGGTATCTACAATGTGTTTGTAAACTCTATTCTGTCACACACAAATGATTGATGTAAAATATACTTAGATCAATGCCACATACATGTCATGTACAAGACTTTTTATGATTGAATTATCACCTTTCCATGGAAGGGGCTCTGGACCCCTACATGAATAAATTGATAGGAACAATTATATCACATTATAGATAATAGAAGTACCTATGGCAGAGTAATTCTTAATAATTCCAGGATGACCGGCTACTTTGTTGGCATTAAACAAATAACAGTACCTTCTTTCTCATAGTAGGAGTCACGTATAATTTGTCAGGGGGGCTTCTCTGGTGGAGCAGCAATGAGTTCTCCTGAATGGTATCAAGGAGATGAGAGCAAATGGCCATCTTTGCGGAAGGGCACCTATAGATGTGAATTATAGTATTACCTTGTTGATAGGCTCAACATGTCTAAACAAGGCATTGTCCTTGGTATAACGTGGACCAGGACAATATAGACTAACAAATTTGAACCTAAAATAAAACAAGAACAATCTAGCCTACCTGAACAACACATAATTGTAACTCTTATGTAGGAAAGGGTCTTATAATATGTGATCATCATCACTGGACATGTTGACCCCTCTAATAGATGCCTCCATCCTCCATTCTTTAAGTGCTAGTATAATCACTAATAACTCTCTCTTGCCATTATTGTTATTCTGATCTATAGCCAATCATTTTCTGGAACTGAAAGCACACAAGTGCAGTGGTTACTCATAAAATGCTCTTAAATGCTCCTTGAAATTATATTGCTCCAATATCAGCAGCATCAATTAAACTTCAGCCTCTAGTATACATGAACCAGTAGGGTCTTGGTGCGCTAGTAATAGGAAATTAGGAATAGGAAATTAACAGGGCTATTCACTAATATGAGATTTAAGGTAAACGTAAAGTGAATTTAAAAGGTAAGGTGAAAATAGCCTAACTGCGTTCAGTTCAGCTACTTTAAATTAAATTAACTTTGAATTCACTTTGGTCTCTCACTTTAGTAAATAACTAGTAAATAACCCCATACATTCTGAGTGCATCAAAAGCGTGTAAAGCATCAGAAGGCCAGTTTATGATGTCTAACACTTTTTCTGAAATTTGTAATGAGTGCAAGAACAGACAAGATGTTGTTATATAAACGTTGTTTATAACATTTCTGTAATAAGTGACAAAGCCACTGAATCTTGATGCTTCTTTAAAATCTTGGGGTTGGCGCCAGTCTAGTGTAGCAATCAACTTGTGTCTATCCAATTGGAAATCTTTTCTGGAGATAATATACTCCAAAAATTACAGAGTTACAAAGCTGAAAAGAGACTTGTGTCAATCAAGTTTAGACTTTCTCACATCTGTTTTTACTGTTGATCTAAAAGAAGACAAAACCGAGTTTAAAGTACTTCTAATTTTGCAACACACTAGGGAAAAAATTCGCAGTTGCATCTAGCCTTGGAGCAAGAAGCTAATACCCTGCGAGTTAAAAAGGATATCCCTGAATATTATGTTTTTGCAAGTATTCATTGAGTTGCTGTTTAAATATCTGTACAGACTCTGATAAAACCACTTCTTCAGGCAGATAATTCCACATCCTTAATGATTTTACTGTAAAAACCTTTTCCATTGCTTTAGACTAAATCACCTTTCTTCCAACCTACACTACCTGCACTGTGAATGTTTACATGGTGTGTTCAATAAAAACATGGCAACATTTCATTCTTTGTATGTTATTAGTTTAAGCAGACTGTGCTTGTCTATTGTTGTGACTTAGATGATGATCAGATCACATTTTATGACCAATTTGTGCAGAAATCCATATCATTCCAAAGGGTTCAAATACTTTTTCTTGCAACTGTAAATGCGTGACCTTGTGCCCTATGTATAGTCCTATTTATAAATAGATTCCTAGATAATTGTTTGTATTGGCCACAAATATATTTGTATAATGCTATCATGTCCCCTCTGAGGTGCTGTTTTTCTAAACAAAACAGATTTACATTTCTTAACATTTCTTCGTGTAAAATGTTCCATTCCTTTTATTATTTTGTAGCCCACCTCCAGGCCCGGACTGGCCATCGGGCATACCGGGCAAATGCCCGGTGGGCCGCGATGGCCGTGGGGCCGAGGCCGGCAGGGGATCTCCCAGGCCGGCCCGTGCAGGGCCAGCGCTATCCGAGCGCCGGCCCTGCTGTGTGCCTCCGTGGGCCGGTGGGGAGATCAAAGATCTCCCTTACCGGCCCAGAGGCAGGGAGATGCGGCCGCAGGCTGGGTGGGGGAGGGAGGCAGGAGAGAGGACCCGGCGGAGCTCTAACAAGCAGCTCCGCCGGTCCTCTCGCGGGATTCTGAGCGTTGCCGCGGTTACCATGGCAACGCTCAGATCTCGCGAGAGTGAACTCTAACCTGCAGGTTAGAGTTCACTCTCACCACTGGACCACCAGGGAAGGCAGCATGGCTCCCCACCCCCCAGGCATAACAGATCTCCTCCTCCCCCCCTCCCAGGATAAAGGTAAGAAGGGAGGGGGGGAAATAATTTATTTTTTATTTTTTTTATTAGTAAAAAATATATATTTAAATAAAAAATAAATTCACTCACACACACAGCCTCCAGACACAGCACCCCCCAGACACACACAGCACACCCAGACACACACAGCACACCCAGACACACACTGCACCCAGACACACACAGCACCCCCCAGACACACACAGCACACCCAGACACAGCACCCCCCAGACACACACAGCACCCCCAGACACAGCCCCCAGACACACACAGCACCCCTAGACACACACAGCGCCCAGACACACACAGCACCCTCAGACAACAGCACCCCCAGACACTGCACCAGACACACACAGCACCCCCAGACACACACAGCACCCCCAGACACAGCACCCCCAGACACACACACAGCACCCCAGACACACACATCACCCCAGACACAGCACCCCCAGACACAGCACCCCCCAGACACACACAGCACCCCAGACACAGCCCCAGACACAGCACCCCCAGACATACACAGCACCCCAGACACCCCCAGACACAGCACCCCCAGACACACACAGCACACCACCAGACACAGCCCCCAGACACAGCACCCCCCAGACACAGCCTCCAGACACACACAGCACCCCCAGACACAGCACCCAGACACAGCACCCCCAGACACACACAGCACCCCCAGACACACACAGCACCCAGACACACACAGCACCCCCAGACACACACAGCACCCCCAGACACACACAGAACCCCCAGACACACACAGAACCCCCAGACACACACATAACCCAGACACACACAGAACCCAGACACACACAGCACCCCCAGACACACACAGCACACAGAATGTGACAGCAGATAAAAACACCCTCACACACAGCACCCCTCTTACATACACACACTGCGCCCCTCACACATACAATAAGTCCAAATATATATTATATATATATACATACATACACACACACACACACACACACACACACTACAGCACCCCTCACACTGCACCACTACACACATTATGCTCCAGATACACACTAGATCCCTTACCCTATATGCACTCTTAATCCTCTACACACACACACACACACACACTGGGTCATTTACACAGTAGATCTCCTACACACACACACTACATTCCTTGTCAGCAAACACAACATTCTCTAAACACACCCTCTCTGCAACCCCTACACACACTACGTCACCTATACACACACACTTCAGCCCGTATGCATACACTCGCTGCATCCCCTATAAAACTATGCCCCCTATACACACACTTTCTACAGCCCATAGCCACACATATTACACCACAAACACAAATTAAATTGACCTATTTATACAATACCACACCACACTCTACACACACGCAATCCCACAAGCAGGCTCCAAACATATGCACCATGCACTTTCTTGGCCCTTTTGTCCTCTGGTATCCCACTTGTGGAGACACCAGAGACAATTTAAAAGCAAACACAGCGCAAGCATGTTATTAAATTTGCTTGCGCTGCGCAGAACAAATTCAGGGCCTTTTTCTAATGCCAGAGCTCTTCAGCAGGGCTCTGCGCATTGAACCAATATGCTCACTTTGAGAGGGGGCGTGCTTGTCATTAGTGATGACAAAACACACCCTCTCTGGCCCCACCCCCTTCTTAGGGGGCCGCTCTGATTGAAAAATTCCCGGGCCTAATTTTTTTCCCAGTCCGGCCCTGCCCACCTCTGCACTTTTTCTAGTGTCTTAATATCCTTTGTTAGAACAGGTGCCTAAAACTGCACAGCATATTCAAGGTGTGGTCTTACCAGTGACTTATAAAGAGGCAAAATTATATTTTCATCCCTCAAATTAATGTCCCATTTTATACATTACAATACCTTACTGACCTTAGCAACTGCTGATTGACATTGCACATTGTTGCCTAGTTTGTTGTCTACAACCAAATTATTTTTGTGTGTTGTTATCCCTAATTCACTACCATTTAGGGTGCAAGTTGCTTGTGCATTCCTTACTCCAAAGTGCATAACTTTGCATTTTTCTACATTAAATGTAATTTGCCATTTGAGTGCCTGGCCCCTAAACTATCTAAATCCCTCTGTAGCAAAGTAATATCCTGCTCACATTGTATTACTTTGCTAAGTTTTGTGTTATCTGAAAACATTGAAACATGACTTTCAACACTATTTCAAGATCATTTATAAATATGTTAAATAGATGCAATCCCAGAACAGAACCCAGAGGGACAACACTTACCACTTTTGTCTAGTTTGAAAATGTACCATTTAATGACAACTCTCTGTACTCTATCTTTAAGCCAATGTTCTACCCAAGAACAAGAATTTTAATTTAGACCAATTTCTTTTATTTTGAACACTAACCTATTTTGTCGGACCTTATCAAAAGCCTTTGCAAAATCCAAGTAGATCACAACCACTGCAACAACCCATTATATATGCCATTGCCTACTTACTTCTTTGTATAATGTAATTAAGCTAGATTAACATGACCTATGTTTCATAAAACCTTGCTGATTTTTTGCTAATAACAAAGTTCTTCCCAATGAATTATCACTCAATAACCCTTCAAATACTTTCCCAGTCACAGAAATAAAGTGCATAGGTCTATAATTTCCAGGCAAAGATTTTGAACCCTTTTTGTTTATAGGAACCACATTTGTCTTCCTCCAGTCCTCTCCTGAAAGAAAATAATCTTGAAAGATTAAAAACAGAGGTTCACTTATTTCCATACTTAGCTCCTTATGTACTCATGGTTAAATACTGTCAGGCACTGGGGCTTTGCTTACATGAACTTGCTTTAGTTGCTGTAGCACCTTGTCTTGCGTCACCTAATAATTTTTCTGCAAAGAGTGAAAAATAACAAAATATACACATCAAGCTTTATTAATTTTGCTGATGTGGTATGTATTATGTCTAATTTTGGTACTTTGCGCACTCTTATATTTTTTAATATTATTATTATTACTGGTATTTATATAGTGCTAGCATATTCTGTAGCGCTTTACATTATTATCAAAGGGGGAGATTTAACAAGAAACGAGACAATTACAAAAACTTACAGGAACAATAGGTTGAAGAGGGCCCTGCTCAAATGAACTTACAGTCTGTAGGAGGTAGGGGGTAAAACACAACAGGACAGGAGGTAGCAATCAAATAAGGTGGGAGTGAAGCAGAGCTGGAGGAGAGAACAGAGTTCTGCTCTTTAGGTGAGAGCAAGGGAAGGGTATGTGACATAGAGGTTACTCTGGGAGACCATAAGCTTTTCTAAAGAGATGAGTTTGAGGCACTTTTTAAATGATTGAAGACTAGTGGAGAACTTGATAGTCATAAGCAGGCTATTCCAGAGGAAAGATGCCATCCGTGAGAAGTCCTGCAAGCGTGAGTTGGCAGTACGGGTGCGAGCAGGGGACAGGAGAAGGTCACAGGCAGAGCGGAGAGACCGAAAAGGGGCATTCCAGCGGGTCATTGAAGAGATATAGGAGGGGCTAGAATTGGTCAGGAGTATAGGTGTGGATTAGTACCTTGAATTGACTCCTATAGGATACAGGAAGCCAATGTAGGGACTAACAGAGGGGAGAGGTATGAGAGGAGCGACAGGAGAGGAAAATCAGTCTAGCTGCAGCATTTATTACAGACTGTAGCGGGGCAATATGACAATAGGAAAGAGTTACAATAATCCATGCAAGAGATTACTAGAGCATGGACAAGCTCCTTAGTAGCATCTTGCGTAGAAGGGGGCGGAAGCAGACTATGTTTTTAAGGTGGAATCTACAGGATTTGGTAACAGACTGGATGTGAGGCTCAAATGTGAGGCCATCAAGTTTAATGCCAAGACAGCACCCTTGCAAGAATGGACTGATGTGGGTACCACTAACTTAAAGGGAAAGAGAAGGAGGAAGATCGGTAATAGGAGGAAAGACAAGGAGTTCAGTTTTAGAGAGATTGAGTTTTAAAAAGCAGGTGGACATGCAGTCAGAGATGAAAGAAAGGCAAGCAGTGACGCGTTGCAGGATGGCACGGGAGAGGTCCGGGGAGGAGAGGTATATCTGAGTGTCATCAGTGTACAGGTGGTATTGGAATCCAAATGAGGTAATAAGTTTGCCAAGAGAGACAGTATAAAGAGAAAATAGAAGGAGACCAAGTACAGAGCCTTGGGGGACTCCAACAGAGACAGTACGAAGGGAGGAGGTATCATTAGAAAAGGAGAAACTGAATGAGCGTTGGGAGAGATAGGAGGAAAACCAAGAGAGGACAGTATCACAGAGACTGAGTGATTGAAGAGTTTAGAGAAGAAGAACATGGTCAACAGTGTCAAAGGCCGCAGAGAGGTCAAGAAAAATTAGTATGGAGTAGTGGCCTTTGGATTTATCGGTAAGTAGTTCGTTAGTGATTTTAATAAGAGCAGTCTCAGTAGAGTGGAGGGGCAGAAGCCAGACTAAAGAGGGTCAAGGAGACAGTTGGATTTGCGGAAGCAAGTCAGACAGGTAAAGACAAATCTTTCCAGAAGGTTTGAGGAAAAAGGGAGCAGGGGACGATAGTTAGACGGAGAGGACGAGTCAAGAGATGGGTTTTTTAAAGATGGGTACTACAGTAGCACGTTTAAGGGCAGCAGGGACAACAGAATAGAGAGAGCAGTTGAAGATGTGTGTTAAGGAAGGCACAAAACAAGAGGAGAGAGATCTGATAAAGTGAAACGGGACAGGATCAAGCAGGCAAGTCGTGGGGCGAGAGGAAAGGAGAAGCGCAGCCACCTCTTGTTCAGTAGCCTGAGAGAAAGTCTGAAGGGTAAGAAAGGTTCAATCTTGACAGTAAAGTAACATGCAAAGCTATCGGCTGTAAGGTTAGTTTGGGGGATGGCAACAGCAGGGCAAAGAAGGGAGTTAAAGGTATTAAAAAGACGCCTGGGATTGCGGTAGCATGAGCTGATGAAGGAGGAAAAGTATGACTGTTTGGCAAGGTCTGTGCTGTATGAACGCAACATGAATTTGTAGTGGAGTGTAGTGAAGTCCGACTGGGTGTGTGATTTCCTCCATCTTCATGAGAGATGAAAAGGTTGTGCACAGCAATGGATTTAGTAACACTGCAAACAAAGCATGAATAGAGAGGGGAGGGAAGTAAAGTGGGAGCAATGGAAATGGTTGTTATGATGCTTTGCCAGCCTTTAGGCTGTCAAAGCATAATAGAAGCTGCAGTTCTACATCTGGAGATTTGCTGTTTGCCCAATGCTGAACTAGAGACATTCCAAGTGAAAGACAGACATGTTTACATTTGTCACCGTGCATTGACAGTGTCTATGCACCAAAACTACTACATTGATCTAGTGGTTTTGCTGCTTAGAGTTTGCTGGAAGCAGAGTTGTTTGGATACATTAGGAGACTGGGTAGACAAGTGGCAGATGAGATTCAAAATGCTGTAGATGAGTGCAAAGTTATACATTTTACGAGTACTGCGTTCAGCCCAGCCACTATAAAGACTGCTATACGCTGCTATCCTGACCTTTTTGTTTTGAGGTTATTGAAGCCAAGCCTGTATGTCAAAGTCATGTAATCCTGACACCAAGCATAGATGGGAGTTATGGTCCCTCTCTCTAGTTTTTTTTAAAAACTCTAATCCCCTGCTAAGGTGATGTGGATTCTTTGTAATTGGATAGCAATATCAAGTTGCTTATTTATTTAACCCCATATCTGCTGGTCCATCGTCATAATATTTAGGGATAGACCACATCTTGTTCCCTCTCTATTAGTTAATGATTAGAAATTATTTTTAAAAATGTGGGTTGTCATGATAAACTCTCAAAGTTAATTATATTGGAAGAGACATGGGCTAATTTCTGGTAAGCGACCTCTGGAAAATTATGATGGACAACAGCATAAACATCCTACTTCATTGTTTGAGCATGACATTAGTTTATGAATTTTCAACACTTTACCCAAAGATCTGGTTGTAAGCATGACTACCTTTTATTACAGGGCCAAAATGAGCTACTGCCAAAGAGAATATTGACATGCTCCAGAGTCTTTGCAATGTACAATATGTGTTCAATTAAGGTTTACAGAGCGAAATGTTGTTAAATGTTTTTGGAAGCAATTACTTTTCTAAAGCATTAAATATGAAAGACACACCACGTTTCTAATCCAATTACTTCTTCCCCAGCTTCCCAAAGGTGATCAAACTTGGTTTCAGAATCACTTGCTCAAAAATATATTGCTTTTATATATTTTAGCCATGTTTGGGATGCATTTATTGCTCCTACAGGACTCCCCACCTCTCCAGCAGCCTAATAATAAATAGGAAGTTTATATTTTCACACTGTGCTATCGCAGTTTGATTGTAATATTTCTTCCTTTATAAATACTGTTAGAGTTTTGTGTTAGTTTCTCCTTTTTTATTGCATGTTTATTTTGGTGTTATTTGTGTGCAATATCTGTTTTAAGTGTATGCATTGTGACTATTTTTCTTCATAATAAATGTTCCTGTATTAAAGGAACACTATAGTCGCCAGAACTACTACAGCTTAAAGGACCAGAACTACTACAGCTTAAAGGACTATGTTTACATTAGGGTTAATCCAGCCTCTATTGGCTGTCTCACTGACAGCCGCTAGAGGCGCTTCCGCGCTTCTCACAGTGATTTTCACAGTGAGAAGATGCCAGCGTCCATAGGAAAGCATTGAGTAATGCTTTCCTATGGACTGACTGAATGTGCGCGCATGCGCATTCAGTGGATGACGTCAGAAGGAGGAGCCCTGTGTTGGAGAAAGGTAAGATTTTAACCCCTTCCTCCATCTAAAGCACGGCTGGAGGGGGACCCTGAGAGGGGGCGAGGGAGACCTATTGGCACTATAGTGGTCCTTTAATATTGATTGGGCAGACTAGATGGGCCGAATGGTTCTTATCTGCCGTCACATTCTATGTTTCTATGTTTAACCCCTTAAGGACCGAACTTCTGGAATAAAAGGGAATCGTGACATGTCACACATGTCATGTGTCCTTAAGGGGTTAAAGAGATACTCCACCGCCCAAATAAAAATGTTTTATTTTATTTTTTAAAGCACTGTATAGTAGATAAATTCCAAATACAAACTTAAATGCATTTAATTAAGGAACGTGAGGAACCTTTATAGCTACAATACTTTGAAAAGGGTAAATACCAGTTTAATTTTATTGTGTGAATACATGTCATGTGTCCTTAAGGGGTTAAAGGACCACTATAGTGCCAGGAAAACATACTCGTTTTCCTGGCTCTATAGGGTCCTTGGGTCCCCCTCACCCTCAAGGCCCCCCTCCCGCCGGGCTCTATGGGGAGGAAGGGGGTTAATCCCTTACCTTTTTTCCAGCGCCGGGCTTCCTCGGCACTGGGGACTCTCCTCCTCCTTTCCCCGTCATCGGCCACGCGCATTCAGCCAGTCTCATAGGAAAGCATTCTCAATGCTTTCCTATGGACGCTGGCATCTTCTCACTGTGAAAATCAATGATACAGCCACTAGAGGCTGGATTAACCCATTTGTATACAACTGCTATGTTTACAGCAGAAAGGGTTAATCCTAGATGGACCTGGCACCCAGACCACTTCATTAAGCTGAAGTGGTCTGGGTGCCTAAAGTGGTCCTTTAATGGTTTAAGCAATTTCTACCTTTTGAGTTTAGCTCCACTGAGCTAACTAAATCAGGAAGCAACAGGGCCTATTGTCTGCTTGAAAGCCACATGGGTGTTACCAGATTCATTCATAAAAGTGTCAATTTCTATTGAAATCTGATTTTTTTGCAAAATCAAACATAGAGTACACACTGTTCATACCTAAAACTTTTCAGCACGCTAAAGTGCTTTAGGGCTCTAGAGAGTCCCTTTAATGTAGTAGTTCTGGTTACTATAGCGGCTATAGACAGGGACAGGCTATGGTATAGCCTGTCCCTGCAGGCTTTTCAATATAGACACCGTTTTTTCAGAGACACAGCAGTGTCTACATATAACATCTGAAAATCACTCAATCAATTCAGCCACAGTCATGGTTTGCTTTTTTTTAACCACAATTTTGGGATTTCAGTTCCCATATTCAGAGTCTAATGACACCTCCTCCATTTCAACTATAATTTCATTTCAGCTATTTTAAGCTAAAATGCTAAATTATCTTAATGTAGTGTTTAGTGCATAGATGTACGCCATCATTAAGACCTTTGATTTTCAAACATCTTCATGTTCAGCCTCATCAAGCATAGCATTACACCCCTTAATGCCATTAATGCTTCTCGTAGTGGAGCATTCAGTTTGGTGCTTCTCTGTGAGCAGTAGGTTAGTGGAGCACAGCGATTTCCATATAATTTGATTGGACCAGAGATTATCATATTTGATGATCTCACAGTGGGAGGAATGCCCTAGTGTTTAATTAAATGTAAGTTTAATGGTGTTTTTATTTTAACTTTTAACTTTTTTTTTTAAGTGACCCTGAATCTAAACCTAGTAAGTAAGTAATCTAACTATAAAAACTAGATATTTATTTATTGGTTACATCCAAATGCCTTACTTAACATTTACATTCACAGTTTAGTATATTAAATTAAACTGTCACTAGTTAATTACCAAAGTAAGAATTCACAAGAATTCAAAGAAGAGCCAAAAAAGCTAACCTAAAAACAGGATTGACTTGGAAATTTCTCTAATTTTGCAATTTTGGCCTAAATATTGAAATGACTTTGAATTCCTACAATTCTCACTTTACTAAGTATTAGTATACATCAAAGTAAGGCGTTTGGATGTGACCTAAGGTGTTTGGATGTGGCGTATACATCAAAGTAAGGCCGGCAAGAAAATGGCCTGTATTACTCAACTCCCTAGTCCAATGCATTTAAAGTAGACTCCTGGCAAAAATGCTGGTAGTTTTACAAAACTCTTACAAAACTCCTATACATGCTGCTGCTACAAGCTGACTAGGTGACCGCTGAATATAAACCATATAACGTGACTATTTATATTCAGTGGGAGTTGTTTGGCACTCAAATTGTTAACACTGTATGTGTTGTCTGCTTTGTTTGGCACATGGGAGGTTAAACAGCCTGGGTCAGTTTAGCAGCATAGACTCATAAAAACAATGTCAGATTATTATAGCATTGCCTCAAAACAAAAATGTTTTGGATTTCAGAGTGATAGCTCAAAGCAGATTTAGAACGCCCTGAGTGATAAATGAATTCTAAAATAATCCAAGTGCCTACTGCCTTTGCAGATAAACATTGTTTTCTAACTCCACATCAAGCCTTGTGCTTAATATTCGCATGTTGATCCATTTAATCTTCCATATGTGGAAGGCTCTGTGTGGCTTTCCACTGGGGATAATCTTCAGAGCTGATATGTTTTGTGCCGATGCTATTTTATCAGGTTTGGTGTGTTATGGAAAGCTCCCTGTTAGCTCACTTATTCACCAGCTGGTGTTTCACACACACAAAACAGGAACATCAGAAAGATGCTGATCAGGTTTCCATGGCGACAGATCCCAGCTCTGGATGCTCAGTCAGTAGGGCTTGAATTCTCTGAGTTATTTATAGCTTGCCATCAGGGCACTTATGGAAATAGGTCTGCAGAGGACACGTGTCGTAGGATCTTCCTGTTATCATTTCCTAGGACACGACAGTAACATCTAATCACACGGGCTTCTCACACATTAGAAAGACGAGAAAAAAAATAGACATAAAAATCAGGAGCTTGGGTGGTCAAAAATTTATTATTATTATAATTTATGAAGCGCCAACAAATTCCATAGTATTGTACCATATGTATCAAAATAACCTTTAATGCCAATGTTAGAAACTTAGCAGAATACTCAAACACAGTGTGCTGGCACTTGGAATTTGACATTCAGCCCTTAATTGTCAACATTGTTTACACTTGTGATGAAATTAAGACACAAATCCTTAGATAAAGAGTGATTTAAAATAAATAAATAAAATGTGGGTATCTCGCATAAAACTGTTTAAAGGAACACATTTTTTTTCTGACCACTCTGTGTCCTTCTCTATCAGGAAGTGCTTAAAGGAAGATGTACAGCTGTTGTTGAATTCCAAGGTCAAGGATGCATTGTCTACCTCAAGGCTGGCCATTTCAATTCATCATTGAGGTTGTAGTTCTACAACAGATGGGGATCAATATTTAGCCACCAGTGAGTCGACTTGATATAACATGCTGTTTAGTGAATTAACCCAAAACTGTTTCCCCACCAGTAAACACACCATCTGAGTAAAAACTGATAAACTGGATAAAGAACCAATCTAAGGAAATATTGCCTATTCACTTGAATCAGTGGCACGTAGATTATAGTTATTCTTGACTAAAGCTCAATTTACCAAGGAACACTGTTTAATGAATAAGTCCTTTGTTTTAAAGGTATTCTTAGACTTGTGAATTCAAATGGGTGTATTTACTAAAATGAGAATTTAACAGAATTAAAAGGAATTTGCAAGATTAAGGCTAAAATAACTGAAAATCACTCAATCAACTCAGCTACAGTCATGGTTTGGCTATTTTAACCACAATTTCTGTATTTCAGTTCCCTAATTCAGAGTTTAGTGAACAATCCCCAAAATCAACTATGATTTCATTTCAGCTATTTTAAGCTAACATGCTAAATTATTTTTCAATCTCTAACAATCTAAACTTTGAAGAACAACTGTTAGTTTTCAATTAACCACCCTTCACTTTAGTGTGTTAACCTTTTATGTATTTCAAAAAATAATCTTTACTTTTTGTCCCATTCGTTATCCATTGGCTGCCTTACAGAACTTAGCAGAATTGTCATCTCCTTATTTGGGATGGGGAGAGGGGCAATTTAAAGGTTTTCCACAAGCTTGCAGGGCATGCATTGAATGACTGTACAACAGATAAATACACTCAATGCAACATACGTACCTACTTACAACCCAGTACATATGACTCATTAAAGTAATTTTAAGCCCCGCTTCAAGAAAAAAAATGATACCCTTCTCGATAAAGAATTGTGCAAACCCATTGTTAAGCTGATAGCTGTGACATGTCATTGGTCCATACGCATATGGTACATTATACATGACTTTCACAGTCATAGAAGTACAAAGCCAACCCCGTGACTCTGCTCCCCCTCCCCACTTTAATTCACACTTTTCCATTCACAAATGACAAAGATCTCTGGGTGACTCAAGCTTTGCGTCAGCAGCATCCATCAAAAAAGCCTGGGCTGGTGCTGAGGGGGATAGTGCGGGGCTGGACTGCAGGCAGGTGAAGAGCTACGCCCGGGACTGGAGGCTGTTCAGTCTGAGCTCACTCATCAGGCGTCACAGGGGTCGGTGGTCAAGGGGTACGGGAGGGTCCCCTGAGTTCTGACGTCACGCCTGCGTGCGCATTTCCTGCTGGCTCTTGGTGAATGGATCCCTGGTCCCCCCTTCCCCTCCCAGCTCTGATTCCTGAGCACAGACCCTCCTACCTGTACTAATCCAAGCGCATCCATCCTCGCAGCATCACATGCAGAGGGTAAGGCTGCCAGGGATTTAGACACATTGTATCTGTGTTGCTTCTTTGGGGTCTGGCTATGCTGGGTGTATGATGGGTTAAATAGTGTGAGGATTGGGGAGGGGGGCTGTCTGGCCATTCTGTGCTGTCAATGTTGTCAGTGGGTGACAGGGTGACATTGAGGGTTTGGCACTGGGGACGTGCGTAGCTCTGGCAAACCATTACTAGAAAAGATGATGGAAGATTAGGGCACACGGGGGATATGGCATGGGCTAAGGGATGCTAGGGTTGGTCACAGGTGTGGATCCAGAAGGGCTCACTAGGTCCTTCACAGCCGGTGTGGAAATTTCACCTGAAGGCCAGGAATACACCTGACACACACACACACACACACACACAGCTGCCTGGAACATGTGCAGACGTCAGACTCCAAGTGCCAGGGGAGTTGCTTTCTCTGCCATCTCCCAGCCTCCAGCCCGAGCTCCGGGTCTGCTGCTCCCTCTAATGCTGCGATCAGCGTTTGACCTTGAATTCCATTTTGAGCCGTGATGATGAATATTTAATTCCCACGCTCGAAAATGGAATGTTGACATATGTTTTAGACCAGGAGGCCAGACAGTGGGAGAGGTGTTTAAATACTATGCCATGTCTGCTTTACCTAATGAAAACATCAAAATGAGGCATAGATACCCTCAGACTCAGGATGGCTAGATTCACTTTCTTCTGGACAGTGTCACTCCTGTGTTAAACTCCTTATACATAGATTCTGACCACCAAGTAAGGTTCTTCCACATTTTCAGACCCATATAAAACCCGTCTTTTTTCATTCCTTGGGTGGTGTAGAAATATAAATGTTGGGAGGTCTAGTCATGATTGACCTGATGTACTTCAACTTGTCAGATAAATTGCTTAATAGCCACCAATACAAATGTCATATTTTTGCTGTTCCAGATTGACATGTCTTCACATACTTTGCTTGTATCAGACCTAATTGAAAGATGATTTAATCTGCTAGGACTTGGAAATTAATCAAGGGTAGATAACCTTCGGCACTCCAGATTTTGTGGACTACATCTGCCCTGATGCTTTGCCAGCATTATGGCTGCATGTAAGAGTATTAAGGGAGATGTAATTCATAACAGGTGGTGAAGCATGCCTAGCTAGGTATAGTGACTATTGCTAACTTTGGGTTACCAAGATGGTTTGCCATCATAGGAAATGTAGTTCACAAACAGCTGTATGGTAGATAATGGTTTATGGTAGATTCTCAAATTAAATATTATATAGTGTCATGCTTAATTTGTACTACAAAAAACTGAAAAGTGTGGAAAGTATACTTAATATGTTTTGGAAAGCCATGGAATTATGTGCATGTATGTATTTTATTTATATATATTGTTTTTCATTATATAAATGTTCCTTATTTTTTTTTAAATCTAAACAATTGTTATAAAGTCAGTGAAAAATGTAGCTACTGTTACATTTTTGTTTTGGTTTCATTTAAAACACCTTGTCTGAAATCTGAAGTGAAAGAGCAGAAGATTGCTAAGTTAATGTAGCTTCTTCATTTGCTTGCAAGGCCCCGGGCCGCCACCAGAAATTTTGGGGCCCTTGACAAAGCACAAGGTTTGCCCCCCCCCACCCCACCCACGAGTCCGCCCACAGGACTCCTACCTAGTCTGCTGACAATGATGCAGGACTGAATGTGGTGTGTATAGTGGAAGTGAATTAGAATGTGTGTAATGGATGTAGTGATTGTGTGTATTAGATACTGTTTGTGCAGTGAATGCAGAGTGTGTGTTTGTGTAGCGGATGCAGTGTGTATTGTGAACGCAGAGTGTGTTTGAGCAGTGGATGTAGTGTTTGCGTGTACTAGATGCAATGTGTTTAACCCCTTCAGGAGGGAGTCAATAGTACACGTTCTGATCAAAACAAAACATAAACAAAAACTGGAATTTGCGCTATATGTCTGTTCACCCGTAATTCACCGCTGTTACATTAAGTGCACCCACACTTATTAGATATCATTTTGTTCAGGAGAAACCGGGCTTTAAAGGACCACTCTAGGCACCCAGACCACTTCAGCTTAATGAAGTGGTCTGGGTGCCAGGTCCTTCTAGGGTTAACCCATTTTTTTTATAAACATAGCAGTTTCAGAGAAACTGCTATGTTTATCAATGGGTTAAGCCTTCCCCCTAATCCTCTAGTGGCTGTCTCATTGACAGCCACTAGAGGCGCTTGCGTGCTTCTCACTGTGATTTTTCACAGTGAGAGCACGCAAGCGTCCATAGGAAAGCATTGTAAATGCTTTCCTATGCGACGGGCTGAATGCGCGCGCAGCTCTTGCCGCGCATGCGCATTCAGTCCAGGAGGAGGAACGGAGGAGGAGAGAAGGAGGAGAGCTCTCCGCCCAGCGCAGGAAAAAGGTAAGTTTTAACCCTTTCCCCCTTCCAGAGCCGGGCGGGAGGGGGTTCCTGAGGGTGGGGGCACCCTCAGGGCACTATAGTGCCAGGAAAACGAGTATGTTTTCCTGGCACTATAGTGGTCCTTTAATTTATCATTAACTATTCATATATGGAACATAATTTATTATGAATAAAATTAAAAAAAATGTGAGAAAATAAGATTTTTTAAAAAAAAATTGTATTTCTGTCTGACATTTTAGCTGTTAATGTCATAATACTGTTAGGTTTTACTGCAAAACAATGCTCATTTTTGTAATCAGCGATGTCTCACAAGTACAACAGTACCCCCCATTAACAGGTTTTATGGTGTTTTGGAAAGTTACAGGGTCAAATATAGAACGTTCCATTTTCAAACTGAAATTTGCCAGATTAGTAATGTTACCTTTGAGATGGTGTGGTAGCCCAGGAATGAGAATTACCCCCATAGTGGCGTACCATTTGAAAAAGTAGACATGCCAAGGTATTGAAAGTGGGGTATGTTTAGTCTTTTTTAGTAGCCACTTAGTCACAAACACTGGCCATAGTTAGCGTTCATATGTGTTTTTGTGTGAAAAAAGCAAAAAACTAATATTTGGCCAGTGTTTGTGACTAAGTGGCTACTAAGAAAGACTGGACATACCCCACTTGCAATACTTCGGGTTGTCTACTTTTGCAAATTGTATGCCATCATGGGGGTAATTATCATTCCTGGGCTACCATACGCTCTCAAAGGCAACATAACCAATCTGGCAAATATCAAGGTCAAAAAAATGAAATGCAAGCCTTATATGTGACTCTCTAACTTTCCAAAACACCATAAAACCTGTACATGGGGGGTACTGTTATTCTTGCGAGACTTCACTAAACACAAATATTAGTGTTTTAAAACAGTAAAACACAGAGTGTGTGTTAGTACAGTGAATGCAGTGTGTGTTTCAGTGTAATGAATGCAGTGTGTGTGTTAGTGTAATGAATGCAAAGTGTGTGTCAGTGTTTTGAATGCAGTGTGTGTGTCAGTGTTGTGAATGCAGTGTGTGTGTCAGTGTAATGAATGCAGAGTGTGTGTCAGTGTATTGAATGCAGAATGTGTGTCAGGGTAATGAATGCAGTGTGTGTGTCAGTGTAATGAATGCAGAGTGTGTGTTAAGTGTAGTGGATGCAGTGTGTCAGTGTAATGAATGCAGAGTGTGTGTTAGTGTAGTGAATGCAGAGTGTATGTTAGTGTAATGAATGCAGAGTGTGTGTTAATGTAGTGAATGCAGAGTGTGTGTCAGTGTTATGAACGCAGAGTGTGTGTCAGTGTAATGAATGCAGAGTGTGTGTTAGTGTAATGAATGCAGAGTGTGTGTGTGTGTGTGTGTTTACTAGTGTATGCATGTAATGTAATAAATGTTACTCCCCCCTTCCTGCTTCTTACCTGGTTCAGGGAGGGGGAAGATTCCATCCCTGGTGGTCCGGTGGCATGGTGGGGCCCCCGGCTCCCTGTATTTGCAGAGGAGGCCCAGCAGACTTCAGGAGCACTTTACAGATCTTCCCACTCTCTAACTCACGCAAGACGTGGTGTGCGCGCCGCTCGGAGCATTGCCATGGTAACCCGTGGCAATGCTCTGACGGCCGCGGGTCTCGCTGGAGTTAGAGAGATGGAAGATCTGTAAAGTGCTCCTGCAGTCCGCTGGGCCCCCTCTGCAAATACAGGGAGCCGGGGGGACCTGCGGCTGCACATATATATAGCGATCATCGATATATATTTGTGCAGAGAGTAATTATGGGGCTCTGGACTGCCAAAGAAGTCCGGGCCCCCCAGGACCGACCGTTGTCACCCCCATTTTGTAGTAAGTTCACGTGAGCAATAAAGCTATCACCAATTTGTTGCTTGGTAACTGTAATAGTCTTCTACACATTTGATTTACTTTGTGTAATATTACAACTCTAAAACATAAAGCTCTTGTTCTCATAATATTGTAATTGTGTTTTTTATTGCTTCTGGTAATCATTATATTTGTAAACCTATTTTACTAAAGCAAAATAAATGTAGTTCTTGTAAAAAAAAATGCTAAAAAAGGAGCAATCTCTGTGGAAATCAAGGGACCATTTGTACTCATTTAACATTTTGAAAAATACATTTTCCAGTTTTGCATTGATAACTATGGCTGTATGCAACTTGCTTGTGTTGATGGGAAGGTTTGATATATGTATAATGTCATGAACACTAAACTCTTTATGTACATTGCCCAAAAAACTAATCAACTACTTTTTAGCAAACACTGTTAAAATTAAGTTTTTGTTGAATAAACAGTAAATGTGAGAGCCATCTCATTCCCTCACAAAATGTATATTCAATAAACAGCAGGCTGTGGTGAATTTACTACTTGCTTATACAGCCATAGTCACACCTCCATGACTAGAACACTTTGATGTAGCTTGAGCCTCACCGTCTAAAACCACTCGCCTAAGACACCTTATTTATTTATTTATAAAATATTTTACCAGGAAGGATACATTGAGATTTCCCGGATGATGTTTAGCTTGCAATTGGCCAGGTGCTTCCTGTGTGTTTACCAATGATCTTTGAATGAAATTACCTTTCATTACAAACATATCATAAGGGCAAAGGTGTACTTATTAGTTCCGAATGTAAATTCGGATGAATTTTGTGCAATTCGGACATTCAGATGCTTACGAATGTCCGAAGTGCCGAAGTTCCGAATTGCTGAAGTTCCAAAGTGCTTCGGATTCCTGAAAAGTGGCAAAACAAGAGAGAGGGAGGGAAAATTACGTAAAAGATGACAGGAATCTTGACCAATAAGCTAATTCCTGGCACTGGGAGCCCTATAGATGTGTAAGTGGTTGTGGTCGCAATCCTGGCACTGGGAGCCCTATAGATGTGTAAGTTCTTGTGGTGGCAGTCTGGGCACTGGGAGCCCTATAGATGTGTAAGTGGTTGTGGTGGCAGTCCTGGCACTGGGAGGCGGAAGCCCTATAGATGTGTAAGTGGCTGTGGTGGCAGTCTGGGACTGGGAGGCGGGAGCCCTACAAATGTGTAAGTGGTTGTGGTGGCAGTCCTGGCACTGGGAGGCAGGAGCCCTATAGATGTGTAAGTGGTTGTGGGGGCAAACCTGGCACTGGGAGCCCTATATATGTGTAAGTGGTTGTGGTGGCAGTCTGGGCACTGGGAGATGGGAGCCCTACAGATGTGGAAGTGGTTGTGGTGGCAATCTTGGCACTGGGAGGCTGGAGCCCTATAGATGTGTAAGTGGTTGTGGTGGCAGTCCGGACACTGGGAGGCGGGAGTCCTACAGATGTGCAAGTGGTTGTGGTGGCAGTCTGGTCACTGGGAGGCAGGAGCCCTAAAGATGTGTAAGTGGTTGTGGTGGCAGTCTGGCCCCTGCCAGGACTGCCACCAGTAACCACAACCACTTACACATCTATAGAGCCTCCCAGTGCCAGGACTGCCCCCAGAACCACTTACACATCTGTAAGGCTCCCGCCTCCCAGTGCCCAGACTGCCACCACAAACACTTACACAGTAAGCCTTTGTTACTTACTTTGTTGCACATCCCTACTTATTTGTGGTTAATTGACAGACAACCTTTTTAGAGTTATCATGTGCAATCAAGTTTCAGCTTTTCTTGTAATTCTTTGTTTTATTAAAGTTAATGCAAGACATTACAAACATTGCAATGAGGCCACCTAGGAGGATGTATTACATATGTCGGTGGTCCAGCCATGCTCCTGGGTCAGGGTGTGTGCGTCCTTTTCTATTGTGTTGTGACTGCTTAGGCGTAAATGTTGTGGCTGTCTCCCAGGTGAGTGTCTCCCAGGGTGGATGTGAGTCTGATTCAAGTTCCAGCTTTTACCTTCAGTTTAGCTAATTTGCCCTCAACCATTCTCCTGTACATCTCACCTGACTAAGGATCAATCATGTGAGCTCTAGTTAACAGCAGGTGCCCTCTAACACTAAGCCCCAGCAATGTAATAATTTACTGCAGTTATTAACAGCTCTGCTACCATGCATTCCTCATGCTACCATGCATTCCTCTTAATGCAGCACATTCTCAGCATCATTGCTAAGACTCTTGGAGAAGAAACCCGATTAGAGTTGCTAATGCAGTATGTGATGAACCCTGTGAGAATGCTCTGCCTTGAGTGGGTAGCACTTGTTTTGCCCCCTTTTGCCACCCCCTGCGGGTTGTTTCATTCTAGGCCTCCCCACGAAGCCACTAACCCCCCCTGCTGCTCTCCCACCGCTGGAGATGAGGGGATCCTCTGTTGCCTACCTGTACTGCAGCCAACCTATGGGGACACTAAGCAGGTACCATGTTTGCATTCCCGGCTCAAACGGGGGATTGATTACCGCTCCTCTTCCTCTACCAGCATTTCACTCCTTGGGGGTTTATCCGGTTTATATATATATATGTTTTTATGTATGTCCTGGGTGCACCTAGCTTAATTCTCGTGGTGCAGGAGTGATGACCAACAGGAGTGATGACCAACGGGGGGAGGGGTCGGGTCATCTTTGCAGCCAATTATTGGAGGCACCCCCCGGCTGCGGGACTCGTGACGACCTTATTGAGAGCCAGAGATGTGGTGGCGACCCAGCCGGCTCGAGTGATCCTGGATGAAGGCGGGGGGGAGGAATCCTATATACCATATCAGGGGCCTGGGGGCTTCTTTTATGGGGGCCATGAGGGGGAGGGGACACTTTCACAGGAAAATGGGATTGAGAGTGTTGCAGCACCGGCCCTGCGGGTTTGGGGGGTTGCCGTTCTATCACCCTTAGTGTGCCATGTTTTCTCAGTTTTTCCTAAAGTTTCATGTTTACCTACATGCCTATTTATAATACTGGTTATGCTGTAGAGGTTGAATCCTGCACTGTTGGGCCCTAGGGCCAATTTTCTGTGTTTAGACGAGGATTAACGATGTGACTTACAGTTCCAATGGCGAGCCGAAATAGAGAGTAGTGCAGGTACTGACTGGACCGGAACCCGCTCACTCTAGGCGGACCCCCCCACCCCCCGTTTTTTGCCCCCCTTTAGGATCGATTCGGAGTTGGGCAGTGTAACGGAACCGCTGGCACCCCGACCGGGTACCTTCCGCCGACGGATGCTCCTAGTGCTTTCCGAGGACTCCAAGCACTCTGCCTGACACCATAACCACTGCAGACCCCACGAACCGCCGCAGCTTGGTTGGGATCTCGCCGTCTTCACCCACTCTGGACCCAGGACCAGGGTCCAGCTTCCAGCAGGTCAACCTCTCTCCGAATTCCAGAGAGCAGGAACAGGAACAAGCTCTTAGCAGAGCTTAGTGATTATACCCTGGGGAGTATAGTGATTATAGCAATCCCCAGAGTGTAGTTTCTCCAATCCCCCAAACATGAGCCGAAACTTCATGAAGGTACAAGATGATCTGACTCCAATGAGCGTTTATTACTCCTTATATACAAGTTTTCAGGTCAGAGGCACACCCCCTGGACCTGGTGGTAAACTGTGACAAAAGGGACACAAACCAATGGGAACACTAATTAACATAATAACACTCTCACATACACAATGAAATCCCTCCTCTCCATCCTGGAGATAATTGGCTTAAGGCACTGCAGTAAACTCAATTATCTCCAGGTACAGAAAATATCTACATTTAACACTAACAGCAAAATACGTAAAAGTACATAAAAATACATAATTCTTATTTTATTACACAGAACCCCCACATTTAACCTATCCCCAGATAGCTCGGATCTGAGCGCCCAATCTAGGTGAACAATAGACAGGAAACGGGGGAGGGGAAGAAACACACCTTCCCATGGATTCCAATGGGAAGAAACTGTCTTTAGAAGCCAATAAGCCCCAAATAGTCTTTTTTAAATGGCAATACACCCCAGGGCCATAGTCATGAGGAAGGAGGCTGGCAATCAGGCTCCTCCAAAAGCCGGGGGCAAAGGGCAGCTTGTCACCTAACAATCCAGGGACAAAAGGCATTTCGTCACACATCTCCCCTTTGGGGGGGAGACTAACCAGGTACCTGACCTGTCGGTCAGTGCCTGAGTTAGTCGATAAACCCACCCACAGTGAACAAGTACATGAGTAGCCCACCCACAAATAACAAGTGGCAAAGTAGCCCCCCCACAATAAACAGTACTGGCCGGTAGGTTCCAGGTTGTAGGATAAAAATGCAGCATCCTCGGCCTTCCTGGTGCAGCTGGGCAAATAGCTGGTGGTACTTGGGGGGCAAAGGCCAGCGGCGCTCTGCCCTGATGTCAGCTCTTGCGCTGGGATAGCCGGCAGAATGTCAAGCTCTGTACAAGGGTCAAAGGGAGGGCAGAGGCCGACTGCACTCTGTCCAGCTGTCAGCTCTTCTGCTGGGGTGCTGGGAACATAGTCCGGCTCAGTAGCCAGGGGAACATGGGAGTCAGTGGGGGTTACATCTCCTCTGTTAACCCTGGGGCCAAGTTAGGAGTTAGCTGGGGAGGGGAATTCGTACTTACCCCCTCCTCCTGTTGTCCCTGTGAGGGTAGTTGGGGATCTGGACAGGCTGTCCAGCATCCCTGTAGGTCGGGCACGGAGACCACGGTCCCCTCTGTGCCATCTGGGAGAATGGTGTCTCCCCTTGGTAGGGTAAGCTGCCGCTGGGGAGATAGGGTGCTGTGCTCCTCTCCCTGAAACACAGTCTGCCGCTGGAGAGGGAGACCGCCTGTCTCCACTCCCATAACATTGTCCTGCTGCTGGAGAGAGAGACCAACTGTCTCTGCTCCCAGTAGGACACACTGCTGCTGGGGGGGAAGGACAACACCTTCGGCCCCCTGGAATTCACACTGCCGCTGGGGAGGAAGGGCGACACCTTCGGCTCCCTGTAATTCACACTGCCGCTGGGGAGAGAGACCGGTTGTCTCCTCTCCCTTGACAACCCACTGCCGCTGGGGAGTCAGACCGACTGTCTCAACTCCCAGTGATGATGGTTGCTGCAGGGACGAGGGACCGACAATCTCCTCTCCCTGGGATGCTGTCTGCCGCTGGGGAGAGAGACCGGTTGTCTCTTCTCCCTTGACAACACACTGCCGCTGGGGAGTCAGAGCGACTGTCTCAACTCCCAGTGATGATGGTTGTTGCAGGGACGAGGAACCAACAATCTCCTCGCCCTGGGATGCTGTCTGCCGCTGGGGAGAGAGATCAATTGGCCACAGCCCCAAACTCCGCAATCGGAGCTCAAATTCCCATGCCGCTCGATTCTCCTCATCCAACTTGCGCATGGTTGCCAGAATCGCCTCTGTCGAAAGATTCGGGCCATATCTGGTTAACCGCCTCTTGACCTCCTCCCTGTAAGCGTCGCCCTCAAAGCGATAGGTCATGTTTGCTGTGAACAGGGGCGCTGTACGAATACTAGCGTTGCCCTCAAATTGTAATTCCAAATGTTACCGGTGCCTCTGCGCTGCTTCTCCTCGCACTAGGACGCCATCCCACCGCTGCCACCAATGTAACGGAACCGCTGGCACCCCGACCGGGTACCTTCCGCCGACGGATGCTCCTAGTGCTTTCCGAGGACTCCAAGCACTCTGCCTGACACCATAACCACTGCAGACCCCACGAACCGCCGCAGCTTGGTTGGGATCTCACCGTCTCCACCCACTCTGGACCCAGGACCAGGGTCCAGCTTCCAGCAGGTCGAATTCTCTCCGAATTCCAGAGAGCAGGAACAGGAACAAGCTCTTAGCAGAGCTTAGTGATTATACCCTGGGGAGTATAGTGATTATAGCAATCCCCAGAGTGTAGTTTCTCCAATCCCCCCAACATGAGCCGAAACTTCATGAAGGTACAAGATGATCTGACTCCAATGAGCGTTTATTACTCCTTATATACAAGTTTTCAGGTCAGAGGCACACCCCCTGGACCTGGTGGTAAACTGTGACAAAAGGGAAACAAACCAATGGGAACACTAATTAACATAATAACACTCTCACATAAACAATGAAATCCCTCCTCTCCATCCTGGAGATAATTGGCTTAAGTGCGCAGTAAACTCAATTATCTCCAGGTACAGAAAATATCTACATTTAACACTAACAGCAAAAATACGTAAAAGTACATAAAAATACATAATTCTTATTTTATTACACAGAACCCCCACATTTAACCTATCCCCAGATAGCTCGGATCTGAGCGCCCAAACTAGGTGAACAATAGACAGGAAACGGGGGAGGGGAAGAAACACACCTTCCCATGGATTCCAATGGGAAGAAACTGTCTTTAGAAGCCAATAAGCCCCAAATAGTCTTTTTAAATGGCAATACACCCCAGGGCCATAGTCATGAGGAAGGAGGCTGGCAATCAGGCTCCTCCAAAAGCCGGGGGCAAAGGGCAGCTTGTCACCTAACAATCCAGGGACAAAAGGCATTTCGTCACAGGCAGGCCTGTCCCAGTTAGGGATTCCGGACCCCAGACACCTTCTCCCATTGGAGCTAGGCATCATTGAACAGGTGCACGACACTCTTGGACCACTGGTGGTCTCAGAGTTCACTGCTCCCCGACGCTCCTACTCTCACCATTGCAGGGGGCGGTGGTGCGCTGCTAACAAAGCACTTAACCACTGTACTGCCCCCCCCTCCTTTCCCTCTATTTTACTACTGTTCTCTACCCCTTTTCCCTTCACCCTTGCTCCTGCTCCATTACCTTCTTGCAGCCCCCCTGACCAATGGACTGAAACGTACATTCTTCTTGCTATCGTGACACTGACACCAGCTTCCTTAACCATACTGTCCATAAACGCTAGGGGACTGAATAAACCCAAGCAACGGATGGAGCGCTGAGGGATTTCTATGACAGGCGTGCCTCAGTAGTCTTTCTCCATGAAACGCACTTTAGCGAGGGATCCAGACTCAAAATGACAAATCACCATTTCCCACGGGGATACTTGAGTAACTATCAAGGGGGAAAGGCCAGAGGTACAGCAATTCTCATACACAGACAGATACCGGCAGTCTTGGCGGATGGAAACGGAAGGTTCCTATTCCTGAAAGGCACGTAAGCGGGCCACAGATACACCATTGCTAACCTGTACACACCGAGTCAGAGACACTACAGGTTTTTCTCCCAAACTCTTCGCAGGTTACAGGCTTTCACTGAGGGTATCCTGATAGTTGGGGGAGATTTTAATTTACCCCTCGACCCGATGTGGGACTCTTCATCGGGGGTCTTCCATGTTCCTACCCAATATCTTACAGCCATTAGGGCCCTCTTAGCAAGACATCTCCTAATTGACTGTTGGAGAGCTCACCATCCAGATGAAAGGAACTATTCCTTCTTCTCTCACCCTCACAAAGTTTACACACTCACATTCCCCTTATTTAGGCCCACAAAGACTAAATGGAGGCTGAACGAATACCTGCTATCCAGACAGGACATCCTGACAGACACAGGACAAACACTCTGAGACTATTTTAAAGAAAACAACCCGAACGAGACCTTCCCCACTCTCTTATGGGATGCGCACAAATGCATATTGAGATCTATTTCATGCGCAAAGGCACTGAACTAAAAAAACAAAACGAGGCGAGCATAACAACCCTCATTCAGGACATAAAATAGCTGGATGCCCTCGATAAAAGTGTTCAGCCCCCCACGCAACAGACTCAGCTCCTACAACGCCGGGCCTCACTACTGAACCCTAGACACCATAGAGACGCTCTGCAACACAAGATCTTTTTCTCCCTTCATGGTTATAAAAGCGGGAAGTTACTGGGCAGCATGCTGCAAAAACGCAGAGAGCTCACGTACATAGACCGCATTAGAGACAGATCAGACACACTCCACCGCATACCCAGTAAGATCCAAGAGACGATCAGGGCTTACTAGTCCAATATGTACTCCCTACCAAAATCCCGTACAGAGATGGCCAAGGGCAGACTACATGACGCCATCCAATCATACCTGATGACCCATACCACAACTGCAATAGGCGGAGAGGTGGCGAACCTCTTGGATAGTCCCTTGACTGTAGAGGAGCTAGCCCAAGCTGTGAAACAGTCAAAATCTGAGAAATGCTCAGGTCCTGATGGCCTTCCTGTAGGATATTATAAATGTTTTGCAGACACATTATACCCACACATGCTTGCAGCTTTTAATGTCATAAGAGGGGGCCACCGATTCCCTAAGCAATCCCTGGCCACACACATCATGAGGGCGGGAGCACTGTGGGAGCTACAGGCCCATCTCTTTAATTAATTGCGATCTTAAATTACTAGCGAAGATGCTTGCCATGCGCCTGCAGCTGCACATACACTCTCTGGTACATCCTGACCAGGTCAGGTTTGTGCTGGGGCGAGAGGCCCGGGATAACACCATCAGAGCGCTCGCCCTACTACACGGGAAGCAGGAAGCTTTGGAGGGCCTTCTCTTGCTGTCCACGGATGCGGAGAAGGCATTTGACTGGGTTTCATGGGACTACCTTTTCCGCACCCTGGCTCACTTGGGCATGCGCAGCTGGATAGAAGCACTATATGAAAACCCAACCGCGCAGGTTTTAGTGAACAGGGTTTTGCCTTTGGATTTCTTGATACACAACGTCATGCGCCAGGGATGCCCCTTATCACCATTGCTCTTCGTCCTTGCCCTGGAACCATTCTTGACGGCAGTGAGGCACAACCCTGACATCCGAGGAGTAGACGTGGGAGGCACACAGCACAAGATAGCAGCTTACCCTGACGATCTCCTCTTTTTTGTAACAAACCCGGAGGTCACCCTGCCCAATATCCTTAAAGCCTTTCGAGATTTTGTGGCGCTCTCTAACCATGAAAATTAACTTCTCGAAGTCCCACATATTAAACATAAATAGTCCTGTGGCGCGAGCGGAACTGCTTAGACAGAGCCACGCGTTTCAGTGGACAGACCGTAAGATCCATTACCTGGGCATCTGGCTGACGAGGTGGCGAACTGACCTGTTTAAGGAGAACTTCTCCTCAATGTTGGACAGGTTTAGAGACGAAATGAAGGATTGGGCATATCCACACATCTCCTGGTTTGGACGGATACAGGTTGCAAAGATGAACTTTCTTCCCAGACTGTTATACTAATTTCAGACTATCCTGATACTGATCCCTAAACCCTTTTTTACCAAACTGCGAATGGCTATGGGGACTTATGTATGGGGTGGGAGGAGACCCTGCATGAATTTCGATCAACTCACACAACCCCAAGGATCAGGGAGGAATGGCCCTACTTGACTTTCATCTGTGTTATCACACATTCCACTTACTGAGAGTGGAGAGTGGTTGAATGGTCTCAGCAGGTGGTCTCTGAGCTATGGAAGGGGGTGGAGTCGGGTGAGGCTAGGAAACCGGTTGCTTTAATCCTCTTGCTGCCGAGATCCGAGGACGAACAGAGGTACTCAGCATACACAAGAAACACTCTCCAGATCTGGCATCGCATGTTGCCTAAATTCAACCTCTCGAGTTTCCTGTCCCCATTACTAGCCCTGACATACAACTCAGAATTCCCAAAAGGCCTTTAGAGACGTGATTGGGGACCCCCTTCCCAGACTCCACCACGTTACTACACCAGAGGGACTTAAGATGTTAAATGACGTGACACAAACCACCTCCCCAACACCATTACAAGCCTTTAAGTACAACCAAATCAGGAGTTATGTGGACACTCTTCCGAAAGGGCAAGCTCGCGTACAAGACTCAAACTTCTTTGAAACCATTTGTATGGCCTCGGACCCCCTTCATCATGGGGTATGAAGACCTGTGAGCTTAACTTCTGTAACTGGGAAAATATTTGAAGGGCTATTAAGGGATAATATTCAGGAATTCATTGGGAAGAACTTTGTTATTAGCAATGATCAGCATGGTTTTATGAAACATAGGTCATGTCAAACTAACCTAATTGCATTCTACTAAGAAGTAAGTAGAAGTATAGATCAGGGTGTTGCAGTGGATGTGATCTACTTGGACTTTGCCAAGGCATTTGATACAGTTCCTCACAATAGGTTAGTCTTCAAACTAAAAGAAATTGGTCTAGATGAATATTCCTGTTCTTGGGTAGAACATTGGCTTAAGGACAGAGTACAACGAGTTGTAATTAATGGTAAATTTTCAGGCTGGACAAAAGTGGTAAGTGGTGTCCCTCAAGGTTCTGTTTTGGGACCACTTCTATTTAACATATTTATAAATGATCTTGAAATAGGCATTGAAAGCTATGTATCAGTGTTTGCAGATGACACAAAACTTTGTAAAGTAATAAAATGTGAGCAGGATATTGCTTTGCTGCAGAGAGATTTGGATAGATTGGGGGACTGGGCACTAAAATGGCAGATGAAATTTAACATAGAAAAATGCAAAGTTATGCACTTCTGGGTTAAGAATGCACAAGCAACTTACATATTAAATGGTAGTGAATTAGGGATAACCACACACGAGAAGGATTTGGGAATTGTTATAGACAACAAATTAGACAGCAATATGCAATGTCAATCTGCAGTTGCTAAGGCCAGTAAGATTTTGTCATGTATAAATAGGGGCATAAATTCTCGGGATGAAAATATAATTTTGCCTCTTTATAAATCGCTGTTAAGACCACACCTTGAATATGCTGTGCAATTTTGGGCGCCTGTTCTAAAGAAGGATATCATGGCACTGGAGAGGGTTCAGAGACGAGCTACAAAATTGATAAAAGGAATGGAAGATTTTAGTTATGAAGAAAGGTTAAAAAAATTAAATCTGTTTAGTTTGGAAAAACGGCACCTGAGAGGGGATATGATAACTTTATACAAATATATTCGGGGCCAGTACAAACCTTTATCTGGAAATCTATTCATATACAGGGTTATACAAAGGACACAAGGTCACACATTTAGGCTGGAAGAAAGGAGATTTCATCTAAGGCAAAGAAAAGTTTTTTTTAAAGTAAGAACAATAAGGATATGGAATTCTCTGCCCGAAGAGGTGGTTTTGTCAGAGTCCTTACAGATGTTTAAACTGAAATTGGATAAATACTTACAAAAACATAACATACAGGGATATTGAAATGGAAAAATCAATCAATATATTGATTATTTCTTTGTGTATCTGCCCCTGGCCAAATCAATGAAACAATGCGTGCACGCTCCCTGAAGTAATTCACACCAGACATAGGTTCCAGGTTGTTGAATAACTTGAGGAAAGTTTATTCAGAGGGGACGGCAGGTCCCTTTTAAAGCAAAATTACATCATAAGCATTGTCAGAGATAACATAGAATAATACATCAATAATTGGTTAAGTGTTAAGTGTTTTATTCAAAGCACGTCCTACAGGGTGTGCCTTCTTATGTCATTACTGTCGTCATGGAGTTCTCCCCCAGGATTCCAGCGCCATCTTGAAAATTAGAGTGTTTGGTCGATGGGTGGGGTACTCCTGAGTGACATCTAGTGGTCAGTTTAGTAATTTATTGAATAATATTGAGTATAACTAAATGGAGTAAATAGACATTTTACTAGCTAAAAATATGTCAATATTTCATGTCACCAGGTCCATGAGGGTCTCCCACGGTTTCCCGGCGCCATCTTGCTGCACAAGGTAGTTAGTCCGTGTTTAAAGGGGCAGGGGGAGGAAGGGGTTAGAAGCTTCTAGCAGCCATCTTGATTAGAGCACGTGTGTATAGCTTTATATATGATATATCGTGGAATGAGTAAATAGACATTTTCACTAACTAGGAAATATGTGCAGACCTTATTTCCACAACAGATATAATTTCTAATTAGTGGGGTAATAGCTGCTTGATCCAAGGAGACATCTGACTGCTATTTTGGGGTCAAGAAGGAATTTTTTCCTAGTTTGTGGCAAAATTGGAAATGCTTCAGACCAGATTTTTTGCCTTCTTTTGGATCAACAGCAACAACATTTGTGAGGAAGGCTGAACTTGATGGACGCAAGTCTCTTTTCAGCTATGTAACTATGTAACTATGCATCTTTCTATACTCCATGCTACAACTCCGAACCCACGCTGACACCCTAAATTTATGAGCAAATGGGAGACACTACTGAACCGTAAGTTCAGTGACGCAGACTGGGAGAAAATCTGCTACCTGACGCACCACTGCTTGGTCTTTAGCAAGATCCAAGAGACTGCCTACAAGCTCCTGACAGCCTGGTACCGGACCCTGGAGACCGTGTGGTCTATGTACCCGGAACATTTGCATAGGTGCTGGAGATGTGGTGAGGAGGCCGGTACTCTTTATCACATCTGATGGGAATATGGGAGTGTAAGAAATTATGACCCTCTTACAAGGATATTCTATTAGGGAATGTGTGACAAATAAGACACAAACACAAGTGTATAATACAATGTCAATATTGATTTAGGATACTGTTACAGATTTTAGTAGGATATACACATTACACATTATAATCATATCCAGTACACAATCAAAAGATACACTGTAAAAATGCAATACATTTAAATGAAGATCTTCCCCTTGCACTTTCATCTTGGGTAGTCTGGGACAGTCTCTCTCAGTTCACCATGGCACCTTTGCTTGCTGCACTGTCCTCCCCAAAAGAGAGAAAGAGAGGAGAGGAGCCCAACCTCCTTGGCTGATGTTCCTTTAAAGACTGATGCTTGCAGTCATTAACTACAACTCTCAGAATCCCTTTTCCCTCCCAAAAGTTGTTTATCCAGCCCCCTTCTTCCAGCGAATTCTGTCTTTACACAGTTTTTTGGGTAGGTTGGGAGCAGGCCTGGCCTTCTTTTAGAGACAGGATAGCTTGGGAAAACACATACTTCCATGGTTACACCTAGATGTTCATTACTCTGATCTTCTGATAACATGCATGAAAAACTGGTTGGCTTGAGAACTGCTGCAGGGATGTCAGCTTTTGTTTTACCTGGGTGCTGTAAAATGCAACTGAAAGCTTTCATCATTATCACACTTATCAAATAGATGACCCCAAGTTGTGAAACCAGTCACATGCACAGAGAGTTACATACAATAAATAGGTATAATATATACAATGTTTTGCATATCAATTTCTTACAGGAGGATTAGACCATTCTGGAAGGGAATCCAGGACATGCTGGAACTTTTTACAGATGAGCCTCCCCCATACGACCCAGTCTTCTTATTGCTACACTACACTAGAACCCCTAAGTCAGCATATAAAAAATCAATCACAATCAGGATTCTGAACATTGCTAAATTGATCATTCCCCAATTTTGGAGGCAGCCAACCACCCCGTCCCTAGGCCTGTGGTTCTGCCATATGGAGGTTGCTCAGGGCGGTGGTTGCTCATGACTGCTGCGGGGAAGTCTGAGACCTACCTAGGGATATGGACACAGTAGCTACTGACCACAGCCAAGGAAGACTTCGCTCACAGGATTAGAACCAGACCGACATAACTGACACTGGACGACAGACCCAACCCCCCTTCCCCTCTTCCCTAAACCTCTACTTCTCCATGCTTTTCCTTTACTTGCCCCCCGCCCTACCGGGATCTCTGCCGCTGGGATCTCATAGTTACTTTCCATGGGCATCGCCTGCGGCCCAGGCTCTTGGGGCGGGTGTATGCGCCGGAGGGGCCTGATACGACCTGTTCTGACGAGGTCTGCTCCCCCGGAGGGCATCCTGCCTGTTGAATGGGTTATGGGTTCTGAGAGCCTGAAGTTGACGGTGATATGAGACAGATGGTTCACACATACATGAGACATGACTAAAGTGTTCTAATGCCTGTTATGATAATCAGGATAGTCATCACAACAATTAGAGTTCTCTCAGCCTGCTCCTCTGAGAACTGGGGAACCCGGAGCTCCATAGTATAACCACTCTATAATGCCCCCTTTCACCGGATAATGAATCATAATGCTATTGATAGGGACCTGCATGTCCCACGGTACACCGGTTATGCCACACTGCTCCACGACGAACAGGTTTCTATTCTGATCAGTGGGGACATATGCATCCCAATGGTATACCTGCTTTGTAACACTATACTATACCAAGCAAAAGATCCCGCTCCCGGCAATGGGGACCTGTGGACCCCAAGGCAAAAGGATAGTGGAGGCGTTACACATGACCGCTGCAGGGAATTCGGGGCCTATCTAGGGATATGGATACATTGGTTATTGATCACTACCAAGGAAGACTTTGCTCAAAGACTAGCCTAGGACAAGACTGACACAGTAGACAATGGAAGACTGACCCGCCCTCCACTCTTACCTACTACTCCGGTTTTCTATTCCTCTCTCTCCCCCCCCTCCACCTTACTCTCAACCACTGAGGTTACCACTAATCATTCCCATAAACAGTACTTGGGCTGCAGACATCGGTGGTTGGCTGATACACTAAAGGGAACCGACTTGCCCTTTCCCAGAAGTCAAGGACTGAGGTCTGTTTCCCTTATTGTTGTATATATACTCAGTGGATTGGGAACCCGGAACAACCGAAATTTACCAGTGGTATGAGACTGGTGTTTCTCACGAACAGGGAGCTGTTAAATCAGATTCAAATATATGTTATACTATTTACGATGTAAAAGACAGGTAAGGGCTGCGCCACATGTGATAGGATAAATAACAGATAAAATGAAATATATATAAAAAAAAACATAAAATAGAATAAAATAAATGTGAGTCTTATTCCAGATGTGCAAATTGTCACATATAAAATTGTCTCTTACTCAGGAGGTGAGTGCAACTGTTGTTCCTAGGTTCTTCATACTTGGGGGGTCTTGTTGTCTTTGGTCTCCGTATGTGGGTGAGAGAAAGACAAGATAACCTAATAGTGCAGAAAGTCAAGGCTAAATGGGCCTGTTATTTGAAATAATAGTAATGCACTAATAGTAGTGCAATAATAATAATGCACATTTAAGAGAGCTGTAACCAGCTCTAGTATGGATCGCCTATAGTGGTATAATCCCCACTTATGGGATATGGTGGTGGTAGGTCTCGACTGGTAGTTATAAAAAAGGAAAAAATCAGCGCTCACAAAATTAATAAAAAGGCAGCACACCTCAAAGGGGAGTCCCCTATAATCTCCTAGATTATGGAAAACAATAGACAAATAAAAGAAGGTAAGGGTGCGCCTAAAATGTATAGTAAACCATATATAATGTATAAAATATAACAATTATTTAAAATATAGACTCTAAAATTTAAAATTATAAGATAAGTGAAATAATAGTCCAAAACACTTATCGAAAGTTCATAATAGTAGATTCTCCTTGTAGAGACAGCAAATCTTAGGACGTCAGACGGAGTTGAAACTTCACAGTAGTGTGCTTGGATCCGGTGAGGTATATATAAAAGGAAAGCAGAAAAAAAGAAACTCCAATGGTACAGTATATCAATCAAAGTATAAATTTTGAAATAGTGCAAATGGTCCTACTCACACTTTATGGAGCTAGAATTTAGCTCCAATTTATGCGCATGAAGTGGAATAATCCCCACTCATGGATATGTAGAGTAGTGTTTGATTGGAGAATTCCTAGTCCACGCTCGGCGTTCCAATCGGTTTGACCCGATTGGAACGCTGACGTACGTCACCAACCAGCGCACTGCCGGGTTCTGTGTTGGCAGGTTCCATGTAAGAATGTAGAGAGTTCATAGAGTGTGATGTATTCGGTGTCCCTCTCCCAGTGTGGTGACAGTGCTAGCCGGCTACAGAGATACAGACAGATAACAATTGATATCTGTTGTTGTACAAGTACAAGTACAAGTCTGCTCTACACAATGTAAGTAATTTACTTTATACCATCACTTTTATATTACAAACAGAGAGCACTATATTTGTATTCTCTCAATTTTGGGTCAAACCGATTGGAACGCCGAGCGTGGACTAGGAATTCTCCAATCAAACACTACTCTACATATCCATGAATGGGGATTATTCCACTTCATGCGCATAAATTGGAGCTAAATTCTAGCTCCATAAAGTGTGAGTAGGACCATTTGCACTATTTCAAAATTTATACTTTGATTGATATACTGTACCATTGGAGTTTCTTTTTTTCTGCTTTCCTTTTATATATACATCACCTGATCCAAGCACACTACTGTGAAGTTTCAACTCCGTCTGACGTCCTAAGATTTGCTGTCTCTACAAGGAGAATCTACTATTATGAACTTTCGACTATTATTTCACTTATCTTATAATTTTAAATTTTAGATTCTATATTTTATATAATTGTTATATTTTATACATTATATATGGTTTACTATACATTTTAGGCGCACCCTTACCTTCTTTTATTTCTCGACTGGTAGTTGTCTAGATGCTCGGAGAGAAGATAAGAAAGATCACAGATAGTGCTCTCAGTAAGACAATAATAATTATGTTGAATATAAAAATTGTACTTACAAACTTAGAGCAGACTCACTGCTCTGTGGTGACAGCGTTGGTGGTATAATCCCACCTAGGATTTGCCTTGGGGTAGTAGCAGATGAAGTAAAAAAATAGTAGATAAAAAGACAATAATAATAAGTAATAAGATATATTATTATTAAAAAGCCAGGAAAAATGTATAAATAAAAAGGTATTGGTACAATAAAATGTTGTAAAACCAAAGTCCTTTATTATATCAGATAAAAAAAAGTAATTTCCATAACGCGTTTCATCATAACATACTTTATCAAATGGATATTTACAATTAATTATTGTTTTTGATGTTTCCGCCTTGCTAATCCTGTTGATAGGGACCTGCGTGTCCCAATGTGTAACTGTATTGAAATACCTTATCTGACTAAACAAAGAATTTTACTCCTGTTGCTAGGGACCTGCGCTTCCCACTGTATAACTGCTTTGAACTAATCTATTGGACTAAATAATGGAAATTGAACAAAGGAAATACTAATAAAAACATACTTACAAAAAAAACAATAAGCTATTTTTTCCAAGTCTGCTATTTTGCCCAGTTTACATTTAGTGATTTATTTGTCTATGTTTTGCAACATATCCTACCTTGTGTATGTTATGTATAAAAATTGTTTAAAATTAAATAGTTGAACATAGTTAATGATGGGTAATATAACTTTCTTTAAAGCAGCACTGACACCCCAACCTTACTTTTCTCCTATTGTTTCCTCTTCTCTTTCTCTCTCAGAATCTGTTCTTTTATTTATTTCTGACCTAGTTTTCTTTAAAATATAAGATAAAGTAGGGACTACTTTGGAAAAGGAAAGTCTGAAATGGATATGCTAAACAAGCGAACCCAATAGCAGACTTAGTATCCTCAGAAAAGCTGCTCTATCAGTGACTGGCTAGTAATGCCTATTTTTCAGAGCAAAAAAAGACCTATAATTTATTAAATCCCTAATGAGAAGACGAACAACAAAAAAGGTTTTATTTGAATAGTGTGAATACAGTGTAGAGAGGAAAAAACAATAAAGGTTGTGATTAAAATAGGACTAACTGCTTAGATTAGTATCCATGATAATTAAGTACAGGCAGGTATTCGTTTCAATTGCAACAGCTATTTTCGTCTGTGTCTGACACTATGCTAGATACTATCAAATAGGTATACTCTTAGATATTGTCCAAATGAAAATAATAAAGATCAGCCTTACTGAAAGGTTATGAATACCTATGATAAAGGGTGTTCCTGGTCGCATGTGTGGATATGGACATCTGTATAACTGGGGGTAACCAATGAGTACGTAAATAAGTAGAAATGAAAATAATGATAAAGAGATATTTGGGGAGTAATAGCAGCGAAACCCAGATTGAATATATACAACAAACGGGAAGCTAGCAATATGGTGCAAGAATGCTCTAAGCACTCATTCCCAATTATAATATGCCAATATAGTAATAGACAAAACCTAATACGTTGGTGTAAAGCAAGCTATAAGTGTGGCTTGCTAGAAGGGAGAGAGATTATGGTATACTTAATACCTCAGGAGTCCTGGCTAACGATATCAGGGTCTTGGAATAACAATATAGGTAGCCCAAATAGAAGTCCCTTCCCACACTTTTCAACGCTAGATGCTGCAGCCGTTGTTAATAAATAGCGAAAAGAGACCTGTCAATATGTGCAGGAGCATCCCTGTACCAGCTTCAAATAGTCAGACACCCTAAAGAGAAAATCCTCGATGCTATTTGCTAGAGGAGATTAGGGGATTAGGTGTGCCCTATTCTGACTCAAAGTCACCAGTATGGGCTATAGTAGATACTCTCTAAGGTTAGACCCCCCAGTATGTCCCCCCTAGAGATAAGGAGAGACTAAAATAAAAAGCAGTTATCCTAAGTAGAACGAATCCACAGTGACGGGAAAAACTGGCCCGACGTGTTTCGGCGATCCAATGCGCCTTTGTCAAGAGCTGACTGTGGAATTCACACGCCACTTTTTAAACCCAAAAGGACATGTTCCTTAGGTCCATGATGTCAGCAGTGATGACGAATGGTATGCCTATGGGTGTGTGTCACTTAGGATGAGTGGCGTGTATCTAATATAGTAAGGGAGAGAAATTAACTCAGAAAGTGCCAAATGCCATGTCGGGGACAGTATCTCAGTCCTTTTTGGGGGACAATGTCCGAGAGTCCCTCAGTGGGGATTATTAAATGGTATACTAGTTCAAAGAGGGGGGAATCATTTGATCATTATAAGGATGTAAATAGAGTTGATAGCAATATACATTAATACCAGTGTTATAAGCCAAGTTCTGGTCTTATCGCTGGGATAGCGATAGAAATCTTTTTTTGAACATAATGGGGTATGTATAGTGAAGTTATCCTGAAATATCAAGCAAACTCAAGTGCATACATGGGTTCTAATTGTAAAGCAAATAAGCTAATGTAATAGTATTTGGTCCTCACAGGGGAACTATGTAGACGGTTCACTTGTGTTTGATTGTTTAAGATTTAAAGTACTATGATAATGGTGAACATCACCATATTCGCTGAGAGTCTCTTATGCTTGGACTATTTTTTAGTCTATTTTATTTTTGTACTGGTTTTTGATTTTGTTCTTAATTATCTCTTTAGTTGTTTATTAAAGAGAAAAGTATACATAACTATATACAGGTATGATCATTGTGGTGAAGAAGAGGTATGTGTTTATTTGTTTAATTTGCTAGATAATAAATGTGGATGGTTATGTTCAAATGGTATATTTGCACCCACAAGTCTAAAGGTAAAGAACATAACCGTATTGGCCAGGTATTAGTCAGTTCGAATTAGAGAAAGTAAAGAGGGGATCTGTACATAAAGATCATCCTCGGAATGATAGAAGGCTAGTGTCATAGGCAGCTTTAGAAATATTGAGTTGTTTTGGAGGCTGTCAAATTTGAAATTGAGAATTTTAAAGAGTTTTGACCTCAAGCTTTACCCCAACATGAATTTAACCAAACAAGAAAACAAGGCCATTCAATCTCTCAGAAAAGATAGAACAATCACTATACATCCCCTGATAGTCCTGATCTGGGTGACCAACATATCCAAAAATCACCCAGATCAGTTCAGGGGTTCAGGAATTTCCTGGAAGTCATAATTTTGACCGACCGTGCACATGGTCCTATGCCCAAAACAGTTCCATGAAATCAGTGCTAACGGTCAGTCAATTTTGGTAGTCTTTTACAGGTTTCCCTGTAGAGCCATAGTCTGTGGGCAGGAGGCTGGCAAGCAGGCTCCTCCAGGAGCTCGTGGCAAACTCTCTTGGAGAGGGGAGTTTGTCCCAGTTTGTATTTGGGTAGTGGAGTGTCCCTTTAAGAGAGACAGATAGGTAGACATATGTAATACAACAAATAAAATTGCTGGTAAATAAATTTGAGTATTTATTCACTAAAGTTTGAGTGTAGTAAACTGAAATTTGGCAGGGTTATTCATAAAGTGAAAATTGTTGGCAATGCAAATTAAGTAAAAAATTTGTTAAAATTTTGAGGCAAAAATAGCCAAACTGGAAAATTACCCAAGTACAGTTCAGCTACTTTGGCCTTAAATTTGAATTTCACATTGAGTTCCTTACAATTCTCACTTCAGTGAAAAACCCTGTGAATTTCAAAATTGAGGGTAAAAGCTGTGACCGTAGCTGTGTTGGAGTTTCCCCAGATAAGCTAATTTAGCTTTCATTTCTCTACAATTCAGAGTTTAGTGGATAAACCATTTAAACCACATAAATATAAATCCGTTTTCCTGGCACTGCAGAATTCTGCAGTGCCCCCATCCCATGTTGCTGAAGGGGTTAAAACTCCTTCAGTGACTTACCTGAATCCAGTGCTGATGTCCCTCGGCGCTGGGTCAGGCTCCGCCCATGCTCCTCCCCCGCCGACGTCAGCCAGCGGGGGAGATCTAATGGGCATGCGTGGCAATAACCCCGCGCGCATTAGACCTCCCCATAGGAAATAGCATGAGGACGTCCAGCGTCATTTAAAACACTTTCCGTGTTTTAAGAACCTGGAAATCCCTCTAATCCCTCTGATAGACAGTCACTAGAGGAGGACTTAACCCTGCAAGGTAAATATTGCAGTTTATAAAAACTGCAATAAATACACTTGCAGGGTTAAGGGATGGGAGTTGGCACCCAGACCACTTCAATGGGCAGAAGTGGTCTGGGTGCCTGGAGTGTCCCTTTAACGGTGTTGAACCATTCTTTATATTAAATTGTATGAGTTCTGCTTTAGCATATCAGTAGAGACTGGGAGGACCTGGGGCACCCCACAAAACAAGGTAAGTGTCAAACTGTAAACAGTTTGATAGCTTGCTGCAGGGCTCCCAACAGTACTGATTTCACCAGAACAGTTGTGAATTTGGGGTGTGACCAACTGTCCTGATTTAGTTCCCTGGTGTCCCCAGATGCAGAAATCTCTGCAAGGTCCTGTAGGTTTGGGGCCAGCCAGACAGTAACCTTTAGTGAGTCACTGGGTGTGCCTGCCTTTTCTAGGTATTGCCAATTAAACCTCTACTGTTGGGAGGTATGTTACTATCCAAAGGCCTTCCTGGCACCAAAACCACTACAGCACACTAGGGCTTTTGACTATGCATTTTAGGGTCACTGTCTGTAATTTCACATTTAATTAAAACTATCCCTCAACTGTACAAGACCAGTTTGGTCAGCACTAAGTAGCAAATCCGAGTTCTCGAGAGATCGCTATGATTTTCCAAGACTTGAAAGTGGCAATATATGGGATTTTTCTGCTCCCAGTGTGAAATCATTTAAATTAACCATGATTGTTATAGTACTTTAACAGCGTTTACATTGATATCTTATGAATTAGCCAGCCTGCCAGACCACACTGTCAATGCCTTAATGAAAAAAAGAACAAGTCATATGTATTGTACAAAAGTATGGTTGTCTGGCAACCTGCTCACATATCAGTACTTCATATTGCTTGATACTGTTGGGTAGCATCTGAAAAGTACTGCCTTGAAGTTTACAGCATTCATATGTTGCCAGAGGGAAATCAATTAACTAATCATTAGTTTGTATAAGTGGGGTGTTCAGAATTTTTTTTTTATTAATGTGTGTGTGTGTATATATATATATAATTATATATACACTGCTCAAAAAAATAAAGACACACAAAAATAACACATCCTAGATATGAATGAATTAAATATTCTTCTGAAATACTTTGTTCTTTACATAGTTGAATGTGCTGACAACAAAATCACACAAAAATGAAAAAATGGAAATCAAATTTTTCAACACATGGAGGTCTGGATTTGGAGTCACACTCAAAATTAAAGTGGAAAAACACACTACAGGCTGATCCAACTTTGATGTAATGTCCTTAAAACAAGTCAGAATGAGGCTCAGTAGTGTGTGTGGCCTCCACGTGCCTGTATGACCTCCCTACAACGCCTGTGCATGCTCCTGATGAGGTGGCAGATGGTCTCCTGAGGGATCTCCTCCCAGACCTGCACTATAGCATCTGCCAACTCCTGGACAGTCTGTGGTGCAACGTGACGATGGTGGATAAAGCGAGACATGATGTCCCAGATGTGCTCAATTGGATTCAGGTCTGGGGAACGGGCAGGCCAGTCCATAGCATCAATGCCTTCGTCTTGCAGGAACTGCTGACACACTCCAGCCACATGAGGTCTAGCATTGTCTTGCATTAGGAGGAACCCAGGGCCAACCGCACTAGCATATGGTCTCACAAGGGGTCTGAGGATCTCATCTCGGTACCTAATGGCAGTCAGGCTACCACTGGCGAGCACATGGAGGGCTGTGCGGCCCCCCAAAGAAATGCCACCCACACCATTACTGACCCACTGCCAAACCGGTCATGCTGGAGGATGTTGCAGGCAGCAGACTGTTCTCCACGGCGTCTCCAGACTCTGTCACGTCTGTCACATGTGCTCAGTGTGAACCTGCTTTCATCTGTGAAGAGCACAGGGCGCCAGAGGGGAATTTGCCAATTTTGGTGTTCTCTGGCAAATGCCAAACGTCCTGCACGGTGTTGGGCTGTAAGCACAACCCCCACCTGTGGATGCCGGGCCTTCATACCACCCTCATAGAGTCTGTTTCTGACTGTTTGAGCAGACACATGCACATTTGTGGCCTGCTGGATGTCATTTTGCAGGGCTCTGGCAGTGCTCCTCCTGTTCCTCCTTGCACAAAGGCAGAGGTAGCGGTCCTGCTGCTGGGTTGTTGCCCTCGTACGGCCTCCTCCACGTCTCCTGATGTACTGGCCTGTCTCCTGGTAGCGCCTTCATGCTCTGGACACTACACTGACAGACACAGCAAACCTTCTTGCCACAGCTCGCATTGACGTGCCATCCTGAATGAGCTGCACTACCTGAGCCACTTGTGTGGGTTGTAGACTCTGTCTCATGCTACCACTAGAGTGAAAGCACCGACAGCATTCGAAAGTGACCAAAACATCAGCCAGGAAGCATAGGAACTGAGAAGTGGTCTGTGGTCACCACCTGCAGAACCATTCCTTTATTGGGGGTGTCTTGCTAATTGCCCATAATTCTACCTGTTGTCTATCCCATTTGCACAACAGCATGTGAACTTGATTGTCACTCAGTGTTGCTTCCTATGTGGACAGTTTGATTTTACAGAAGTGTGATTGACTTGGAGCTTCATTGTGTTGTTACATTTAAATTTGCATGTTTAACCACGTTCTTGCATCTGATTAAACTGTAGTTTGATTTCCTATATACAATTTGCTAACATGCAGGGTGATCACAAAAATAATTATTTTGTGAAAGAGTCTGCAAGAAAATACAGAAAATGTTATCATACTTACTGTAATTTTCTTTTCCTGGCTATTATTCATGGCAGCATCTCATATGGGTAGCTCTGCCCCAATCAGGAACAGGACAGGAAAAAAGGTTCAATTAATCTGGACCAGACTGGGGTATAAAAAGTCCCTCCTCCTTCCATCCCACAGTCGAGTTCCAAAGCTTAAAATAATTTTAAGGGGGGGTTGCTGATGCTGCCATGAATAATAACCAGGAAAAGAAAATTACGGTAAGTACGATAAAATTGTCTGTATTCCTGGCTAATCATGGCAGCATCACTTATGGGTAATACCCAAGCGTCACCATAGGGAGGGAAACCCCCCCCCCCAAAAAAAACCAAACACTCTACACCAGAGGATGCTGAATTAAGTTTAATTTAGTTAGACTCCACAGAGGATAGAACACCTCTACCAAAGGCCGTAGAGGATGATGCCAAATCCAGTTTGTAGTGCTTGATGAAAGTGAGAGGTGAAGACCACGTAGCTGCCTTACAGATGTTGTCAGATGGAACCTCTGCCCAGTTTGCCCATGATGTTGCTAAAGTCCTTGTAGAGTGAGTCTTGATCTTACTAGGAGGAGTAAGGTTTTTCAACTGATAAGCCTTGGTTATAGTATTGGAAATCCAACGCCTCAAAGTGGAAGTAGAGGCTGCTTCCCCTCTTCTGGGACCTATCGGAAGAACAAACAGATGTTGAGACTTCTGAAAATGTTGAGATACTTCGATGTACTTGAGTAGGCACTGTCTGACGTCCAATTGATGAAGTTTCACTTCCGATGGAGAAGAAGGAGACGGATAAAAAGATGGAATAACAATTTCCTGGAGGATTTGGAAATTCAAGACCACTTTTGGCAGAGACTCTTGTCTAGGTCTCAAGACCACCCTGTCGTGGAACACATGAAAATGGTTCTCATCACAGGAGAATGCATGAATTTCTGACATGAGTTTTGCAGTAGTTATAGCCACCAGAAACAAGGTCTTATATGTTAGTAAGACAATACCCAGCTCATCTAATGGAGCAAAGGGGTTTTCTGACAAAACCCCCAGTACCATCTGCAAATTCCAAGGGGGGGAATAATTCCTGTTCAGAGGTCTTATACGGATGATTGCTTTAAAAAATCTGGCAATTAGAGGATCTGATGTCCAAGACCTGTTGCAAAGAGCGGATAAAGCCGATGATTGGACTCTAAGAGTACTTAAACTCAGCCCTTTCTCCAGACCTGCATGAAGAAAATTTAAAATGTTGATGTTAGAGGGCTGAAGAAAATCGACATTATTATCTTGAGACCAGGATCGAAAAATCTCCCATATCTTATGGTAGCAAGATGAAGTTGACCCTTTTCTGGATTTAAGTAGAGTATTAACAACAGACTCTTAGATACCTTGAGCTAGTAGTCTCTCCTTTTCAAGAGCCATGCCCCCAATTTCAGCTGGCTGGGGTTGGGATGAACAGTCGGTCCCTGAGTCAATATGTCTGATCTGTGAGGAAGAGGCCAAGGAGGTTCCAAGCTCATGTTGAGGAGAGGAAACAAAGGCTTGTGAGGCCAAATTGGGATGACGGCAATTACCTTGGGACCTTCTTTCCATATCTTTCTCAGCAGTCTGTAAATCATTGATAGGGGAGGGAACGCATAGCCCAGATCGAATTTCCAAGTAAGAGACAGGGCATCCTGTCCTGCTGCTCGATTATCCGCATGTAGAGAGTAAAACATTTTGACCTGAGTATTCTTGTATAATGCCATCAGATCGATCTGAGGTACTCCCCACCATAGGGTAATTAACTGAAATAAATCTGGGTGCAACTTCCATTCTCCTTGGAGAATCCTTGTTCTGCTGAGATAGTCTGCCAATAAATTTTCTGGCCTTGGCAGGTAAACTGCTTTCAAGCCTTGTAAATGGAGTTGCGCAAACTTCATTATTGGAGTCAGCTCCATCAGAAGAGAATTGCTTCGGGTGCCTCCCTGGTGATTTATATAAGAAGCATCTGCTCTGTTGTCTGTATGTACTTTCACCAAAGCATTCCTCAAGAAAGGACGGAAACCCTTTAGTGCCCTGAGAACCGCTCTCAGTTCTCTCAAATTCGAATGAAACTTTGTCTCCTTCCATGACCATGTTCCTTGAATCCATGAGTTGTTCAGGTGTGCACCCCATCCCAGAAGGCTGGCATCTGTTGTTATAGTTATCCAAGCCGGTTCTTCCAGGGGGAAACCTCAAAATAGGTTTTCTTCTTTTGTCCACCAATACAGATCTTTTGAGATACTCGAGAGAAAACTAATCCTCTGATCCCAATTGCCTGTCTTTGCCTTGAACTGTATGAGAAACTGCCTCTGAATAGGTTGCATCCTCCACTGGGCCCATTTTACTAGGCCTATCGTGGAAGTAAGGGATCCCAATAGGCTCATGAATTCTCTTGCTGAAATGTAGGATTTCTGACACAGGCATCTGATTTTCTTCACAATTTGTTCTTTTCTCTCGGTAGACAGGGATACTAGGTCATTTACTGAGTCTATATTTGCTCCCAGGAAAATCATCCTCTGGGAAGGCACCAACAAACTATTTGCCTGAACGGGCCTATGATCAGAAATTCGTCCAGATAGTGATAAAGCTCGATGTTCTTTGTCCTTAAAAAGGCCACAAGGGAAATGAGAATCTTCGAGAACGTTCTTGGGGCCAAACTTAAGCCGAAGGGAAGTCCCTTCAACTGGTAATGATTCCCTGAAATCCAGAACTTCAGGAACCGGTGATGACTGTCGTGAATAGGTATTTGATAGTAGGCGTCTTTGAGATCGATAGATGTCATCCAGTCTCCGGGCTGTATATTTGGAAGGATTGTAGTAATAGACTCCATCTTGAACGTTCTTGTTTTCAATTTTGTATTCAAGCCTTTTAGATCCAGAATTAGACGCCATTTTCCCTGGGGCTTTGGAGCCAGAAATATAGAAGAATTATGGCCGCTGTAACGCTCTTTGTAAGGAACTTTCTCTATAACCTGGTTCTGCAGCAGTTGGGAAATAATGTTGTTCAGTGCGACTTCTTTTCTTCCTTTTGCAACTCTTGAACGAATGAACGTATTTTGAGAAGGGAATTCTTTGAATTCTATCTTGTATCCTTGCATAAGGATTGAAAGAACCCAAGAATCTTGAATACTTTTGGCCCAAACCAGATAAAAGAAGCAAAGTTTGCCTCCTATAACATCTGGCTGGGCCAGCAAACGTTCTGAAGTTTTTACTGGCCGGTCTAGATCCTCTTCCCCTAACAGGTTTTGATGTAGTTGTCTGATAGCTTCTCCAGTTAGAATTTCTGGAATATTCTCTCCCGGGTCTATATGCTCTGCTATCTTGAAAGGATCGGTCTCTGAATTTTTTATCCTTCCAGTAAGATGCACTAAATCTTCTTTTCCCATCGGCTGCTTTATGAATTGCATCTTCTAGGATTTTACCAAAAAGTAGGTCACCTTGAAATGGGAGAGCACATAGAAAATCTTTAGAGGCGTAATCTGCTCCCCAAGAGTGAAGCCACAATGCTCTCCTAGAGGCTACAGACAGCGCCATACTTTTTGCTATCATCTTGGTAACATCCAGAGAAGCTTCAGAGCAGAATTCTGTGGCTAGCTTTAAATCTTTAAGGCCCTCCATCAGGTGTTCTCTACAGACTCCTCTAGTAATATCCTCTTCTAGATTTTCAATCCAGATTTTAAGAGCTCTGGATAAAGTGGTTAGGGCAATATCTGGATATAATGCTGATCCCAGAGCCAGGTATGCATTAATAAGGTTGGCGTCCAATCACTTTTCCATTGGCTCTCTCAAATATGCCATGGAGTCTATGGGAAGAGTAGTTCTTTTTGCCACATGGATGACTGCAGCGTCAATTTTAGGAATAGAAATCCATGATTTGCAGTCCTCATGTGCATAAGGATATAATATGGGAGTCTTATTCTTTAAAGTAGCTTTCCTCTCTAGTCTATTCCATTCTTCATGGATGACCTCCTTAATAGCAGAGTGAACCGGAAACGTAGGTCTGTTAGTCTTCAGATCCTCAAAATATCTGCCAGACTCCTTTCTTTCCATACTTTCTTCAGGGATTCTTAAGGTTTCTCTGATAAGATAAACCAATTTATCCACTGCCCTGGAATCCAGGGATTTTGAGGCATTATCATCTTCTTCTTCATCTGAAAATTCCTCCATCAAGTCAGAATCTTCCTCAGATTCTACATAACTTTCCACTCTAGAACGTTTAGAAGTAGTCATTCTATCTGATGTAGATCTGAAGCCTTCTGCAATCGCTTCTGATATCCATTTTTTTAAATCAGAACTTTTCTTTTCCCATTCCTCTGCTGCCTCCGCCAGGCAAGCTCTGCACAAATTTTCCCAGGAGGAGCCACTTGCTTAATATTTTCTAAGAGAATTTTCTTAAAATCTTTCTAGGCTGAAACAGAGGCCAATATATAATATATTATAGGCCTATCATGGCACTCTTTTCCCCCCTTTATAATAATTAAAGGAAAAAAGAAAAAGGAGGCTCACCTATGTCTTCTAGAGCGAGATCTTGAGGCAGAGGGAGAAGCCATCTGGAAAGAATAAATACCAAACTTATCTCTGAAAAATTAATGTGAATAATAAAATTAAAATAAAAATTATTTAAAGAATTACCTTCAAGACAGAATCTGGATGAAAAAGGCAGATCTCACTACTCCATAAGCTCACCTTAGCAGATAGGAGAGCGATAGCATACACCTGGTTACAACCAGAAGCGCCACAAATGGCAAGTGTATACTCACGGATAAGGGAGGTGAGACTGATGGACGACCTAATGGCCAGACTGCGGGGATCCTCGGGGACATTCTGTAATGTTTGGGAGCCATGGGATGGGAGCCCACTGGGGGCTTAGGGGGTGCGGGGGAGCTCCGAGGAGTGGAGTGGGGGGGGCATGTGTGCGGCGGCTTGTCCCGGTCCCTGGCTCCCCCTCTCCCGCGGCCTCTTCCATGGTGCCTCATTGCCCCGACTTCCTTCCTTCCTTCCTTATTCTCTTCTTTCCTTTACTCAACTTTTGTTTCCTAACCTTTTCTGTGGTTCGTTGCCCTGACCCTTTCTTGCAGGGTAGGGGGTCGGTCTTAGTATGGTACCGCCTACAGCGCACCTACATCTGGTGATGGAGCGTCCCATCTTTCCCCAGGGATGCGAATTCAAGGAATAGGGTACCTAGGCCAGGGATTTGGTGCTAACCCTGGTTTGACACATAGCATCCATGTGCACATGTATCAAGCTTCTACAGGAAGCTTTTTTTTTTTTCAAGAAAGGCAACAACTTTGTATTATACATTCCTGTTTATGATGCTGTAAGAGCCATAAGTTAGTTACGTTCATGATATTATGTATTATGTAAACCAAATGTGCTTTATTGACTGCCATTTCAGAGTATGTGATGTTACGCCTGTAATTGTTGTTGTGGCGATGCAGACGGATGTGTTCATGTGCGCACAAATAAAATAAAGAATTAAAAAAAAAAAGATTTTTCAATTTTTTAATTTTGGCGCGATATACCTTTAAGCGCAAAACTAATTTGCCCGCTGGATGCCGCCACTACTGTGCTTGCTAGGAATATCCGAGCACAGAAGAGCCCAGCCATCTGATGAAACCCCTGCAGAATTTGCCGATAAGGCAGACCAGAAGGAGAAGAGCAGCACAGGTAGGCTATAAAACTATGTATTATACAGACAGCCTTCCCCCTTCTCCAGTTAGAATCAAACAACAACCAAGAATATAGAAATAAAACATTAAAATGAAACCAATAAGGGGGGCGGAGCCTGACCGCGACCGAAGATGGCTGCTTAGTCCGGCAGCTCTCTCTCCCCCGTGACCGCAATCCGCCACCATCAGCTACCTCGGCCGGGAAACGACCGGCGAAACAGGCGACCCAGCCCTCACAGACCCAGGCACTCTCTCCCCCATGCGAGGAGGAAAGAAGAAACAGGAGAAGACCCCCTCAGTGGCATCCATATTCTGCCCGCGGAGCGCGCCAAATCCGCCATCTTGCCGCTCAGACATGGAGGGCTCTGACAAGGAGACTGCACACAACAGGTACCTGACCACAGCAGACTCCCCCTTAACTAAAAGGGACCTACAAAACCTACTGCAGGAAGCCACTGCAGAAATTAAAGCACACACAAAGGCTGAACTGAACCGCCAAATTCAGTCCCTTAAAGCTGACCTAGAGGCCCTGTCACACCGCACAGACCAAGCAGAGGCCAAACTCACTAAACTGGCTGACACCACCTCCTCTCACTCCCAAGATATCACCTACCTACATGGCAAAATGGCAGCACTTGAAGAAGAGATAGAAGAGATAGAAGACCTTAATAATAGGTCCAGAAGGAATAATATCAGGGTGAGGGGACTACCAGAAACGGTAACTAATGACCAGCTACAGGCCTCCCTCACCGACCTCTTTAACACGCTACTACCAGAGGCCACGCAGCACGACCTCGCAATGGACAGAGCGCACAGGGCGCTTAGACCTCTGGCGCTGAACCCAGACACCCCTAGGGATGTAATAGTGCGGATGCACCGTTTCCCCATTAAGGAGCAATTGGTCCGACAAGCCAGACAAAATCCCCCAACTTTCCAACAGCAGACCATAGCCCTTTATCAGGACCTGGCGCCTTCGACTCTCAAGAAAAGGAGAGATCTGCGACAACTGACGAACACCCTCAACCACCACAGCATACGATACATGTGGGGACACCCCTTCAAGCTGCTGGTCCGCAGAGAAAACCAGACGCACATACTATCGAATGCGGCGGAGATGATCCCCTTCGCAGAGTCCCTAGGCCTCACGCTTCTACCTCTACAACCGAATAGACCACCTGGCCCCAGAGGGAGACGTCAGGAACCCATCAGCCATTCACCTCGACGCACACCGAGGAAAAGAGCACCCCCAAGACCACAAGACGGCAGCCCACAGCGGCATAAGATCCTGTCAAGATTCCCGCAGAGACTCTCACTCCCAGGACACTTTTACCGCCATTACGCTATATGGCCCTCGCTCATATCCTTTTTTTTTTTTTTGTACTACTGTGCTCTTTTAATATGCTTTCTGTTGTTTTTCTTTTGCATCTTAAACCCTTATCTTGTTTGACAAACCTGGGGCACGAGGGGGGGGGGCAGAAAAGAGGGAAAAGAGACGGGTAAGAGAAAGGGGGGGAGAAAGTGGAGGGAAAAAAAAAAGAGAGAGGAAAAGCAGGGGGAAAGAGATTGGGAAAGGGACGTAGAGGACTCCCCCAGGCCTACATCTAACCAGGGCACCTAACCCACCCCGGACCGTCGTTACATCTCCAATAACATATTTTAAAGCAACAACCAAAGCAGAAATAGGGAAGGGGGGGGGGAGGGAATAAATCAACAAGGGAAAAAAAAAAAAGAAAAGAACAGGAAAGGGAAAAAGAGAAAGGCCTATACCCCAAAGAGGCACAGTTGCTTAGACACAACAGGAGGGGAACAGACGAGGCCGTAGGGGGAGGGCCAAGGGGAGGGGGACAGCGATAGGCCACGACCATAGCAGTCACCCCGGGCGGGAGGGGGAGCTTTTCAGAAACATGGTCCATATAGGGCCCTATAGGGAAATAGAAGACGAGACCCCCCGAGACATGCTGGGGAGACCCCGCACCCCCCCGGGCTCCCTCCCCCCGACGACGACAGCATGGACGACAGGCCCCACCTCGGTTCACGAACGATGCCCGCCCACCCCCCCAGACAAACACCCCCTCCCGCAAGGACACAATGGAAGATAGGTGACTATTAGACTACACCTGAGGAGACAAGGGAGCACTTCCCACCTTTTGAGAGACACTCTGCACATCGCTTCAAATAACCTAAACATGAGGGGTATTAAATCTTCTTTTTTTTCTTGTTTGTATATAGTTCCGAACTCGCCCAGACGGACACTCCACAAGCCCTCGACAGAGAGCCAAAGTACATCAGACAAAACTCCAGGTACACAAGGTAACACATCACGGGGGGGGGGAGAGAAGTGGACGTGACCATCCTTCCTCTTCTCTTCTCACCCCTCACACACACCACACGATACCCACCCCCAGAAGGGTGAATCGAATCACATCCTCAACCCCCATATCACCCTCCCGCCCACCAAGCTTGGCACGCACATCGTAAGACCAAGCCCATTTAGTACCCTCCCCCCACACCCCCCCCTGACCCCCCCCGACCCCGCACGCCGAGAGCAAAAGCCGTAGCGATACAATGCCAACTGCCACACTAACCTGTGTCTCGATTAACTGCAAGGGCCTGAACAGCCCGAACAAACGGCATCGAGTCCTTCGATGGGCCACCAGAACTAAGGCAGACGTCCTCCTCCTGCAGGAGACGCACTTTGAGCAAAGCAGGCCCTTCCCGCTACGTAACAGACACTATACAGAGTGCCATCAGGCAAACTCACCCCAAGGAAAGCATAACGGGGTGGCCATCCTCATTCGCAAAACCTGCCCCATACAATTCTCCAACGCAGCCTCAGACCCCCAAGGGCGGTTCCTCACTGTAACGGGCCACCTAGGCCCAAATAAATACGCAATCACATCGGTATACGCCCCAACGGCACCACACGCACACTTCTGGACAGCCCTACAGGCCCACCTGGCACTATTCCCTGCCCACCACAAGGTGGTGGGGGGCGATTTTAACGCGGTGCTTTCACCGTCCAGTGACAGACGCAGAACTCAAAACCGGGGACTGCCACCCCCACCAGAGGCAAAAACAGACAAATTACTCAATTCTTTCTTAACAAGCACAAATCTAGTAGACATGTGGAGAACACAACATCCACAAACATTGGACTACACGTTCTTTTCCCATCCACACAAGTCCTACTCACGTATAGACATGTTCCTGACCTCCCCATCCCTAATGCAACACACAGACAGGACAGAGATAGGACAAATCACGTGGTCAGACCATGCGGACATTACCATAACTATACAGCTTCCAAACACGACCAAACAATGGGCTTGGCGGCTAAACCCTACGCTACTCCACATTCCACACATCAAAGACACAATTGACGCAGCAATAAAAGACTTCTTTACCAATAATACAGGCTCGGTAACCTCGGTAGGCACATTATGGGCAGCACACAAAGCTGTCATTAGAGGCAGCCTTATCTCAGCGGCCTCGGCCCACAAAAAGGAGAAACTATCTAGACTACACCAACACCTCACCGCACTCCGCAAGGCGGAACACGCGCATAAACAAAACCCCACCCCCGTCTTACAACAACAGCTACAGGTGCACAAACAAGCGATCCAGGAGTTTATGGCCCAAGACTCGAAAAAAGCACTGCTCTGGACACGGCAGATGTTTTACGAGAAATCCAACAAAGCAGACTCACTCCTAGCCAACAGACTTAAAAAGAAAAGACAACGGAACCGAATAACCTCGATTAATACACCGGACGGCCAAACACAAAACCTCCCCGAACAGATAGCAGAAACCTTTACTCAATTTTATACCTCCCTTTATGACCATGACCCCCAATCTCGACACGACGCACAAGACACAGAGGTAGCCATAACACGATACTTACAAAGCATACCGCTACCGCAACTCACTGATGAAGCACGAGAGTCATTAGCAGCAGAAGTTACAATCGAGGAGGTGACAGAGACGATTAAGGCTCTACAACCTAACAAATGCCCGGGCCCCGACGGCTACTCGGGATTATATTACAAAACATTCTCTGCAACCTTAATCCCACATCTTAGCGAGCTCTACACATCGATCCTCAAAGGAGAACCGCTCCCAGCGGAAATGCTCCAAGCTAATATTAGCCTAATACCAAAACCGAATAAATCCCTACAAGAACCAGGACACTACCGTCCCATCTCACTCCTAAACGTAGACGTTAAATTATTTACCAAGCTTATTGCGAACAGACTTAAACATTTTCTCCCGAAACTGATCCACCCAGACCAAGTAGGCTTTATTCCCAACAGACAGGCCTACGACAACACAAGACGCACCTATGACCTAATCTGGACGGCCAACCGCAGACAGATCCCGACGCTACTACTATCCCTAGACGCCGAAAAGGCATTTGACAGGATCCTCTGGCCATATTTATTTGCTGTCCTGACGAGGTTCGGCTTCCCCAGGGCCCTATTACAGGCAATTCGCACCCTCTACACCAACCCGACAGCGCGACTACTAATACCAAATGCCCGCCAAGCCCCGTTCCACATACGTAACGGCACCCGGCAGGGGTGCCCCCTGTCCCCCCTCCTCTTTGCCCTCTCCCTCGAACCCCTCTTGCAACAGATCCGCAATACACCTGCCATACAAGGCATAAAAATAAGAAGGGAAGAATACAAAGTGGCAGCATATGCTGACGACTTGCTTCTAACCCTGACTGACCCAGGGACTTCCCTACCCCCACTGTTAGACTTACTAGAGGCATACGCCAAAATCTCAGGGTACAAACTCAACATAGAGAAAACTGAAGCCCTAACAATCCAAACCCCACCCCACACGCGAACACTACTGCAACAAAACTACCCGTTTCGCTTCCAAACGCAAAGTATCCGTTATCTAGGAACAGAGATACCAGCAGACCTACATTCCACATACAGGCTAAACTACCCCCCATTAATCGACCAGGCCCTGAGAGACCTGCAAACCTGGCAAAAATTATCCATCTCATGGCTTGGGAGGCTGGCAGCGATTAAAATGAACTTACTGCCACGTTTTCTCTATCTCTTCCAGACCCTCCCCATCCCACTCTCACGAGCAGACTTCAAAAATCTCCAAATGCACATTGATAAATTTATTTGGGCGGGGAAAAGAGCTAGAGTAAAACGAATTACCCTGTATATCCCACACAAAAAAGGGGGACTAGGCCTGCCAAATTTCTGGGACTACCACCAAGCATCCCAACTTGCACAAATCCAATCCATGCACGCCCCCCCAGGGGTCAAGCGCTGGGTGGACCTGGAACACGACCTATTCGGACGAGATCTGCCAACACTCTACCTATGGATACCAAAAACACACAGACCACAACAGCCCAACACGACACCAGCCCTCACGACAGCCATCCACATCTGGAACAGGGCGACCGACAAATACAACCTCATAAATACTCCCTCACCCCTTATGCCTGTGCTGAGGAACCCTCAATTCACCCCGGGAATGACGCCCCAACATTTCATCAGGTACGAGGACAACGACCTTACGAGAATCTGTCATTTTTATAGGAACGACCGCCTTATCCCCTTCCCAGAATTGCCAAACGCCACACCATATAACACGTTTGACCACTTTAGATACCTCCAACTCCGAAGCTTCCTGTCAACCCCTACCATAGCCGCTGCGGCGGTGTTGAAACCCACTGCATTCGAAAGGGACTGCCTGAGCAACCCAATACACAAGGGCCAAATCTCCAACCTATATAACCTCATAACACTTAAAACCCCACCTGACGCCCTCTCCTACGTAAAGGCCTGGGAAAGGGATCTTGGTCCCCCGGGGGACCCCTCGGACTGGGCTGACATATGGGAAGCAACAGCGACAGTGACTATCTGTGTTAACCACAGAGAGCAGGCGTATAAGACCCTGCTCCGGTGGTACCTCACCCCCCTGAGACTCAAACAAATGAAACGCACAGACTCGGACAGATGCTGGAAGGGATGTGGCGAAAAGGGAACATACATTCACGTGTGGTGGCATTGTCAACACTTAACTCAAATATGGAAAGAGATGGCCGCTGCCACCTCGAGAGCATTACAAACGGACATCCCCCTAGACCCATGGACCTGGCTGCTGTCCAGGCCCCTAGAAAACCTGACCCGAGCACAAAACAAACTAGTAGCAAAGGTGGCCCTAGCAACGCGTAGAACTATAGCCACCCACTGGGGCAGCCCAGAAATCCCAACAGCCTCGGAGGCCCAGAGAAAGATTAAAGAGGCCATGGAGATGGACGAACTGTCCGCCCTCATTCATGAGAACACTAGATCTTTCCATAAGATCTGGGACCCCTGGTTGGCATTGTAGGACTTCGCGAGCGGGGAAGGGGGGGGGGAGAACAGCCCCCCCCCTTTTACCACAATCCACCCCTACCCTACACCCGCCCACAACACACATCAAAGCACCACAACCAGCAGAAAACAATTGCACAAACCTGCAAACATCACGACTACAAGCAACCACCTGAACCAACTCAGGTGAACCCCACAAGCTCAACCACACAAACACATCAAACTGATATTACGACACAAGGACACTCTCCAAGTTCTAAACCCCTAAACCCCCGACCCCAGAGGCACCACCTCACCCCCAGAGGACAGAGACAGGGCAACGCAACGGACAGAGTACGACAACGACTCCTCACAAAGCCCACGCCCTAAGCGAAAACCAGGTTTGAGCCTCACAGCGTATCACCAAAACCCATCGCCTAGGGCCTACTCCCTAAACTCAGGGCACACGGTGGTTAAGCCTAACAGAGGGGACACCCCCATCCATCTTACACACCCGACCCTTCCAGACCCATAGCAAGGGGAGTTACATGTTGGACAACTGAAACAACGAATGTAAACAGGGAAAGAGTAATGAGCACAAATGTAACCGATTTAACTGTAACATGTTGCACCCCTTTTTTCCTTTCTGTACCCCGTTTTGTTTAAAAAAAAAAACAAAAACAAAAAAAAACAATAACTTCTTTTGAAGATCCAAAAATAAAGAATTTATAAAAAAAAAAATGAAACCAATAAGATCAGGGAAGTTTTTGATGCCACAAGGGGAATTTTTAAGGCAACAGCCGACCCCACATCATATGATTAATATAGAAGGCTAATTATCCCACGAAGCAGTACAGATGCTAATCTGTAACAAAATCAGTTATTCCTGCCTGTGCAGGCTGTTTACTGAGTTCTTCAGATGAAGAGAGGCTGAACTTCATCTAGAAGCCCATGGTACACATGGGAAGGTGGCCCAATTGTTTTTTTTTCCTGTCCTGTTCCTGATTGGGGCGGAGCTACCCATAAGTGATGCTGCCATGATTAGCCAGGAAATGAGGTTTATTTACTGCTGTCTCAATGCTCTGGTCCAAATTTTCAAAAATCATCTGTATCTACCTTGGGCATTTGGAACATTCAGACATTATCACTTAAAGGGACACTGGGCAACGATACTATTTAATGCCTAATCAACTGTATGCATACAGGTCAGTCACTGACCGCAATGAATTATTCAAGAAACAAAATAACTGGCATTAGATGGAGAGGACATTTAGACACATATAGTAAGGATATCACTACCTGTGTGCAGTTTCTCTGGCTGTCTGCAGCCTGATTGTATTAAAAACGGTTTACTACAACTGTTGGGGCTGAAACTGTATTTTGATAAGAAAGGTTTGCTGGCATGAGGGAGCGTGATTAAATAGACAGTTGTATGCAGGGCCGGATTGAACACAAGATGAACTAGGCAGCTGCCTAGTGCACGCTGGCCTGGGAAATGTAATTTAAAGTGACCGGCAGGATGGGAGCCCACTGCTGGAGGGAGGGGATCTGGCATGAGGGGGGTGAAACCACAAATGGACATACAGTGGGCTGAGTAGAGGGGAAAGAGGCACACAGAGGGCTGGGAAGGTGGGGGAAAGAGCCACGCAAAGGGCTGAGGGGCAAAGAGGCACCTAAAAGGACTGGTAGGGACAAAAAGACATACAGAGGGGCTGTGGAAGGTGAAAAAGACACACAAAAAGGAGTTAGGGGAGAAAAACAGACAAAGGGGCTGTGGGGAAGAGACACAAAGTTGACAACTTTTGTTATTGGGGGGGAGGGGATAGCTGGTCCTATGCAGCAAAATAGTCTTGTATTGGCCCTGGGTTTTTGGTGCAGCATTCTGAAAAATATTTATTTATTTTGTGCAAAAACTATTAAGATGTCAGCATGCAAAACAAATACAGCATATGTTACTTCCATAAAATTTATACATTATTTAGAAATGTGATGGAGGTAACAGACATCTGAAGTGCATAAGACAGCCTTTCCCAATAGGTGTTCTGCGGAATCCGAACACCAATTGGGGTTTCCCCAAAAGTTAAAAAGGGATCTCACTGCTCAGGTCCCTCGCGCGCACTGCAGTGATGCTGGAGCCGGAATATAATGTCACTCTGGCTCCGGCATCACTAAAAGGTGCGCAAGGGAGCTGACCAGAGAGATCACTGCTCCCTCACCGCCCACCCGCCAGCCGCTCAGCAGCCCCACTGGACCCCAGGGACTCCATGCTAGCACTCTTAAAGGTAGGGGGGCTGGGTAGAGTAAAATGTAAGGGTCTGTTAGGGAATTTGCATGTGTTTGTGTGTCTGTCAAAGAGTATATGTGTGTTTGTCAGTGAGAGTGAATGTGTTCTTGTCGGTAAGTGTGTGAGAGTGTATGTGTTTGTTAGTGAGAATGTATCTGTTCTTGTTAGTGAGAATGTATATGTGTTTGTATGTGTGTCTGTAAAAGAGTATGTGTGTTTGTCAAAGAGTATGTGTGTCTTAGTGTGTCAATGTGTGTATGTGTGTCAAGGTTTGTGGATGTGTCACTGTGTGTATCTAAGTGTGTGTGTGTGTATGTGCCAGTGTGCATTTGTGTGTTTGTATGTGCCTGTGTGTGTATATGAGTGTGTCAGTGTGTGTATGTGCCAGTGTGTATCTGTGGATTCAAGTGTATGTATATGTCACTGTGTGTATCAAGAGTCAAGATGTGTGTATCTGTGTCTCAAGGTGTGTGTCAGTGTGTATCTGTGTGCTACTATGTGCCAGTTTGTGTGTATCTGTGTGTCAGAGAAATACACACACACACACACACACAGATACACACTGACACAGAGATACACACACTGGCGCATAAAAACACAGGTATACACACTTTAAAACATAGATACACACATCTTGACACACAGATACATACACACACAAACAGATACACACTGTGTGTCAAGGTGTGTGTATCTGTGTCAATGTGTGTATCTATGTGCCACTATCTGCCAGTGTGTGTATCAGTTTGTCAGATTCATACACACTTGCACATGCAAACACAGATACGCACACCTTGATACACAGACACATACAAACACAGATACACACACTTTGACACACAGATACACACACCTTGACACACAGATACATACATACATACACACACACAGATACACACTGTGTGTCAAGGTGTGTGTATCTGTGTGCCACTGTGTGTATGTATCTGTGTGTCAGATATATATACACACACACAGATACACACACTGGCACATACACACACACACACACACAGATATACACACCTTGACACACCGGCACATAAAAAAACGGCGCAATTTTAAATTTTTTTTTCAGGGGGGAAGAGAGGGGGGTTCTACGATGTTGATTCACAATGTTCCACAAGAAAATTTAATTGGGATCCCCTGGCATAAGGTATACTATACACTGTAGTTTTTGTGATGTAATTTTTTTTTTTTTTCAATTTATATTTTATTCAGTTTAAAATAGCATAATCAACTTTTCCAATACATCCATTTAAGTATTAAATGTGAGCATTTTGACATCGTAATGGGAATGAAAACATTAATGGGTGCATCAGTAGGGATCAATAGCCAGATGTTGGGCAGTCTCTGTTGTCTTTATGTTGTTGTTTTGTGATCGTTCGAGGACCCTAAGGAGCTGTGTCCAGTGGCAGAATTCTGGGGACCATTGTGTCATGGTGTGTTACAAACGGTTTTTGTAACTCCTTCTGTTTCTGTGTGGTCCACGTTACTTGTCGGATCTGAGTCTTGCAGCCTGGGGCAGTGGAGTCAGCTGCTTAATCGTGTTGTTGGATGGCACACTGTGCCGGCGTTTGTTAATGCTCTCTGGGTCCCCTGGATTCTTGGTGGGAGGCGAGGTCCCTTGCTGTGGCATGTTTGTCAAGCCGGCCCTTTGTAGGAAGAGCTCCAGGTCATCCCCCGAAGTAAGTGTGCAGCTCTCCCCTTCAATTTCTGTGAGGAGGGACCCCTCCATGCCCCAGAGATACCTGATAATTTCCTGGCTATAGGTGCCAGTTGTCTCTTCTCCGTGAGGATGGAGAATGGTATATCTGGGTAGACAGCTATCCCGTGGCCTTCAATAGATACCGTCCCCATCTCTCTGAATTTTGTCAGTATGGCAGATCTCGCGGAGATGTCCCGAGTCAGCACGATGACGTCTCTAGGTGCTGCGTTGGGTGCTGCTGTAGACTTCCGTACTCTGAATGCCGCAGTGATCTGTGGTAGGTCGGGGTTGTCGGTAATCCCCATGGCTGTCAGGAGGCTGTGAGTGTAAGGCAGGAGTTGTGTGTTGTCGACTTTTTCGGGGATGCCTCTGAGGCGTAGGTTTTTCCGCCTGTCCCTGACCTCCATTGTGGTGATTGTGCGTCTCATTTGCTTTACCTGTGAGGTAAGTTCTTGTATGTCTCGGCCTGTGGTCTGTATTTTTTCGTCCCTGGAGGTTTCTTTTGTTTCTAGGCTGTTGACTTTCTGTCGTACCTCCACCACCTCTCTCTGCACTTTCTGGAGGTCGTCCCTCCAGATCTGCCTCATCTCTGCCAGAAGCCTTTTTATGTCGCCTTTTGTGGCAAGTGCCTCATCTTCCTCAGACTCCATGGCGGAGGATCGAGGAGAGTGTAATGAGTCTTCCTCCTCCAGGGAGGTTTCAGATGCCTCGGATACGCAGTAAGCCTCAGGCGCCATCTTAGGTCTCTGTGAGTTCACAGGCTTCTCGAAAGCTAGTCTGATGTCCGGCTGTTGATGCTTGGCTGGACCTTGGTGCCTCTTATTTTTCTTCCCCATTCTCTCTGCTTTGGGGGTGTCTGTCTCCCGGGTAGAATTTCCACGATATTGTGGTATTTTTCCCGTGTATTGCTCTGGGTCTAAGTGGAGCTCCGTGAGAAGATGTCCGCTCGGTTTCGTTGTTGGCCACGCCCCCCGTGTGATGTAATTTTGATATGTTAGCAATCAAGCTTAATGTTTTGATTTAATAAACCAGTGACCTGCCATATCACAATACTCCAAACATTTACAGGGTTATTTACTCAAATTATGAATTCAAAGTGAATTGCAAATTAGCCAAAAGTAGACAAACTGCAAGCATAGCTGAGTTGGAGAATTTTCCCAATTCAGTTATTTTGGCCTGGCATTTAAAATTCTCACTTTAGTAAATATCCCTGTTCCTCACTAAGCATCAGCTTTTGAATTGCACAATTTAGGGAAAATCCACAAAATTTGTATTGTCATTTTCATTGTATTGTCAATTTGGATACTAGCTCTGAATTTCTATTACAAATGGAACATAAATAAGGAAAATAAAATAAAAATAAATAAGGAAATAAAATAAAAAATCTAGATTTTTTTTTAAACCAAATTAACCTCCAATTTGTACAGTTGGATGTGCATGCAGATTTACTTGCCTGTTTTTTGTTGGTAAAATTTCACAAACAGCCAGAAAACAAAGGTTTAGCAACATAAGTAAAAAAAAAAGAAAAAGAAAAATGAAATAGCAACATAAGTAAAAGAAAAAAAAATTTAATAAAAGAGCTCCCTGAAACCTTTAATTTACCCAACAACCATAGAAATATGGGCTCTCATACATCCCCTATGGTATGCAACTTAAAAGTTAGTGTATGCATCATGTTTTACTGGACACATATCACTAATAAGAATTGATTGGAAGCACTAGAAAAGTTTGAGGAATTCTATAGTTTGAGTCCTAAATAGCATAGGGCAGTAATTCTGATGTGCCTCACTCTTAGACTGCAACCTTAACTCTTTCCAATGAGTTCCTTTTTAATAGCGTTTTAATGACGCTTCATGTTTACAAATCCAGCATCATTCTAGTGTCCCTATATTGAATGGTATCAGTGGCGTATAAAACTATACAATTTTCACTGTGCGCCACTTGAGCTTTCCTTGCACGTGAAACACCGAAACACCGCTTTTAAACAAAAGGTCTGGTATCCACAGCACGTAGCCAAACATGGTATTTATAAATAGAACAGTGAACGTTAGAAATAGCTCCATGGATGCAGGAGTGTCAAACAGCATGAAACTAAAAGACTGAGACAGGATAAATATGTGGGATCTCTCTACGTTGCAAGTGGAGATTCTGACATTTGTTCAAGAGCAAGGTTATCTTTGAAATGTACACCATATTTTGCCCTCTGGGGAATGAATTTTGATACGTTTGCTCTACGAAATCCACATGAAACTTGCAGTTATTTCATAGGACCAGAGGACAGACACATTTATTATGTTTTTCGTCAAAGGTTCGACTATATTAAATAACAAGTACTTATAATATATCAGTACTTTATGATGTCAGACGTGCAATTTTCAGGTCAACAAATAAGGATTTGTTGACTACAGAGGCATAGGTTTATTATTTAGAGCAGTGATTTCCAAGCCATACTTCCCAACTTTTCAGGAGTTGGGTAGGATGGAATAAAGGGGGTGGTGATAAGTGGTCAGCCCTGTCTGAGAAAGGGGTGGGTCGGCCCATAAAGTCAGCAGTCCACCAGAAATGCATCCATTTTAGCCTCTCTGGCCAACATTACTCAGGGAAGTGCACAGGATAGATCTTATAACAATGATTAACATTAAAGTGATTTAAGGGCTATTTAGATTAAGGGTCCCCAAAAGATAGTTAAAATATTGCACACTAGTCTTTCTACATCTACTTCTCCTCCCCTGGCTCAGAAGAAAAGTAAATTGCAGGATAAGATTGTGTGCAGTATAGAGAAATGTATGATGGGAGGGGCATATTTGTTGTGAGGTGCAAACTCTTTGTCTATAAATAGGGAAAATATGAATGAAAGTATTTTCGATCCTATGGCACATGTCATAGTACTTGCATAGTATTGTACTTATGCATTGCGAGTTCACAAAGAGACTGGCTAATCATTTACTGCTTTACTCCTCTATTGCACTTCTAAGTTAGAGATATATTGATGTACCAGTGGTTTCAGCGATTGGGATCAGGGACTTAGCATTAAAAAAATAATAATAATGATAATATATATGTGTGTGTGTATTTATTATTATTTTTTTTTTAAATGGCTGTTCTTAGGAGTGAAAGTTATTGAGATACCCATGGCCATCTTAATTCTATAACAAATTTGCTCCCAAGCTCCACCAAACAGCTAATGCTCTCCCCTCCCTAGCATCGCCAGCATTAGTCTGCAATATCTAAAATCATTTTATGCAGAAATGAGCCCTGCTGGTCTAGTATGCAGATCTAAGACAGTTGTGTTTCTAGGAAAGTGCACCTACAACGGCGTCCTCCCTTTGGACCATTAATCTCAATGCTAAAATACATTGTCTGTTAATAATCTCTATTTTGGGCCCAAATCTCTCTGACTTTTTTTCCTATCCTAATGTTCTTCTTTTTTAGGAGCTTCATATTCCTGGTATTTTAGATTTTTTTTCAAAAGTATAATCTTTATATATAAATATATATAATACAGAGGTTACATTGTATTTCATGTTTCACAATTTCAATAGCATTTAAAAAAAAAAAAAGAGAAATTGTTATTTTAAGTAATCTCTTTTTAGAGGATAATCTTTCATTTATTACGTAGCAGTAAATCAATGTTGTAACAATGTCTCATTGTTGTTATCTTGGAGGTACAATATGTACATATTCTTTTTTTTTTATTTCTCTTTTGAATAAACCACGTCACGTGCTAACTGAGAGATAGGAAAACCAAAGATAAAGAAGACAGCAATAAAATAATTTCTTTAAAAAAGTAGAAAATAAAGGGACGCATATGGGGAGGATGAAAGGGGGAACGGAGTCCCTTCTTTCCTGGTCTAGTATCTTTTTTTTGGGTTAGTTATTGTAGTGTTCTTCCCATGTTTTCAAAATGTTGTGAAACTTTTTTTTATGGACCCTAGATCCTCCTGTATCATCTCTTCATAACGTTTGGCTCATTTGAGTGCACTAATGACTAACGAAACTGACAAACTCCTAACTGAATTCCAATATTTCTCAATATTATTTTTGGGTGTGTCACTTGGCAGAAATATATGTTTGTACTCAAATCAGGAAGGCCATTTAATACTTCTATTCTGCTTAAATTCGTAATGCTGAAAGCACTAAAACAACTTCAGATGGTGCAAAGCAGTTCTCATTAACAGATGTATAAAGTTAATTTAAAATCAATTGATGATTTTCCACTGATATCCTTATGTAAAAAATGTAGCCGTGTTTTATCTCTCTCATCTCCACCTACTAATTACCTGATTGATGCTGTAGCTTGGATACTACCTGTTTTAATGGTGCATGCTTAAATGCTGAACATTCGCAGAATGTCCTTTCGAGTTCAGGATTGATCACATCACCCAGGCGACCTTGTTTCTGCACTTTTTAGAGTTGCAGGGGTGACGTGGAAATCAGGTAATCTGATTTCACATGGAACCTAAGAAACTATCTGCTGTGTTGGATTGGCCTTTGCCTCAAGGGTTCAAAAGTATTCAATATTTTATAGGCTTTGCTAACTATTACAGAAGATTCATTAAGGACGTTTCTTCTGTAATATCCCCCATTACCAGTCTCACCAAAAAATGGTCCAATTAGCATGTATGGCTACCTAATGCTATGGAAGCTTTTTTTTAGAAATTAAGATGCCTTTGCCTTTGCATCTGCCCCTATACTCAGATGAACTGAACCCTTGTTTCCTTTTATTTTGGAAGTTGATGCTTCAGAGATGGGAGTAGGATATGACGAATCCTTATATCCATGTGGGTTTTATTCCAAGAAGTTGTCACATGCTAAACGGAATTATGGCATAGGAAATGGAGAACTCTTAGCCATCATGGAGACCTCTTTTTTGAAAGGTTCTAAAGATCCTATTATCATACTGATTTACCATGAAAAACCTGTCTTATATATGAGAGGCTAAGAAGATGATTTTCCATCTGGCTAGGTGGTTTCTCTTACTTTCTCATTTCAATTTCTTGATCACATATTGACTGGTTACAAATAATGCTGTATTGTCTAAGCGGTTTGAATTCTCTGAAGAAGATGGAGAAGGACAGAGTCCTGTTATTCCTCATGAAAAAAAATCATAGCTTCTGCTATAGTTAAATAGTTACATAACTGAAAAGAGACTTGGGTCCATCAAGTTCAGCCTTCCTCACATTTGTTTTTTGCAGTTGAACCAAAAGAAGGCAAAAAAACCCAGTTTGAAGCACTTCCAATTTTGCAACAAACTAGGAAAGAAATTCCTTCTTGACCCCAGAATGGCAGTCAGATTTATCCTTGGATCAAGCAGCTATTACCCTACATTGAAAAATTATATCCGTGAATATTCAGTTTTTGCAAGTATGCATCTAGTTGATGTTTGAACATCTTTACTGACTCTGATAAAACCACTTCTTCAGACAGAGAATTCCACATCCTTTTTGTTCTTACAGTAAAAAAACCTTTCCTTTGCCTTAGACAAAATCTTCTTTCTTCCAGTCTAAATGCATGACCTCGTGTCCTATGTAAAGTCCGGTTTGTGAATAGATTTCCTCACAATGGTTTGTATTGGCCCCGAATATATTTGTATAATGTTATCATATCCCCTCTCAGGCGATGTTTTTCTAAACTAAAGAGGTTTAAATTTGTTAACCTTTCTTCAAAGCTGATATGTTCCATTCCTTTTATTAATTTTGTCGCCTACCTCTGCACTTTTTCTAGTGCCATAATATCCTTCTTTAGAACAGGTGCCCAAAATTGCACAGCATATTCAATCTGGGGTCTTACCAGTGATTTATAAAGAGGCAAAATGATATTCTCATCCCGAGAATGAATGCCATTTTTCATGCATGACAATACCTTATTGGCCTTAGCCACTGCTAGTTGACATTGTTGCATAGTTTCTTGTCTATAACAATTCCCAAGTCCTTTTTGTGCGTTGTTATCCCTAATTCACTTCCATTAAGGGTATACATTTCTTGTGCATTCTTTACGCCGAAGTGCATAATTTTGCATTTTTCAACATTAAATTTCATCTGCCATTTGGGTGCCCAGTCCCCAGTCTATCTAAATCCCTCTGCAGCAAATTAATCTCTTGCTCACATTGTATTACTTTGCAGAGTTTTGTGTCATCTGCAAACACTGAAACATGACTTTCAATGGTTTTTTCAAGATCATTTATAAACATGTTAAAGGACCACTATAGTGCCAGGAAAACATACTCGTTTTCCTGGCACTATAGTGCCCTGAGGGTGCCCTCACCCTCAAGGTCCCACTCCTGTGGCACTGAGGGGGAGGAAGGGGTTAATCCCTTACCTTTTTTCCAGCGCCAGGCTCCCTCGGCGTTGGGACTTTCCTCCCTCTTCTTCCGTCATCAGCTGAATGCGCATGCGCGGCAAGAGCCGCGCGCATTCAGCCAGTCTCATAGGAAAGCATTGATAATTGCATACTCGTTTTCCTGGCACTATAGTGCCCTGAGGGTGCCCCCCACCCTCAAGGTCCCACTCCCGTGGCGCTGAGGGGGAGGAAGGGGTTAATCCCTTACTTTTTTTCCAGCGCTGGACTGCTTCGGCGCTGGGACTCTCCTCCCTCTTCTTCCGTCATTGGCTGAATGCGCATGCGTGGCAAGAGCCGTGTGCGCATTCAGCCAGTCTCATAGGAAAGCATAATCAATGCTTTCCTATGGACGCTGGCGTCTTCTCACTTTGAAAATCACAGTGAGAAGCGCGGAAGCGCCTCTAGTGGCTGTCAGTGAAACAGCTACTACAGGCTGGATTAACCCATAGGTAAACATAGCAGTTTCTCTGAAACTGCTATGTTTACTGCAAAAAGGGTTAAACCTAGCTGGACCTGGCACCCAGACCACTTCATTAAGCCGAAGTGGTCTGGGTGCCTATAGTGGTCCTTTAAATAGAAGGGGTCCCAAAACAGAACCCTGAGGGACACCACTTGCCATCTCTGTCCAGTTTGAAAATTTACCATTAATGACAACTCTTTGTACTCTATTTTTAAGCCAATGTTCTACCCAAGAACAAGCATTTTCATCTAGACTGATTTCCTTGAGTTTGAACATTAATCTATTGTGTGGAACTGTATCAAATGCCTTGGCAAAATCCAAATAGATCACATCCACTGCAACACCCTGATCTATACTTCTACACTTCTTCGTAGAACACAATCAGGTTAGTTTGACATGACCTGTGCTTTATAAAACCATGCTGATTTTTTCTGTTAACCATGTTCTTCTCAAGGAATTCTTGAATATTATCCCTTAATAACCTTTAAAATATTTTCCCAGCCACAGAAGTTAAGCTCACAGTTCAATAATTTCCAGATAAGGATTTTGAATCCTTTTTGAATATAGGAACCACATCTGCCTTCCTCCAATCCTCTGGAACACTTCCTGAAAGAAAAGAATGTTGAAAGATTAAAAATAGAAGTTCACTTATTTCTACACTTAGTTCCTTAAGTACTCGTGGATGAATATCGTCAGGCCCTGGAGCTTTATTTATATTAACTTTCTTTAGTTACTGTAGCACCTTGTCTTGAGTTAACCAATTACAATTATTTTGCAAGTTTTTAGCAGCAATCATTTGCACATCTATTGCCATGGGTTCTTCCATAATATATACGGAGGAGAAATAGTTATTTAAAATTCCTGCCTTTTCATGGTCTTCATTAACTAACACCCCCATTCCAGTTTTTAGTGTACCTAGACTTTTATTTATTTATTTTTTTATTTTCTTTAGAATTTATGTACTTAAAGAATGCTTTGGGGTTGGTTTTGCTCTCTTTGGCTATCATTTTTTAATTTTGAAGTTTAGCGAATCTAATCCCTTTTTGAATGCATTACTGGCTTCCTTATATCTTTTATAGTATACATCTGATTTGGCCGATTTAAATGCTTTAAATGCTCTTTTCTTATTTTTAATCTCTTGTTTTACTTCTCTACTAAGCCACATTGGTTACTATCATTCCCATTTCATCTTCATTGTTAGACCATATACAGTTAATGCAACATGAGTCCCCTACATACCTCTAGTTAAGCTGTACATTACACCAGCAGATATGCAAGTTATTTTATCATTATTTTATATGGCCTCCACATAGTGATTTGGACGCTGCCTACTTGAATGGTGCATACTTAAATGCAGAATGTTAGTGGTACGTCATTTCCAGCTCAGGCAACCTCATCTCCGCACTTTTTGGAGTCACAACGGTGACCAATCAGAGCATAAGCAACCCTATTTAACCCTGTTTTGGCCCTAGTTCAGTGCCCTATTTTTTTTTTTTTATCATATTACCTGATTGGTGTGTCCCTTGAGCCTTTTGTGTATTTCTGGTCTTTGACCTCGGCTAGTTTCTAGGAATTTTGTTTACCGCTGTTATCCTGACCCAGTTTGTTATATCAATTTCCATTTATCTATATTTCTGACCTTGACCAGTTACATGTCTATCTCTGTTACTCCTGTCGGGGTTCCTATTTGGGTATACTGCACGCAACACTCTCTCATGGGCCCAATCGCCTTTTTCATACCCCTGATTCCCTTATTCACCTAACTGCAACCCCACCATTAACTAACCTCACAGATATTGATTTTGCATGTCACTTTACAGAGAATAGCAAACAAACAAGGAATACAGTCTCCCTTCTTTCCTCTTCCCCTTCAATACTAGGCTTCCATGCTGTACCTTCTTCAAATTTAACTCCCCCAATGCATCTTTTCAGTCTCTCTTTGTCTGATGTCTTCCCTTCTTCCCTCAAACATACAATTGTTAATCCCTTCCCCAAAATAGAACTCTCTGGACCCTCCCTCTTCTTCTAACCACTACTATGTCACCCACTACTCCTCCCTTCTAAGTTTCTTGAGCCAGTTGTATTTACACATCTAACTTACTTTCTCAATACTAACTCTGTCCTTGACACTCTTCAGTCTTGCTTCTGCACACTCTAATCTTCTGAAACTGCCCTCACCAAAGTGATTAATGACTGCATCTTATCCATCAGTTCTTACCCCCTCTGAAATGCTGTTATTTCTCTTATGTCTTTACTCATTCCTCATAGATTGTAAGCTCATTTGAGCAGGGGCAAATTTAGGCAAAATGTAGGCAACAAATAGCTGTTTTGAAAAGAAATTTCAACTATTGCCACAGTTTAGCTTTTTAGTAACAATTTGATTTTAAATTTATTGCAATTCAGTGTTTAATTAATAAATATATTCAATTTTGCAGTAATGCAGAGATAAAGAGGGTTTCTTTACAAAGCACTGAATTGAATGATTAATTGACAATGGACCATAATATTTCCTTAAATAATCTTAATTACATTGACAATTCTCTACTGTTGACAGGGTTTTTCAAGAGAGAATTGGGGGAACTTAAAGTAAATTTCAATTGCAAGTATAAAATAAAATAAACTTAAAACAGAAATGACTTGCAGAATGGTCTACATGTTGCAATTCACTTTGAACTCCTAGCAGTTCTCAATTTAGTAAACAATCTTGTTAGTATAAACAATCTGGCATGTTATTTAACCCTTTCCCAACATTAGGGCATGCTCGAACGATCAGGCCCTCCCTGCAACAGAAATACTTACCATCCTTGCCGGATCCAAATGGGGGACAGCCTGGCAACAGAGGAAGTCCCCATGCAACCAATTCCACTGATCCGAGACTTGATCGAGTTGGCACTGCGATCACATGACTTGGATCAGCGTGCTTGACAGATTGTCTGCAGGGGGACAGCCTGGATTGTCAGGCATATCCCCCAAAATATAATTAATACAATTAAATAATTAAGCACAAATAATAAATATACCCTAAAAAAAAAAAATATATATATATATATATATATTAATATCAAAATACACTTAGAATGAACAAAAATAAGAAATAAAAGTCCAGAGAATTTAATATGCAATATTTGACCCTGTAACTTTCCAAAACCCTATAAAACCTGTACATGAGGGGTACTGATGGACTCGTGAGACATCGCTGAACATAAACATGAGTGTTTCAGAGTCATAATATGTATAATGCTGATGATATCATCAATGAAAATGGCAGTTTTTGTGTGAAAAATGCAAAAAAACTTATATGAAAACTAACTCTGGCCAAGGTTTGTGACTAAGTGGATACTAAAAAAGACTGAACATTCCTCATTTTGAATACCCTGGGTTGTCTACTTTTAGAAATGGTATACCATGATGGAGTTAATTTTCCTTCCTGGGCTGCCATACGGTCTTAAAAGCAACATAAGCCCAGCAAACCAATCTTGCAAATTTCAATAGGTATAAACTGAAAAGGGAAAGCTCTATATTTCACCCTGTACATTTCCAAAACCCCATAAAATCTGCACATGGGGGATACTGATGTACTTGTGAGACATCGCTGAACACCAATATGTGTGTTTTATTGCTGTAAAAGCTAACAGTATTATGACATTAATAGTTAGAATGCCGAGCAGACTTTCTTAATTTCTCACACTTTATTAGACTTTATTCATATAAAATTTTGTTTCACAAAAATTATATCATGTGAAATGAAAGCCCTATTTCTCCTGAACAAAATGACACATAATAAGTGTGGTTGCACTTCATATGAAAGATGTGAATTATGGTTGAACATACATCTAGCTCAAATACTAGGTTTTGTTTTGATCAGAACTTGTACAATTGCCTCTGTCCTTAACGGGTTAAATTATGTTTCGTACATGAATATTTGATGTGAAGTGAAAGCCCTGTTTCTCCTGAAGAAAAGGATATAGAAGTGTGGTTGCACTTAAAGGACCACTCTAGGCACCCAGACCACTTCAGCTTAATGAAGTAGTCTGGGTGCCAGGTCTAGCTAGGGTTAACCCATTTTTTCATAAACATAGCAGTTTCAGAGAAACTGCTGTGTTTCTGAATGGGTTAAGCCTTCCCCTATTTCCTCTAGCGGCTGTCTCATTGACAGCCGCTAGAGGTGCTTGCGTGCTTCTCACTGTGATTTTCACAGTGAGAGCACGCCAGCGTCCATAGGAAAGCATTATGAATGCTTTCCTATGTGACCGGCTGAATGCGCGCGCAGCTCTTGCCGCGCGTGCGCATTCAGCCGACGGGGAGGAGAAGAGGATCGGAGGAGGAGAGCTCCCCGCCCAGCGCTGGAAAAAGGTAAGTTTTTACCCCTTTCCCCCTTCCAGAGCCCCCACCCTCAGGGCACTGTAGTGCCAGGAAAACGAGTATGTTTTCCTGGCACTATACTGGTCCTTTAATATGAAAGGGGTGAATTAACCCACATATAGCTCAAATTCTAGGTTTTGTTGTGGTTCAGAACTTGTACAAATGCTTTTGTCCTTAAGGGGTTAATAGACTGAGAAATGTATAGTTTTAAAATTAAATAACTGATGATGAATGAAACATTGAAAATCCCCTATAACTTGAGTTGACCTTCTCCATGTGATTCTTCGTTTTCTTCAGACAAGACAGAGCTGGATCAAACATTGCAATTGAGAAGGGGTTATAGAAACCTTGTTTAATTCCTCTTCTTCTCTGTATGATTTCTCACTGCTGACTTCCACCTGTAAAGGATGGAATTTATAACAATGTCTGACAGGATAGAGAGGCGTGGACTTTAATTTTATTTTTTGCACCTCACAAACGCAGATCTGATCTATAGTAATATAATATTAGAAATCATATATAATCAACATTTTTCCTTAAAAATGGTTTTGTGAGTGGTTCATAATCTTTTAAGTTTATAACTTTTTTTTTCCAGATTTTGGTCCTTTGAATCTATTGTTGAGTATTCTAAAGTCTGGCCATATCCGTACAACGTGAGAAAGCACACTCATCTCCAAATGCCTAAAAATAGTAAAGTAACTCAGCGAGAGCACAGCAACCAGCATGTTACAGAATCCGTGGCTGACTTATTGGCCCATGAAGATCCTGTAGATCTCAAGGCAAGTGCTTTAAATGTGTCAGCGGAAGAATGCAGAGGAAAACAGCTAGAAGACCTAGGAGATCAAGATGACCGGCCAGCCTGGAACAACAAATTACAGTATATTCTCGCACAAATCGGATACTCAGTGGGCCTGGGCAATGTTTGGAGGTTTCCATACTTGTGCCAGAAAAATGGAGGAGGTAAGTGGCTGCCCATCGCAGTTTCATAGTGATAATGCTTATTGAGAATGATAGTATTGTTTATAGCTAGATTAGCCCTGGCATCCCAGATGTTTGATGATTCAAATGCATCTGAGGTGACACTTTTAACCTTCTAGATATTTTTTTTCAGCAGACCCACAGGCAGGGCCATCGTTAATATTGACTGGAACCTGGGCAAAGCATTTGCTTGGGCCCTGTGGACCTGTCCCCCTGTTACCGGAGGAATAACAGGAACAAACCACAGAAGCCACACATAGAGATATGGACACAAGACTTCAGGAAGTAACAGGTCTTTTATTTACACACACCGATCGGGTCTCACACTGAACTTGTGTTCAAAAGGTATGAGCCCAGAGCATAGTTTGCACAGACTATTTATTAACAATAACCTTGCGAGGACCTCACAATCACATGGCCGGGATAGCTGGCTGCAGCATTGCCAGCAGGGGGGCTGCCTGTAATGACAGGTGGTCCCCCTGCTGGCTGGAAATCAAATGAAATAAAATTAAAAGTGTAAAAAAAAGGGTAAAAAATAAATAAATTATATACTTAGATCATATATATATATTATATATATATGATCTAAGTATATATATATATATATATATATATACACACACATATACATACACACATGTACACTGTCTAGGTGTATTTTACTATTAATATATATATATAATTATATATATATATATTAATATCAAATTACACGTAGACTGATACTGATTAAATATATATATAATTATTGTTATATATATATTTATATATAATATAAACAAAAATATGTAAATACGTTAAAAAATAAAATTAAAAAAATTATTAAAAATAAATAATTAAAAAATATATAGATGTGTGTTATTTTGTTCGAACTGTATTGTGAAATTAATATATATATATATATATATATATATATATATATATAGATATATATTTTAAAACACACGTAGAACGAAATAATATATATATATCTATATACATAAATATATACGTATATATCACAATATATATACCTATATATAAATAAAAATATTTTAAAAAAAATTATATAGATATATACATATATATACACATACGTATATATATACATATATTAATTCTACATATATATTTATGTAATATTTTTACATAATTAGGTATCTTAATTAATTACAATTAGCGGGACCTGCCTGACAACCCATGCGGAAAGTAAAGGGAATTTAATTTGCACAAACAGCACTTACACGGACGATATTATTGGTGCGATACTTTTTACTGTTTTGAAACACAAATATTTGTGTTCAGCGAAGTCTCCCGAGTACAACAGTACCCCTCATGTACAGGTTTTATGGTGTTTTCAAAAGTTACAGCATCAAATATAAGGCTTGTGTTTCATTTTTTTCACATTAAAATTCGCCAGATTGGTTAGGTTGCCTTTGAGACCCTATGGTAGCCCAAGAATGAAAATTACCCCTATGATGGCATACCATTTGCAATAGTAGACAACCCAAGGTATTGCAAACAGGGTATGTCCAGTCTTTTTTAGTAGCCACTTAGTCACAAACACTGGCCAAAATTGGCGTTTTTGCATTTTTCACACACAAACAAATACTAACGCTAACTTTGGCCAGTGTTTGTGACCAAATGGCTATTAAAAAAGACTGGACATACCCCATTTGCAATACCTTGGGTTGTCTACTATTGCAAATGGTATGCCATTATGGGTGTAAATTTCATTCCTGGGCTACTATACAGTCTCAAAGACAACGTAACTAATCTGGCGAATTTCAATTTCAAATGTAACGTGCTATATTTGACCCTGTAACTTCCCAAAACGTCATAAAACCTGTACATAGGGGGTACTGTCTTACACGTGAGACTTTGCTGAATACAAATATGTGTATTTCATTGCAGTAAAAGCAAACAGTATTATGACATTGACTGTTAAAATGTCATGTAGAACTAAAATTTTTTTAAAAATCCTATTTTCTCCCATTTTTTTCATATTAAATTATGTTTCATAGCTAAATATTTGATATTAAATGAAAGCCCTGTTTCCCCTGAATAAAATGATATATAATAAGGGTGGGTGCATTTACTATGAAAGAGGTGAATTACAGTTGGACAGACGTAGCGCAAATGCTAGGTTTTGTTTACATTTTGTTTTGTTCACAACGTGTACATTTGGCTCCGTCCTTAAGGGGTTAAACTAATGATCTCCCAGACACTAGAGGTACAATTTATTATACTAAAACACCCCAAAATACCCATAACATTTATAGGAACCCCCACAAGTATTATATCTCTGGATAGAAACATAGACTGTGACGGCAGATAAGAACCATTCGGCCCATCTAGTCTGCCCAATTTTCTTAATACTTTCATTAGTCCCTGTCCTTATCTTATAGTTAGGATAGCCTTATGCCTATCCCACGCATGCTTAAACTCCTTAACTGTGTTAACCTCTACCACTTGAGCTGGAAGGCTATTCCATGCATCCACTACCCTCTCAGTAAAGTAATACTTCCTGATATTATTTTTAAACCTTTGTCCCTCTAATTTAAGACTATGTCCTCTTGTTGTGGTAGTTTTTCTTCTTTTAAATATAATCTCCTCCTTTACTGTGTTGATTCCCTTTATGTATTTAAATATTTCTATCATATCCCCCCTGTCTCGTCTTTCCTCCAAGCTATACATGTTAAAATCCTTTAACCTTTCCTGGTAAGTTTTATCCTGCAATCCATGAACCAGTTTAGTAGCCCAGTTTAAATGTCAGTTGCCACAACTCTGACCATTTTTCTAGTTTACCTAAATCATTTGCCATTTGGCTTATCCCTCCTGGAACATCAACCCTGTTACATATCTTAGTATCATCAGCAAAAAGACATACCTTACCATCAAGACCTTCTGCAATATCACTAATAAAAATATTAAAGAGAATGGGTCCAAGTACAGATCCCTGAGGTACCCCACTGGTGACAAGCCCAAGCTTCAAATATACTCCATTGACTACAACCCTCTGTTGCCTGTCACTCAGCCACTGCCTTACCCATTCAACAATATTGGAATCCAAACTTAAAGATTGCAGTTTATTGATAAGCCTTCTATGTGCAACAGTGTCAAAAGCCTTACTGAAATATAGGTAAGCAATGTCTACTGCACCACCCTGATCTATAATTTTAGTCAATCAAAAAAATCAATAAGATTAGTTTGGCATGTTCTCTCTGAAGTAAACCCATGTTGTCTCTGATCTTGAAATCCATGTGTTTTTAGATGTTCAACAATCCTATCCTTTAACATGGTTTCCATCACTTTCCCCACTACTGAAGTAAGGCTTACTGACCTACAGATGCCCGACTCCTCCCTATTAGCTTTCTTGAGAAAGGGCAGAACATTCGCTAACTTCCATCTTCTGGGACTACTCCTGTTAACAATGATTGGTTAAATAAATCTGTTAATGTTTTTGCTAGTACACCACTAAGCTCTTTTAATAGCTTTGGGTGTATTCCATCAGGTCCCATTGACTTATTTGTCTTTACTTTTGACAGTTGAAATAGAACCTCTTCCTCTGTAAACTCACATGTAATAAATGACTAATTTATCCTTTTTCTCAACTGAGGTCCCTTTCCTTCATTTTCATCTGTAAATAGAGAACAAAAATATTCATTGAGGCAGTTAGCTAGACCTTTATCCTCTTCTACATACCTTCCTTCTTTTGTTTTTAATCTAACTAATCCTTGTTTTACTTTTCTTTTCTCATTTATGTATCTAAAAAAAGTTTTTTCCCCCTTTTTTACTGACTGTGCTATTTTCTCTTGTGTGTGTGATTTGGAAGCTCTTATAACTTGCTTAGCCTCTTTCTGCCTAATCTTATAGATCATTCTGTCTTCCTCACTCTGTTTTTTTTTTATAATTACTAAATGCTATCTTTTAGTTTTTTACTATTTTGGCCTGGGTCTGAGTGCCCAAAGTCTCCTAATAGCGCTCAGATCCCACGAACATGAGTGCCGCTGCCTGCATTCGAGAGACGAGATGGCCACCGTTTTCCAGAGCACATGTTGTTCGGTTATATAACCGGCGGCCACACAGAGAGAGCACTTAAGTTTGTGGTTAGTTTGTAGTTAAGGAGCCAGGGGCAGTGGCGTACACACAATCCATGGGACCCCGGTGCAAAACTGATCCGTAGGCCCCCCTCCCCGATCCGTGCCGTCCCTCCCCCCGAGGGCCCTCCCCCTAGACACATACATACCAACACACACACATACATACAGAGACACATACACACAGACAGACATACACATACAAACAGACAGATACATACAGACACACATACACCCCCCGACAGACACAGACACATACAGACACACATACATACAGACACGCACATACACACAGACAGACACACACACATACACACAGACACATACATACACATACAATCCGTATGTATGTGTCTGTATCTGTGTGTGTATGTGTGCGTATCTGTATGTATGTCTGTGTGTGTCTGTCTGTATGTATGTGTCTGTGTGTGTGTGTGTCTCTGAATGTATGTGTCTGTATGACATACAGAGACATACACACATACAGACACATACATACAGACACACACACACACACACACATACAGACACACATACATACAGAGACACACACATACACACAGACAGAAAAGGTGTTTCCTACCTTTTTCAGGAGGGTGACTTTCCCTGTGTTTGTGTGTAAAGGGTGCAGTGTTTTTGTGTGTGAGTGGCGCTGTGTGTATTGGGGCTATGTGTTTAAGGGAGGGCAGTGTGTGTATAAGAGGGCAGTGTGTGTATTGGGGGGCAGTGTGTGTACGGGGGGCTGTGTGGGGGGGGGCTGTGTGTGGGGGGCAGTGAAGGGGGGGCTGTGTGTGTAAGGGGGACTGTATATTTGTGTGTGGTGCAGTGTGTAGGGGGTTATAGTTTGTGAGGGGATAGAGGGGCTGTGTGTGTAAGGAGGGCTATTTGTGTGGGGGCTGTGTGTGTAAGGAGGGGCTGTGTATGTGTAAGCGGGGACTGTATTTGTGTGTGTTATAGTTTGTGTGATGGGATAGGGAGCTGTGTATGTGTGTGTGTAAGGGGCTGTGTGTGTAAGGGGGGCTGTATATTTGTGTGTGGTGCAGTGTGTAGGGGGTTATAGTTTGTGTGAGGGGATAGGGGGCTGTGTGTGTAAGGGGGGGCTGTGTGTGGTGCAGTGTGTGAGGGAAGAGGGGGGCAGATTAAAGATATTTGTTTTAGTTTTTTTAAATAATTAAATAGATATAGACATTACTTTCTTTCCGGTGCCTGGTGGCTCTAGTGGGGGAGTGAACGCTAACCTGCAGCTCAGGGTAGAGTTCACTCTCGCGAAAACGGAGCGTTGCCATGGTAACCGCGGCAACGCTCCGTGATTGCGAGAGGAGAGCCCGGCGGAGCTGCAGGTAAGAGCTCCCCCAGGTCCTCTCTCCCTCTCCCTCCCCTGCCGGCCGTCCAGCAATGTGCCTGATCTCCGGTCCGTGAAGGCAAACAGCAGGGCTGGTGCTTGGATAGCGCCAGCCTTAATGGGCCGTCACTGGAGAGCCTCGGCCTCACTATTTTCTCGGGTGGGGGGGGGGGCAACTGCCATATTGCCCCCCCCGGATCCGCCAATGAGTCTAAGTGCCCAAGTTGCTAGTGCTCTGAGGGGAAAGAGGTAGCTGTGGGAGCTGCTGGAATGGAGAGGGAGAGCAGGAGGGAGCCAGCAACATAAGATCCAACTGCACCAGGGAAAGTAAAGTTCTGACAACTCCACCCCCAGGTGTAAACTACCAATGAGAGCACAGTAGGCGGGTTAGTCTACTAATGGTGACCTTTTTATCACCAGTCATAATGAACTTCATAAAGAATAAATAGGGGGTACCAGGTGCCTCTGGGCTGCGATTATTAATGTTGATTATCTCAGCCAAGAAGGCAGGGTGGCAGTGTGTACACTGGTGCTGTGAGGGAAATGGTAAGTGGAAGACCCTTTTTTACCCCCTACTGGTGGGGCCTGGTACCTAAACAACTACCAGGCCACTATAGCATTAGGAATACACATTTGTAATCCTAACGCTGATGTATTCCTTTAAGAGTGATCTGCCTTTTTTACTGAATCAAATTTGCCTTGCAGTTTATTTGACAACAATTTGAATCCACTCCATTTAAAGCATAGAGATATTTGATAAATTATGTTTATGGTGTATAGGTGGGCAGTGCTAAACCTAGTCATCCCATCTTATTATATTTGTATCTAAATAAGTTAATTTATTTATTTTGTATTCACAGGTGCCTATATGATCCCCTACCTGATTTTACTCATTTTAATTGGCATCCCTCTGTTCTTCCTTGAGTTGGCTGTGGGGCAAAGAATTCGCCGAGGTAGTATTGGAGTGTGGAATTATATATGCCCTCGACTTGGAGGAATCGGCTATGCCAGCTGTGTTGTACGTAGAACATTCTATAATGCTTTCTTTGATTAGAGACAATATTAACTCATACGTTCCAATTATATTTCATGTTGTAACTTGTACATATGATTTTATCTCTAAAACCAAACATTGCTTTGTGCTTTGAAGCTACATGTTAACATGGACGTCTTAAAGACACCTTTATTGTGGTGATGATATAAAAACTGCCTTACATTGCAGTCTGTAAAATGCACAAAACACACAGCAATAGCTTTAAAAAAGGCACAAAACCATAGTTGCTGAAAATTTTAAAACGTGTACAGGAATATCTACAGCTGAGTCAGATTACAGCAGTGCTGTCACACTGGGGCCCACAAGCTGCAGGGGCTGTCACACTTAGGGCCACTTTATGAGCATCTCTGTTTAAAATTTTACAGTACCCTGACAGGCCCATTTTCAAGCCATTATTGGTTAGTCTGAGTATTTTTTTACATTTATTTGCATGTACAAATATCTTCTGAGCTGAATTACCCAAACTTAATTTTTTTAATTTACTTCTTTCGTATGATTCGATTCAGCAAAACTAATTTTTCAACCGTGCACAAGTCGACAATATAATATATAGAAGTATAGATCAAAGGAGAGCTAGAAATGTCTCCCAGTCACATTTAGTCTCAATAAGAGGCTTTTTCGATCAGACAATGCTTCAATCTAATGTAACTTACTACTCATTGGCTGCAATGTGAGTGCAACTCACCATTGGTTGCTGCATAATCCAACTGATAATGCCTACAATTGTTTCTGTTATGGTGTGGATGGTAATATGTAATGTCTCCAACACTTGGTTGAGTCTTCTCTTATGATATAATTTAATATACCATGTATGTGTACGTGTGTATATACATATATATATATATATTTGTGTACGGCACATTATGAGGACGTAAGGCAATGATAATAAAAGAAGCAGTATTAGTAATAGCAAAGTCAGCTGAGGTGTGCTGAAACTGACGTGAGGTTAGGCCTGTAAAAGAGGGCCCCCCTAGGAGAAATGTTAATGAATTGAGGGTGCGATGGGAGGGGCACTTCCGGTAACGTCGATGACAGGTAAGCTGGACTTACTGCGCTTTATATAGGGAATAATGTACCTCCCACAATTACAGGCCAAGCCTTCTATTTGTGTACGGCACATTACGAGGACGTAAGGCAATGATAATAAAAGAAGCAGTATTAATAATAGCAAAGTCAGTTGAGGTGTGCTGAAACTGACGTGAGGTTAGGCCTGTAAAAGAGGGCAAAAATTATTAGAAGCGATTTCTCGAAATACATATAACAGTTTATTTAAGTACAAACATTATTTAGACATGTCATGGAAAGTCATTCTTATTTCTTTTTCAGGGTTAGGTATGTACCTATTGTATGCGGATGACTTCCATCTTCCCATGTTTTTGATGATGTGGGTTGGTACGTGGTTCCCCTGAGGCAGCTGAAGCTGCACCAATGCAAAAGGAATGACTTGTGAATGCATGTGGGTTATGTCCTACCCGGAGCAATAATGTACGAATGTAATACATAAATTGTTTAGTGGTTAGGGGTTTCCCTTGAATAGCTAACAGTGGAGAATCTGGGTTGGAAGTGATTTGGGACACCACTAGTTTATCTAAAACTAGGATAGGACACCATTTGGTAGAGGTAGGATAGTATTTAGTTTCTACTGGAGGACCTGTTTGGCTTGTTTTGGTATGGGTAATAGATAAGATGTAGTGGTCTTGTCTGTTGTTTAGTTGTTTCATTTGGAGGCAAAGCTTAGAATCGGTTGCTTTCTCCACTGAAAATTATTTGGGTCTTAAAAAATCAAAGAAAGCTAAGTAAGCTGCAGACTTTATAATTAGGTTTGTGGTGTGTTCAAAGGAGGACGTTTCGAGGATATCGGAGATACTTTTAAAGATTTTACTGTCTATGGGAAGTCTCTTGATGGGATTGTGTGCTGATAATCTGTGAACACCTCTTAGGACACTTTTTACTGGGTAGGACGTTAGGAATGGAGTTTTGTTGGGATGGCTGGTCAACATGTAGTGTTGTATGCCCGTTAAGTAGAGTTTGATAGTGTTGTAGGCTAAATTAAGAGAAATATGGCAAAAAAGTTGTGAATGCAACAACAGTTTCAACAGAAAAAACATTTATTATGTGATAATCATGGACAAAATTTTTATACAACTTGTATGCTCTAGCGTAGGCTTTCCTTGTATTAGTGGACAAGCCTGCTTGTGCGAGAGATCTACTATGTTTTAATAGAGAACTTAAAGCATAATTAGTTCTGTGAAGCTTGGAGATTCCCTGGGTTGCGGTTTTGCTGATGGGTGATACCTGAAAAATTCCTGCAAATTTAAGCGTGAGAGAGCATCAGCGGCGTTATTTCGAACACCCGGAATGTGAAAACGTGTTATGCAGAATTGCAGATTAGCCGCTAGCCAAGTCATTCTCCTTATTAATTTCATAAACGTTAGGGACTGAGAGCGGCCTTTGTTAACTATATCACAGGTAGCTATGTTATCTGAAAAGCATCTGACTGACTGTCCACTCCATTCTTTACCCAAGATGTGTGCAGCTGCTGCTATAGGATAAATTTCGAATAGAGCTGAGGTGGTATTGAAATTTTCGAGTGAGGTGGTCTCAACTGGCCAAGAGTCATATAGCCACTCATCACTGAAAATGGTTGCATACCCTAATGTACCTGAAGCATCGGTCCAAATTACAGGGGAATTGTCTGATATGGGTGGCACAAATAGCGACCTGCCATTCCAAGATGATAGGAACAGCTGCCACATTTGTAGATCAGCTCTAGCTGATTCGTTTAGGGAAGTTGTGGAGTCGTCGTCGGGGAGGCCGTGCAATAGTGAGAGGATTCTGGAAGTGAAAGACCTACCCTGAGAAATTATTCTCATAGCAAAATTTAGTGAACCGAGTAGTGACTGTAGCTGTTTCCTTGTGCAAGTGCCTTGTGACGTGCAAGTGTTTATGTAAGAAAGTATCCGGTCTACTTTCTCTTGAGGTAGGCTGGCTTGCATAGATACGGAATTGAGTGTAATACCCAGGAATGTGATCACCGTGTTGGGACCTTCAGTTTTGTCTTGTCTACAGGGACTCCTAAGTCTTTGAAAAGAGTGAGCATTTGATTAAGGCTGTGGGGTGTGTGTTGGTGAGGTTCAATGGTGAGGAAGTCGTCTAGGTAATGTATGACTACTGGACATCTGCAAGAGTTCAGTAGGAGCCAGGTTAAAGTTTCGGCAAATATATCAAATAACTTAGGGCTACTTTTGAATCCGAAGGTCAGTCTTGTAGCAAAATAGTAGCTTACTTCCCATTTAACACCATGCAGATGCCAGAGTGACTGGTGGATGGGAAGCAGTTTCAAGGCATTTGTGATGTCAGATTTACTTAACCAAGCAGCCTTCCCGGCATGAATGATTGCTTGGATGGCATCGTCAATTCTGGCGTATTGCAAGGAAAAGTCATCTGACGGGATCAGAGCATTAAGGCTAGGTGTAGGGGATGAGTGTGGTGCCAAAAAGTCAATAATCAGTCGCTTTTATTGTTATATTTCCCTGTGGCGATTCCTAGTGGGTTTGTCCTCCAGGAAGTGAAAGGAGGAGTAGAGAAAGGGCCTATCATAAAACCATTGGTGATTTCTTTCTGTAATAGTTCTCGTATGCTGTCTGGATCTGTGAATGCCGACTGTAAGTTGGGGCATTCTAAAACCCCTGTGGGGAGTGACACGAACCCTGTGTGGAACCCATTAGTGAAACCCGTCGTGAGAAATTCCACCAAATGAACCGAAGGATAATTAGACAGTTAGCGTTGCAACTTAGGTACGTTTATTGGTGTGGAAGATTTGTTAGGGTACAATTGTTTTGTTGGGGCAAATTGTTTTGGCATGTGCTCTAAAACACATTGAGCACACGTGCAACAGCCCACAAGCACTATAACTGCAACCACCTGTATTGAAATTGTTGCAGACTTGTGCTTTACTAGAAAAACAATAGGCCTGCCTAGTTTGTCTCTCACTTCCTTCTGTGTTGTGTTGGATTGGTAACCAGTATTGGCGCTACTGGTAGAAAGGGACGCTACGTTTTCAGGACAGAAATTTACTGAATGAGCAGCAGAAGAGCATATAGCGCAGGAAGGGGTTTTAAGGCCTGCAAAATGCATCAGAAACAACTCTGTGTCTAGCTGTGCCCAATCAGTAATCATATTGTACTGGGAGAGTGATGCTGCGGATCTGGAAGCAAATGACTTATAGTGGGGGTTTAATTCTGACCACATCCCTGATCCATTCAGGCATCACTCCCCAGTTCAATAGCAGGAGTAATTTTTATTTAGTGCATATACATTTTTTTCTTGCACTATTCATACACACTCCAGTGCCTCTTTTCGATTAAGAAGCACTGTGAATGTGGTTATCGATTGTGCAGACATATTTTTGTCTGTTTTTGCTACATATATATTCCATGCTTGTATATGTATGCACGGGTAACTGATATCAATCATTGTTATATGTAGCCAAATATTTCTCTAGGAATCCTATTGAGACATTTGTATCAGACACTCCATGCTTGTATATTAAATGCAAACCAAGCATGGATTACTGATTTAAATCATTATTATATACAGCCAATATGTTCTTTTGGGACTCTACTCACCTTATATATTTCTATATCTATGGATTAATCATCTAGCTACTTTATTGCAAAACCTTTCGGTTTTTGCATACAACACTAGGAGAAGGATCCTAAAAACTTTTGAACAGGACCTCCTTATTTAAACCTAGATTGCAGTAAAAGATTAAATGTGAATCTATGTTTCCTTCACTGATATTCTACCTATATGGTTAATTATTTTATATTTTGTGTCATTTTAGTGAAAACTGTTAATTCAGTACCTTTGGTATATCTATATACTAGATAGATCTCTGTACCAAGTATTCACTTTATTTATGTGTATAGCTCATATACCATTTATTTTAACTATACTATTAAAAGCTATATTTTAATACTTAAGGGCACTCACTTTTTCCTCTTTTTCTCCTCACTACTATTGTAGACCCCAAGGGTTAACCCCTATATGAGTGCATTCCCTTGCTTCCAGTTCTTTTCTATTTCTTCAAAGGACTTATGATAATCATAAAATGCATAGCTGCTGTACTTGTATTCTAACTCAACCACTTTATGAAGGTATGAGTCAAGTTCCTCTCTACGGAGTGAGAAAAACTGTACAGAACACATCTCTGTACAACCCAAATGCGAGGACAAATTCAGGGATGTTGAGTTTCCTATTTAGTCTAGGATCTCTAGACTTCATCACTACTGACAGATCCTCGAAGGCTAGGCCCTGTTTTCTACCACGTCTTGAGATGCAATCAGTAGTGATGCCAAGTTTATGTCCTTCCCCTCTATAATGTCCCGTCTTAGAGACTGAGGAATGAGATGAATGGGGTTTATGATATTTGTAACTCTATTTGCTGGTAGAGGGTTATCTTTACCTCCTAAGTTAGGTGTGGGCTGAGTAACGGGCACTGGAATCTCTGGAACGGTTGCAATATTGTTGGACTCCAGATTATCCAATCTATTGTTAATAGTTGCTACTGAGGAAACAAGGGAGGCCATCATGGTGTGTAATTCTGCAAGGCTATTTTGCACATTGAAATCAGAACTAGGGCCTGGCCTTTTGTTGTCTTCAGTAATATTTAACAACCCAAACAGTTCGGATTTCCTGGCTATAGCTGAGAAAGGAATATTCCTCTTTTTAAGTTCTGAGGTGATCTTAGGGATAGTCCAGGAACTATCCCGGCATGAAGGGATAGTCCAGGAACTATATCGGCATGAATGATTGCTTGGATGGCATTGTCAATTCTGGCGTATTGCAGGGAAAAGTCATCTGACGGGATCAGAGCATTAAGGCTAGGTGTAGGGGATGAGTGTGGTGCCAAAAAGTCAATAATCAGTCGCTTTTATTGTTATATTTCCCTGTGGCGATTCCTAGTGGGTTTGTCCTCCAGGAAGTGGAAGCTGGACTTGGTGGATTGGTTCATCTCCGTGAGCCTGATCTGAGTGGGGTGCTGGCCACCGACAAATCATCTCCTTGTGTAGAATCGTTAGACATGCTACGGAAGTGAGGCAGATGGATAAGGTTAGTATAGTACCGTATAGATCGGTAGTGACCCAGTTTACTAGGCTAGTGCCTACTGGTGAAATTGGATTAACTAGCTTAGGTTGGTGACAGGTGAAGCCCTGACTACTTGCCAAGTGGCTATGAGAGGCTCTACCTATGATTTGGCTCGTGGGGCCTTTGTGCCAATGAGGTGGGTGGCGGGGTGTTGGCCTCTCTGTGACACGTAACAGAGTGTAATAACTATTGGCCGTGATGGGTGAGGCCCTAACTATGAGATGGTGCAAGGCTCTAACTATGAATTGGGACGATTGAGCATGGACCTCTGAAAGTAATGGTTGATAGTATGCCATGCGGGACCACTTGACTGCTAGGCGAAGAGGCCTATTGGACTTTACCTAACTTGGCGAGAGCTTAAACCTACTCGTAACCCTGCCTGGGTTTGACCAGTTTACTTACCTGATGAATGAATTGTCTGACGTATACTGAAGTGGATAGAATAATCCTTACTTGAACCTAAAATATGTCACAAATTTCGATTACAACCTAATCCCTGGGAGGAGCTGTAGAAAATTTGCCCCTCCAACCAAAAGGTTATATACTAAACGTATGCGTGGAAAATAATTAAGAAGATTTGGCGAGTGATAGCCAGAAACTCTAACAATGTAGTAGTTGCGTTTAACCAAAAGGTCCGTTTGTACGCCCTGTCATAAATAGTGTTTCTTAACAGAGGGGAGAAACCACATATAAAACAATGTCATTTAAATAATATTGAACAGTGTAGTTCGTAACAAGACATGCACGAGACCGTGAATAACTGTCCGTAGTTAATTACTGACACTTAAAGTACCCCAAATTAAGGTAGAGAGTAAAGAACCTATATATAAATATATATATATACACACATATAATAAGCCTATTAACTGAATTTAGCTCAAGCTTGTCAAACCACAAGGTGGCGACAAAGCCAAAATCAACCAGGCTACTCAGCATATAATTGACAATATATATGTTTTAACTAAATGGAACCATCGTAGTAAAATGAAAATGACAGCATGTGAATCTTAATTTAACGGAGATTAATTACTGCAATATGTGAGTTAAATGCCAGCTTGAACCAACTACTGTCTATACCCCACGAAAATGCCAGTTAGCACGAACGGAGCTTTGTACTGTGTTTTGTGTAAAACAACCGAAAAGCTGTTATGAAGTGTATAAATGTAACGAAAGGGGTTAATTAACCGAATTTATGTGAATGGACACCTAATAATCCCCCGAGTAGGCGAATGTTTAACACGAAATGCTTGATAGCATGAATTGTGGCCGCATGTGTAAGGTAAACGGAGGATTATGCATTAGCGGAGTTTATAAACAGAATATTTATAGTCCTAATGCTGAATAAGTAAGAATAGTTTGTAATGGTTGTAGAATTTACTGTAATCAAGAGTTATATTTTTATTTTATTTTTTGAAACCTAAAGAGTATTTATTTAACAACCAGAGTATAATGCTTGAGAGAGTTTGAAAACGGACTGCCGGCAGGCGGGAAAATAACGTCATGACAAGACCGAGTTGAGCATAATAACCTAAATAATAACTGAGTAAAGTAAAGAATTTATAATGAACTATTTAATACTAGCGTAGCATTATCGGAACAACCACTGATGCGAGTGAATCACCAGCAGGTTAAAATAATTGACAGTTTATAACCCATCTGTAATTAACTAATAGAACATTGAAAGTACAATTGCAAAGTACTGAAAGTTAGCCGTACATTTAATGAATGTTACCAATCAATATTGAACAAAGCCACAAGGTGGCGACATTTAGCCATACATACTGACTAATTGGCATACTAAAAGTTAAAACCAGCCTATATGCAGGGAAAAGCAGTGCTAAGAATGAAATAGCCGAATGCTGCCCGGAATAGGAGGATGACCATGAACAAGTCCCGCACGTAAGTATAGGGGTTCGTGTATTGAAGCTTTTGATCGGTACCATGAAGCCGGTATGCGGCAAGTATCAAAGGGGACCCTTTATACGCCATGCACCCTGTGAATACGTGGGGGGTGGCCATTTGTATATAGCTCGTTGCCGGGGAGCCTGAGGGACGAAGGGGTTCCCTATTTAGTGGTACACGTGGGGTTGGATGCGCCAGTGAGACAACTCACTGTTTACCCGGGGAGACAGCCTCGTGGAGCGGTTAGGCACCCGATAATGGCCGAAACTCGATTTGGAGTAACTTTCTCGCTGTCAGCCACTGCCGCGTCCGGATCACTTGAACCGGAAGTAGATCGAAGCACTTCCGGTAACGTCGATGACAGGTAAACTGGGCTTACTGCGCTTTATATAGGGAATAATGTACCTCCCACAATTACAGGCCAAGTCTTCTATATATATATAGTTGATTTTTCATGTACATTCTTCACAATTCTTTCTCTTTATTACTGAGATTGTCTTGGCTTTAATCTCACTGTGGCTGACTGAAGTTGGTGGGAATAACCCTCCATTGTACTTTCTTAACTCACGTGTCAGGTGAACCAGCTAGTTGGACAGATTATTTCATTGTTCCCAGGAACCTGTCTGGCATTTCAGTAACTGCAGCCTGAAAGGCAGCTCAAACAACAATATGTGTTTGTGTGTCTGTTTGCTTATGTGCTCATTTATTTGTGTGTTCCATACAGCAGTGTTTCTCAACCAGAGGACATTGACACACACACATTTGTACACAGAGGACACTGAAAAACACATTTACTGACAGACACACACACTTACTGACAGATACAATTTTTTATTATTATTATTTTTCTGTATGTCAACCCAGCCTCCCTACCTTTGGGAGAGCTGGAGTGGATCCTTACCCTGGGGTCCAATAGGGATAATTTTCCCTGGGGTCCAGTGTGTGGCTGCTGTCATCTTTGTGCTCTTCCAGCACTCCTCCCTTGTGCGCCGTATAGTTATGCCGGGGCCAGAGTGACATCATAACCTGACTCCTGGCATCACTGCAGGGTGTGCTAGAAGATCATGAATAGCACAGCTCCCTCACCACCTTTATTGTCCCCAAGTCGGCTGCCTTTTGGGGGAGCTAACCTTTAGGCGTACCCCTTGCCTTTGGTGCAGGTACCCCGGGTTGAGAAATGAGGCCATAAACAACAAAGGGAATATCTATGAATAAATAATCTCTGGCATGCCAGCTGTTGAGAAGCTAAATTAAAGAACAAGAAAAAGAAAAAATCCTATGTTTTATAAAATAAATAAAGAGTAAAGTGTATCTTAAGAAAAAATAATGCTATCCCTGGGTTCTGGAGTCATCCATTAAACACTTGACTTTTCGTCGTGTGGTTTATGATGTCTTCAAAACCTTTCAATATGTTATTATTTTCCTGTAATGCACAATTCATGTTTATGTACTTTTATTTTCTCGCTCTCAAATAATTAACCATCCAACTGAAGAAACACTCTAAAAAGTATATATATTGTGATATAGCAACCATACAGGATATCTGTTTACAGCCAAAACAACACAGTCCTCTATGGCAGCGTTTCCCAATTGGTGTTCCGTGGAACCCTAGGGTTTCGCAAGAACAAAATTGGGGTTCTGCCATGAATTGCCACATTCAAGATGGCCACAGCTCCCTGCTGTTCCCGGAAGGTCGGAAACAGCAGAGATCGCACGACCGCGATCTTATTAAGAGATTGCAAGACTGCCGTTATGCATGCCCACCCTCCGTCAGCCATTCTATATCCACTTAGTGACAGAGAGTGAAAGCATTCAGGCAGACACTCAGCTCACAATATTGGCCACAGGAGAAAGGATTTCTTTTTACATTCTTTATATTTGTCAGTGCAGTGTTATTCATAGAAGCTATTTTAAACATAACAGTAAGGATATGAGTGACAGAGAAAATCAGTTTTAGATGTCAGAAAAATACTGCACTTTTTTTTCTGTAACAGAAAATAATTCCGGCATATAGAACACATAAAATAGTATGGCATGGAAAGTGAAAGGAATTCTTTTACTGCATTTATAGATAACTGCCCTGTAGAGTAGTGCCCATTGTGGTATATAGGGATCGGTTTGTTTATTTACATTTTTTGTAGAGATTGTGCCAAAAGTTTGCAGCTGAAAACAAGTTACTGGGTTGGGCTTCTATTTTTTGTTGGTTAAACTTATTTGTATATACTTTTTTCTGCTTACTATCTGTAGAAATCATTGATATACCAGAACATTAATTTATTTCTAAGAGCTGTTAAAAGTGCATACTTTGCAGTCTGGTAGTGAAATATGTACTAAGGTGTTTTTTACACTACAAGAAAGACTGACTCAAAATCTTGCTTTTGGTTAAGTTCTAAGTGCTTTATAAAACATCCTTTTCAGTCAGTGTAGCGGAGAGCAATGGTAGCAGGGCCACTCCAGCAGCTACTCAGGAACATGCAGTTACTTCAGGACAGCAGGCAGAAATACAAGAGGTTATACGAATATCCCATCACCCTTCCCAATACCTGGACGACACTCAGTATTAGGTGCAGAACTGATCCTTTAATGGCCAGGCTGGGCTTTTATGCAAGTTTTGCCCCAAAGGTTACAACCCAGGTGGACCTTGTGGGGCACTGATAAAAATATACAGCAACCAGTTAAAACATAGTTAATTCACAAGACACTCCCATATACTGTATACAATCCCTCACCTCTGCTCAGGGTATAACTGAGTTAATTACTGTATCAACTCAATTATCCCAAAACAGAAAAATCATACTTTTCAAATTTTTCTGAAAACACCCCAAAAACATACCATACATTCATAATTCCAACATCCCCTGATAGCCCCGATCTGGGGAGCAACATACTGAAAAATCACCCAGATCGGTTCAGGGGTTCGAAAGTTTTATGGAGGTTGTAACGGCACCCCGGGCATAAAAGGGGTTAAACGCCGTTTAGGTGATCTTCCCCTTCCAGTGACACAGGCAGCTACTGTAGACACCAATCCACCGAACCGTAGAAGCATTTGAATGCTCTCAAGCATATGTAAACAGCTGAATAGGAAAAACCATACAAATAGGTTTACACTCCTAGCAGTCAAACTGGAACAGCATACAATAAATCCCCCAAAGAACGAGACAAGGCTCCGTTTTGAGGGTCAAGCAGGAACAGACAGAGCTGTGGGTTTATTGTTCTTATATACACATTAGTACCACCCACAGGGTTTTGGAAAACGACCAATAAACACGTACAATACACTCAGACACTCCCACACAAAATACTCCCCTCTGCCTGTGATACAATTACCTTACACAATTGGTAATGTAATTATCACCGGCAGAGAAATACAGTTTTTCCACATTATTCATAACTTTAAAAGTATGCATCACATTCACATTTTCAGAATCAGCATACTCCAAATACAAACATACGTCAAAATCATACAAATTGGTCCAGTGGTTCAAAAGATAGATCGAAGTCCTTTGTGACCAAATGAAGCATGGCTTTTCTGCCCAAAACCAGTTCCACAGGGTCTTCTATCCTGGAGATAATTGGGAAGTAATCCAGTTATCTCCAAGGACAGAGGCAAAACTCCATTAAGCACATGGCAGTAAAAAGACAGTAAAATACAATAAAATACACAAGGTTACATTTATTACATAAAATACAGACATGCAACATATCCCCAGATAGCTTAGGTCTGAGCACACATTATTACTGAATGGCACTCAGACCACACACATAAAGTTCAATTGCCATGGAGCCAAAGTCTTTCCCATAGTCTTTCATTATATGAATGGGCTCCATGGCATAGCTATCTGGGGTATCACCGCTCAAACAGGGCAAGCACCGAATGACCCTGCTTTCGTGTATATGCAGGGGAAAATCAAGCGTTTCAACATAGGGCCATAGTCTAAAGGCAGCAGGAGGGCAACCAGGCTCCTCCAATGCACGAAGGGTAAGCTGAAGATAGTTCCATGGGTTTTGGCTGTGCAGTCGGTCTCCATTCGTGAGGTTGAAATGCACGAAAAAGTATAACAGAATGGGTTGTGTCTTTGTTCGTATGATTCCCCTCATTTGTATGACTCTTTTCACTGAACGCCGCTCTGTTCTCTTGATTTCCTACGAACTTATGCGAGGATGGACGTCTCTGCGGTGTTTGTGCTGTCGAGTTTTTGATTTGAGTTCCAGACACTTGACGACCAAACCCCGCTGGTGCATTCGTATGTTGTTAAAAACCTCAGTGGTTATGGTACTGAGTTCTTCTATTCCTTTCCCAATAACTGAGCACAAGTGATTATAGTTGCAGTTAGGGTGTAAAGGAATAGTGTAGATGAATGCAGCTTCCAAGACGAATCTTCCCAGCAAATAAAAGGTTACCCAAGCATGAGCCTAGACCTCATGAAGGGTATAACAGGAATAATGTTTTATTGATGCCACACTGGCTTTTATGGAAATCCTCCTGCAAGAGGACCTCCCACAGTAAACAAAAGGAACAACCAATCATAACACAAAATTACAGTGAAATCCTCCCTTCCTCTGCCTGGGAGATAAGGAGATAAGTTAAGGAATAACCCAATTATCTCCAGGCAGAGGGCACACAATTTCCCCAAAACTTGGAACACCCCTTTACACACAAGGTATCCCCACAAATGTCCCCTGATAGCCCCGATCTGGGAGACCAACATATTCAAATTTCACCCAGATCGGTTCAGGGGTTCTCAAAAAGTGTGGAAGTCTTAGTTCACCGACTGCACACGAGGCTCCTGCACAAAACAGTTCCACGAATTCAGTGTGTGAAGTCGGTCAATTCAGAAAACAGCATAAAAATGAATAAAAGCACAAACAGAGCCTCCTGGCTCATAGGAGCGATTTTTCCCAGTGTTCGTATGAATCAAACTACCGAATGGCGCTCTCCTAGCTGTTCGGCAACAAAAGGAAGCAGGCGTTCGTATGGTTCAGCGGTGTTCGGTAAGTTGAGTGTCCGATTTTAGTTCCAGACACTCGACGAACAAGTCCCGCTGCCTCCTTTCATGCAAACAAGATTGCCGCCGTTTTCTCTTCCACGTGGCATTTGGCTATACGAACGGCGGCCGCCCAGAGAGCACTTAATAGACGGTTCCTTTTGAAGATAATGAGCCAGGAGGGTGGTCGGTGTTCGGTAGTTTAATCTACCGAACCAATAAATCCCAAAATACCGAAATATAGCAGAAAGTCATGAATAAAGAAGAAAATACCGAAATTACGTCTATTTTCTTCACATTTGTAAAGATGGCCGCCGCCACGTGTTCGTATGTCGAACGGCAGCCACCCAGGGAATACCTAGTTAGTTCATGCGGTTGGCATTTACGGTAGTGTGAATAACGTTAGGGAGGTCAATTAGTGCCACGCTCCTCTCCGGGGTGGCCTGGTTGTCCGGTAGTTTGTTCTTTTGTTGAACAATATGGCTTAACATAGTGGGAATAGGATTCTTACCGAACAACCAGAGGAATGATAAAAAAGGACAGCTTGTTACTTGTTCCTGTAAGTAATGAACAGTTGCAATCCAAATAAAATAAAGCAACAAAAAGGGGTTATGGACAGCCAATAATATAAAAGGTGGATAGTAGCAAAACCCATTCCGCTACAGTCAGGTAATGAGATCTGTTTTAAAGTGTGCTAATCTTTTTGCTCCAAGACTGCCTTAAAATCTTGCTTAAATTAAGTTCTTTGCAAGAGCTTTATAAAAAACAGCATCAATTGCAGCCAGGTAGTGAAATCTGAATTTTTTTAAGGTTAGAGAAGTGTTTTGTTTATTTTACCAACCAACAACCATGAATTTGGACATCTGGTTAAACCAAGGAACTATCAAGAGAAAAAATATTACTACTTCTAACTGTTCGTCACTTATAGAAACTGAGGAAAAATATACAACAAGAAATGAAGAAAACAGATCCCAAATAGTTGAATCTACTGTTCCTCAAATAGCAGAGACAAGTGACAAGTCAAAGTTAAAAAGAAAAGCACACAGTGCTACCCAATCTTCTTCTCAAACAAAGAAAAGAAAATATAATGACAGCTACTTTCATTTCTCAAGCACAATGCTTACTTTGCAAGAAAATATTGCCAAACAGTTTGTTAGCACCTGCTAAATTACGTTGTCATTTTGAGCAAAACCACGCAGAGTACAAAGATAAAGACATTGCCTTTTTTAAGCGAAAGCTTCAGGAGTATCATAAAACTAAACAGTTTATGTACAACATATTTAAAAATGATAATAAAAAAGCCACTTGTTAAAAGGTTTGTGCTATGGAGATGTTGGTATACTGTGTCAGAGGGTTCCACGGGAATAATTAATTGGGAACCCCTGCTCATGGTATAAACATCTTTCTACAGGTTCATTATATATAAATAAGCAAATGCCACACTCTGCTTTAAATCCCATTTACAGGTGACTCAAAAATACTTTAAACAAAAGCCTATCTCTTTTAGAGCACTAATTAAACATTCAGTGATCCTTATTATCCCAGATAGAATAACCTAATAAACAAAACAGTTTTCTCTGATAACTTTTTCTGCTCACTGCTTCCCTGCACTCAGCAGTTCAAACAAAAAACACTACTTTTTCATCTGAGCCTGATAATGTCCCTGCTGCTAATTAATTAAGTAGGGATAAGTGAGTGAATAGAGACTATGAAGGATTCTGGGTCCTAAATACCTTCCCTCCACTATTCTTCCAACAATATGTATTACTGTTTTAGTGATAGTTTTAATAGTTTAGTAATAGTTATTTATTATTTTTTTCATTTTATAATTCTTTATTTTTATAGTGCCTAGATTGGTGTACAAGCTTGCAAAGACATAACAATAGTAGTAAATGTGGCTGATAAATTGCAGGTACATAACAAGTTATATCAAGAGATTTGCGCTTTTTGTTTTAAATCAACATCAAGAGTAAAACAATTATGTCTAAATGCTACTTGTAATGATTTATGGCTGCATAGAGAAATGAATATGACAAGCTGCGTAATAATAAAACAAGCTAGAACTGTGACATATAGCTATATGCTTAATAGCCTATAGGTTTAAATGAGCAATAGCCATATCTCAGTGAAGGTGAGTGATTGGAATGACCACCACCACATCATGTTTAAATTGGGGCTGGATCATAATCCCTGATGCTGCTACTTAAAGGGCAATAAAGTCATCTTAAAGTAAAACTGAAAAACATAAGCTCAGGGTGAAACATCAACATGGTGATAGTTATACTTTGTTGGGGTGAAGAGTAAGAATCGTACATCAGTGTTCTGGATGGGTTAAGCTTAAACGTTTGAACTAGGAACCCAGATTATCTGTGGCACCTGACATGCACTAACATAACATGCTTTTTAACTTGAGGATGACAAGCTAAAGCTTAGAACAACTGCACATATATGATGCCTAGTGCTCGTAATTCAGCCTATTCCCAAGGTAAGCCTCCGACCTCCACAGTTAAAGAAAGTCCCAGTGATCTGAAACAGTCCACTCTGCTGGTTCCAGGCTCTTGCAGGGTTCCTCGTGCCGGTCCTGCTGGTTTTGTTGCTCACAGCACCTTGAACCATATCCCAAGATGATTCTGATGTAGTGTAATGCCGATGAGGTTTCCTCTGGGAGTGTCGGATACGCACTGTGGTTCGGTCCTCCATGGCTCTTGGTCTGGGAGTGCAAGAGTGGTTAGCAGTCTCCTGGGTATCCAGGCGAGCGTGCAAAGGACAGGGGATTTTCTCCTTGCCTTTCAGCGCTGGTTTTGATCACTTGGGGAAGCAATGCTGGGGTCGCTGGTTGACATGAGGTGAGTGCTGTAGTTTGCTGTTTGTCTGCCTGCTTTCTACATTCACATTCTGTTTTTCAGCTAGTTTCACCCAGAATTCAGCGAATATCTTGTCCAGCTGCTGCATAGTATTTTCCAGCAGGCCTTTTGTGAATGAGGCCTTCTGCACATTCGCCATCTTAATTTTGTAGAAGGGTATATACCCTGTAGTATGGGAATGCCAGCTGGTTCCCAGTAGCACTATTATTACAGATTTGCTAGGGGCTGATTCAGAAAAATAGCAGAAGAATAGGATTTTGCCCAGAGCTCGGTCTCAGTGCTGTGGGGATATTTATGGGGTGATAAATATTAAAATAATATTTTCATAAAAATTATCAAAAATGTATTTAATAATTTTTATTATATCAAAATTGATATCTTGAGAATTACCCACTATTTCATTTTCTTAGATCCTAGAGAATGATCATTATGAGGATTTTTACTCCATACAGTAAATCACAATTGTTTATAAAAATATAATTTATTGTGACAAAAATAATAAAATAATAATAATATGTAACATGCCTGATAATAATAATCTGGATAAATGTGGCATGCTAATCTATTGGTAAATATTACTATTAATATATCGCTGTTGTTTATTCCACCTGACAACCATATATTCTTTAGTTAACTAAGATTACTAATTTGAAATCTGACCAATTTATCCAGGCATATATTTCTGCTATGTAAAATTGTAATTAATTTAAATTAATTAAATAAAACCAGCATAATTACCAGTTATGTAGATGTTCTCATCAGATAATTAGATAGTCCCAGGAACTTGAATGGAAGTATGATTGAAGTCTATAGGATGTGTGTAAGTAATAGAAAAGTGGTGTTGGTTAGAAGTAATAGTAACATTTTAAGTGTCCAGGAAGTGTTTCTTGAGTTGTGTCCAAGAGAGTTTGAAAGTTGAGTGGTAGTCCCAGAGTGTGTCCAGAATCTCTCTCCTGAATGTCTGTCCTGGATCTCTCGCTGTCCTTACTTTTTAAAGGGCCAAACTTTCTGCACGTCATTAGTTGATCTGACGAATAGGAAACTGAAGGTGTGTCCACCTTTATCTAGTATTATCTAGTTTTTGGTCAGTAGATGGCGCAATTACATCACCAAAATTTCTTGTCCCAGAAAGGGTTAACTAAAAATGATGATGATTTTGACGTAATTTTGGCTTATCTATTTGGCCTGCGTAAATCGCAAGACGTGTCACATCAAAGCATTTTCTTTGGTTTTTCCAGTCTTATTCCAGACAGAACGTCGGCCATTTACCTTTAAATCTACTTTGTGACATGTCTAAACCTTAACTTCACCCTTTGCTCACAATGGGACTTTGTAAGATTTAGAAAGTAAAATGAATTACTTGGTTATCTATAAATGTTACTAGTGTCTGGCTTTCTTGTGTGAAGCTGTGTGTAGGATTATTCCACTAACATTTATTAAATAATATTATCATATTAATAAATAATATGATATTTTCATGAATATTTATCCATCAATGGTCTTTATTATTAACATAATACTAATCATATGTAATTAATATAATAGTAAAATAAGTATATAGTAGTTAGATGTGTATATATAATGTATATACTTGTTTCTGGGTTGTATTCCACTCCCTTCTTGCTGTGAGACTTCATTCCTTATCACATGTATTAAGGCAGTTTTGCCTGTATTTGTGGGAGGGGCTTAAATTAATTCACTCCCCTATATAAGGGACACCCCTTACCTGTCTCATATCGCTTGAGGTCAGCATCAGAATGATTTCCACTTCCGGGTCATCCAGACACCATTTTACCTGATTACTCCATGAGGTTTTCTAAGCTGAGCTGTGTCAGGAATCCAGCCACAGGCTTTTCCGGCCTACCACCTTCTTTCTTCAATCTATCGCTGTGGATGGTGTCCAAGTGACTCACAAACCGTAAGTTGACCTACCCATTACGCCAGGCATCAGTCCCACGGCACCATGCAAGGGTCAGGTCCTCACTTTACTGCTGCATTTTGTCTAAGTCTGTTCTAAAACCATTGCATATTCATGCATATCATTCGTTTAAACCCCCTACTGGTCTTTGGGTGTACTACAGACTTCTTAGACATTATCGCATTTCATGTACAAACCAACGAACCACTGCATCTTTGCCTACACACTGACCCCTACCGGTCATTCGGTGTACTACAGGCTTCTCAGACATTATTGCATTTCATGTACAAACCAACGAACCACCGCATTTTTCACCTACACACTGACCCCTATTGGTCATTCGGTGTACTACAGGCTTCTTAGGCGTTGTTTGCATTTTCATGTACAAACCAATAAACCACTGCATTTACACCTACACACTGACCCCTATCAGTCATTCGGTGTACTACAGGCTTCTTAGACATTATTGCTTTTCATGTACAAAACAATAAACCACTGCATTTTCACCTACACACTGACACCTACCAATCATTCTGTGTACTACAGGCTTCTCAGACATTATTGCTTTTCGTGTACAAACCAACAAACCACTGCATTTTTCACCTATATACTGACCCCTATCAGTCATTCGGTGTACTACAGGCTTCTTAGACATTATTGCTTTTCGTGTACAAAACAATAAACCACTGCATTTTTACCTACACACTTACACCTAACGGTCATTCAGTGTACTACAGGCTTCTCAGACATTATTGCATTTCATGTACAAACCAACGAACCACGGCATTTTCGCCTACATGCTGACCCCTACCGGTCAATCGGTATACTACAGTCTTCTCAGACTTTATTTCACTTCATAAGCAAACAAACTAACTACAGCATTTTCGCTTTTATACTGACTCCTATCTGTCATACGGTAGGATTAACCCCTTAGGGACACATGACATGTGTGTCATGTCATGATTCCCTTTTATTCCAGAAGTTTGGTCCTTAAGGGGTTAAAGGGTATTTTTACCATACAATCAGCATTTATGACCCCTACTGGTCAACAGCAAAACTGTCTTCACATGTCATATACAATTTACCAGCCAATATAAATTACACATAAGATTGTTTTAACCCCTTAAGGACACAAGACATGTGTGACGTGTCATGATTCCCTTTTATTCCAGAAGTTTGGTCCTTACGGGGTTAAACATAACCATAAACCATAAATGAAACTCCAGCACGGGCTCAAATTCAGGTTTAATTCACAATAATTTACATTTCACATCAAGACCAACAGTGGTTCTATCAACACTGCCACCTACAGGTCTGTCAAGTACATTGACAATTTTCATGGGGTTTTACAAACACCAAAACACTTACACCTATAGGTCAACAGACAAACAACATTTCACATACCAATCAGTATCCAACTACACTGCCACCTATAGGGCACTCGGCAGATCTCCAGTGCACTTGCATTTTGCAACACCATGTTCACTGACCCCTACCATTCAATAAGACATACAACAATTCACATAGCAAGCACTATATCAACATCAGGTATAAATACATATATTATTACACAGTAGCAGACGCGTCTGTATATACGTAACTGGTAATATAGTTCACATACATTTTTCACAGCACGCTGCTCACGCAACAGACTTTCCCCTAGCAAGGGGACATACAACATACAAGGTGGGGACAGACCACATTTTCACTTGTACATACGGCACTTAATGGGTTAAGATTGATACATATTTAACCAGTATGGCTACGATGTTTAATATTTACACATCATGGCACTTTACTTTTCACATATACTGTACGTATTAAGATAAGCTTGGTCTATGCCATATTTCCTTATGCCATACGGTTTTATCCATTCAGGTTACAGTTACTACTAAAAAACCTATACGGATTGTCAGGTTCAATACCATACTACCAGGTACATACACCTGCTCACGTAGTTATCCATCTCTTACCTTCCCTGGAATAGTAATAGTGTACTGGCAATTAGGGTTCTAGGGCCCAATAGGTATTACCCCCTTTTTTCTCTGCATTATGCTTCGGTTAGTGGTCCCGCGAGGCCAACACCCCGCCTCACACTCGGAGGCATACACCCCTCGGGCCACTCGTGAGCTAGCCGCCTCGCATTGTATCATAGAGAGGGCCTCACCTGTCACTCCCCTTCCTATTTTCTGGTTACTGTCACCGAGAGGCCAACATCCTGCCACAATGTTCGGTGGCCACACAAAATCCCCTCGCGCCAAGCATAGATAGAGCCTCTCAAGCCACTTGGCAACTAGCAGGGCCTCACCAGTCACCAAAAAACACCAAGCCTAATCGTTTCGCCTTACGGCTTAGCTAGCAAGCCAGTACAAGAACCCTGGGTACAAATAATTGCATCTTTATTGTTATTTAAGTATTTTTCCAAAAGATGGTGAAGAATCACCTCTTCCTAGCACCCCGGCTAGAATTGATACACCTTCAAGCAGAGGAGATGTTGCTAGTCCTGCAGCAATCAGATCCTGGACGATCCCACACATTACCACCGACCTAAGGAGGTGACAAATCCCCTACCCTGCTACAGCAAGGAAAGCAGAGTTATTCAAACTCCTCCATACATCAACGGACAACACGGAGGCAGGGGAAGGCCCAGCTACATCAACTCAGGTGACACCCAGGCTATGCTAGCCTCACTCATAAACTCATGAGCCAAAAATTTTTATGACAGACTGGCAATCTCGAGTTGGTCACCACAGCCCTCACAAGGCTGGGCCTCACGTTACTGTACAACCAGCACCAACCGAAACTCGGTTACCTGGTACAATCAATTCTTATGACACACAAGATGTTAACCCTGCACGTATGATCCCAGCACATTGGGGAAGCAAGGCATATATATGTATGATGATGTATCTGTGATGGTCAGATTCAGGGATTCCAGGTAAATCGGGAACTGACCATCTCTTGGATGGGTTGGTATTTGGAATATGTAGAGATGTTTATTTGTGCAGGTACCCATACAGAAGGGGTTCTGTCCCAAACAAATGGACAAGCACTCTCAGGCTCCAGGTACCAGCACCTCTGAACTACCAGAGACGATTGATATGAGTAGTTGCATTGCATATAGACTGTTGCATATATGTTCAAATGGTTCAGGGCACATGACAAACCATGTGGCCCAATACAACTTACAAATAACGTACTCACCATCTGTACACACCAATGCATTTTCAACACTACTGACTCATCACCCTTCCAGACTTGTAGTAGATTTACTAAAGCTCTGGAGCTTCAAAGGGCTCCCATACAGGTATCATAAACACACCTTCAAGGAATATAGCATGCCCTCACTTAGTCAGCACAACAAAACCATTGGCTGAAAACACACTCATAGCCAAGATTTGCAGAGTGGTCTTCCAATCTCCACCATTTACAGCATGGCACCAAACACACACATTGGTATTGTCACAAGGAATCTTCCCTTAAACAGACTAACCATAGACTTATTGGCACCACACACCTCCGCTACCCCAAGTCTCAACTCCCTTCTTACTATACAACACCATTGATCTACCTTTACAGCTATCACTCAAGCATGGGTTAAAGCTTGGTTAAGTAAGACCAATATCATCAACGCAGTAAACAGCTACCATCTACCCTACACACTGGCACTTACATGGCATAAATTGGGCAATCCTTTCCCTGCTCAACTTTCGAGCTACAGATTAACCTACTATCGATATTCGCAGATACTCTGTGCTGGTTATGATAACATATCCAGAGGCATTACAGTCATACACTATCTAGAAGACTTCTTGTTGCTCAAAGAAAGCATATTTTTCACTAGAAGCCTCATGGCAGCTTAGTCTGGTTGACCACTTGGGCGTCCCAGTACCCCATAAGAAACAGAAGGCGCAGACACTATCATCACATTACTGAGCATATGACTTGAGTCGGCATCCATACACGCAAGTTACCACAAGACAAATAGGGAACATTCTCAACTAAATCAATCACTACCTCCTGCTTAGTACTTACAACCACAAGGAACTACAATCCCTACCAGGTTCCTTAATTTTGCCATGCCAATCATACCACAAGACCACGCTTTCACATCCAGAGTACTTTCCCCTTTTTTCCACACTTCCAACATGACGATCAGAGGAGGTGCCTAGACACCTCAGCAACAGCAGACCTGCACATGGGGGGGATTTCTTAACCACTTGGCATGGTAAAAGCATGTTCCTTCCAGGATTGTCTGACACTTCTCCAACCAGATGGTCAGACGCAGCGTATACCACGGGTTTGGCAGCGATCTACCGGGAACAATTGCTTTGGGGCTGTTGGCCATGGCATCCAGGTTTGGAAATTTTTCCACCACTTCAGCCCCTTTGGGAGATCTACCCCATTGTAGCAGCTGCTGTGGCATGGGGTAAATCATGGTCAGGGTCATCAATCCGTTGTTACTCAGACAACTAAGCACATATCATATCATCAACAAACGCCACTACTCATCCATAAATTCATGATGTTTCTGGGGAACTCACTTGGTTGGCCACTTATAACATTTCACTTTCATGTACCAGACGGGGGTATACATCCCTGCCGACAACTGTCTCATTTATATTCCAGGCATGTTCATCATACGCTTCCTACAGCCGCCCATACAGTCACGTCCACTCTTTCGTTCCAGAGACAAAATCATGGATTAGACATACTCATGCAGCATAGCATGCACTATCCCACCTAGCACTTTCGTCCCATACTTGTAGAACGCATAACACAGCTTTTCACCTGGCTTAAAGAATCTCATTGGAACACGACATAGCTCAACCTGTGTCACAAAATTTCTCCTAAGTTTTGCTTATTTTTGCCACCTTAAACTTAAACTATCTCATACACCATTAATTATATATTTTACAGGCATTCAACAACACATGATAACCTATGGCCAAAACTACCATAAACTTCATGCTATCATACCAGAAAAGAATATACTCAGAGGTTTTCAGGAATCCATTCCCCCACGTTCCTCTCAGAGATTACCAATAGCCATCCAACTGTTCATCCTTATCGGACCTATTAGATCTACAACCATTCAATTATACTACCAAGTCGGCCATTACCAGCCATGCACATTGCCTTTTATGCCTTTCTCAGGCCAGAGAATCCACTACCATCACCACCACTCAGACAGATCATTGTCTTCAACGATCCCACGTACGTAAACACATATATCATTACCTATTGGCTCTACCACATTCCGAAATGAGTCAACATGCACCAACAGTAGAGATAACATACTATCCTACCCACAACAAATGGTGCCCACTTTCGGTCCTAGATTCCTACCTTCAAAATCCTTTCAGGAATTAAATACTGTAATGCATTTAAGGAAATGTCTGGTTAATTTGTATATATTTGTTGACTGTATTAAATCTTTGATTATTCATTTTTGCCCTCTTTATTTACAGGCCTACCGTATCGTCGGTATCGGCACACCACAACCGACTTGCTCCCTTTACACTATCCTAAGCTTATGCTGGATCCTTACTCCATATACGGCTATTTTGCCCCTTACACAAGTATTAAGGCAGTTTTGCCTGTATTTGTGGGAGGGGCTTAAATTAATTCACTCCCCTATATAAGGGACACCCCTTACCTGACTCATATCGCTTGAGGTCAGCATCAGAATGACCCTCCCACCCACTCCTCATTTCAACACTTTCTCTTTTCTTTCCATTTACTTTACTTTCTTACTCCTTGGTGGGCCCTCTTTATTTACAGGCCTACCGTATCGTCGGTATCGGCACACCACAACCGACTTGCTCCCTTTACACTATCCTAAGCTTATGCTGGATCCTTACTCCATATACGGCTATTTTGCCCCTTACACAAATCTTATTTACATAATGCATTCCTTAGCTCAGGCTTGTGACTAGAGTTACAGATAGAAATTTTGTGTCTTCTCAGCCTGGAAATCCAAATATGGAGTCACCTATGTTCTAAGTGTGATTGGCAATAAACACTTTTAATTTCTATCTTAGCACAAAAAATGTCTGCCGATATAAATATACTGACCGTGCGACCGCTCAGCGTGGTTTTCAAACCCTGTCCCCACCTTAGCAAGAATTTTAACAACACAGATATTAATAAATAGCAATTAACATGTATCATTTTTTTTTTTAAACATAATACATCGACTTCTCAAGCACACAAGCCATAATAAAGTAAAAAAAAAGTAAGACTGGGCTACTGCTCAGTGTGCTTAGAAGGAGTGCAATAATGAGAGAGAATCCCAGTCCCAGCTCCGAGATCGTCCTTTGCCCTGAAGGGGCTTATCAGAGTCCCGCCATGAAAGTCCCAGCATCAGGTTCCAAGACCTACTAGTATGGGGGAGCAAGACTGTCTTGCAGCATTCAGGCAGGACCAGCAGGGTTGGCAGAATCTACTCCGCATGTCCTGCTTTGATGGGAGGCCTCACCACGATGAGGAGACAGATCTTTCCGGACCGCGCTGTATGTTCTGCATTACTTCAGACCTGATCTCAAGAGGGCCCCCCCGCACAGCCTCTGGTCGTGATCCTTCAGGTAAGCAGCACCGCTGGTCACGCAGCAGTAGGTGTAGGATATCACAGGATTCTCGGCATGGTTGTGGATTCCAGCGGTAATGCCTCATGGCTTCAGCTTTGCAGCTCTGCGAGGGAAGCCTTCTGGGAGTAGACTTGGGAGTAGACCCCCACCAGTCCATAGGGGGGGAAACAGGGTACCAAACGGCAGCTTGGGTGAGGTGTAGAGACCGGCCGTTTCTACACTCCTCCCGATGCACTAGGCCCCGGAACCAGCTCTCAGTCCCTTCTCTGCGTGGACACCCCGAGGCATCAGAACACGCTCAGGTACATTCCCCTTCAGTCTTTTAGCACCGATGTGGCAAACAGATTTGTCGACGGGGGTATAGTCGGTAAAGAAATATCTTAAAGGTAAATGAAGTGCTGGAACTCGCTCTGGATGCTTCTGTCTGGCATGGCCATCATGCCCTGCCCCCGTAATAGTTATTTTTAAGTTAGATCTGAGGTCTGTTCCTTTACTATATTAGATTAATAGGTTTCTTCTTTAAAAAATCAACCAAAAACCATAAACTTTGAAAAATTGTCTGTAATCTAGCACTAAGAAAGACACCACACGGCAGTCCAATCTTCCTACTGTAAAATCGTCAAACTTGATGAAGGTCAGTCAAATGTTTTTCATAGCACAAGAACATGAATCTCCACAATCCACCACCGCGATGCTTCTCATAGACACACATCCAGCATCTGGCTTCGGTGTAATGTGCGTGCTGATGCCAGCCCTAAAATTGATTCAGTTATTGAAGAATTTAGAGACTCTCTGAAAGACGATACATGAACAGTGCTGTATTGCAGAAATTATACACCACAATCAATTAAGATGAAGTATGTTTGTTGCTTATAGTGTAATCATGTCACAATATAAAGGAAGATGTAGTCCAGGTAACTAATCATATGAGCTGTTGAAACATAACACTAACATATCAAAGATGCATCTTTCAAAAAAAATAAAGAAAAAAAGCTTGTAAATAAAATACACTTACACTTAGGCCAATAACACAAAGCTTGGTTTGAGTTCATAAAAAGCACCAGAAATACCAGTTTCAGCAGTGTGAGTTCTGTTTTTACTGCCACTCCGTTAGCTGAGAATTAAATCATAACAAACTGTATTTAAAGGGACACTGTAGGCACCCAGACCACTTCAGCTCATTGAAGTGATCTGGGTGCAATGTCCCATGTCCCATAACCCTGCAGTGGTAATTATTGTAGTTTCTGAGAAACTGCAATAATTACCTCTGAGGGTTAACTCCTCTTCTAGAGACTGTCTGCCAGACAGCCACTAGAGAGACTTCCGGATTCAAAACGGACCTTTGGTCCATTATCTGATGCTGAATGTCCTCACGCATGAGGACCTCCAGCGTCATTTTTTCTCCATAGGAAAGCTTTCCTATGGGGAAATCCTAATGCGAGTGCGGCCATTGCTGTCTGATGTTGGCGGGCGAGGAGTGTGGGCAGAGCCTGATCCAGCGCCGAGGAACATCGGCGCTGGATTCAGGTATGTCACTGAAGGGACCCCTTCAGCATCGTGGGAGGGGTGGCATGAGGGAGGGGGGCACTGCAGGGACCTATAGTGCCAGAAAAAAATGGCTTTGTTTTCCTGGCACTATAGAATCCCTTTAAGAAAGGGGGAAACAGTCCTAAAAAACACTTGGGGAAAAAAAAATGGAAAGAACACTCCAAGCACTGTAACTATTACATCCCACTGTAGTGGGTATGGTGCCAGGAGTGCCCTGGCACCCTCCCAGGGTTATTTTCAAACTGTTTTAGAATGGTCTGACATCTTACTTTGGTTTCCAGGCTGCCCACTTTAAGCATAAAGGAACCATAACAGGTTGACTTAACCCAAAAGATTGTTTATGTCCTGATAATATTATGGCTTTAAATGGCCTCCTCTGATGTGTAATTTTGTATTCATAGAAATTCAACAGCAATCTATAGAGCTGTGATGCTGTATAGGTACGCTGTGTCATCATAGGGTCCTTCGGGACCATGCTTTGATGAGGACATATGGTGGTCTTGGTCCATAAATGGTTATTATTTTTTTCCTGTTGTCTGTGCTCTACTTATCAGCATTGTCATGCAGGAAGAATTTGCCGTCCTTAATTGCTTGTGTGAGGTGAATTAGTAGTTTTGTTTTTATCACGTAACAACACTTAACAAAACTAATTTCATTAAACAATATGAATCAAGTGTAAATTTAATTAACATTTTCCTGGCGTATGTTCTGGATTTGCTTGTGATTGTCTCCTTGTGTTCTCTTAGGTCTGCTTCTTCGTCGGCCTTTACTATAATGTAATCATTGGATGGAGCATATTTTACTTCTTTCAGTCGTTCCAGTATCCTCTACCTTGGAATGAATGTCCAACAGTAAAAAACCAAACAGTAATTAGTAAGTACTTTCTTGGAAACTTATTTCAAAGCAACAGGCTTTCAAACAAAAATTGTAAGGGATTTATGCATTAGGGATTTATTCATTAAACAGTGCATTGCGTCTGATTAACACATCAAGAGCCAAATTGCAAATGGTTTAGGCTAGCGTAATATAAACAGTCTTAGAGTGACTAACTTTAATTATTGTCAGTTGTCATCACTGTGTAAGAAATTATGACCCTCTTACAAGGATATTCTTTTAGGGAATGTGTGACAAATAAGACACAAACACAAGTGTATAATAAAATGTATTGCTAATATTGATTTAGGATACTGTTACAGATTTAAAAAGGGATATACACGTTATAACCATATCCAGTACATAATCAAATGATACATAATAAAAGGGCAATACTTAGACATTTAAATGAAGATCTTCCCCTTGCGCCTTCATCTTGGTAGTATGGGACAGTCACCTGTGCTTGCTGTGCTGTCCTCTCCAAAAGAGACAAAGAGAGGAGAGAGGAGAGGGGCCAACCTCCTTGGCTGTTGTTCTTTGAAAGGCTGATTCGTGCAGTCATAAAGTACAAGTCCCGGAATCCCTTTTCCCTCCCAAAAGTGGTTTATCCCTCCCTCTTTTTCCAGAGAGTTCTGTCTTTACACAAGTCTTTCACTTTGATCTCTTCCCTCCAGTTACACTACAACATTGTGTAAGATGTGACCAGTTAGCGTTTTTTTTTTTTGGGGGGTAACTTTGGAGCAGGTTGGCTTCTTTTAGAGACAGGATAGCGTGGGAAAACACAAACTTCCATGGTTACCTTGATGTTCATTACTCTGGTCTTCTGATAACATGCATGGAAAACTGGTTGGCAGGAGAACTGCTGGAGGGATGTAAGCTTTTGTTTTAGCTGGGTGTTGTAAAAGGCAACTGAAAGCTTTGATCCTTATCACACTGTTATCAAGTAAATGACCCCAACTTGTAAAACCAGTCACATACACAGAAAGTTATATACAATATTGCAGTTTTGCATATCAATTTCTTACAACTGTTTAGTGCATTAAGCCTAAGTCTGTAATTCCAAGCTGAATACCACGAATAAAGAAAATATCAATTATTTTCTGAATGATGCAATTCTCATTGTATCCTCTCTCCTTTATTTGTTTCCCCTATTTGACTGTTCAGATTTCTTTTCTTTTCTTTTTATATGTATTCCCCTTTCTTAAACACCATTTTCTATTCCCTCTTTTTTTCTCTCTACTTTTATGTCTCCTTTGCCTCCTGGTCCTTTTCACCCCAGAATGTTTCTTCCCTCTTCTTGGCTACAATTTAGGAGTCCTCTGCTAAGAAATCAATGTGAGGTCTATATCAGTTGCATACCTCCAAACAGTTCATAATGGACAAAGAGGGAAACTTTCATTTTAAGTGTCTGGTTATGGGTGGACTATTTTGAGAAATTTGAGGTGAATTATTGATAGCAATTTAGAACAAGAACAACATATCTTTCACAGGGTCATACATCAATTTACAGGAATGGCGAAATCCACAATCAAAAGTATAAAATAGACGTATTACTGGGACTTAGAGTGGCTGGAGTTAACGTTAATAAAGATAAAGACAGTGGCTAGCATCCAAAAGAACCTAGGGAAAAACCAGGAGAAAGAGCGGTACACCGTCGCCGAATGGTAAGTATGTGCATTCCCTGTTCAGGTTGCTTGGAGCAACCTGAGGAGTGGAGAAGCGCGACCGCACCAAGCATACAGCTCGGGTGGCCCGTCAAGAGGAGCAACGCGGGCTCCTGGAGCAGGTAAGTTTGTTACATTATCTTAATTACATAGACTGATCTCTAAACACATTTATTTTAATTTGAAACACATTACTGTGAGTATTATTGCTGTGGAGCTCTATTATATGCTTAGACACACCAACAATATGGAGTTCCTAGAAAAGAGAAAGATTAGGATGGAAAGGAGAGCCAGAAGGGATTTGGCTCAAAATAGGGATGATGCCTCCTAAATAGGGAGTAGACAGTTGGGAGGAATGCACTTGACATACGCCTAATACACACATATATATGTGAACAAAGGTTTCTGGTTAGCTGTCAGTCCTTGCAGTAAAACACCAAGTCAGCTGTTAAAGTTTTCATTAGGAACACATTCGTCCTTGTGCTTATGAGCCTTATGAATGGTCATCTCTTTAAACCAAGTTGTCAAGGCTGCCCAACAGTGCTTAAAGTTTATCTTCACTAGGAAAGTCCACTCCTGATTGGACTACATTTGCATGACTGCATGCTCTTTGCTAGTTGATCTAAAACAATTAAAGGTACACTCCAGGCTCTCACACACGTTTGGTGATCTGTGTAGGCAGGACTGGTGCAAGACCATTTTGCACCCTAGGCAAGACCAGCTACTTGCATCCCCCACCCAAAACAAAAAATGCCAACTTTGCATGTCTTTCTTTCCCTAGCTCCTTTGTGTGTCTCTTTTTCCCCAACCCCTTTGTATGTCTTTTTCCCCCTTCACAATACCCTATGCATGTCTGTTCCCCCAGCACCTTTGTGGGTTCTTCTCACCCCCCAGTCCCTTTGTGTGTCTCTTTATCACCCCAGCCCCTTTGTGTGTTTATTTCACCCCAGCCCATTTGTGTGTTTCTTTCACCCAGACTCTTTTGTTTGTCTCTCACGAGCCTCTTTTTGTGTCTCCCTCACCCCTTTTTGTGTGTCTCTTTCTCCCTACCTCCTTTTTGTGTTTCTCTTCTCCACAGCCCCTCTGTGTGTCTCTTTGTCCCCCAACTCTTGTGAGTGTCTCTTTGTCCTCCCCCACCCCTCTGGGTGTCTTTGTCCCCCCAGCTCTCTGTGTGTCTCTTTGTCCCACTCACAACCCCTTCTTGTGTCCCTTTTTGGTCTCCATGTGGTGTGGCCGAGCGGACCACAGTAGAGGATCTTCTGTTTTCTGCCTGGGTTGACAGGAAGCTGCTTGTTTATACACATACACTGACACACACACACTGTGATATGAAAATACACACACTGACACACATGCAGATACACATTTAGATAGACAGACACACAGATACACACAAACACTGACAGACATAAAGATAAACACACACTGACATACAGACACACAGACACACACTGACAGACATACAGATACACACACACATACACACTGATAGACATACAGACACACATACATATTGACAGACATACAGATACACACACACACACACACACTGATAGATATACACACACACACATACTCACACAGACACACTAACAGAAATACAGATATACACACACAGACAGACATACAGACACACAGCTACACGCACACACATGCTGGTCAAAAATATACAATTTTCTAGCCACCCTCCTGTTTCCTACCTTGTGGGTTCAGGAGGGTGGCTTACCTAGGATCCAGAGTGCTGCCTGAGGTAGCTGGGAGTTGGAGCTCGGCCTGCTCAGCCCCCCTCCTCTCTGCCTTCTCCTGCTCCAGTCTTCTTCAGGGGAGATCACTTCCTCCCATGCCGATAAGTGGGCCCGAGTTAGCTCCGCCCCTGCTTGGCGCCAGCAGCGCTGTGTGCTACAGAAGGAGCAGAGATATGACATGTTCATATCCCCCCGCTTGACACAGTCTGTGGCATTGCAGAGTGGAAGGCAGGCTGGATGGTATTGATGGCGCTCAGCCATGCTACGAGAAGTGACCAGCAGGAGAGGAGCTTTGTGCGCTTCGCTCCTGCCGGCCACCCAGACATTTGTGGCCCCTGGCTGGTGGGCCCCAAGGCGGCCGCCTGTGCCACCTTATGGACGCACCAGCCCTAGTGGTGCCAGTATGCAAATAGTTAACATTTTTTAAAGCTTCTAACCTCGGATTTTAGTAATCGGGGGAAGGAAAATGTATATAAAAATAAGATTTCATGCTATCATATACTTGTTGAGTGTTATTTTGTATTTTGTATTGAATGCCTACTATAAGTCTAATTGGCACTCTAAGCACCAATACCACTACAGTTAATTTTGCTGGTTATGGTGCTATCACCCAGTCCTGTATCATTAGATTTTTTTTGATGGTTTGACACAATATGGGAGGTTCTTTCATTAACCCGCATTATCAGTTTCATCCAAATCTGAAAAACTCCCAGGGTATGTACCAATACATTGGTATCGCGTGTACATGGTTTTTAATATTGCAAATTAAATTAGTTGTTTGTTTTTGGCTGGCAAATATTGTTAGTAATTGGTCACTTTCGGGGTCCCAGACTACAGAGTCGGCACCACAATGGGTGCATCATTAATTGTCTGCACCCACAGAAAATCCAGTCATAGTCGTACACACAGACACCCTTAATAAGAAGTACCCCCATGACAGCAACTCTAATACACACACAAAGTAACTCTACACACAACACAGTGTCGCTATTAAAACATCAATACCACAAACAGTCCTCCATATACACAACCGTGAAGCATTGGATATAGAGAATTAATGTGAAGACTTTCAACGATTAAAAATGTTTACATTTATCACGAAGGATACCTCCTTGTAAACAGTATTAAAATATGTTTAGTTTTGTTAGACTGCAAGAACAGGGACAATGCACCAAAACCACTAATTTAAGATGTAGTAGTTTTGGAGCTTAGAGTGTGTCTTTAACTGTTTCATTGATCTTATGTTGTTTGCACAAAGACCAGTACTAAGATATCACTTTTTTGGATATAAGGTATACAAAAAAAGACACCGATGCAGGTTATAATATATTCTTCCTATGTTTTAGTGGTGGAACCAGAGTGTGACAAAAGCTCAGCTACAACATATTTCTGGTATCGGGAAGCCTTAGATATCTCAGATTCTATATCCGAAGGAGGGGGTCTTAACTGGAAAATGACACTGTGTCTGTTATTTGCATGGAGCATTGTTGGAATGGCGATGATAAAAGGCATCCAATCATCAGGCAAGGTGAGAGAGAAACACTAATAATAGTTTTAAAATCTATTGATAAATTACCCAAATCTCATCAGGTTACCATATACACATCTCACCCACCTCTCTTACATACATTGGTATCAAACTACCAGCAGACCCTTCGGCGCTCCATAGATTAAATTATACACACATGATAACTAAACTCATAACGGACATGGAGACCTGGGCAGACAAACCTATATCCTTGATCGGGAGAATACATTCGATTAAGATGAAAGTCCTACCCTGTATCCTATTCCTGTTCCAAGCCCTGCCCATCACCATAACAAAGCACGACCTAGTACCACTACAGCGAACAATTGACCGCTTTATATGGCAGAACAAGAGACATGAATCCAGAACAACCCTGACCCCCTCAGATTTCTTTAGGTACCTCCAGCTTAGAAATTACGCCACCAAAACTAAACAGACCTTTTTTTAAAAAATCTGCCAAGCGGAACAATATCAAGAGGGCATGATCACCCAACTCTACTCCCACCTCTGCTCCACCACACGGGAATGGGGCACCCTCCACTATATTGACAAATGGGAAACCGACTTAGGGGAGACCTTAGAAGGCATTGACTGGCAGGACATTTGGGAGGCCAACGCTAAAACTTCCATTTGCGTCACAATGCAGGAACAGTCATACAAAACGATGTTCCGATGGTATACTACCCCGATTCAATCTGCTGGCGAAACTGCATAGAAAAAGGGACATACCCCCACATGTGGTGGTATTGACCTAAAATTAGACTTTTCTGGACGAAAATTCAAACACTACTATCCCAAATCCTAGACAGACCGGTAAAGCTAAACCCATGGACATTCCTGCTGGCCAAACCCTTAGACAACTGGCCTAGACCGGACCAACAACTGTTTAATAAAATAACCTTAGCAGCTAGAAGGGCCCTGGCCCAAGTCTGGCTACGACCAGCCACACCCCCAATGTCCACAGTGATTAACAAGATCAAAGAATGCCACCTCATGGACAAACTCACAGCCCGAGTACGAGGCTCCACCAAAGCTTTTTCCAGGACCTGGGAACTCTGGGAAAACTACACTGCAGAAAATGGCATATAGACAGATAGGGGACATGACAAACAGGCAAAGACCAAGACCAAGACCATGTCTTAAATCATATTTCAAAGTTTATTGGCTCCAGTCAGGGTTTTTATGAAAAAACAGCAGATGATTATTTAGCACTATGTCATACTACACAGAGTCAGCAATTCAGCAAATATTTGCATCATTGACAGAAAAATTAGTTAATGGTCACAAGGTAGACAGGTCATGGCCAAAGCTAGACATCACTTGATAAGATGGCAGATCACTACTTTCTAAAAATATAATTGTACACTTTTCATTTAATTGTAGACATTGTTTTATAACATATTTGATCATCTTGCAGACTATATATTTCTGTTACTTCCTCAAAGTATCTTGCTGGACATATACTTCCCCTTTTAGAGAACATCTGTTTGTAGATGCAACAGTACACCTTAATTAACAAATAAATAATACTGAATATTTTATTCTGTCTTTATAAAAGCTATTTAAAATAAATAACCGCTTTTTAGCAATACACTAGACAAATAGAATCATATTTAAAATGGCTAAAGCTTATGAAATGCCGGCTGACTTAAATGGCCGCTGATTATAAATATTTACGACAATACCACCACAACCTAACACGCAAATACAGAACAGCGCAAAGGACCGTATGTATTCTCAGTCATTAAAGGTGGTCTGTAATGTAGAGAAATCAAATAGTCAAGGAACAGGGAGAGGTCTAATGACAACAGAATAGAGACAATGCCAAGCAACCAAGCTAAAGTCAGGACTGGAGAGCTCAAAATAGTCATTCAATAACTGGATAATCGGTGTACAATACAGAATGCACTCTTGGGCTATAAAAGACCACGACATGGAACAGGCTTTCAGGAGGACTCAGTTATATAGGGCTAGCATCTATATAACTGACCAGAATGGTTTCAGGATGTCCTGGAAGAGCGATTCTGGATTGATGCCATGTTTGTGTCATTCTAGCTATATAGGGAAGTATGAGTAAAGTGTACAATATTAATCTTGAAACTGGAATGAAGCTCAGCATCATTGTTACTATGTTGGTTAGTTTGAAGACATTCTGCGTAATATTTGATGCGCTCTATGTCATTTTCATGATGATAAACAGTGTGTCAAATTCTACGAGAATTGCGCACAGCATTTCATCAAGTGGATAACCAATGATGGCTGGAGGTGGATACCTGACAATTTGGTTTAAAAACTTGTATTTCCCTGATCAATGGTGTGCAACTGTAGATACATGCAACTTGCTAAAATAAAAAAAACTGTCAATAATAGCTCCCTCCAGTGGCTGTCTAGCAGATTACAAAACAATAGGACGTAAAATCAAATAGAAGACAAAAAGCAGACTTGGATCTGATACATGTGCTTTCTTTAATTTGAAGAAAAAATAAAAAACAAAAAAAAATATTTTTATAAATAAACTTTAATGTAACTATGCAACAACGTTGCAATTAAATGTGCTATATAAATGATAACAGTTACTCCGCCCACTCCAGTTGTAGACTACTGGTGGAGGCAAGAACACTTCACACAATTTCCCCAGAAATTTTAGCTTTTCTAGTTATTAAGTGTTCTTGCATAGCAAGACCACTTAATGTTATCTCACATATATATTCTTATTCTTATTCTTATTATAGCCAAATTTGCCACCCTAACTCCTCCCACAGTTTTTACACTACATAGACAAAAATTTACCAAAACGTGCAGATTGTTCCCGATCGGATTGCTATTACTTTGTGGAACGTTTCGCCGAATGGTTCACGGAATATCGTCGTTCTTGTGGCGAAATTTGTCCCATAGGAATGAATGGCAAAGCTAGAGTGGGAGCTGGCAAAAGCTGAAAAATCAGGACATGATTTCTAAACTGCCACCACTCCCTTATTTTCAGGCCCACCTACACAAATCTTATATCAAAACGTTCAGCTATCCCTGCTGCCACTAAACATGTCAACGGCTAAGCCATAGTCCTGATAGTTTTCACAATATAATCATTTGTTTGCAACTAACGCCGTCCATTGACATTCATTGAAACTTCACTCTACAAAGCTCAAATTTGAAATTTTAACCCCTTTAGACCGGAGGATGTACAATTACGCCCTATTTTAGGCGGTTCTAAACGTACGCCCTCCGGTTTTTGTTCACTTACCCGGTTGCCGGCGGTCCCACGCCGGCGATCGCAGTGGGGGGGACTCCCAGGGAGCCCCCCCGCAGCAGATCCTCTTCCTCTGGTGACCCCCGGCCATGTGAGAGTGGGGTCCTAGTGAGGACCCCACAATCACATGGCCGGGGATAGCTGGCTTCTGTATTGCCAGCAGGGGGGCTGCCTGTAATGACAGGTGGTCCCCCTGCTGGCTGAAAATAAAATTTAAATAAAATATTAGTGTAAAAAAAAAATATATACTTACATTACACATATACATACACACACATACACTGTCTAGGTGTATTTTACTATTAATATATATATAATTATATATATATTAATATCAAATTACACGTAGACTGATACTGGTTAAATATATATATAATTATTGTTATATATATATATTTATATATAATATTAAATAATTTAATATGTAAATACGTTAAAAAATAAAATTTAAAAAATAATTTTAAAAAATTAATTAAAAAATATATAGATGTGTGTTATTTCATTCTAACTGTATTGTGATATTAATATATATATATTTATATCAAAATACACGTAGAACGAAATAATATATATATCTACATACATAAATATATACGTATATATCACTATATATATACCTATATATAAATAAAAATATATTTTTTTAAATTATATAGATATACACATATAGATTCACATACGTATATATATATACATATATTAATTCTACATATATATTTATGTAATATTGTTACATAATTAGGTATCTTAATTAATTACAATTGGCGGGACCTGCATGACAACCCATGCCGAAAGTAAAGGGAATTTAATTGGCTAGCACTATATTTAACCCTATAACTTTCCAAAACACCATAAAACCTGTACATGGGGGGTACTGTTCTACTCGGGAGACTTCGCTGAACACAAATATTACTGTTTCAAAACAGTAAAATGTATTACAACGATGATATCGCCAGTAAAAGTGACGTTATTTGCATTTTCCATGCACAAACAGCACTTACACGGACGATATTATTTCTGTGATACTTTTACACAAATATTTGTGTTCAGCGAAGTCTCCTGAGTACAACAGTACCCCTCATGTACAGGTTTTATGGTGTTTTCAAAAGTTACAGCATCAAATATAAGGCTTGCGTTTCATTTTTTTCACATTAAAATTCGCCAGATTGGTTACGTTGCCTTTGAGACCCTATGGTAGCCCAAGAATGAAAATTACCCCTATGATGGCATACCATTTGCAATAGTAGACAACCCAAGGTATTGCAAACGGGGTATGTCCAGTCTTTTTTAGTAGCCACTTAGTCACAAACACTGCCCAAAATTGTGGGTGTAAATTTCATTCCTGGCTACTATAAAGTCCCAAAGGCAACGTAACCTATCTGGCGAATTTCAATTTCAAATGTAACGTGCTATATTTGACCCTGCAACTTCCCAAAACGCCATAAAACCTGTACATAGGGGGTACTCTTTTACACGTGAGACTTTGCTGAATAAAAATATGTGTATTTTATTGCAGTAAAAGCAAACAGTATTATGACATTGACAGTTAAAATGTCATGTAGAACTAAAAAAATATAAACATCTTATTTTCTCCCTTTTTTCATATTAAATTATGTTTCACATCTAAATATTTGATATTAAATGAAAGCCCTGTTTCCCCTGATTAAAATGATATATAATAAGGGTCGGTGCATTTACTATGAAAGAGGTGAATTACGGTTGGACAGACATGTAGCGCAAATGCCAGGTTTTGTTTACATTTTGTTTCGTTCACAACGTGTACATTTGGCTCCGTCCTTAAGGGGTTAAAGAAAGTGTTGTGGGACAAGTGTTATTGTTCAGTGTTATTCATATTATGCCATGATAATAGTAGTGTTGTCTGCAGAGCAAATACTCACAAATATCTGTGATCTCCCCCAGGTGATGTACTTCAGTTCTCTCTTCCCATATGTGGTATTGATATGTTTCCTTGTCCGTGGCTTGCTCTTACGTGGATCTGTGGATGGCATTCTTCACATGTTGACACCAAAAGTAAGTTGTTGGTTTTATAATTTCTTCTTATTTATTTATTCATGGCATTCATTGAATAAGATTTACACCTTGTGCAAAGGATGTTGTCACCCCTCATTTCTTGTAACCCACTTTTAAGTCAAGATCTGTCCTTACAGACTTACAAAGTTCTGCCTTGTTGTGGAACTCCTGTAAACATTTTATGTTCATGGTCAGAATCACAAAAACAGTGGCACGGTTTGTTTTCTTTCTGAAAACTGCTACCAAGAGCTAGATATTAGGTAATGCATGCAGCAGTTAAAAGGAAATCAATAAAAATTCACAGGAAAAAAACCTTACGTGCAGCTTACCTGACATAAAGCACACATATCGGCCTGCAAATTAAATGTGTGGTGTGGGGTAATATACAGTCATTGGAAAAAGAAATTGCACCTTCTTTGAATTCTATGGTTTTACATATCAGGACGTAATAACAATCAACTGTTCCCGAGCATGTCTTAAAACTACGTAAATACAACCGGAGATGTACTACTGTTTCCATAGAAATTAAGAGGCTAAGTAGCAGGCAAGTGCTGCTTGTCAAATGTGTATATATATATATAGCGGAGGGTACAGTGAGGAAACTATCCTTGGTGCAGCAAGGAGGGTAAACCCAACCCTGTTAGCACCTGCCCCCAAGTCCATAAGAGATAATCTACAGTGTTCTGTCACCATTGCTCTGTTGTCATGTGGAGTCACATGGTAATGGTGACATTGTGTGCATCGCAAGCTACAAGTGCTGTCACTGGGGGATGTTGCTAGGACGTGGAGGATATATCCAAGAAACTAAATCCACAAGGGAAACTGGAATGCCTCACAAAGTAAAGGGAACAATGTAAATTAAAGGGAACAGACTAGACCAATAATAAAATAAGCTGTTTAAAGAACGCATGTCTACACAATATGGTTTAAAGTTATAAGGATAATACAAAGCAGGGAGAAAAGTGTAAAACTGGACTAGAGGCATGTGTGAAAGTCATCCCAACCACATATGTACTATAAGAAGTTAAAAAAGTTTAGTTTGCAAAACATAGAACAAGGCAGAGGACATTTGTGCTTTGATAAAGTGGCAAACCAAAATATCTGTCTATAACCTGTGTACTTCAATAAATTTGTTGTAGTACTTTTATCTGCACCACTGCATCTACTTGCCCTAAACATGCTTTTTCAGTTTGATTACTTGCTATAGCTGCGTGAGCAACAGGAGAGAGAGATGAGCGCACAGAGTTAATTTTTTTTTCTGTATAATTCTTTTTTTAGGCAGGGGTTCTTTTAGTAGCCCAAACCTGATAATTTTTTGTGGCCACATGTGTAAAAAAAATGTTCAGTCCTAAATACAATTGCAAATATAAGGGTGTGTTTGATGTATTTTTTTCTTCCGTCATCATTGTCCTCTTTAGGTTGAAAAGATGTTGGATCCACAAGTGTGGAGAGAGGCAGCCACCCAAGTTTTCTTTGCCCTTGGACTGGGCTTTGGAGGGGTCATTGCATTTTCAAGCTTCAACAAGCAGGATAACAACTGCCAGTTTGATGCAGCTCTTGTCTCTTTCATTAATTTTTTCACATCTGTCCTGGCTACTCTGGTGGTGTTTGCTGTTCTTGGTTTTAAAGCCAATGTGATGAATGAGAAATGCGTGGTCCAGTAAGTATATCTAATCCGATCTGTCACGTTCCGCATTCAAGACTTCATTGTGGTTTTATTTCGAACCTGAAAATTCCTATTCTTACCATGACATAACCTAATCTATTTTACTCAAGATAGCTAATCGAATGCAAAGTATCCTCCAAAATATGTTTCTAACTAAACAACTGAGGTTATTTATTAAACTATTTTGTTAAACAAGAAAATGTTGGAAAAAAATACATGTTTGTTGTGTTGGAATTTCATTAAAATTACAGTTTAATCAAAAGGTATCTTGATACAGTTCATGGACTAAATTGTTTTATGCTAAAGTCTATAGGCAGACGTTGACAAAAGGCGAGATTCTGCCTATACATTTTCTTAATTCTCAGAGCCTTTGCTAATGAAGATGGTGCCAGTGAAGTAGAACTTTGGTGTGTACATATCCAATTAGTTTTTTCCCCTTACTACTGCACATAAAGGTGGCATGTTATCTCCAAGATTCTTGGACCCTTTATGGACCCTGAAAGTGATGGAGCCACTAACTTTTAAATTATGTAAAATTCCTGGTTTACTCAATGAATCTCATTGTTAACAGAAGGTTTAAAAAGACTATAAAAACAATTTTATAGTAATGCCCCTTTAAACCTGGAACCCAAGACAAACCAGCTGCCATCTGCCACAAGAATTAGATTTCTGCTGCCATGGGGCCCTTCCTGCTTGCGCTAGAGTTCCTGACGCCCAATAGAGGCAGGGCTGCAGTAAGGCTCATTTGCTGGCAAATGCATCGGAGCCCAAGAAATAGTTCTAGTTCACACTGCAGTACAAGTATCAAAAAAGGAAAAAAGTACTTTGGTTCACCTAAAGTGAAACCAATGTACTGACTGTCAGTAACAGTAACAATTCTATGTTATAAAAATGCCAAATAAATAACATGTAGCAAAGCAAAGAACAAAAAGTCTATTGATAGTGTGTTGAACCAGCCTTATAAGGCAGTTCCTATGTCTGAAATACAACTAAGCCACTAGCATAGTGGCAAGTAGCACTGATGTGCTGAAAGATTAATAAATAAAAAACTAGGCTTTATTATACATGGCCTATATATGAATAATCCCATGTATCAATGTCTTAGTAGTGGCTAGTGAAATATAATTAAAATACAAATTACTCTCGCCCTTCAAAACTATCTAGACAGACAAAGGAGGATAGAATAGAAAAAAATTTTAATGATTAAATCAACATGATCCCAAACAAGTGAATAGACCAAAAGTGAGGTGCCCAAAATAGAACCCGAACTCAACAGCCCGACGCGTGTTTCGGTGCAGCACTACATGCACCATTTTCAGGGGACACCTGGGTTCTATTTTGGGCACCTCACTCAAAACACAAACATTCAGGCACACCTACTTAACATTTTGAAAATATTTCTTGCACCCAAAGTACCTCAATTCATTAGTTCTGCCATGGCTGCCAGGTAAGTACATGAGCTGCTGAATAATATTTTAGACAAACTATATAGTTTCTTGAAAGCTTTTTAATTCTATCTAGAGGATAGCTACAAAACCAATTGAATGTGTTGAATTTCCACAGTGTAATACTTGTTTTATATTCTCCCACAGTAATGCAGAGAAAATCCTTGGGTATTTGAATTCTCACATGCTAAGTTATGATCTTATACCACCGCATGTGAATTTCTCTCACCTGACGACTGCTGACTATGCTGAAATGTATCAAGTTATCAAAACAGTAAAAGAAGATCACTTTCAAGATCTGCATCTTGATGCCTGCTTGCTGGAGGATGAACTTGACAAGGTGTTCATGATAAACATTGTCTCAACTTTTGTGTCATGGTATCAACCAAATGGTCATTAATACTCAAGTACTACCTCCACTTACTTTGTCTTGCCAATGTAGGTTTTATCAGAGTCTATACAGATGTTTAATCAGCAATTGGATGAATACTTGCAAAATCAGGAATATAATTTTTAATTAGTTGGGTAATAGCTTCTTGAACCAAGGAGAGATCTGACTGCTATTCTGGAGTCAAGAAGGAATATTTTCCTAATTGGAAAGTGCTCCAGTTTTTGGATCAACATCAAAGAGATGTGATAAAGGCTGAACTTGATGGATGTATGTCTTTTCAGCTATGTAACTATGTAATGAAGCTAAGGGAAAAGTGTGTATAACATTTTAAAACACGTGTTTTACATAAGATACATCTCCAGCTGAACTACAACTTCCATGATTCTATACATACTTTATGGCATACCTTCCAACATTTCAAATGGACAAAGATAGGGATACTTTGTTTTTTAGAGGTGTGAGTGGTTTTGGTAACTAACTAATAGCAATTTATGCTGCTAAAAAGTAATTTGAAACATGAATACAGCACTATAATGCAGCACTGTTCTTTATGAGTTGTCATCAGAAATCAAAACCAAATAAAGCTATAGCAACAGTTACAGAATATAACTATATAATACATAATATATACAAGTAGAAACAATAGAACATTATTATACATACAAGTTAAATGAATTATTATAAATATATTATCATTTTACTTGTTATATACAAAGGTGCATAAACAGCTGAAAAATGCACATATATGAAAAGTCAGATTTAAGCTAATAATTGATTTCTAAACCATAAACTTTATTTAGAAAATATAACCTAAAAAACTTAATTCGGCATGGTGGAAATCTATATACAGTGGGACCTCGGTTTACAATCGCCTTGGTTAACATAATTTTCGGTTTACAAATGAAAATCCATTGAAAATAATGCCTCGGTTTACAAATTTGTTTTGCAATACAAAGCAAGTTTCCCCAGGATGCATTGCACCTGGGAGGTTTATAGCATCGTCCCCCTGCATGCTGGAGCCAGTGGGTAGCACATGGTGTCGAGTGTGGACGTGTTGGAGTGGCTTTTGCATCGAGTAGCACATGTGTATATATACACACATACATACACAAACATATACACACATAAAATAAAGAACAAGCATGCAAAGATATGTTACAATGACAAAGAAATAGTGGTAAAAGATACATTGTTTAAAAAAATATACAAGTAGTTAAAATACAATAAAATTACAGTGTCCAGTATTAAGGGTTGATAGTGTCCTCCATACCTTACCGTACAAAAATAATGAAAAATTAATAATTAAAAAATATATATATATGTGTAATTTCATTCTAACTGTATTTTGATATTAATATATATTGATATCAAAATAAACTTAGAACGAAATAGAACTAAATAATATATATCTATATACATATATATATATCACTATATATATACCTATATATAAATTTAAATAATAAAAAAAGTATGTATATATATATATATATATATATATGTATATGTATATAGAAATTTTACGTATATATTTATGTAATATTTTTACATAATTATGTCATTTTATTAATTACAATTTGCAGAAAGTTCAGAGAATTTATAAAAAGTGCACAAAATATCAAATAAAGTGCTTAAAATAATAATTGTGTAATATTGATTAAACTGAATGACTATAAAGTGCATTACACACAAGGTGTTGCTAATTATTATTTTAAATTGTGAGATTTATTTTTTCTCTTGATGCTTTTGATATACTGGTATTATTTGACAACTCAGGGGTGTCATTGTCTCTCTTTGCAGGCAGTTCAAGGAACGGGGTTGGCTTTCATAGCATTTACAGAGGCCATGACTCATTTCCCTGCCTCGCCATTCTGGTCTGTTATGTTTTTCTTCATGCTGATTAACCTTGGGCTAGGAAGTATGATTGGCACAATGTCTGGTATAATCACACCTATTGTAGACACATTTAAAGTACGAAAAGAAATACTGACAGGTTAGTACACTTCCACCATATTTATAATATTTACTGTATATTCTGTATTATAGATAAATTGAAAATGTATTTACCTTAAATTAAAGGAACATTAAAACGTTCGGGATACAAACTTGTATCCCTATGTTCTAGTGTTCTCATCCCCATATGTATTTGAGTGTCTCCTTCCCCTGTATGCAATAACATTGTAAAATATTAATGTTTTACTTACCTTTTTCTATCTTCAAAGCGCCATCTGTGCTTTTTGCTGCTCCCCCTCCCACAATGTCCTGAAGAAGGCATGTCCTCCTCCAGCTTGTAGAGTAGCATTGGGGACCTGATGCACATGTGCAGTGAGCATCATGCACACATCCAGGGTTTCCCATAGGAAAATATTGAATAAGTACTTTCCTAGTTTTACTTGGTCAGTGCC